>CM040124.1:243739272-244339272 GCA_022559845.1 Amorphophallus konjac
ATAACGTTGGTATATGTCTTAGTCTTTTGCACATCTAGGACAGGTGCATTGCATCCATAGTCGGTGCATGCTCTACAACTTGCATATGAAAGTCTGTGCATGTATCATGCAATGTATAACGTAGTCTGTGCATCTCTTGACTCTTGCACCGAGCACATAAAGTCCGTGCACATTACTTTGGGTTGGTTGTGCTTATCTCACATACTGTACAGCAAAGTCTGTGCATCTCTTAATTCTTGCACAAACAAAGTCTGTGCAAGACGGCTCTCGGCATTTGTAGCTTGTGCAGCTTTTAGCTTTGCATTTGAAACTAGTCTGAGCACTTGTTCCCTGTGTGAACACTGAGTCCATGCGTATGTGCACTTAGAAGAAACTAAGTTGTGTACCCTGTTTATATGTCTGAAATCTTAGAAGAAACTCCTATCATAAAGAGTTAAGAATGTCCACTGATTCAGATTGATATAAGTCTAATGTATTCTTGAATTTGAATTTGAATGATTGAAAGTATCTGAATCATAAGGTTTAATAACTCTTAACCACCCATGTCATAAAATATCTAGACTCTTTCATCTGAATTCTGAAAATATGAGATCAAGGCTACTTTGGTAGAGATACATAGAGCTAGTATTGTTTTTAAACATCATGTTGTAAAAGGTTGTCTAAGAAGAAAAATGGTTATTAGAGCAATGACCTTGGTCACTGAGAAACTAGGTCCTCTATCAAAGAAATAGAGTAAACCTAAGTTGTGAAGTGCCATAGTTATCTCTGATAGAAAAATGATTGAAAATCTGATAGAGTAATGGCATGATTGTGTTGAGTAACTAGGGATTCTGGACTCTAGTCAAGGTGTCTCCTCATGTAAAAAGACACTTCATTTGCTAACTTTGTTCTCACATCTGAGAGGCAATGTCAGTTATCACACTGAGTAACTGGGTCACTACACCTAAGACGTGTTGTGTCTCATGTAAAAATGTGTTGATTAACAAAAATTACTCAAGAAAAATAATGTGCTGATCAAAAGAAAATATTTTGTAAATCCAATCAACCTCACATTCTTGTAAAGGTGGTTAATCTAAATACTACCATATGTAACTCTCAAAGGTGTCATTGAGAGTATTTGAGTATGTTGGAAGATGATTGAACTGGAGCATTGATTGACCAGTTGGTTAATCTTTATTAAAACTTAGTTTCAGATATGAGTAATGAATTTAATTGACAAATTCAACTTACATTATGCTTAAACCAGGTGGATAATGTAGGTTAATTCATAACCCCTTATGATAGGTGGGTCTATCCTTACATGGACTTACAACTGTTGTACCTTCTAGATAGTAATTTCTTCTAATTAGGTTCACCTCTGACAACTTGATCATCCACCTGTTGGTCACTTCTTGCTCTGTGACTATCACATCCTAATCAATTTCTGCTGAATGATTCTTGAAAATCATGTGCTATGTTTGCACTCACATCACTCTATCTCTGGCTACCCTTATTGAGCTTACTTCACTAGTTTCATTCTCCACACTGTTGGAATCTTCCATGTTACTTTTGTATCCCTCACGAAATACTCTTGCAACTGGTTCTGGTTCTTCGGGCCTTCCACAAGCATTTTTCTGACCATACAAATGTGAGGTGCCACTCCAAATATTACCTTGTTCACTTGCAGCCTTCTGAACTTCAGAATTCCTATGGTGGTGGATTCCAGATTGATTCATTGGTCAACCAGAGTTCATCCATGTAGGTACACCCTGTGTCCTGATATCACAAGCAATAAAAGGTTTCAAGCAATTTTGACTACATTTCTTGCTTCTCACTATCCTTGTGATTTCTGATTCCACTCATGTTTTCTGGGGGAGAATAGCTTCTATATGCATTAATGTTGGAATCAAAGGGGGAGATTGCATATCTATCATTTCATACTACATATATTTAATTCTAAAACTGGTTTCTTTTTGATGAAGTCAAAGGGGGAGAATCGCTTGACATGAGACAGTGTGACTAGTGTGACTCATAGTGTTGTCATCATCAAAAAGGGGGAGATTGTTGTGCCCCTGTGGTTTTGATGGATAGCAAACACTGTGAATCACTATAAGTCACCACTGTATAATTGTTGAATGATTGCATATGATGATTGCATATGGTCCTTGCATACCCACTGGTCATATATCTCTATCTGTCTAAACTTTAGGCCAATGCATACATCCAGGGTCAGTGCATCCTCCTGATACTATGTCTGTGCATATCCTGCATTGCATACTGATAAAGTCTATGCAACTCTCATCTTTTGCATGCATAATGTCTGTGCAAGGTTGGTAATGGCACAAGCTGGTCAGTACATCGTTTGCATTGTGCATACATCAAGTCTGTGCACTTCTGGTTTTAGAGTAACACCAAGTCTGTGCATTCACTTATGTTCAATAAACTAGGTCAGTTCACTTCATTGCTTAAGTCAATGCAGGGTTGATTGCCTAAGGCTAAGGTTCGTGCCTATCTCAGTTAGGATGCACAATAAACTCAGTGCATGTTATTGTTCATGTGAATAAGGGTCTGTGCGTCTTGTCCTTGCACGTTGCCTTGCAATGTATAGTCGGTGCAACCTTTGTTGCTGCACGCGGCTAAGTCTGTGCATGCTGCATCCTAGGCGTAGCAAGTCTGTGCAAATCTTGTTGCTGCAAGCGACCAAGTCCGTGCATGCTTTAGTCCAGGTGCATCAAGTTGGTGCAACACCTCTCTTTGTACGCGATCAAGTCTAAGCAAGGTTGGTCACACACACACACACACTAAGTCAGTGCATGCATACACAAAGTCAATACAAGCCTTATTTCTGCACGCAACCAAGTCAGTGTAGTATTGCCTCAAGCATATGGACAACGTGCATTGAAAGTCAGTGTATGTTTTTAGTCTCTCATATATATAGAAAGTCCATGCATCTTTTACTTTAGCATGTGCATACCACGTAATTTCGAAGATAACGTTGGTATTTGTCTTAGTCTTTTGCACATCCAGGATTGGTACATTGCATCCATAGTCGGTGCACACTCTACATCTTGCATATGAAAGTCTGTGCATGTATCATGCAATGCATAACGTAGTCTGTGCATCTCTTGACTCTTGCACCGAGCACATAAAGTCCGTGCACATTACTTTGGGTTGGTTGTGCTTATCTCACATACTGCACAGCAAAGTCTGTGCATCTTTTGATTCTTGCACGAACAAAGTCGGTGCAAGATGGCTCTCGGCGTTCGTAGCTTGTGCAACTTCTAGCTTTGCATTTGAAACTAGTCTGAGCACTTGTTCCCTGTGTGAACACTGAGTCCATGCGTATGTGCACTTTTGACATATTGAGTCTATGCATGGTTGCCTTAATGGCTCAGCAAGTCTATACAATCTCCATACTCATATGATGTTTATATGTCTTGACACACTGATAGGTCAACTGCTTGTGATTGTTAAGAAGGGCACGTGATCCTAGGCGGATCGTCCCTGACAGATGACTGCAACGTGGAAGCTATAGTACCCAGAGTTGTGACACGCGGACAAGATTCCTGAAGCTTCCTGGCGGGAGTGTTCTCTCCACACTCCTAGGGCGAAAGCTCGTGAGTCTTAGACTGAAGGAGTATATAAGATCATTTCCTGCCATCAATACATTTGTTCCTGAATCATTCCTGGAGAACTAGAGAAAGAATAGAAGAACAGGAATCATCTGAGAGCAGTAGCAGACTAGACTAGAAGTGAAAGAGAGATAGCTCATGAGATCGAGAGAAGAAGAGAAAGAAAGATAGAGAGAGAGAAAAGAGATCGAGAGAAGAAGAGAAAGGAAGATAGAGAAAGGAAGAGAAGGTTCGAGGAGAAGAAGAGAAGCTTCATCAGAAGATCTGTCCCTACTGGAATCTGGATCAAATCCAATCCAGTCAGCTCCATGGTTGCCACATCTGTGTCGCTATCATTTATAGCTTTCAGTTGATGTGTCTTCTTATCTTTTGTTTTCATTTGAACCTTATTTCAAGTTGTTAGTCAGTGGAGCAAGCTATGTTACTCAGCGGTTGTAGAGGAGGATTCCTCTGGTCGGCTAAGCTGTATTCCCCAGCGGGTCAAGCTGTTAGGCAGCGGATGGCTAAGCTGTAATGTCCAACGGAAGCAAGCTGTGATGCTCAACGGTTGTAGGCAAGCTGTGAGGCCCAGCAGTTAAGCTATGTCTCAGCGGAAGCCACACTCTGGTTTGAGTGTGGGGTGGACGTAGGTCTGCGGACCGAACCACCTAAAAATTCCCTTGTCTACTGTGGTTTGATTGCCTTATTCGATTCGCTAGATGTATGCATAGGCTGATTTATATCTTTTGTCTAGCGTGAGTCTTGGGCTGCATACTGTCTACTTGATTCTAGTTCCAAAAGATCCCATGTGTTCAGGTGTCGTCACTCTATGTCTAGAGCAGTAGGTGATTGCACCTTCTAAGCTTGATTGAACTCATCTCTGTCCTTCAGACTCGTTAAGATCCTAGTTTATTTTATTCTGCATCTCTGATTGTTACAGTCAATTTTTAATTGGGTGATGTTTTTAAGGGGATTCATTCAACCCCCCCTTCTGAATCTGAGCCTAGCACCATGTCACTTGTTATCAGAGCATACCGTCTAGGACTCATTTGACCTATCACTTGGTTTCAAAGAGTCCATCTATTCTGTCACAAACAAGGGAGGGGAACAGCCTTGCCACCATGCACGAACATAGGAGAAGAGGGAGAAGATGGGTTCGCTGCCGTGTGAGCGAAGATGGGGGGAGAAGGACTGTCGTAGATTCGAAATGAGAAGAATGATGGGTTTTCCCTCTTTCCTAGGGCATTAAGCCCACTTAAAAATCACCATCGGATCTGCGCTCGCTTCTTGGCTACCAGATTGAGCCCCCTGGCCACCGAATCAGGCATCTCGCCGCTGGATCAATATAGCCCGCGCGTGCCTCTTGGCCGCCGTATCAAGCAGCCACCGCCGTATCAAGACAGCTGGCCGCCGTATCAGCAACAGTGGATGGCCTTTTGGTCGCCGGATGACACCTGTAGGCCTATTTAGGCCACTGTATCAATCCAAGGCATGTTGAATAGCCTTGATCCAACCCACTAGCTTCGAGTTAACCCCAGAAGCTGCAATTGCAATAAAAGTGAGTGAATGACTGATCAGCGGTCGGATACTACACCCGCAGGTCCCATGTCGCTCGTCCCTCGCTTACGCCACCTACGGGTCAGGGGTATTTTTTGACACCAAAAAAATGTTAATACAGAAAAGGATGATAAGTCTGAAGCCCATGAAATCTCTACCCTTGCTGCCTAGGGTTCAGGGAGATTTCATGGAAACTCAATTCCACTAATCTCGGTATCACTGCAACATCGGGAGAAGCTACTTGCATCACAATGCATCACACCTGACTGCTTCTCCTTGGCAAAGCTACAACACGGCAGGCCATCATTCGTCACTAGGGTGACTGAAGTCAAACAAACTATCAAAATGACCATCATACATCCAGGGTAATCATCTGCCTGCTTAAGCTCCCCAGCAACCTCCTGATCATCAAAAATAGTCGAGATACAGTCGGAACTATCTCCGAGAGGAACGACTCTCGAAGGAAAACGTTGCTATGCCTCGAACAGTGTGGATGAATCATGCTAAAAGGGGCCAAGGGCTATGAAGACATGAGAAGCATGGGCTGAACAAAGAAGAAAACATACTTAGCTGAAATAGAAAGGCTCAAGGGGACCATAAGGAGCAGATGGGCCACAAATGGGTCTTCATACAATAGCCATCCGGCGGCCCACACTCCATCCGACGGCCACACCCGATCCGGCGGCCAGCCCGCGCATGCTGCTCCACCCGCCGTATCATATTCCAGCCGCCGTATCAAGAGGACAAAGCCTCTATAAAATCTGCAGTTGCGAAGACTTGGAAGAGAAGGAAGGAGAACAAAAAAAAGGACCAGAAAGAAAAGAGAGAATAGAGAGTAGAGAAAGAAGCTAACAAGAGAGGGAGGGTTTACGAAGGTGGGTTTCGTCCCCATGTAGGGCCTCCACCGAGCTTGCAGTCTCCTCGTTTCCTCATCCCCCATTCTCCTGTGTATTTATTGCATTTCCTTTTTGCTGCATTCGATTGTGTCTTTCTTGGAGATGTAGCACTGTATTATTTCATGGAGGAATAAATATCATGGGTTGTTGAATCTGCGAATTAATGGTTTCATTTTCTCTTCCTTTCCCTCATCTGTGAGATTAAATATCTAGAGTCTTATGCAAGTCACTCCTTCTTTCCCTCTGTAATTTCTTTCCAGAGTTTCCCGCATAAACCCAAAGGCCGCCAAAGGTCCATCATTAATCAGATGTAGCCTTTGCCTGTTCCTGATAGTGGGTATAAACGAGTTCGACCCTCATCTTGCGGAGTGGTTTCCAGTTGTGATGAGTCCTCGGAGGGACCAGGGACCTGTGAAGTCATCACATGGCCCATGGATCCCTTTGTTCACCAACCTGAGGTATAACAGAGATCTGTGTCTCTTCCATGGCTTAGCAGACCCTGTTCATGGAATCAGTGGGATCCCTAACCCCTGTACCCAAGATCCAAACCTCTTCATACATTTTCCCATTCCCTGGCTTTCATATCCTGCCTCAACGAACAATCAGACCACCTTCTTGGCCGAAAACCTATGGATTACATCCTCTCTGACCCTTTCCAGTGCATAGAACTTATGATACGGCGGCCAGACACTGTAGCTACAGTGCCGGCGCCGGCTCCCTCTCATAGCTACTACCTCTGGCCACCAGCTTCTTCTCACAACCGCCTATCTTGGTCGCCATCTCATCTCCCCTAGCCGTCGGGTCAAGCTTTCCCCTCCCTTTCCTTGGCCACCGTATTAGAAGAACCTGCCCTGGCCGCCGTATCAAGTCCTGTCGCCAGGTCAATGCCTGGCCGGCACCTCATTCCCCAGTCGCCAGATCAGTAATCAAGCCCTTCAATCTTGGCCACCGTATAGCCTCGTTTTGATTGGGCCAGCCGCCAGATCAAGCCCGTGTTACCATACTAAGCCTCCAGCCGCCGTATCCATCTCTTCACATCAACTCTATCTAACCTTTGACCCTTCCTTTGGTCATCTTGTTCGCCCCATAATCCCCTGATCGTTTAAGGCAGAGGCAACATGGTGCACAGAGCTACATTAATGGGATCTGTATCCCTACAGTATGAATACTTCTCCGGATTACCCTGTCATGTTAAAGAGATCCACTACTTACCATGGTATGTTCTTCTTTGACTTTGTATAAGGGAAAAGGAATAGAACGCCTCAGTGATGGACGATGTCCCGTAGTCGATCCCCGGGTGATGCGGACATCAGAGCAAGACCGCCCACATTTTTTATTTTGTATTTGTGTCCTTTTAGTTTGCATTTATATCCTTTGGAAGTAGGTATGCAATTGTAAGGCTTTATAAGCTAATTTGTCATTCCCTAAGGATCTTTGGATTTTTATGTAAAAGATCATGCAGGCCATGCAGGACCCTCCATTCATTCCTCATTGGTCCAAGTGGCATCTTGGGGTCCATGTGGGGCTGGTCAAAGGTCCTAGGTGGCTTCTAGATGGATTGACCATTCAAAGGGGACAATGTGTTTACAAAGTCCAAGATGCCATCCCCTTGGTCAAGCCCCCCCCATTTAGTGTTTTTTTATTTGTTCTAAATCACATGGGGAATTAAATATGTTCTATCCCCTAAGTGCCCCTCCCCTAACCTAGATCTGAGGGCAGTATTAGTCTTTTTTCATTTCATACAAATACCATGTAATTCCCATTTTAGTATAATTAATGAGATGAAAATTTGTGAAATTGGCTTGAGCCATTAAAGGGTGCGCCCTTGTCCCTCACTCCCTCCCCTCTTGCATATGGATTTCTGCCATTCTTAGGGTGTGATGCCCTTCCACCTTCTTCTCTGCCCCTCTGATTTCTGTTTCTGCTGCCGCCATCGCGCCGTCGCCACCATCGCTGTAGTTCTGCCCAAATCAGGACAGAGCCTCCTTACTCGAATTTTAGCTCCCAGCTCTGTGATCTACTGCAGCCCAAATTTTGAGGGTAGGTTCACCACGCCAATACCCTCTCCCAAAAAACGTATCCCATTTTCTAGCCTTCTTTTTCTATTTTTCCAATTTCGTGCTCCTCAGCCCTCCAGATTTGCCAGCTTTCTATTTTGTGTCACAGCAACCCTGTGTTTCCCTTGTTTGATCCCATTTCCCTTCTCTGATTGAGTCAAAATTTGGACTGGGTGTTCTGCCCATCCAAACACGTCTCCACAAATTTTTGCTCGAATTTAGAAGTTCTTTTCCCATTCCAAAAAATTAAAACTTAGTCAAATTTTAGTTCTGTCCTGTGCAGTCTAGATCCGACCCACCAGTGTCATAAAATTCATTTTCCCAACCAAACCTCTTTCATAAATTCCACAAATAATACCCCCGTCTTCCTTACGCATCCCTCTACAACTTTTATGAAGAGGTCGACTTCCAGATCCGAAGTTTGAGCCACGGTCAACGTCAGTTCTTAGGAAAACTCACCTCTGTCCTGAGTTTTCTGGTTCTGTCAACCAACAACTTGTAAATTTGACCAAGGCCAGATCTAGGATAGTCAAAATTCTTTCTCTAGCCACAGATCGAAGTACTTCAAGTCAGCTTTCCAACGGTACCAATTTCGCGTTGATCTGACGTCGGGATTGATCGCAGCAGCAGTTCTCACCGGGTCGCGCGCGGTAAAAATAGAACTTCAGATCCGTGGGCAGCAAGGTCAACAAGTGAAGACCGGAGTCAACTCACCTTCCGCAAGGTGAACCAGCGTGCCGCCGTCCCAGGGACCGCCTCTCCAGGAGCCAACGTCATAGCGGTACCACTCTGGGCCCACTCGGAACTGCCGACCAGCACGTGGGCCCCACGTTCGTGAGTACGCGTGCCGCCGAAGCTACATCAAAACGCTGCCCGTCAACCCAAGATCGGTCCTCCCGGGCCCACATTGTAGCCCTTTACCTCCCTGCGTGGAGTGGGCGATAATTCACTGCTGTAATGATTGTAATATTTTGTTACCGGGAGTTATCGTACTTGGCCGAGATCGCCTTCCCCACGCCCGGAGCGTGGAGGTAAATTCGCTCCCTCTCTCTTTCGCATTTGCTTTACTCGTATCAATTTGTATATGCCGCTGCGAGTGTTAGGATTCTTAGCCTGATATATTGTTATCACCGCTGCGAGAGAGCGAGAGTGAGTGATCCATCCCGTGACTCGATCCGGGTACACGCTGAAAGTCGATACCCGAGACTCACTGCCGATTTCTCAACCGCGCACGGTCCTGCGTTTCCCTCGCATAGGGACGATCGCGAGCTAGAGTCCTAGGGCACGTGTCCATCCCGCATCACCGGGCCTCGGCATGCTCGCATCTTATGGACTCCGTCTCGGCTCTCCATGGACGGATATCCTATATGTCTCCTGGCATACCCCGAAATAAGGGGAGATGCTGGCGAAATTCATTCAAGAGGCTAGTCTATCGTAACAAGTCTTGTCTTCTAACCTACCCCCCATAGGCCACGGAGGTCCACCAACTCTTATGGCGTGTTCTTCGATAGCTTCATAACGAGGGAAAGTAAATAAACCATCTTCATGGCAAACAATGTCCCGCGGTTCTTTTCGGCCCTCTCGGCCTTCGAGCTTTGGTATGCCCAAGTGTTACGGACCCCGTCTCGGCTCTCCATGGACGGGTATCCTATACATCTCCTGGCATGACCAAATGAAAGGGGAGATGCTACCGAAATTAGACCAGGGAGACTGCATCATGTCACGCTATTTTGGGTATCCCAATAACCCATCAGGTCATGAGGCTTCACAATATATCATAGTGTGAGCTCAAATGACATCGATGGGAAAATAAAACTTTAATCGCCCCAAAGGCGAATAGTGCCCCTAACCTTTCTGTCCCTCGGCCTACGGTCGTGCTAACTGCCTTCGGAGCTCTTGTGTATACCCCTATGGCATTAACAGGTCAAAAATAATCAGCAAGACCCACCCAGGTTATCATCTTTGATATGCCCATCTGTTCGGAACCCGTCTCAACCCTTTGTGGGCGGGTCTCCTATACCTCTTCCCCAACATACTACGGGGCAGGGGGAGATGCTACCGAAATTCCGTTAGGAATCTTTGGTTTAATTTTATACCGTGTGATGTGACACAACCTAAGACCTATATTGCAAGCAATGCAATGGACACGGAAATGTCACACAAGCGGACTCACTCGCATTTGGCACACTCGGGTCCGTAGGTGAACCGACGATGGGGTGAGGGTCCGAGGATGGACCCGGAGGTTTCCAAGCGTATGGCTGGCTTGGGGAGGACCCCTAAGGACCTGGGGTTGCCCAAATTCATGGGCAGTCAGCACGCCGAGGGCGTGGGTAAATTTGTCTCGCTCAAAACTCACCCGCGGTGGACACTCACATAGTAGCAATTTGAGACCGGGCACTCAACTCGCCGGCCGACGGGCAACTAGAAACGCTACTAAGATAAGCAAAAGTAAAACCAGCAGAGGAAGTGTCCATGGGCTCACCTGATCAATGTGAAGACATCGATCTCGGTCGGAGACGAGGGCGAGCGAGGAAGCGTGGGCTTACCCGCATGCCGCGTCGATGAAGCTTCAACCTGAAATCTTAATTAACATGCAGTACGCCCCATGCAAGGGGGTTGGACTAGGGGTGGGGATTAGTTTTACAACCAAAACGTACCTCCATGCAGGGAGGGGCGGTCAGCCGGCCAGGCGGGGTGGGGAAAATTACGCTAGAAGCCGAAGCGGAAGAAGATCATCGGTTCTATCCACTCTCAGGAACAGTGGACAGATTGTCACTGTTGGTGCCGTTGAGGACTCCCCCGAACTCCGATTATGACGAAACCAGTGGCAAAACCTTCGTAGTTGCCCGAGAGGACGTCCAATTTTTGGGGGAATTTCTAAATGAAGGCGTTGGTCGGGGCAGAGGTGCGAACAGGGTCTCTGTGTGCTGGTTCTAGTAGCTTCTGCACCTCCACAGTAGGAAGATGAGGCCGCCACGGACGCTCCTGAGCTCTGATTCAGGCGTGGCCAGAGTCATTGGATTTGTGGTTGAGTCCTCTTCGAATGGAGACCCATGGGGGTGCTGGAGGAGACCGGAGTAGCTGGTGATGACCAAAACAGTGATTGGGTGTCAGATCAGTTTTAGAGGGAACATGCCAGCGCACCCGGGAGAGAAAAATGAGAACTCACAGCTCCGAACGCCGAATGGGGTGCCATTTCTTGCTACTGGAAGTAGACTCGTCGCAGAAGCTCTCAGCCACGGCCCGCCTTCATAACTTCAGGAGGTTGGGCGTGGGAGCCTCTGCAACTCACTTCTGGTTGACTATTAAGAAGAAGTTGCGCAGTCCGATGATGATAGCTCCTCCAGGCAGCTCCGAACTCAGACGGGGATAAGACCACCACCGTTGCGGAGAGGACTGGGAGACGCTTCCAACAGTTCCTCTTGTACTTCCAGGGACACCGGGATGAAGTCGAGGCCGGCTCTGCAAGCTGCTGGTTCTCTGCAAGGTGGAGGGGGAGGGGAGATGGGGGATGCTCTTTGAGGAATGGAGGGGGAGGATGGGGGGCGACCCTAGGGTGGGAGGGCAGGAGAGGGGCGACCAGAGGGGATGGGAAAGAAGGGGAGAGAGGCGGGAAATTCAAATTTGGCATAGGGAGGGGTGGGTTCAGCCTTGGAAAGGTGGAGGCTTGCTTGAGAAGGGAAAGTGGGTAGTTGGGAGTTGGATGGTGGAGCTAGGATTGGGTGGGGATCTCTTGGGGTTGGGGTGGAGTAAAGAGAGGGGTGTGGGGAGTTGGAGTAGCTTTAATGGAAGGGCAAGGAGAGACAAAGTAGGTGGGAGGGTGAGGAGAGAGAAAGGGGGTGGCGAGCTTGTGGAACGCACTAGGTTTCGTGTGTGAAAGTATCGGGATATCGGTGGTTATATCGATTCGAGACCATCTGTCCCATCGGGCGTGCCAGCTTGTGGAACGCACTAGGTTTCGTGTGTGAAAGTATCAGGATATCGGTGGTTATATCGATTCGAGACCATCTGTCCCACCGGGCGTGCCAGCTTGTGGAACGCACTAGGTTTCGTGTGTGAAAGTATCGGGATATCGGTGGTCTTTTTATCGGTTTATCTAGTGCGAGGGCGTGCCAGTCACCTAGGTGACAATGTGTTCGGGCTTCAAGACTGGAGTGGTCCGAAGCCCGGGGTGCGCTCCATCTGACTGATCAGATGATTGTGGATATCGGGTCGGGACTGGAGACCCGCCGCGCCATAAAGGGCGCGACGTTAATTACATCCCCTCAGAGAGGGGAAGACCTCTGATTAATCGCCAAGAAAAGGGGTCAAATGACCTAAAGATCGTTTTTCATTAAAGCATGCGAGTTGGGTTGACATGATTTAAACCCTCCGCGTCGGTATGTAAAACGGTGTTCAAAAACCGTACAAATACTTGCTGCGAGTGCGGCGAATTTAATGAAAGTGCGGGATTAGATCCCGGTATATATATATATATATATATATCAGTCACTAAGGACCATCCAGTATTCGGTCGAGAGTTCATATTCGAAGCATCGAAGGTAACAACAAAGACATTCGGATATCTACCGTAGGTACGGCACGTTTCATGTGGGTGCGGGATCGGATCCCGGAAGAAGTGGGTCAATCTGATGAGCTATCGGCCCGAGAGGTGCACGGATCATGACCATGTCGGGGATCCCGAGGTCCATGTCCGATACCACGGGGCATCATTACACAGTCCGGGGGAGCTGGTCGTTAAGTGTAAGGCCAAAACTCGACAATGTGCGCCCTCGCACGCGGATCGACCTGCGCGGTCAGGTTGCGGGGTTCGACCTGCCCGGTCAGGTCGTGGGGGTCAAGGGGGCAACGCCCCTTGCGGGGGTTTTCGGGGGCAGCGCCGGTAAGGGGGGGGGGCGCGCCGGTTGGGGCGCGCCGGTTTAAGGGATTTCAAGGGTGGGGCGCGCCGGTAAAGGGGCGCCGTTTTAAGATGTAAATGGAGACGGGGGGCGTCGGATTAGTATCAAGAGGAGGGCGCCGTTTTAGAGGCCAAAGGAGGAAGTGGGGGTTACGAGAATGGGGTTAAATCGGCGCGGTGAGGGGTGACCGCGCCGGATTAGGCCACGCCGAGACATCGTCTCTTGAGTTTTCTTATTCGTTATGTGGACTTGTTTTGCTTTCTGTTCTTGATTCTATGGCCTACAGAAGGATCAATAGTTAGATTAATTGCTCGATTGACACCCTAGATCAATAGGATGAAGGTTTAAGCATCGTTGTTGGTTTGTTAAGGTGAGTGAGCAAGAGGTTTAACTGTTTTATTCGGGGGGTTCAGTTCACAGAGTTTTTACTGTGTGTTTCTTCTCTTTCACCCGTAGGCAAATTCTATGATACATTCATTCATTGTTCTTGGTGTTCTTGACCCTGACGAAAATCGGGCAGCACCTCCCCTAGATCGGAAGGGTCTGGGGGAAAAATATGGGGCGCGCCATGCGGAGAGAACTCCGACGGCCCCGAAACATCCCGGTGCGTGCTAAGCAACGACACCAGTAAAGTTACCCCATTTGGGGCCGGAGATCCCGAGGGCTAGCCTACAAGGGAAACCGGTGACCCATGGGTTGTTGCGATCGTATCGACTCCCCCGTTCGGGGCCGGAGATCCTGAGGGCCAGCCTACAAAGGAACTCCGACGACCCGAGGGTTGCCGTGATCGCGTGGCTGAAGACCACGTGAGAGCCGAAGTCGACACAAGAACACGGCGGTAAAAAAAGAGAGAGAGACACTATGGGCTGAGTATTGAGGGGGATTGGGGCATCAAAAATCTCCCAAAGGGGAGTTTTCCTTTCATTCCACAACAGACCGAACTCCGATTACATTGAAGGGGAATACGAAGACAAAGGTCTACATGTGAAGATCACCAAAAGGAAATCAAAGGGGCAGAAGGAAATGCAAAGACAAAGGGGGGAACCGAGCTCTCTTCCCCTCACCTCTCCTTCTTTCTTTCACCCTCTTATCTCTCTTCACACTTCGGAGCAGGGCTTCACCGCCAGTAGAGCGTCCCTCCCTTTTCGCGTTGCTTCTTGCCTGGGGCTTGTATTTATATGGAGAGCAGGGGAGCAAGCTTCCCATTTCTATGGCTTTTGTTCTGTCCGCAGTTGCCGTTGCTAACGTTGCCGGGGTCACCGTGTCGAATGCCGCTGTCGTGGACGTCACCTCCGCCGCAGCTACAGTGTGACCGGGAGAGGGGCAGAGGCATGGCCTCCTCCTTCGCTGGCATGTACACCGCTAGCCACGTTTGCTTTCATCATTGGCAGGGGAATGGGCGGCCGACGGACGAAGTGGGCGTTCGACGGTGCAGGGCTCGAGGGTTTCCATTTGAAGAACATGCTTGGATGCCCAACGGATCGAAGCATACCTTTTGCCATTTTAAGCAGTTCGTCGACGTGCTGTTCGCAGGAAACAGGGGACCGTAATGCCGACGGGATGGGTTGGTTGCTCGCCTGGAAGCGCTTCAGAGAAAGGGGTTAAGAGGTTAAAACGGCGCCATATTCAAAGGGGCGCCGTTTTAAGCATCAAAGGGGGCTTCGGGGTGCGCCGTGTAGCCAATGAAAAGAAAAGGGTTAAAACGGCGCCATATCCAAAGGGGGCGCGCCGTTTTAAGGGGGGGGCGCGCCGTTTTAAGGCGCGCCGTTTTAAAGCCCCCTCGTGCCGTTTTAAGCACTAAACGGATTCTTCTCGAAGTCGCGGCCATTTTACGTGAATGTCGACATTCCCGGAAGGTTCCGGTTGCTATGTATGACCTCTACAATGTTCCATTCGCAGCCTTTGGGGCCCGGTCCCAGACTCTGCGTGACTTTCGGTGCACGTCGGGCTATGTCGGAGTCCCCGACTCTTCTTTGATTCAGCTCTCGGCACGGCCGGCTGTAGAGTTGTGGCCATATCTTCCACCCGGGGGGCTCCCTCATCGGCTAGCCGACCACCAAGCGAGTCCTCATCCTGATCGGGCGAGGCATGAGGTTTATTTGGCATTTTCATCTTCGGCTTGCTCTCGAGTGTCGAGACGTGCATGCCGTATGATCATCATCGACATTTTTCGACGTCCACAAATGCCCCCCACTCGCGGGTGGCGCAAGCGAGGGATGAGTGCGCGGGGATCGCGAGTGTAGAGTTCTTCGATAGGACGTCTGTTCTTCCGAGCCAGTGGGATGCTAGTCCGGTGCAAATTTACGGGAAAGCGCTCACTCCTTCAGCGAAGGGATGAGGGGATCGCTTCACCGCACATGCACACGGACTGGCATATCTGAGTGGGGGTTTGGTCGACGGCATGGTGGAATGCCGAAGCAAGAAGGAGGGGTTCAAGTTTCTCTGACTTGGGTGAAAAGTCAAGATCGGATCGCACGGCTGAGGCCCCAGAAAGGCCTTAGGCGCCGTCAAAGGTGGTTTGTTGACACTGGGGTTGCATCAACGCAAGGATTTCAATCTTCTTCCGACCCAGACGAAAGGTCTAAATCGGAGCTTTCGGCGAGGGCGCCGCATAAAGTGGATTCGTCAATGCTGGGATTACATCAACGCAAGGATTTTGGTTTTCTTCCGACCTAGACGAAAGGTCTAAATCGGAGCTTTCAGCGAGGGTGCCGCATAAGGTGGATTCGTCAATGCTGGGATTGCATTAACGCAAGGATTTCAGTTTTCTTCCGACCCAGACGAAAGGTCTAAACCGGAGCTTTCGGCGAGGGTGCCGCATAAAGTGGATTCGTCAATGCTGGGATTGCATCAACGCAAGGATTTTGGTTTTCTTCCGACCCAGACGAAATGTCTAAATCGGAGCTTTCGGCGAGGGTGCCGCATAAGGTGAATTCGTCAATGCTGGGACTGCATTAACGCAAGGATTTCAGCTTTCTTCCGACCCAGACGAAAGGTCTAAATCGGAGCTTTCGGCGAGGGTGCCGCATAAAGTGGATTCGTCAATGCTGGGATTGCATCAACGCAAGGATTTTGGTTTTCTTCCGACCCAGACGAAAGGTCTAAATCGGAGCTTTTGGCGAGGGTGCCGCATAAAGTGGATTCGTCAATGCTGGGATTGCATCAACCCAAGGATTTTGGTTTTCTTCCGACCCAGATGAAAGGTCTAAATCGGAGCTTTCGGCGAGGGTGCCGCATAAGGTGAATTCGTCAATGCTGGGACTGCATTAACGCAAGGATTTCAGCTTTCTTCCGACCCAGACGAAAGGTCTAAATCGGAGCTTTCGGCGAGGGTGCCGTATAAAGTGGATTCGTCAATGCTGGGATTGCATTAACGCAAGGACTTCGGTTTTCTTCCGACCAAGGTGAAAGGTCTAAATCTGAGCTTTTGGCGAGGGTGCCGAGTAAGGTAGATTCGTCAATACTGGGATTGCATTAACGTAAGAATTTTGGTTTTCTTCCGACCCAGACGAAAGGTCTAAATCGGAGCTTTCGGCGAGGATGCCGAGTAAAGGTGGATTCATCAATGCTGGGATTACATTAACGCAAGGATTTTAGTTTACTTCCGACCTAGACGAAAGGTCTAAACCGGAGCTTTCGGCGAGGGTGCCGAGTAAGGTAAATTCGTCAATGCTGGGATTGCATTAACGCAAGGATTTTGGTTTTCTTCCGACCCAGACGAAAGGTCTAAATCGGAGCTTCCGGCGAAGATGCCGAGTAAAGTAACACTAAGGAACAACTTCTTTCTCATTCTTTTTCTTTTCCGTCTTCTTTTTTTTCTTTTTTTCTTTTTTTTCTTTTTTTTTTCTTTATTTCTTTCTTTTCTTTTCTTTTCTTTTTTTTTTTGATGATCACGGTGGGACCGGATCACAAAGGTGTGATAGTATCGTCGACATTGGGTTTATGTCAACGCAATGGAATCGGGTTTAATCGGCTTAGACGGAAGGTCTACGCCATGCTGCTCGGTTGAGGCCTCGGAGGGCCATGGGCGCCGAGTTGAGTTTTCGGATGTTTTATGTAAAAAGCTCCATGATGGAATCCTCTTCATTGTGGGGTATTGGTTTCAGTTGATCACCGAGCAGGGGAAGCGGCGCATGGTATAACTTCAGGTGTTTCCCATTGAGTGGTGGGAATTGAATTTCCCCCCGGTGGTTGACGATGACATAAGCACCGCCTTCATAGACTTTCTGGACCACATAAGGTCCTATCCAGTTTTCATTCAGTTTGCCTTTGGGGTTGGCCGCCATGACTTCTCTTCGCTTGACCATGACTAGGTCTCCCATCTTGAATTCACGTTCTTTGACGAGTTTGTCAAAGGCGCGGGTCATACGGGCCTGGTAGACCTGTATGTTCTGCTGGGCTCTGAGCCGCCGTCCTTCAAGATCGGAGAGCTCCTCCAGTCTTCTTTCTATATTGGCTTGGCCATCTTTGACTAATTCGTGCTGGATCGCCACCCGTAGTGAGGGTACCTCCAGCTCTATCGGCACGACCGCTTCTGAGCCATACACCAAGGAGAATGGTGAACAACCTGTCGGGGTCTTGTACACAGTGCGATACGCCCATAGCGCTTCATACATCCTGTCTTCCCAATCCTTCTTGCTAGAGCTGACCGTCTTGGCAAGAAGTGTGCATAGTGTTTTGTTGAAGGCTTCCGCTAACCCGTTTGCCTGCGGATTATACGGAGTGGACGTCCTCCAATCAATCTTGAATTTATCGGCCAATCTATAGACCTTTTGGTTTCGGAAGTGGCTTCCGTTGTCAGAGACAATTCGATCGGGCACGCCGAATCGGAATATGATATTTCGACGGACGAATCTGGCCACAATTTCTCCCGTCACTTCTCTTAGAGCCACAGCTTCAGCCCAGCGAGAGAAGTAATCTGTTGCTGCTAGAATGTATTTGCATCCCGCTGAAGATGCGGGGAGCGGGCCCACAACATCAGTACCCCATTGAGCAAAAGGCCAACTGGGCACCGTTGGGTGCAAATGAGCTGGAGGTCTTCTTGGGATCGCAGCATGCTGCTGGCATTTATGACATGACTTGGCATACTTGCAGCAGTCATCGAACATAGTCGGCCAGTAATATCCTAGCTTCTTGACTTCAATCTTCATTTTCGGCCCAGCTTGATGAGCACCGGCCGACCCGGCGTGAACTTCCTTCATAACCATCCAAGCCTCCTCCATGGATATACATCGGAGGAGCACCTTTCTTCCGGACATCAGCCATGGTTCGGAACAGAGTTCCATTTCTGACTTCATAAGAATCTTTTGTTCTGATCAATCTGATCCTTTCTTCCCTCTGCTTGGGCAATTCTTGGTGTTCAAACCATTTCATTAGGGGTTCCCTCCAATCAGGAGAGTTAGTTGTTTCTGCTGTCGCAGCTTCATATTCTTCTTCGTCACCTGGCTCCTCTATCATGCTGGGGACCTGGCGCCTGTTTATGACTGTTATGTTGAGGGATTCGCCTGGCAGGGCCGCCAGTGAGCTTGCTAATTTTGCTAGTGCATCAGCCTGGGCATTCTGGCTTCGGACGACATGGCCTACTTCAATGAAGTAGAACCGCCCCATGAGCTTCTTCGCCTTGGCGCAATACGGAAGTAACCCGGGCTTCCGGACGTCGAACTCTCCTTGTATCTGCTTGACAATCAGCATAGAATCACCAAACACCTGCAGCATTCGGATCTCCATGTGGAGGGCTATCTGAAGACCGATAATCAAGGCCTCATATTCTGCTTCATTGTTCGTGCACGGTTTGTTGATCGAACACGATGTATGCAACACTTCTCCTTCTGGGGATTTGAGGATGATGCCTGCTCCAGCCCTTATCCTCGCATGCCCTGATTGAGATGTTTCAATTCTGGATGCCCCGTCAAAGTATAACTGCCATATGGCTTGACGGACTTGGTCCACTTCTAGTGTTTCATCTTCCGGAAGTTCCGCGACAAGCGGGGAATTCTCAGGCACAGGGTGTGCTGCGAAGAAATCTGCTATCGCCTGGCCTTTAATAGCCTTTTGCGGCACATATGTAATATCAAATTCCATCAAAATGACGGCCCACTTCCCCAGTCGCCCTTTCAGCGCCGGCTGGGACAAGAGATGTTTGGCTGGATCGGCCCTTGATATCAGCTGTATTTCATGCGAGAGCATGTAATGCCTCATTTTCTTGGCCGCAAAGACCAAGGCAAGACAAACTTTCTCGATCGGGGTATACTTTGCTTCTGCCCCGACCAGTCTTCGACTGAGGTAATAAAGCGCCTGCTCCTTTCCCTCGTCGTTGTTTTGAGCCAACATTGCCCCGAGTGAACATTCGGTGGCGGCTATGTAGAGAATTAGCGGCCGCCCTTTGACAGGTGCCCCCAGCACAGGTGGGGTCTTCAAGTATTCCTTCAGCTTATCAAAAGCCTTCTGGCATTCTTGATTCCAGTCGAATGGTGCATCTTTCATCATCAGCTTATGAAATGGTTGACATCGCCCGGACAGGTTGGAGATGAACCTGCGGATATAGGCCAATCGGCCCTGCAGTGATCGCAGTTCCGTCAGGTTCTTCGGAGGCGGCAGCTCCTGAATAGCCTTTATCTTGGAGGGGTCTATTTCAATCCCCCTATATCGGACAATGAAGCCCAGAAACTTCCCACTGGAAACGCCGAAGGCGCACTTCAGCGGGTTCATCTTCAACTCGTGTTGTCGGAGCCTTTGAAATATAACCCTGAGGTCACTCAGGTGATCTTCTTTCTTTTGGGTCTTGACAACCAAGTCGTCGATGTAGCATTCGACCTTGTCATAGAGCAATTCATCAAATATCTTGGTCATCGCCCTTTGATAAGTGGCGCCAGCATTCTTGAGCCCAAAAGGCATCCTTTTATAGTGGAATATCCCCTTGGGTGATCGGAAAGCCGTATGAATTCTATCATGCTCGGCTATCCATATCTGGTTGTATCCGGACGACCCATCCATGAAAGATAAGGCTTCATGGCCAGTGGTGGCATCGATCATGACTTCAGTGATGGGCACCGGGAAATCATCTTTCGGACAAGCCTTGTTCAGGTCTCGGAAGTCCACACATATCCGGATCTGGCCGTTCTTCTTCTTGACGGGCACAATATTGGCCAGCCAGGTGGTATACTGGTTTTCTGCTACGAAGTCGACGTCTATGAGCTTGTCGACTTCCTTGCAAACTTGGCTTATCAGTTCTGGCCTCATTCGCCGGGGTGACTGCTTCACTGGTTCGGCCTTGGGGTCAATGGCCAACATATGCTGGGTAATGGCCGGGTTGAGGCCCGGCATTTCTTTATAGTTCCAAGCAAAACAGTCTCGGAACTCTTGTAGGAGCTTGATGTATCGCTCTCTTTCTTCTGGGAGAAGGAGGGCGCTGAGGAATGTTGGTCTGGGGTCATCTTTTGTACCCAGATCCACTTCGATCAGCTCATCAACAGTGGCTTGGCCACCATCTTCTATCTCCGGGGGAGCCGGTTGCAAATCGATGAAGCCTTCATCGTCTTCTTCAGCCTCGAGGGCATCATAGATGTCTTCTTGTACCACCCCGCTCAGTGGCAGGGCTTTGTCATCTTCTTTCAGAGGGGTTGAAAGGGGTGCTTCACTAGCTTCGGGGCATCTTCCATCGGCGGGGCTTGCGACCTCCGTGAGCAAAGAGATCATGTGGACCCCGCTTCTATAAGCGACCACGTCATGCGGACGTGGTGGGTACACTTCATATTTTCCCAGCCTTAGTTCGCCCTTCCTGATTAGGCCTTGAGCGATATTTTTGAATACATAACAATTTTCAATAGGATGCCCCAGCACCCGATGATAAGGACAAAATTCGGGGTCGTCGCTTTGTTTGACATCCTCTGGTCTTTTGGATTCTGGCAAGGTAATCTTGCCGTAACGACAAGCCCATTCAAAAATCCTCTGAGTTTTGTGTCTTGGGAAGGAATAAGGCCTCCTCATTTTCTCTCGCAACGAGGCCGGTTGATTGGTTGAAGGATTGGCTACCTCCTTTGTCTTCTCCTTCGAATGCCCAGAAGTGCGGAAGTTGACACCTCCGGGTTTGTCTTCTTGCCTTGCCAGGGTGATGGCAGGATGGTATTTTGCCGGGAAGGCTTCAATATCAGCCGCTATTATGGCCAACTGATCAAGGGAGTGGACGTTAAGGCCGACCATCCGCTGCTGAATATCCTTCTTTAGACTTTCCCCGCAAGCCCAAGTGGCAACCTCGTGGCTTAACGGGGAGATGCATCTCACATATAGGCTTCTCCACTTTCTGATGTAGTCCAGGACGGGCTCATCATCTTCTTGCCTGTGGCTGTAGAGTTCTGCCCTGGTCACGAGGAAGTGCTCCGGGCTTGAGTGACTGTATCGCTGAGGGAGGATGTCCCCTGCTGGGTCAAACCAGTGCATACTTATTTCGGCTAGGTGCTCCTCCAGCCTTTCAATTTCCTGATGTAACCCGCCGAGCAGTGAGGGCAAGGTGGAGTCAGGCTGAGGGAAATCTGCTTCAGGACATCTTTCACCGGCCGGGCTTGTGACCTCTGCGAGGAGGGAAACCACATGGACTCCCTTTTCATGGACAGCTGCTTCATGGGGTTGTGGGGGCTTCACCTCATAATCCTCCATCTTCAATTCTCCTCTGTTGATCAGGTTCTGGGCGATATCCTTGAAGACATAGCAATCTTCTATAGGGTGGCCAAGGATTCGATGGTAGAGGCAGAATTTAGGGTCATCACTCCTTGTAGCATCCTCTGGCCTTTTGGACTTTGGCAAGGTAACCCTGCTATAGTGGCAAGCCCATTTAAAGATCTCCCGAGTTTTATCCCTCGGGAAGGAATAAGGCTTCTTCATCTTCTCCTGCAACGTGAGGACTCGTTCCGCCGGCCGGCTAGTTGAAGGACCGGCTATTTCTTTCACCTTCCTCCTTGAGTGCATAAAAGTACTAAAGTTGGTGGTCAGGTACTGATTCTCCCATCTTGCCGTGGTGGCATAGGAGCCCCCCGAGTTCATGGATCTGCCCTCCCGGAGGTGGATACCCTCGGTAAGACCGGACAGTAGTTTGATCATCTTGGCCAACTGTGCCTTCAACATCTCAATCTCCTGCTGCTGCTCATAACATATTGCGAGCATAACAGGGTCACAAAGGGAGAAATCTGGAGTGTAGCTTGGACTGCTATCTTCCGTTTCGGCATCAAGTGGAGGTGGCAGCACCCCGCCACCGTGACTATCTGGGAGTGGTGCCTCGGAAGTCGATGGCACCCCCTCTATATCCTTGCTTAGAGGTGGGTTCTGGAGGAACACTTCTTCATCTTGAGCTTTGTCGGCTGAAGTCATATTCTGCTCTTTGCCCTTGGTTTCTAGTGCATCTGTGTCTTCTGGGGGACCGTCGCCAACTAGAGCTGAGACGGCTATCATGTTTGCTTCATAGAATTCTTCTGCTGAGAAACCCAACCCAGGGTGCTGGGTAATCTTCAGGAGCTCCCTATCCAGGTTCGGTGGATACCACAGCTTCTTGAACATTTGATTCCGACTTTCAGTCTGAAAGAAGGGCAATTGTTGCCCTCTAGCCATTTTCACCACTCTGCTGGATATATCCGGAAGTCCCATGATTGGGCCGACCGGGTCACAGATTTCTTCGGGGAATTTACAATCATCATCCCCTTTCACTGGATGTTCATCAGCCACATAGAATATCGTAGGTGGGCCCTCTGGGTTGGGCACCTCCCAGATCTTCAAGAATTCGACTGTTTGACAGTCTAAGTCTGTGGGGGGCTTCATGATCCCTGGAGGGACCTTCACATACCCAGGCAAATCTTCGAGCTTCGGAACTCCTGTCTCGAGGTAAATATTGAAGGGGATGGCTCGAACCACGCCTTCAACTTTAGAAATGTGTGACACTTCCTGCGGTGCCACATAGTCGGGCGGTGGTGGAGGGAACCAGTCGTCGTCCTCTGCTATCTCCTTCCCTTTGCTTTGAGTCGGCTGGGGATTCTGCTTCGGCTCCTCCATGTAAAGTGCAGCATCGAGCAGGTGGCATTCAAACACCTCAAAGGGGTGTAAGTCTGCAAATATTCTTTCTTCTTTTCCATCTCGGGAGTACTTAATGCACTGGTGCAGGGTTGAAGACACTATCCGATTCTGATGCAGCCACGGTCGGCCGAGCAATGCTTTATATGTGGTATCGGAGTTGATGACGTGGAACTGCACTTTGGTGGTGAAGTCTCCTAGTGACAGCTCAAACTCTGCTACACCCATGGGAACTTCAGACTTCTGGTTGAACCCAGTTATCTTCATATCCCTGACCTTGATCAGGTGCACATTAAAGTAATGTTTCTGGTAAACCTGGTAGGAGAGTATGTTTACTGCTGCCCCTGTATCGACCAAGATCCTATTTATAGGCTGGCCGTTCAACTGCCCCCTCATGTACAAGGGTCTGTTGTGGCTGACCGAAGGAAAGAGCATGTCTTCTTCGGTGAAGGTGATGGTTGTTCCCAACTGCAACTCAGCAAAATAGCTTTCATAATGCGCCGGGGTTTGCAGAGCCGCAATGACAGCCTGCCTGGTTTCCTCATCCAGGGAGAGTATCTCCCAGACACTGAATCTTGCTGGGATTCTTTTCAATTGTTTCAATATCCGAGAGCCGGCTCGGACGTTAGCTAACTTTGCTTCTTCGGCTTTGCTATGCGTGCCATGTTCTGGTGTCGGAGGAGTCGGCGGGGAAGATAGTTTATCTTCTTCGGGGGCCGCCCGACTCCGGCTTGCTTGGTCGGCTGGTTCTTTCATTTGCACGGGCTGAGCCACAGGGGTGGCGCCCTCATCATCTTTATTTGCCAGAGGGGGCATTCCCGAGGTGGAGGTAAGAGTGCTCTTGGCCTTGGACCCGGGCTGTTGGTATGATTGTTTGCTCTTCTTCGCGAGCAAAAATTCGGCGAACGAGGGTACCACTTCGCCTGCTGCATCTTCAGGGTACAAGCCCGATGGAGGCGGGATTGCTGCGCCCTTCACTTCAGGTTCGGGGATTTGGTATGGCCGCTCACCCCTGAATATAATATTGTGATTGGCCGGGGGCAAACGTCCCCACCTTCTCCCAGACCTGGTGACATGTTGGGAAGTAGAGGCCTCGACTTGGTTTGCTTCGGTAGGTGCGAAGCATATTTCTTCTTCTCCCTCCTCTTCAGAGTTTTGTGCCATGTTGAACAAGGCCGACAAGGTATTGCAAGACAAAAGGCTGCATTTTCTTTTATTCTTCAGCTTCTTCTTCTTTTTCTTCTTCTCTTCTTTTACAGCTGGAAGCTGTTCTCGGGGAAGTTCATCCCATATGCCGGTTTCTTGTGTTTCGGGTTCAGCTTCTTCAGCCAATTTTAAGGATTCAAAATGTTCCCAGGGGACATATTCCTTCAGCCGCACTGGCTGGATCTTGGGTTGTTCATATTCTTCTAACCCGTCAATGATTGCCTGCAGCCGTTTAACCACCGGGCTGACTTGCATGTGCATCCGCAACAAGAGTGGCTTCTTCCTGTTGTCAGTCATTCTTCGGAGGACCAACTGAGGAGCAGTTTCATACCAGACCGGGGTGACAACCGGTGGTGGTGGCTGAGGCGTGACGCCATGAATTCGGACTCCCGGGGTAGGGCGGGATGTCGACTTTCTTCTTGTCTTCTTTGGCACCATCTGCCAATCTCCATGGCTCTCTGCGGGAGCGAGAACAAATGCCTCATAGGTGTGCATTGTACAAGTATCTGACACTTCTTCAGGCAGTTGTTGGTATAAGGATATCATATTTACGGTTGCCCCCAGCACTGGCAACTCATGCGGGCGGGGCGGGTCCACCTTGTGTTCGCCCATCTGGAGCTCTCCCTTCCTGATCATGCCTTCAATGATGTCTTTGAAGACGTAACAGTCTTCGAGGGTGTGCCCGAGCATCTGATGGTACGGACAAAATCGAGGATCATCTTTCCTCTTGATGTCACCGGGTCTCTTTGGCTCCGGGAGAGTAATTTTGTTATATTTGGTGGCCCACTCGAAGATGACCCGGGTCTTCTCCTTCGGGAAGGAGTAAAGTTTCTTCATTCTTGACCGCAAGGAGGCGGCCTCTTGTTGTTCAGCCTGCTTGGCCGGAGGAGCACTGGCGACTCCTTTATCATTGTCCTTCTGCTTCTCGAAATCCTTGAAGTCGATAGTGTTGACTTCTTTGGGCACGGACCGCTTCTCAATTGATTTTCCTTTTTGGGCTGAGGTGGCCGGTGCGGAAGAGTATTTGGAGAGGTAGGACTCAATTTCCACCACCACATTATTTAATCGATCAAATGACTTGATCTCCATCCCGATCATTTTCTTGAAAACTTCACGCTTCAAATTCTGCTTGCAGATTTGAACCGCATCTTCTTGGTGTGGCGGGCGTCTACACCTCATGCTGAGGTTCCGCCATCTCTTGATGAATTCTAGAGCAGTTTCATCATTCTTCTGCTTGGTTGCATAGAGCTCGGCCACTGTGACCTCTCTTTCGGTGACGTGGAACCGCTCCCGAAATTTTCTTTGCAAATCTGGCCAGTCATTAACGGACCCCGCCGGCAAGTTCGAGTACCATTCGAAGGCGAGCCCTGTGAGCGAGGACCCGAAGAACTTCAGTAGGTATGATTCATCAGTCGCCAGATCGCCCATCACATTGACGTAATAGGCTATGTGCTCCTTCGGTGACCCCTGGCCATTAAATTTGTCAAACTTTGGCGGCTTGCTGACGCCAGGAGGCAATCTCTTCCCCGCATGATGGACAGGGTAGGGTACCTTGTACACATCATATGAGGCATATTCTTCACTTCCCCGGTCGGCCAGCTTCATCTCGACTATCTGCTCGATCATGAGCTTGTTAGCCGTTGCCGGATCCACTGCTTCTGGGTAGAAATGAGCTGACTGCATCTGTGGCGTCGTCAACACCGTCGCCTGGGGTATAGTGGCGGTGCCTTGGTGTTGAGGAGCCGAAGGGGTCATTGGGGCCATGCCCCCAGCATAGTTGGGGATTGGCTGAGAGGCCGTCACCTTGGGTGAACCCTCAAATTCTCCAGCGCCTTGCCTGGATGTTTCTGGAGACGGTTCGACCTGCTTCGACGTGGAAGCATGCATGGTCAGTTCGCCCACCTGTCGCTTCAGAGCTTCGATCTCCTGTCGATAGGCTTGAAGCAGCATCAGCATCGCCGGGTCGGAGGTGGAAGGGCTAGGAGCTTGGCCTCCCCCTTCTGTCAGAGTATCTAGAGAAGGCGCTACCCTTTCTCCTTCATCCCCAGTGGTAATCACGTTCGCCGCCATGGCGACCGCATCTGAACTTGTTTCACCGGCAAGGGCTTGTATTATCTCAGCTGCAGCTGCTCCTCTTCTAGTTAGGGGACCCGACCTGCCAGCCAACCTGGCCATCTCTTCTTGGTCTTCAGGTAGGGCTCCATATTGGTTGGCCACTCCGGCCATATTACAGGTATAAACCCGCATCTTTTGGTTTCTTCGAGCCGCCTCCCTGGTTGTCAGTCTAGGAAAGGTTATCCTATCAAACACCGAGACT
This sequence comes from Amorphophallus konjac, assembly GCA_022559845.1. NCBI lineage: Eukaryota > Viridiplantae > Streptophyta > Magnoliopsida > Alismatales > Araceae > Amorphophallus > Amorphophallus konjac. The sequence continues at coordinate 243,765,847 of CM040124.1, forward strand.
CTTGGTGGAGCTTCTTTATAGAGGGGCGGCCCATAGCACCCTGACTCCGCATCTTCGATATCTTCCGGGTTAACTTGTTGCTCCCGGTTTCTTTCAGCATCATTCACGGCTTCTAGGAGCCGCTGAGTTCCCAAGAGGGTGTTTCCAAGGCTGTGGAGACATCCCCTCACGGCTTGAGTGATGTCGTCTTCTCCCTGGCTGGGGCAGACAGTTGGTGGTGATGCTTGCACTGGCGGTCTATAGGCGAGATGCCTCCGCTCGTGCATCATGTTGTATCTTCTTTCCTTCAAATAGATGTTCGCCTGCCGACCGTGAGCACGGAAGGCAGGTCTTCGAGACGCTTGAACCGGCGCCTCAATCTTCTCTTCTTTATCTTCCTCCATCTTTTTCTTGAGCCGGTCAGTCCTAACGGGCTCTAGTTGAGTTGAGGCTTGGGCCCGCCTGATGGGGACCCATGCTTGCTTGAATTCAGTCGGCTTCTGGGCCGACTCTTGCTTTGGCATGGACCTGATGCGGTCTTCTCGCTCCCAGGCCAGTGCTTGGAATTGGTTGTGCACCGGCACCATTGGGATTACCCTATCTGGTGAGATCGTGGCCTGACGGCCATTCAGGTACACTCGGACTCCTCCGATCATTACGGATTTGCCCGAGAGGGAAAGCCGACCTTGCGGCGTGCTAGTGGTTCTCCTTGCCGCCCTCCTGGCAGCCGAGGTGCATTTCTTCTTTGCTTCAATGTGGTGGACGTAATAGCCCACTATCTTCACAGCTTCGGGTGTCGCCTCCACGGGGGCGACGGGCTCGACCTCCTTGACATCCAAGAGGTCCACGAACATAACCCCGAGGAAGTTGGGGAAGCCAACGACCAGGGGAAAATCGCCGAACTGGATCGGCACTGCCAAGTAGCCATGCTCCGCATGGCTCGCCGCAACCAATGGACCGAAAGTGACAGCCATTGGTTCTTCAGAAATGGATCCCTCCTGCAATTTCAAAAATGCGGAAGTTAAGACTTCGGAAAAGGCCATTGGGCCCCTAATCTTGGCGAAAAGATGAGAGGTAGTCCAGTCCCACCGGGCGTGCCAGCTTGTGGAACGCACTAGGTTTCGTGTGTGAAAGTATCGGGATATCGGTGGTTATATCGATTCGAGACCATCTGTCCCATCGGGCGTGCCAGCTTGTGGAACGCACTAGGTTTCGTGTGTGAAAGTATCGGGATATCGGTGGTTATATCGATTCGAGACCATCTGTCCCACCGGGCGTGCCAGCTTGTGGAACGCACTAGGTTTCGTGTGTGAAAGTATCGGGATATCGGTGGTCTTTTTATCGGTTTATCTAGTGCGAGGGCGTGCCAGTCACCTAGGTGACAATGTGTTCGGGCTTCAAGACTGGAGTGGTCCGAAGCCCGGGGAGCGCTCCATCTGACTGATCAGATGATTGTGGATATCGGGTCGGGACTGGAGACCCGCCGCGCCATAAAGGGCGCGACGTTAATTACATCCCCTCAGAGAGGGGAAGACCTCTGATTAATCGCCAAGAAAAGGGGTCAAATGACCTAAAGATCGTTTTTCATTAAAGCATGCGAGTTGGGTTGACATGATTTAAACCCTCCGCGTCGGTATGTAAAACGGTGTTCAAAAACCGTACAAATACTTGCTGCGAGTGCGGCGAATTTAATGAAAGTGCGGGATTAGATCCCGGTATATATATATATATATATATATATATATATCAGTCACTAAGGACCATCCAGTATTCGGTCGAGAGTTCATATTCGAAGCATCGAAGGTAACAACAAAGACATTCGGATATCTACCGTAGGTACGGCACGTTTCATGTGGGTGCGGGATCGGATCCCGGAAGAAGTGGGTCAATCTGATGAGCTATCGGCCCGAGAGGTGCACGGATCATGACCATGTCGGGGATCCCGAGGTCCATGTCCGATACCACGGGGCATCATTACACAGTCCGGGGGAGCGGGTCGTTAAGTGTAAGGCCAAAACTCGACAATGTGCGCCCTCGCACGCGGATCGACCTGCGCGGTCAGGTTGCGGGGTTCGACCTGCCCGGTCAGGTCGTGGGGGTCAAGGGGGCAACGCCCCTTGCGGGGGTTTTCGGGGGCAGCGCCCCCGGAACAAAATTTGGTTAAGGCGCGGGTAATAGAATTCCTTTCATTTTTTTTTTGGGTTTAGTTCTCTTCCTTCGCTTTATTCATCAATTCAAGCCTTTTCTTCCTACTTAGTTAATTCCCTCCCCCTTTTTTTTAATGAAGCACGCCGGTTGCAGAATGAGTCAAGGGGGCGCGCCGGATAGAGGCAGTAAGGGGGGGGGGGGCGCGCCGGATAGAGGCAGTAAAGGGGGGGGGGGGGCGCCGGGTTTCAAGGGTGGGGCGCGCCGGTAAAGGGGCGCCGTTTTAAGATGTAAATGGAGACGGGGGGCGTCGGATTAGTATCAAGAGGAGGGCGCCGTTTTAGAGGCCAAAGGAGGAAGTGGGGGTTACGAGAATGGGGTTAAATCGGCGCGGTGAGGGGTGACCGCGCCGGATTAGGCCACGCCGAGACATCGTCTCTTGAGTTTTCTTATTCGTTATGTGGACTTGTTTTGCTTTCTGTTCTTGATTCTATGGCCTACAGAAGGATCAATAGTTAGATTAATTGCTCGATTGACACCCTAGATCAATAGGATGAAGGTTTAAGCATCGTTGTTGGTTTGTTAAGGTGAGTGAGCAAGAGGTTTAACTGTTTTATTCGGGGGGTTCAGTTCACAGAGTTTTTACTGTGTGTTTCTTCTCTTTCACCCGTAGGCAAATTCTATGATACATTCATTCATTGTTCTTGGTGTTCTTGACCCTGACGAAAATCGGGCAGCACCTCCCCTAGATCGGAAGGGTCTGGGGGAAAAATATGGGGCGCGCCATGCGGAGAGAACTCCGACGGCCCCGAAACATCCCGGTGCGTGCTAAGCAACGACACCAGTAAAGTTACCCCATTTGGGGCCGGAGATCCCGAGGGCTAGCCTACAAGGGAAACCGGTGACCCATGGGTTGTTGCGATCGTATCGACTCCCCCGTTCGGGGCCGGAGATCCTGAGGGCCAGCCTACAAAGGAACTCCGACGACCCGAGGGTTGCCGTGATCGCGTGGCTGAAGACCACGTGAGAGCCGAAGTCGACACAAGAACACGGCGGTAAAAAAAGAGAGAGAGACACTATGGGCTGAGTATTGAGGGGGATTGGGGCATCAAAAATCTCCCAAAGGGGAGTTTTCCTTTCATTCCACAACAGACCGAACTCCGATTACATTGAAGGGGAATACGAAGACAAAGGTCTACATGTGAAGATCACCAAAAGGAAATCAAAGGGGCAGAAGGAAATGCAAAGACAAAGGGGGGAACCGAGCTCTCTTCCCCTCACCTCTCCTTCTTTCTTTCACCCTCTTATCTCTCTTCACACTTCGGAGCAGGGCTTCACCGCCAGTAGAGCGTCCCTCCCTTTTCGCGTTGCTTCTTGCCTGGGGCTTGTATTTATATGGAGAGCAGGGGAGCAAGCTTCCCATTTCTATGGCTTTTGTTCTGTCCGCAGTTGCCGTTGCTAACGTTGCCGGGGTCACCGTGTCGAATGCCGCTGTCGTGGACGTCACCTCCGCCGCAGCTACAGTGTGACCGGGAGAGGGGCAGAGGCATGGCCTCCTCCTTCGCTGGCATGTACACCGCTAGCCACGTTTGCTTTCATCATTGGCAGGGGAATGGGCGGCCGACGGACGAAGTGGGCGTTCGACGGTGCAGGGCTCGAGGGTTTCCATTTGAAGAACATGCTTGGATGCCCAACGGATCGAAGCATACCTTTTGCCATTTTAAGCAGTTCGTCGACGTGCTGTTCGCAGGAAACAGGGGACCGTAATGCCGACGGGATGGGTTGGTTGCTCGCCTGGAAGCGCTTCAGAGAAAGGGGTTAAGAGGTTAAAACGGCGCCATATTCAAAGGGGCGCCGTTTTAAGCATCAAAGGGGGCTTCGGGGTGCGCCGTGTAGCCAATGAAAAGAAAAGGGGTTAAAACGGCGCCATATCCAAAGGGGGCGCGCCGTTTTAAGGGGGGGGCGCGCCGTTTTAAGGCGCGCCGTTTTAAAGCCCCCTCGTGCCGTTTTAAGCACTAAACGGATTCTTCTCGAAGTCGCGGCCATTTTACGTGAATGTCGACATTCCCGGAAGGTTCCGGTTGCTATGTATGACCTCTACAATGTTCCATTCGCAGCCTTTGGGGCCCGGTCCCAGACTCTGCGTGACTTTCGGTGCACGTCGGGCTATGTCGGAGTCCCCGACTCTTCTTTGATTCAGCTCTCGGCACGGCCGGCTGTAGAGTTGTGGCCATATCTTCCACCCGGGGGGCTCCCTCATCGGCTAGCCGACCACCAAGCGAGTCCTCATCCTGATCGGGCGAGGCATGAGGTTTATTTGGCATTTTCATCTTCGGCTTGCTCTCGAGTGTCGAGACGTGCATGCCGTATGATCATCATCGACATTTTTTGACGTCCACACCCCCTTAGAGAGAGAGAAAGAGAGAGGGGTTAGGGTAGGGGAGCTTCTCACTCCTCTCTAAAGGCTTCTCCCCAAAGAAATTTAATTTTCTGGACTCAAAATAGTAGTTTTTCATTCATTAACTAAAAATGGAGAGAATGGGGTCCTATTTATAGGGAACCCACATTTTACAATAAGTCCCTAACTTTAGGACTAATGACAAATAACCAAGGGGGAAGAGGGTGCCCCTAGGCCTAGCCCAATGAATTGGGCCCAATAACCAAACTAATCAACCCTATGACACTTAACTTAGGTAGATGACTCATTAACCTAGGTACATGACTCAAATAAAAGGAAAATTGCAATGATATGACTCAAATAAAATATGAAAATTACATGACTCGACTTTAGAAAAATGTAACAGACACAATGGAGCCATGATGGCGAGCAATAGGAGCTTAGAAAAATGTGAAGGGTGAGTGATGCCCCCATCACCATGTTTCTCAGGTTTTTCGCTCAGTTTCCACCTCTCGTGGGGGTAACGTCCTCATGGCTACCCACACCGAAGGCAAGTGTAATATCCTGGATTCTTCGGATCGGAATCGAAGAGCTTTCGGATCACTTTCGTGGGTCTTGATACGTGTTTTACGATCCACTCGGATTTTTCTCTTGTATAACTTGCAGAACACTGTGGAGAGTTGATCGTTGAGTTTTGCGACTCAGGGACGCTATAGGTGCGTTGTGCTCGTTCCGAGGATCACGAAGACTATTTTTTTCCTATTTTTCAAAATTTATGGAATTTTGTGCCAAAAATCAGATTTTAGGAAATTTGCAAATTTCTAATTTCCTTTTTCCTTTTTATTTCCCTCACCTCTCTTCTCTCTCTTCTCTCGCCGTTTCACTCTCTCTCCCTCCATTCTCTCTCCTTTGACCCCCTCTGCTCCGGCTGTAGACAGAGGAGGCCCGGGGATCTCGTGAAGATGCCGTGGAGCGTGCTCGCATGAAGAATAGAGCGTGGTGTTGGCGCGATCCCATTCGGTGGATTCAAAGCCGACGTGCGGTTCGTGTGATGGTTTTTGGCATGGTTTGGCATTTTCAGCGCGTGAGATCTTCGGTGGAGGTAGGGGGACAGATGCCCTACTCTTTTCCTGCGTTCTCTCGTGATTTAGAGCCAAACAATGTGAGTTTGAGCGGGTTTTGCCTTGTTTGGGTGAAATGCATATTCGGGGGGTGTGAGCCGTGTTTGCCGTTCTAGGTGACAGTTTGTAGTTTAAATGGTTTCATTTGAACCCCTGGCATGTTGGGATTCATTTCCCGCCAGTTTTACTACATTTGGTTGAGAATCGGAGCCGGTATGAGCTTGGTTGTCCATGTGAGTCATTTTGGGTCGATTCGTGGGAATCGCCCGTTTCTTGCATTTTTGCGGATGGTTTGATCCCTTTTGGCTTCTGTAAGGATGTTATCGATGTTAGGGGAATTTCCCCATCGTTTAGATGCATTTGGGGTGTGGAAAAATTGGGTTTCATGTAGTTCTGCGATTTTCCAGTCGGAACGGCTTAGCGGTCCTATCAGAGACCGCAAGGGGTGCTTGGCGGTCCACTGGAGACCGTTAGGTGGAGTCCTTTGTCGGTTTGGTTTAGCGGTCATGCGACCGACCACAAGACTGGTTTTAGCGGCCCTTGGGCGACCGCTACGCGACGTTTTAAGTCGGTTTATTGGTTTTAAGTCTGTTCGGGCTAGCGGTCTAGCTCCGACCGCATGGTGTGCTTGGAGGCCCTGGGGTGACCGCCATTCCCTGGGAAATGGTCCTAGGTCGACCGTTACGTGGTTAAGTCGGTTTAAATGTTTTGGGGGTTGACTGGGCATAGCGGCCAGGTCATGACCGCTAGGTCTATCTTGCAGCCCTGAGGAGACCGTCGGGTGCCAGTAGCGGCCTCAGGCAGACCGCAAGGCTCCTATTTTTGTGGTTTTTGTATCTGGGTTTTCTTGATGGTAGCGGCCCTTTGGATGACCGCCAGGTTGGTCTAGCGGCCAGGGTTAAGACCGCCACCTACCCATAGTGTTCTTTTGTGTTGGTTTGGTTTCCAGTTGATGTGGCTTTGACCCCTTGGTTAGCCCATTGTTTCGTGGATGTCTTGGATGTCCTATGAGGGTTGTGACCGTGTTATAGGGTGTCTGAGAAGGCCATTGTACCGAGTAGTGTTTTGTATTATTTCGAGGGTCATTATGATTTCTGGTCAACCCGGTTGTGACCCACTGGTTGACACGTGACCTCGTGAGTGTCTCGTCTATCCTGTGAGGATCGAGACATTATTTTGGGTGCTTAGAGGTAGTGTCTTACCTCGGTTTGCATGTCATGTGGTTTGAGGGCATTTGGTAATCCCTCGTATTCTGGGTTATACGGAATTGTGAGTCCATTGTACTGCTCGGAGGCTGAGGATGCATTGTTATTATTACTGTTATGGATCCGACTGTCATGTGTCGTCTTCCATAATGCATTTCACTATAGATTTTGGCTTAGGGACTAGGCTGATTAACAACGTGTTGCTATGATGTGCGACGATCTTGACCCAAGTCTTGTGACTCAAGGATCATTGTCAGCAGGTCTAGTTGAGTGTCCTGAGTCTGGTAGCAGTGGTGTACTGCATTGTGCTCCGTAGTATGTGCAACAAGTACCCTGTTTGTACTTCGGTATTCACTGTTTTGAGTCTCTGTGTCTAGTGATCCTCCACTAGTCGTAGCCTGATGACACCTTCCAGTGTGTCGGCCCACTTGGTAGTGGTGGTGGGGCAGTTCCCGATCGACAATTTTCAGGCTAGTTTATGTGGGCCCCCTTACTTTGCGGTAGCATCCTACTGGGGGGAAAACTAGCTAGAGGCCTGGCTCAAGGGATTGGGCTTGTGTGTGCACACGTGGTCAGGGGTAGCTGGACGAGCGCCGACAGGCGTGACCCTGACTAGTCACTTGTCACTGTAGTTCCTTGGTTCTTTGTGAGTGTCTCAGTCACCACCGTTCTAGGCGTGTGTGAGATACTTGAGGTGCAATGTATGACATTCGTGGACGTATCTGGCTGTTCTTCTGGTGAGGAGGTGCTTCTGTCACTTGACACGATGACTTGTGTTTTCGTGACTTTTCCGAGTAGACTGTGCTTGGCTTCACTCGAGGTTACGGGTTTTGTAGCGTACACGACAGTGAGGTCGTGTATATCTTGTGTGATGAGGACATCTCCTACCACTCCTCATTCTTTCGAGGGTCCCGTTGCTTGCCAGCTATGCGTCATCAAGTTCGCGGCATTTTTCTTAATCATGGCTTGTAATTTTTATATTTTCTTGAGTCATAGATTATGTAATTTCCCTTTTATTGAGTCAAGTACCTAGGCTAATTGTCATTAGAGTGGTTAATGTGTCAGTTGGCCCCAATTAAGTAGGCTAGGCCCATGGGCGCCCCCCTTCCCCCTTGGTTTATTGTCATTATTCAAAAACTCAGGGTCTTTTGTTAAATTGTGGGCTTCCTATAAATAGGACCCCAATCCCCCCCCATTTGAAGCTAATGAAGTATTGAGTTTAAAATCCACAAGAAGTGTGTCTCTTGCTCTCTCTCTCTCTCTCTAGCTCTCTCTCTCTCTCTACTTCTCTCTCTCTCTAAAGGGGGCAAACCCCATTCTCTCTCCTCCCCACCCCAAATTCGAAATTCACTCTCTCTCCTCCCTATTCACCTCTAATTAAGACCCCTCCCCCTTCCCCATACCTCCCATTTAAGTCCCCTCCAACCCCTAGGTGGAATCCCTTTCTCCTAGGCACCTCTCCCTCCTCCCAAGCAACCTTTCCCCTTCCCCATACAACCTTTCATTTTCCCAAGGGAGAATCCCTTCTCCCAAGCACCCCTTCCTCTCCCCAACACAACCCTTCCCCTTCCCAAAGCAACATTAAACCCCATTAACCTCTCATTCAAACCAAAGGAGAGAGATCTCCCTCTCTCTCTCTATCCCAACCCAAATTCGCAGCTCCCCCTTCCTCCACCTGCTAGACCATCTTCCAGCCCCCATTCTGCCCCTCCCACACCTTAGATCACCCTATACCAGACCCCCACACAGCCCAGGGTCGCCCCCCACACACATCCACCCCATCTCCCACCCCATCTACCCCATTTTCTATATACTAGTGAGCAGCTGCAGTTCTGCAGAACCGCCCCCTGTTGCAGCGTCGCCCACGACATCATCCCGGATCTTCTGAGGGTGTGGCCTACATCAACAGAAAGCTCTGCCAGTCTGCTTCGCCACCGAGTTGGTATCGCCTTCATCCGAGGTCCGTGCTGCCCGGGAGGTCCGATCTCCCCCAACTGCGCAGAGTTCCTCATACCGAGCTCCTGAACCGGAATAGAAGCTGTACCCCGAAGAATCGCAGAAGAATCAGGCCAAGAGCTCTTCAACAAAGTTCTTCCTCGCCCAGTCCTCGTTCAGAATCAAAAAGCGGAACTGCGTTCGGCATCTGTGGGACAGAGTGACCATTTTTCTCCCTCGGCTACTCTAATCTGCGTCTCACAGTGCCTCAACCTGTCCTCACTATTCAGAGTCCCCCAGTCGACTCCGACCTCATTCGACTTCCCCGTCAGTTTTTATGCGAAGTGGACTCGTCCACGATTCCAGAAACTCCAGCGGTTCATCATTCGGAGTCCGAGAGCTGTCGGGGCAGCCTCTGCAACCTGCTGCCAAGAACCTGAAGCTGCCTTCCCCAGATTCTGTCACTCTGTTCGACTCCCCACCCGGACCAGCATCGACGTCAGAAGAAGTCTAAAACATTCTGAGGCATCCTAGCCCCAGTTAAGAAGAGTTTTCCTCTGGTCTCATCATCAGCAAAATTTTAGACTCGAAGTTACGACCTCAACATTCACTTTCAGTCATTTGTCGCAGAGTGCAGGCAGATTCGACATCGGCTTCCCCTTTCACGATTTTGACGAATCTCCCCTCCCCGCCTGGCCGGCTTAGCGCCCCTCTCTGTGTGGAGGTAGTGTTTGCATGTAATTCAATCATCCCCACCCCAAGTTCACCCTCCTGCGAGAGGTGTAGTGAATGTAACTAATTAAGCAGGACTCAAGCTTCATCAGCGCAGTGTGCGGGGAACCCACACTTCCCCACTCGCCGTCGTCTCCGGCCGGGATCGGTGTCTTCACACTGATCAGGTGAGCTTCAGACCACTCTCCTCTGCTGGTTCCTTACCTTTGCTTAGTTTAGTATTATCCCTTGATGTGCCGTCGGCGGTGAGAGAGAGCTCGTCCCAACATTCCGTTTAATCAAGTGCCACCGCGGGCGAGTTGTGAGTGTGACTTTACATCCCACGCCCTCGGCGTGCCGGCCGCCCTTGACATTGGGCATCCCTGGCCCATTGCAGTCTATCCCTATCTGTCCATATCCTTGGAAAGGCGAGGTCCATCCTCGGACCCTCACCACTATCGCAGGTCCACCTACGGACCCGGGTGCGCGCGACGCGGGTCAACCGCTTGTGAGAAATCGCCATTCGGGCCCAATTGCTTGCACATTTAAGTCCAAGGATTTGTGTCACATCAGTTGGTATCAGAGCCAGGTTCTAGACTTGTCTCTACTAAGTCTTGTCCTAGGGCACATTGCATTGAGGTCATCCGAGGATCCAAACCATGTATCTCACTAGGCACCCCGATGACTACTTCATTATCGGGCCGGAGTTGCCCCGCTTCGATGGGTCCCGAAACCCTCACACATATAGGAAATGGGAGACCTCCATGGATAGATACTTCCACCACTACTACATGACCGAGGAAAGAAAAGTGCGCATCGCCAAGATGACCCTTGGTCCCTTCGGCAAGACAGAATGGAGAAAGCTTGAGATTCGAAGGGGGATTGAGAGACATGAGCCCATTCACTCATGGGAAGAGATGAATGTAGAACTTAGGAAGATCCTCATTCCAAAACCTTCCCACTCTTCCAACTCAAGCACCCATAGCCCAATGAGCACTCCCACTCCCCCTTTCCCTCCCCGTCAACCCAAAACCTCTATTAGGACCCAAACCCCACCACCCAAAGGACCCCTAGATTTATTGGAAGAGATAAGGATTGAGATCAGGAAGATCTTCACTCCCCAACCTTCCCACTCCTACCCTGAGAACCATAACCCGAGGAGCACTCCCACTCCTCCTTTCCCCACCACCCAACCCAAAATTCTCCATCAAACCCACACCCCACAAACTTCCAAAAATCCTGCTTCCACCCCTTTCCAAAAGGAACTTAAATAGGTAACCGAAGACTATGAGGCTCCACTAGATTGGGAAGAGGAATATGAATCACAGTGTCATGGGTTAGGCCGAGAAGTTTCCCTCCCAGGTGGAAGAAGCATCATGGCTCACTCCACCCTCACCACTCAAACCCACGTGGACCCCATGTCCACCCCTCCACCTAGGCCCGTGACAGCCACCATTCCCCAATCCAAAGTTACTCACCCAACCCACCTTCCACTTCCAACTCCTATCCTACCCAAACCTTGTCCACCGCTACTTCCACTCCCAACTCCAACCCAAGTCCGGCCTCACTCGCCACCCCGGGTACACCATGCACCAACCATCATCACCCCACCCCCAATAGACCTTCCCACTCCCTTGAGAGAGGAGACCACAACCATCCACATGGGAGTAGATGCTAGTCCGGAACCCATCCCCATCCTTGAGGAAACCCAAGTTCATATCTATGGTGAGGAAGAATCACAAATGTCCCCTTCACATAGCTTGGACCCCCAAGAGCCACAAGCCTTCACAAGTATCACCGTAATCATAGAGGGGCCCCTAGCTAGATGGATAAAGGAGAGACCACTTCACCCCATCGTGTCGTATGTTTACCCACCCATGGAGCAAAACCTTCCCATTGTACCCTTATCCACCTATCACACCATAATCCAATCATCCTATCAAGCGGAAACATTAGGGGATCTTCTTAAGGGTATAGTTTGGCAAATGGAGCTAACTGGCATGATGTCTACAATAACCGACCGACCTAGGAGCCTTTACCTCCTACACCTATGTGTCGGATCCATCTCCTCCATTTACACTGTGGGTTGCTACACTAGTGACCTTCTGTTACTCCTCCCTACACCCGACGAGCCCGATGCTATTCACAAATTAGAGTTACTTGTCTCGGGTAGAACATCTAGTCCTCCATTCATGGCCGACCATCCCACCAAAACCTTTGGCCCGATCACTTTACTAGAGGAGGAGAATCCACCATCAAGGGGTTGTGAGGATCAAAAGGACTTAGGGTTCCTCTCCTTAGGTGACCCTTACCATGACCCCTTCGATCCCTTCCTATACCCACCCACCTTACTCACCACCAACCTGTCCCTACCCCATCCAACCTTATTGGACCAAGCCCACTCCATTTTCCTAGACCCCTTTGACCCCTATGAGTGGAAACTCTCACACCAAGCCATACACATAGAAGGAGCCATTTTGATGGGAATGCATGTGCCACTACATTTTGCATCATTTGGTAGTGCTAGTAAGCCCAGTCATCTCATACATGTCACACACACTTTAGGCCCAATGCAGGACTGGCTCATATTTGGATGTGCTGGTCCTCCATCATTCATCATTGATCATATACATGTTAGGAGCCTCTACGGGTGTCCGGGTCCCCCGACATTCATCACCACTTTGAGTGATAGGTTTCCCTACAGATACCATGGCCCTCCAACCATTGTTATGCAGCCCATGCATGATAGGGCCACTTGTGGCTGCCCCGGTCCACCTAAGTTCATCAAGGTCCACATGGCATCACAACATGATAGGTCAATTTATGGTTGCCCCGGTCCACCTTTACACACCAAGCTTTTCACACCCACACCGCATCATAGTACATGGCATACGCATACACGCAAGCAATTCGCAATGAGCGGTGCGGTTCACAAAGAGCGGATAAGAGCTCGCAAGCGCCACTTGGAATTCCAAGTAGGCGATTTGGTGATGATGGCATCGGAGTGGCTCTACCTTAGGGTCACCTCCCATTCGAGGGAACGAGGACTTGGACCTTTTCCTGTTCCTAGTGACTTTGGCAACACAGCTTATGGATCGAATTTACCAATGGGTTATGGGATATTCCCCACTTCTCACGTGGCTGACCTGGCACCCTATATGGGCACCGCGGTGGATCCTAGTGAGTGCTTTGAGCCTATACCTTCCTTTGAGAGGGACACCCCGGAGAGCTCCCACAAAATAGCCTTGAGAGCCCGACGTGTGCACACGGAGGTAATACTAGGCAAGCAGGGTTCCATCGCCAGCAAGAGGGTGCGCCTGAGCCACCTTGATAGGATGAAGGACCGTCCCCTGGTCGCAGACACAGGGTTGAGTTTTGAGGTCGTGGTTCGCCCGGAGCTACTTTGGAGGACCGCTACCCCGGTGGACCCATACTCGACGGAGTCGAGTTCTCCGCACCCCGGGGGTATGATGAGGACATCTCCTACCACTCCTCATTCTTTCGAGGGTCCCGTTGCTTGCCAGCTATGCGTCATCAAGTTCGCGGCATTTTTCCTAATCATGGCTTTTTATATTTTCTTGAGTCATAGATTATGTAATTTCCCTTTTATTGAGTCAAGTACCTAGGCTAATTGTCATTAGAGTGGTTAATGTGTCAGTTGGGCCCAATTAAGTGGGCTAGGCCCATGGGCGCCCCCCTTCCCCCTTGGTTTATTGTCATTATTCAAAAACTCAGGGTCTTTTGTTAAATTGTGGGCTTCCTATAAATAGGACCCCAATCCCCCCCCATTTGAAGCTAATGAAGTATTGAGTTTAAAATCCACAAGAAGTGTGTCTCTTGCTCTCTCTCTCTCTCTCTAGCTCTCTCGCTCTCTACTTCTCTCTCTCTCTCTAAAGGGGGCGAACCCCATTCTCTCTCCTCCCCACCCCAAATTCGAAATTCACTCTCTCTCCTCCCTATTCACCTCTAATTAAGACTCCTCCCCCTTCCCCATACCTCCAATTTAAGTCCCCTCCAACCCCTAGGTGGAATCCCTTTCTCCTAGGCACCTCTCCCTCCTCCCAAGCAACCTTTCCCCTTCCCCATACAACCTTTCATTTTCCCAAGGGAGAATCCCTTCTCCCAAGCACCCCTTCCTCTCCCCAACACAACCCTTCCCCTTCCCAAAGCAACATTAAACCCCATTAACCTCTCATTCAAACCAAAGGAGAGAGATCTCCCTCTCTCTCTCTATCCCAACCCAAATTCGCAGCTCCCCCTTCCTCCACCTGCTAGACTATCTTCCAGCCCCCATTCTGCCCCTCCCACACCTTAGATCACCCTATACCAGACCCCCACACAGCCCAAGCTCGCCCCCCACACACATCCACCCCATCTCCCACCCCATCTACCCCATTTTCTATATACTAGTGAGCAGCTGCAGTTCTGCAGAACCACCCCCCTGTTGCAGCGTCGCCCATGTCCTCATCCCGGATCTTCTGAGGGCGTGGCCTACATCAACAGAAAGCTCTGCCAGTCTGCTTCGCCACCGCGTTGGTATCGTCCTCATCCGAGGTCCGTGCTGCCCGGGAGGTCCGATCTCCCCCAACTGCGCAGAGTTCCTCATACCGAGCTCCTGAACCGGAATAGAAGCTGTACCCCGAAGAATTGCAGAAGAATAAGGCCAAGAGCTCTTCAACAAAGTTCTTCCTCGCCCAGTCCTCGTTCAGAATCAAAAAGCGGAACTGCGTTCGGCATCTGTGGGACAGAGTGACCATTTTTCTCCCTCGGCTACTCTAATCTGCGTCTCACAGTCTGCCTCAACCTGTCCTCACTATTCAGAGTCCCCCAGTCGACTCCGACCTCATTCGACTTCCCCGTCAGTTTTTCTACGAAGAGGACTCGTCCAAGATTCCAGAAACTCCGGCGATTCATCATTCGGAGTCCGAGAGCTGTCGGGGCAGCCTCTGCAACCTGCTGCCAAGAACCTGAAGCCACCTTCCCTAGATTCTGTCACTCTGTTCGACTCCCCACCCGGACCAGCATTGACGTCAGAAGAATTCTAAAAAATTCTGAGGCATCCTAGCCCCAGTTACGAAGAGTTTCCCTCTGGTCTCATCATCAGTAAAATTCCGGACTGGAAGTTATGACCTCAACATTGACTTTCAGTCATTTGTCGTAGACTGCAGGCAGATTCGACATCGGCTTCCCCTTTCGTGATTTCGGCGAATCTCCCCTCCCCGCCTGGCCAGCTTAGCGCCCCTCCCTGTGTGGAGGTAGTGTTTGCATGTAATTCAATCATCCCCACCCCAAGTTCACCCTCCTGCGAGAGGTGTAGTGAATGTAACTAATTAAGCAGGACTCAAGCTTCATCGGCGCAGTGTGCGGGGAACCCACACTTCCCCGCTCGCCCTCGTCTCCGGCCGGGATCGGTGTCTTCACACTGATCAGGTGAGCTTCAGACCACTCTCCTCTACTGGTTCCTAACCTTTGCTTAGTTTAGTATTATCCCTTGATGTGCCGTCGGCGGTGAGAGAGAGCTCGTCCCAACATTCCGTTTAATCAAGTGCCACCGCGGGCGAGTTGTGAGTGTGACTTTACATCCCACGCCCTTGGCGTGCCGGCCGCCCTTGACATTGGGCATCCCTGGCCCATTGGGGTCTATCCCTAGCTGGCCATATCCTTGGAAAGGCGAGGTCCATCCTCGGACCCTCACCACTATCGCAGGTCCACCTACGGACCCGGGTGCGCGCGACGCGGGTCAACCGCTTGTGAGAAATCGCCGTTCGGGCCGAATTGCTTGCACATTTAAGACGAAGGATTTGTGTCACATCATTGTGCCTTTGACTGTGTAGGTCTTTGGTAGGCTCTTGCCTATTTTGGTAAGGCCTTTACTGCTTTGGTAGGCTTTTCACGATAGGGTTTCGTGATTTGATAATGGATCGGTAACGCTTGCTCTTGTGAGATCGGGACTCACTTTTCTGTTACTGTTTGGAGTGGTTTAGAGGGCCGAGGTTCCTTCGGTAACCGTGTTTCTGTGTTACAGCTTTCCTCTTTACTTTTACTATTCTTACTCCTGCTGTTACTGCGTTGTTTTGTGATAGGGTTCTGCGGGATCCCTACTGAGCCAGTGATAGGAGGCTCACCCCTGACTTTTCAAGTGTAGCTATTCTTCCTCATGCTGGGAGGTTCCTGCTACATGGTTCTTAGTGCCAGCGTTGCCAGTGTCGGGCTTCCCCCAACTTGAGAGTACGTTCCCTTTTCTGTTGGACCGTACTTATATTTCTGTTGGACTGGACTCTATTAGTTTTAATTGTTATAGAAAATGTAATTTTATTTCTGCTACCTTAGTAATCCTGATCATTAAAATTTAATTGCTTACTACTTTATCTGGAAGTTCAATGTACTCTCACATACCGTTCTATCCCTTCGGAGCTTTTCTGCTCTTTGGAGGCATCGCAGGTTCCAAGTGATATCGGGTTTACCCGGTATCCGGAGTCTGGGTCGTCATAGCAAGCTACCCTGTAAAGAGGACAAAGGCATAAATAGGTGCCGTTCTCGACATACATTGTCCCAACCACATACGAGTCCCCCCGAACACAGTCATGTCGGGTCCACACTCGTGGATCTATATGCATGCACCGCTATGCTACGCGTGATCTCAAAATAACAAGGCAACCACTGATTGACAACCTTGCAAGTGATATGGATTACTTAGAGGGCTAGCCCTCATGTTCCCCTCTCACTATGGGGTACGAGATTGCCGTTTAGGCATGACCATCTTTCGGAGTTCGTCTCGACATTTTGTGGACGAGTCTCCTATACCCTCCCCGATACTCTTGTGGGGCAGGTGGAGGTGCTTGTTGACACCCATTTTATGACCAATAAGTTGGGTCATCTCCTTATTCATTTTAAATTATGCTCCGAGTTGTTCACCCTTATGGGGATATCTTGGTCAATTTGAGGTCTATTTCATGGGTCATGTCTCCTTGGTTGGGTCTGGTTCCTTACCTCTTTCGCTGCACGAAGCTTAGCAAACTTTCATTTCATTTGCACTCTATTGTCTCTAATGGCCCTTTGATGGCGCGTTACAATCCTCTAACGCATCTACCTTAGTCCGTTACATCATGCCAGAGTCCTTAAGTCAAAGGCTTCTTTCAAAGCTTATCTCATAACCTATCCGTTGGGTGTGACGGCCTATCGTGCGGCCGTTAAATTCATTGTGACACGTCTATCCTTGACCGTTACATTCATCTAGAGTCCTACGTTCGAAAACTTCACCTGTTGGCCTTATCTGTTAAGGGATAAGGTTGTGTGACGGTCTCTTCCTGGGGCATTACATCACTGTGGCGGTCTATCATGCAGCTGTTACATCAAACAGAGAGTTCTAGCAGAACTTCTCTTTCTCTGCTACTCCGTGGCCAAATTATAAGTTTGATCTGATGATATCTCCTTCAAATCTGATCCATAGAACCTTCTGATTGTTTCTAAGGACTCTTGGGAGTATTATGTTCAAGAGTTTGCTAAGAAACGTCCTACTTTCTAGCTGGATTATCCTCTACTCGACCGGAGAGTTTGAGGGTCTATAAATAGAACCCTTGGCTTCATGGCTTGGAGGGGAGACATCTGGAGTTCGCGTCGAAGTGCTGCCGCATCCTAGAGCTGGAACCAACCAAGGAGAGCTGCTTCCCACGTCCATCTGCTTCCAAAGTCCAGGGAGTATTGATTCCAAGGGTTTAGTTCAGTCAAAGTTTTCTTCTCTAGCGTCTTTTCCATCTTCCAAGCATCATAGCATCATCCCTCTTCTTCTACCACGTTCTCACATCTTCTGTATCCATTAAAACATCCTTCCTATCTTTTAAAACGCCCCGGAGGGGTTAAAAAACCAACCTCTCCGATATTTCCCTCTCCTTTTGCATGTTCTTAAGTTTCTTTGATTTATTGGTACTACTTTGTCCAAGGGCTAATTTGGGGTTATTTTTCTTGTGATCAACACTCTTTTACAGGTTTACAGAGCTCCTAGCACGAGGCCCAAGCTTACTAGCCAGCTGGAAAGCTTGGAGATCAAAGATTCGCAATTCTTATTCTGCAGAAGCTCTAACGGTCAACCATAGACGCGTTATATTCACGTAGCGGCTTATCGTGAGGCCGTCATAGTTCCGTGACGCATTAGTCTTCAGCCGTTACATCTGACAGAGCTGTAGTTTTCCTGGTTGCTTTCTCTCTCCCATGGGCGGGTGCATCATCCTTATATTCTAAGATATTTACCAGGTCTTTGGCTTGTTTTTACATTAGTGGCGATCACATCTTTCTTTAGTTTGGGCATTAGCTTTCTCCTTCTTCATATTTTCTCTTTATTTGCTTGTTCCACCTATACGGTGTGTTTTTCTTTATCTCCTTATTCCACGCCCCGACGTGTGTTTTTCTTTATTTTCTTAGCTTAGTTTTGATTGAGATAGCATGCCCATGCCAGTATTCATGTTGATTGCCTAGGTTCATGTTGCACATGTTCATGGGTTGATTGATTCCACTATTTGCTCATACTTTCATCATAGTTGGCATTATAGCCCATCTTTCAAAAGAAGGGACACATTATAACCAACAGAATTTTTTTGGCGATCACGGTGGGACATAAAGTGCCAATCGTTCTTTGAATATCAGTTAAAAACCTATTGTCCTTTGTTTGCCCTAAGTTGCTCTTGTTTTCCCCAGATTTCCCCTTTTTTTCTCTGCTATTTCTGGTTCTCTGGCTACTCTGACGGTCGCCTCCTCACGCATTACGTTATATCTAACGGTCCAATCTTGGACCATCACATTCTTCTGGCGCGGGTATTCTAGACCGTCACATACTCCAGACAGGTATGCATCCCGAGGTGCAGTTTATTTCCATAGTTTTTACTGTTATTTTCATGCTTGGGTGCTATTTGGTCTCCTCCTTGCTTGGTTCACATATTCATATCATCGTGTGCATATTTCATTATTAGATTTTAGGCTAGAATTTACATGCACTCTGGTGCACATAGGTTCATTCATATCTTCATACTTTAGATTGCATCTTCCTACATTGGTGTGTGGACCTCTCGTCTCCATATTCCTTGAGGCCGACCAGGAAATCACATCAGGGACCTCCATAAGTCCCCGTGAGCCGTGGATTCCCACACGGACGCCGGGCCGGTTGTACCTTCCCCACACCGTGTCTAGGATTGCATAAGTGAACGTCTGATTACCCTTAGAGTCAACCAAGCCATATATCCTTTTCCTATTAGGATCCTATTGTTGAGAGCACAATTTGGATCAAATCACTAAGGTTCTAAAAGAGAAAACTATAAAAATCTTGTTGCATCATCTAAATAACTTGGTTGACCTTGAGTGTTGTTATCTCTTTTTCACTTATATCTTTGTTAAAATCATCTAAGTTTAGTCACTCATTGTGTGTTTGTTGTGTGTTGTTTGCATTACACTAAGGTCTTTCGTTGCATGTGGAGTTGCTTCCATCCTCTAGAAGCTTCATCACCTAGGGGCGATTCCCTTTCCACATCCTATACTTCAACCCACTCTTTGAATCCACCATGGCTTCTTTCGATCTTCCCCGTTCCCAAGAGGAGTCTCTTCCTCAAGGGCTTCTAGAGGATCCCTCTAGGGTTATCTCATTCCAACCCAGAGAGGGGCCCATCCCTCCTTCGTCCTCCATCCCTATGGAGGGCGCCCAATCCACTCAAGCTCTTCTTCCTCCTTCCGCTAATTCTATTCTTCAAATGATGGCCCAATTAGACCTGACCCAACTTCAGGCGGTTTATCAGGCCATGCAGGGGTCCAACACCCCACCTTCCCTGATTATGTAAGGTCAGACCAATCCTTCCATTGCTCAGCCTAAGGCCGATGGGTCCGCCGTCCAGCCCATTCCCATTGACCTCACTCCGGTCCAACCTAGGACCCTCAGATTCTCTAATCTGGAGATGGGCCAGTCTTCTGGTTCGGCCCACCAATTTTTGGATAAGGGAAAGACCATTGTCCCTCCTTCTTCTATGTCGGATCATCACATGTCCAGCCCATCAGTGTCGCAGGTCCTTGTCGGCCCAAATGATTTCATGTGCCCTCATCAAGGGGCAGCCCAAGTTCATACCAATATGGGTCATCCTTCGGCCCAATATCCTTCCTATGGCCCCCCCCATCTGCTTACCCCTCTGCTCCTCAAATTCCATCTTTCACTATCCCTACTCCATCCAGAGAGCAGGAATTACTCGATAAATGGGCCACCATGCAACAACAACTTGACTTCCTCCAGAAGCGGGTTCACCCACCATCCTTGGCGGACGTTCTGGTCCTGAGTTTCCAGAACATCCGGTTCCCTCCACAATCTGAGCTCCCCAATTATCGCAAGTATGATGGGAACAATAATCCCTTTATCCATGTGAGGGACATTTTATATGAATCGGCACAGTTTCAGTATGATGATCGCCTCATGGCGTATCTATTCTGCCGATCGTTAGATGGGGTCGCGCTTGAATGGTTCTACTCTCTCCCACTAGAGGATGCCAAAAGCTTCAAGATAGTGAAAGATAAGTTCATTCAACGGTTTTAAGACAGGGTCGGCCCAGAATATTCCTTCACAGACTTGGTGGCAGAGAAAATGAAGCCCGATGAGGAGTTTGCAACCTATGCTGACAGGTGGAGACAGATGGCCGCCAGGATACTAGGCCACATTCCAGAGGAAGAGAAGGTCAAGCTACTCATTTCCAATGCCACTCTGACCTTCCGCAACATCCTTGCCATGAATGATATAGCAAACATGCATCAATTATATAGGCAGGCGCAATTTATCCAAACCCAATTCAAGGACTCTCCTATCCATTCACTTTTTGAAAATCAAAAGCCCAAATACCACAAGAAACCTCAAGGACCCGTTATCGAGGGAGTCCAAACAAATGAGCAAGTGCAAGCCATTAACTTTCCCTCCGCCAACCCAAATAACGAATTTCGCTTCCCCCAGAACTCCCGCAACACTCAATACGCTCCATAAAACCCTCCGCTAGCCTACTCCACCCCACAAAACCTTCCGCAAAACACCTTTGCCGCTCCGCAACAACCTCCACAGCCTCCCCAATACCATAATGTCCCTCCACCTAACAGCTACAACAACAACAACAAGCGCTCGGCTCCGAAGAGAGCACAGTACCCACCTCTGCCAGAAACCCTCACGGACATCTTCTCAGCTCTTATGTCCATTAATGCTATACAACTCCCTCCGGAACGGCCCAATTGGAACCCGACCGTTGATCAGATGAAGTACTCCATGTTCCACAGGCAGTCGGGACATACTATTGAAGGGTGTTTTCAGTTCAGAGACTTGGTCTATGACCTCTACGAAGGGCAGAGGATTGATTGGGCCGAAATGCATAAGGCCATTGTTGAAATTAAAGAGAAAAGAAGGCGGCCGGCGAGGCAGCAAGTGCAGTAACAATAGGCACCGTAGCCACAGCAGCAGCCGCAATAGCAACAGCAGCCGATTCAAGACTTGGGGATCCATCAGAACCCAATGCCAAACCATCCACCTGCTCCTCAGCCGTCGGCACCGGCTCAGGTTAATGTAGTTCAACCCCCAACACCTGACGTTAGGTGCTCCTTTGATGACGACGGCTCCGCACCACTAGTCATGGCCCTCCACCACAACTACCACACTCCTTCCACTCCCACCATCCTTACACCCACACACTAAAACCCTCCCCCGCCTGCTAGACCACTCATCCTTTCACCCGTTTCTACCCCACCACCCGTCTCTTGCCCACTGCTCACCCCCATCACCATCACCACGCCTTCATCTAACCCTCCGCTCATTACACCTCCGCTTACCCTTACACCTCCACTTCCGCTCGTACCCGCTATCACCACACTCACAACTAACCCTCCGCCCATTATTACACCACAACCCATTGCCTCCACTCCCACTTCCATTATTTCCACCGCACCTTCTTCCGTACCATTCATTCACCCCACCGGCCCAATTAAGCCATTCATTTTAAGCCCATCCGAGGCTACGGCAGCCTATAATTGTGCCCTACAGAGCGGGCGCATGTTTCATCGTAATTTTTCTCCTACCTCAAATCCCCAGTCTTCCCAACCGGCTGCTGAGCAGGAAGAGGCTGAGCCACTGCCGGGTACCCAATATGATTTGCTGCATCACTTGGACAGGGTGCCCGCCAAGATATTCATGCTGGAGCTTATCAAAAGATCTACCCTTCACTAAGATGCACTCAGAGATTTTCTTCAAAAGGTGATGGTTAGTGAAGACATGGCAGTTGACAACTTACCCACAGCACTGGCAACTATCTCTAAAGGACTAGTAATAACCTTCTCTGAAACCAAGCTAGCACCACCAGAAGCTCGGCAAATGCCGCTCTGCATCACTATTATCTTGAACAAAGTCAGCATTGATGCGGCGCTAGTTGATATAGGGGCTTCTATTAATGTATGCCCACTCAGCACTCTTAGGGCCTGCAACTTATCAGAAGAACTCCTACGGTCGACCCCCACCACTATAGCTGCATATGACAACTCATGAAGGGCATGTCACGGGGTTGTCACCATTCAAGCTGAGCTTGGGCCTCTCACCATGCCCATTGAGTTCTATGTGCTGGACATCGACCCTATGTTCAAGACTATCTTGGGTCGTCCGTGGATTGCTACTCTTAGTGCCGTACCGTTCACCGCGCATCAATGTCTCAAGTTCCCTTTTCAAGGGAGGGTGGTTAAAGTCAGAAGCATATCCACGGTCGAGTCTGTTAAAGCTATCTCAGAGAAAATCTTGCCTACGCTATTTCCCAGCAGTCGGCCTGTTATCTCGGTATTGGATCTGGAGTTTCCTTGGGCTTATGCACCTCGCAGGCCCGCCACTGCACATGTTGATATCAAAGCGAAACCCCAGATCTGAGATTCGAAGGGCTGGGACATTATATTGAAATTGGGCTACCAATCGGGGAGAGGCCTCGGTGCGCAATTACAAGGGCGAACTAATCCCATTCCCAAGGGTAGAAAAATGAGTAGACGGGGTCTCGGCTACCGAGAGTCTACACTTTCAATGATGGAAGACTCAGGACCGCTTACATGGGACTATCGCCAACACTTTGTTAAAGGCCCTCTCCAGCCAGGAACACTTCAGCCGCAGCCAGCACAGTCAGAGAAGGAGAATACAGCCTGTACGGTTGCCGGTCCGCCTCTGCTGCCAAAGGGGCATGTTGATGATATGCTAGATTTCAGTCAATCATTTACCAGAATGTTTGGCGAGCCAGATGGTTATGGTCAGAAGAGGAATCAGGAGGTACGGCTTGTTCGGTGGAAACCGAAGCCAGCATGTCATCTGCAGGAAAAAGTGAGCTCTCCAATTGTTATTTCTTTATCCCCTTCCCGCATGCGCGCATTGTTCTATACACTGGACTTTATTCCTCATCCTCCTTCAATTGTGATTGATCCGCTTTGTTCAACGTCTCCGTTCCGGTATGACCTGCCGATGGAATTCTCAATAAGTCACTCTCCTTGTGGGTATTCCCCACCTCTTAATTCCCCCTCTTCTATATTTTTCTCATCCGATTCTCCCCTCAATCTTCTCTATTCCTGTCTCCTTCCGCTCGCACTTCCTCCTCCACCATCTCCTCCATCCTGCTATATGATCTCCACTAATCTCCAAAAAAAATGTCAAATTTGAAACGGAGATTTCAGTGCAAGATTACGCTCTCTTTTCTCCACCATCCTCCCAGGGGCACGAGTCCCCTGCTCCTTCCTTTCCACTAGATTTCCTTTCTCCTAGGTTAGGCATAGGGTCTATCGAGTCTAGGGAAGTAGAGTCAGTTATGTCTAGAGAAGTAGGGTCATGTTCTAGGTCGTCCAATCCTTCTGAGCCTGAGCCGCGCTCGCTTGCATGTCATTCCAAATCAATTCCCGATAGGTTCTTGCAAGATCTAGCTCAGCAATGTCAAGCTCTTCTGAAGTGCCCAGAATTTGTTGCTATAACAATTGTGATAAAGACGATGAGGAGCAAGAAGGGGTGTGGAGCGACGACAGACTAGGTGTTTATGAAGTCCTGGATGAAAAAGACCCGATCGATGATGAGGACAGCAATGTAGATGACACTGTCGATCTATATGCGCAAGGATGAAAGAGGTTCAACGAGCCATCATCGGCATTGGATGAACCTACAAAGGAAATGAATTTGGGAACTGAAGAAGACCCAAGGACCATCATTATTGCCGCTAACCTCCCTCCGCAAGTAGAAGAAGATCCAATCAAGGTTCTGAGGGAGTATAGTGATTCTTTCGCCTGGTCTTATGAGGACATGCCGGGTCTTGACCCCTCTTTAGTGGAACACCGATTAGTACTCAAGCCTGGGGCAACGCCCATAAAATAAAGGTCAAGAAATTTTCACCCCCACATGGCCTTAAGGATTAAAGAAGAAGTTGATAAGTTATATAAGGCTAGGCTCATTAGGGAAGTTCTATATCCCCAGTGGGTGGCGAACATAGTCCCTGTCATCAAGAAGGATGGAAAAGTGTGCATTTGCATCGATTTCAGGGATCTTAATAAGGCATGTCCCAAGGATGACTTCCCGCTGCCTCACATAGATGTCTTGGTGGATAACACCGCTGGGTATGAAGCTTTACCATTCATGGATGGTTACTCGGGTTATAACCAAATCCGTCTTGCTCCAGAAGATCAAGAGAAAACCTCCTTCACCACGCCCTGGGGCACATATTGCTACGTGGTTATGCCGTTCGGTCTGAAGAACACAGGTGCTACCTACCAAAGGGCGATGATGGCCATCTTCCACGATATGATGCACATCTATATGGAAGCTTACGTGGATGACATCTTGGTGAAGTCGAGAACCAAAGAAGAACACCACGCTATTCTTGCTAAGGTGCTACAGAGAGCTAGGGAGTACAAGCTCAAAATGAATCCGAAGAAGTGTGTTTTCGAAGTCTCTTCAGGGAAGCTGCTAGATTTTATAGTTAGCAAACGGGGGATCCAGATTGATCCTAATAAAGCAAAGGCCGTCATGGACATGCCTCCGCCAAAGAATATCACGGAACTTCGAGGACTGATTGGTAGACTGTAATTTATCAGAAGATTCATATCCCAACATTCTCAGAGGTGCCGCCTGTTTTATGAATTGCAAAAGGCGGGAGTCAAATTTGAATGGAATCAAGAGTGTCAAAAGGTCTATGAGGACTTAAAGGTCTATCTATTCAATCCCCCGATTTTGTAACCTCCTATCCCTGGGAAACCCCTAATCCTATACATCTCGATCATTAAGGACTCCCTAGGGCCGATTTTAGCACAAGTAGACGACGAAGGGAAAGAGCGGGCAGCTTATTATCTCTCCAGGTTGTTTAACCCGGCTGAGGCCAAATACACCGCTATGAAAAAGACTTGTGCCGCCTTAGTATGGGTAGCTCAGAAGCTTAAGCATTACTTCCTAGCCCACCCTGTCAGGTTGATCTGTAGAATGGACCCGATCCGTTATCTCTTAGAAAAGCACGTCCTTTCTAGTAGGTTAGCTCGCTGGCAGAGCTTCCTATCTCAATTCGATATCACGTTCATCATTCAGAAGGCAGTCAAAAGATATGCCATTGCTGAGCATCTTGCCCATCTTCCCATTCCTCACACTGACTCTATTCAGGATGATTTCCCTGATGAGCATCTTTCTGCCATCTCTCATCATCCCTTCTGGTCTATGCACTTCGACGGTGCACTCAATTCTCAAGGCCGAGGGATAGGCGCTGTTCTGCTCACTCCGGAAGGGGTGACGATTCCCTTCGCTTATCAACTCTGATTTCCTACTACCAACAACATTGCCGAGTATGAAGCTCTCCTAGCCGGAGTGAAGCACGCCTATCTTTTAGGTGCGCGTTACCGCAACTTAGTGAATATCATAGGAGACTCTGAACTCATCCTGTGGTAAGTTTTGTCCACTTACCGCACCCGTGACCCTAAGCTCAAGCCATATCAAGATTTGGTCACGCTCCTAGTGAGGCAATTCCACAAGTTGATCTACATCCACACTCCTCGATCTTAGAACATTCTAGCCGATGCTTTAGCATCCCTCACTTCCACTCTATCTTTCCCTCTCAGTCGGAGCACTGAGACCATCATCGTTCAGAGATTGGACGCACCCTCTCTTCAGGATCCTTGATATGCCAACCTTAGGAAGACTGTAGAAGCAAGGGCTGAAAGGAAAAGTTGAAGGAAGTATCTTTAATGGAATTAGAAGAGATCCTGGAAGAAGAAGAATTGCCCTGGTATCATGAAATTGAGTTGTTTTGCAAAGATGGATCGTTCCCAGAAGGGGCAAGCGCTGAGCAGCGTAAGTCTATAAGAAGAGCCGCCTCTAGGTATACTATCATCGTAGGTGAACTATATAGGCGTGCTACTAATGGGATACTCATGAGATGCTTAGATGATGATGAAGCTTGGAAGGTGGCTGAGGCAGCCCACTCTAGTGAGTGTAGAGGTCATGTTAATGGCCAGGCTCTAGCAAAGAAAATCCTTAGGCTGGGCTACTACTGGCCCACTCTAGAAGAAGATTGCTCCCTCTATGTCCGGAGGTGTCTTAAGTGCCAACTCCACGCTGATAAGACCCATGCTCCTGCTTCATCTCTTCACCCTCTATCTGCTCCTTGGCCATTCTCCATGTGGACTTTTGACGTTGTCGGCTCGCTCGGTGATCCCAACTCTCAAACCAAACAAAAATCCTTCATCCTTACCGCCACTGAGTACTTCACCAAGTGGGCTGAATCCGAAGCGTACGCGGAGATTAAAGCTACCACGGTGTGTCGCTTCATCATGAAGAACATCATCTTGCGGTTCGGAGTACAAAGTAGCATCGTCACCGACAACGGGCCCCAGTTCATTTCTCAAGAGCTCAAGGACCTCTGTAAGAAGTTCAATATTGCAGTGCATCATTCATCTCTATATTACCCGCAAGGCAATGATCAGGCCGAAGTCACTAACAAAACTCTTCTTAAAATCATAAAGAAAACATGTGAATCTCACAAATTTTCTGATTGGCCAGAAAGATTAGTGGAGGCTCTATGGGCTTACCGCACCTCCGTCTGCACTCCTACGGGGTAAACCCCATATGCTCTTACCTATGGGATGGAAGCGGTGCTCCCATATGAGATCCTGATCTCTTCCCTAAGGGTACAGCTCGATAAGGAACTTAATCTCGATGAACGTCGAGAGGCGTTGCTCGTCCAATTAGAGCTCTTAGACGAGAAGAGGATGAACATGGCCGATCACGTATCCGTTTATCAAAAGAGAGTTTCGCGTTATTTTCAAAAGAAGGTCATTAAGCGCAAATTTCAAAAAGGTGATATGGTTTTGAAACATAAATTCATTCGGTCTATAGGTCCTAGGTCTAAATTACAACTTAACTGGGAAGGGTCGTTTATTGTCAAAGAAGCTTATCCAGGGAATGCTTACCGCTTAGTGAATGCAGAAGGTGAGGATCTCGCTCACGCTTGGAATAGGTTGTATCTTAAGCATTTCTTTCCTTAGAGTCTAAACCAGTGCCACCCCGGTAGCAAGGTGTCCTTTTCCTTTTGCTATGAACGAGGACCCCAAGCACGGCAATCACACACTACACGACGTCTCTAGTCGGGTTTCCCACTTTGTAGACACCATTTCTCCTTGGCCATGCTTGGGGAAAAATTAGAGTCCCTGTCCGTTTCTTTCTTTGGCTGAATCCAAGGGCAAGAAGTAAATAAAGGGGGGCAACGACCAATCTAGGTACCCTGACAAAAGGAGGTCTCAAATAGGGGCAGTCCGTTATGACCTGAAGCCACAAAAAAAAGGCAAAGAAAATGAGCATTTGTTGTGCCCCTGTGGTCATTTGAGTCATCTTGTTGTCACTTGGGTCATTCGACATCATCCTGTGGTCATTTGAGTTATTTGATATTCTTGGTTTTGATAATGGCTAAACACTATAAGTCATTTATGTCTTACCACTCTTATATGACTAAACTACTTGATGTTCTTTCATGATAGATATGCCAAGGAATGGAGTGGAGATGGCAAAAGTGAAAGCTCAATGATTGCGCCCTCGCACGCGGATCGACCTGTGCGGTCAGGTCGCGGGGATCGACCTGCCCGGTCAAAATTTTGATTATAGGAGCAATATAATCAATAGAAATCGTCAAGACTGTCAAGGTTGATGCCACAGATGAGAACGGACTGTTAAAGGACTCAAGCGACAGAGCTAAAGAGGTTAACGGACCGACCAAGGAAAACCCGGGGTCTGCCCAGCTGGCAGTCGACCGCCCCAGCCAGTAGCTCCCAGTCTGCACGAGTCTCAGTGACGGTCGATCGCCAGCCCAGTAGCGGTCCACCGAAAATTCCAGGGACCATCCGTCTACAGGGCTTCTCAATAGTGGTCGACCGCCAGCTTCTGCAGGTCGACCGCCAGCCCCGAGCCATCAATGTTGACTTTGTTTTCACTTCAAGAAGAGCCTCTTTCCTTGTAATTGTTTAATACTAAAGTCACCTAATCACCCACAAAACGTGGATATGGTCTGTGGGGTGTCTATGGACCATTCAAAGTCTATAAAACACATACAAGAGGGTTAGAAACCCTAATGCTCCAAGAGGAATCAAAAAGAGATCAAGAGAGGCTAGAGAAGGAGGTTGGAAGAAGAGGTACTGTAGCTATGAATAGTACTCCGTGTAGATGTTCTTCATCTATTCCAAGGTGATTCAAGCATAGATCTGAAGCAAGCAACCTCCAAGGAAGCTAGAAGCAATCAAGATTCTCAAAGGTGATCAAAGCTGCATCCTTAAACCTCTTCATCAACTTAAGAGGATCAAAAGAAAGATCAAAACTACATCCAACACTCTCTCCATCAACTCAAGGTGATCCAAGCTCATATCTCAATCCAGCAACCTCCAAGGAAGAGTAGAAGCAAGCAAGGCTAAGAGGGAAGATCAAAGGAGGCTGCAATGGTGTGTTCAAGGGAGAGGAGTTCGAGTACTGTAGCCGTGAACAGTACTCCGGGAAGAAGTTCTTCATCAAATCCTCAGGTGATTCAAGCTACTTCAAGAGGAAATCAACCCCAAGCCAAGTGAAGATAAAGCTGCAACCATCATCTTCTTCATCATCTCAAGGTGATCCAAAGAAGCTCATTTTCAAGGGAGATCAAATCTGCATCCTTTATCTCTTCATCAACTCAAGGTGATCCAAGGAAGATCATTTCACAAGGAAGAAGATACCATTGAAGAATCAGATTCAAGCTCCAGCAATCTCAGACAAGATCTTTTCTCTTTGAGCATATTCTATATCTTGTTTGAGTATTTTCATATTTCTTCTTTTACCATTTCTTTCAAACAATCGAAACTGAAGATCGTCCGTACCGGTGGTTAGTAGGAAGGTAATCGAAAGTTCTCCGATCTGCAGTGATTGATGTCCCTACCGATGGTTAGTAGGAAGGTAATCGGAGGTTTCAATTTGCGGTTCAGTGCGTGGCACTAGTGGAGCCTCACCGGATTTGGTGAGGGGTGGACGTAGGACTGGGGATTCAGTCTGAACCACCTTAAAATCCTTTGTGTTGTGGTTTGCTTGTGTGATTGCTTTGTGTTAGATGCATGCTTAGGTTCAATCTATATATTGAGTAATCATCTTGCTAAGCAAATCATTTGTGTCCTTCGTTAAGCTAGTTATATTCCGCTACTATTATCTTTATCTAGCTTTAAAGAGGGTTGCATTACAAAAAGAGGGGAAGATCTATTAACCCCTCCCCTCTAGATCCGCTATCCACTACTCAACAAGTGGTATCAGAACCTAATCTCTCATTATGGGGTCCAACGACGTTAAGGGAAATAGTGGATTAGCGTCCAAAGGTTTCTTACCTGAAGGACATTCTGTTAATAGACTTCCTTACTTTATTGGAACTAATTATCCTTATTGGAAACATCGCATGCAGGTGTTCATTCGCGCCCAAGACTATGAACTTTGGCGAGTGATCAGCAAAGGACTGTATGAGCTTACGGATAATGAGGACTTGTGGACCAAAGAATAAATAAGATAATCCACTGTCAACTGGAGTGCTAAACACATCATGCAATGCTCACTCCATCCAGTAGAATTCTCAAGAGTTGCTACCTGCGCAACGGCAAAACAGATGTGGGACAAGCTAGAGGTAATTTATGAAGGAACCTCTCAGGTACGAGAAACAAAAATCAACATTTTAATTTCTGAATATGAAATGTTCCGCATGAAGCATGATGAGTCAATTCAGAATATGTATGCTCAGTTAACTGTGCTTACTAATAGTCTAACTGATTTGGGAAAGAAATACTCAGAACAGGAAATTGTGAGAAAGATTCTCAGATCATTGACTCCCGCATGGCACATAAAGGCTACAGTGGTTGAAGAATCGAGAGATCTCGCAACTACCAAGGTAGATGAACTCATTGGGTCATTGATGACCTATGAGATCAACCTTAAGAATAAAGATGTTGAGGTGCCTAAGAAAAAGTCCCTAGCACTTAAAGCAGGACCCAGTGGTCAAGGCACTTCTGATGAAGGTGAGGATTCGGCAAGTGAGTGAGATGAGGATGACGTAGCCATGCTCACACGTAAGTTCAGAAAATTTCTGAGAAAGAAAGGTAAGAGCTTCATGAGAGGAAGGTTAAAGGTAAGAAATGATTTCAAATCTAATTATGAAAACTTTAAGAAATCTGATAAAATCATTTGTTACTCTTGTAACAAACCAGGGCATTTCAAAACTGATTGTCCTGACAGATTCAAAAAGGCTGACAAATGGAAGGGCAAGAAGAAGAACAATGCCATGGTGTCCACCTGGAGTGACGAGGAAAAAAGTGATGGTGGAACTAGCTCCTCGGACGAAGAAAAAGAAGGTCTATGCCTCATGGCCAAAGGTGACGAAGAAACTGAGGTAAACTCTCCATTTGAAAATTACACACTTGATGATTGGGAGGAAGTATATATATAGCTCATGGAAAAATATGACATGTACAAAAAGGAGAATAAATCATTGAAAAAGAAAATTAACTTCTTTGTGCATGATCATGATATGAATGATAAGAATGCTTTACTTGAAACTGAAATTAAAGATCTTAAGAAAATGATTGAGAACTTGGAGGAAGGAAGAAAAGAAATGGCTGACTTGGAAACTGAAAATGAAGATTTGAGAAATGAGATTGATAGCATGAAGCTAAAAAAGAAAACCTATGAAAAGGATAGTAAATTGAGCAATGAAAAGTATGAAGCTGTCAAACAAGTCAACACTCAACTTCTTCAAAATATTGAAAGCCTAAAAAAAGAGTTGAAGGATAAATAACAATCTTTGGAAAAATTTGTGGATGGAAGAGAAAATCTAGATGCATTGCTAGGAACTAGAATGAACTTCAACAAGGAAGGGTTGGGTTTTGAACCTACAAACAAAAGGCCAATTGGGCTAAAAATAGTCACATTTGTTTCCTCGTCTGATGCTTCTACCTCAAGAACAACATCCAAAGGAAAAGAAAAGGTTGAAGAAGAAGCCACTGAAATCCCCAAAAAGATTGCTCAAAAGCCCAAGAAGAGTCCACCATCCTCACAACACAGGCCAACACCTCATTGGCCATCAACCGTTCAAACCGCCAAATAAATTTACACAGGTCGACACTTCCATACGTTGACACCACCCTATCTTTGGGGTAATTGTGATTTCTGTGTGCATCAATTTTCTAGGTGGCAAAATAATCATCTTCAACCCAAAATCAACCAGTGGCCACAATGGGTTAAGAAGCAAACTTCCTCAAACTTCCATAAAATCCAACAAAGAGTTTCTAAACAAAAAGTGAATGTCAAAGCTGAAAAGAAAAATCAAATCCCTGCTCTAAGCAAACAAAACATGAATGCTAGAAAGGTTTTGATTCCAAAAGAAATGGTTTCATGTTTTGAAAATATGAAGAGTTTGATGGGACCCAAATTTGGTTGGGTTCCAAACACAATTGCTTAATTGCTTGTCCAGGAGTGTCTTGCAGCTATGCATAACAGGTGGTACCTTGATAGCGGCTGTTCAAGACACATGACTAGAGATAAAATAAAATTTTATCTCTTGGAGGAAAAGGAAGGAGGATACGTCACAGTTGGAGGGAACAACAAAGGAAAAATTATTGGAACAGGTAATGTAGGTAAGAACCTCTCCAACTCCATCTGTAACGTGTTGCTAGTTGAAGGTTTGAAATACAACCTGCTTAGTATAAGTCAACTGTGCGATAAAGGTCACAAAGTGCTGTTTGACTCTCATGAATGTAGGATCCTTGAACTAAAATCTGACAAGGTAAAATTTTCTGGTAAAAGAGTCAACAATGTTTACATGATTGACTTAGATGATCCTACTCATTTAAATCTTTGTCTTGTTGCACCAAAATCTGAGCTTGCATGGTTATGACATCGTACGCTAGGACATGCTAGCTACAATGTCTTACATAAACTGTTAAAGCATTCAATGGTGAATGGATTGCCTGAACTTTCTTTTAAACAAGAAAATAATTTATGTGATGCATGTGCCCTAGGTAAACAAACAAGAATATCCTTCAAGGCTAGATCTGCAAACATGTCATCTAAACCAATTGAGCTGATTCATATGGATTTTTTTGGTCCAACCAGAACTGCTAGTATAAGTGGTAGAAAATATGGATATGTCTTGGTGGATGATTACTCTAGGTTCACATGGGTTTTCTTTTTCACACATAAAAATGATGATTTTGATGAGTTTCAGGCACTCTATATGAAGATAAAGCAAGACGGTGAGTTTAAGATTTCCAACATTCAATCTGATCATGGTGGTGAATTTGAAAATGCTGACTTCTATAATCTTTGCAGGGCTGAAGGCATTTCACACCGATTTTCTTCACCAAGAACCCCAGAGCAAAATGGTGTAGTTGAAAGAAGGAAAAGAACACTCATAGAGATGGCAAGAACAATGCTTGCCGAACGGCAACTCCCAAGGAAATTTTGGGCTGAAGCCGTAAACTCGGCATGTTACATTATCAACCGCTCTATGG
Source organism: Amorphophallus konjac (assembly GCA_022559845.1). Taxonomy (NCBI): domain Eukaryota; kingdom Viridiplantae; phylum Streptophyta; class Magnoliopsida; order Alismatales; family Araceae; genus Amorphophallus; species Amorphophallus konjac. The sequence continues at coordinate 243,798,378 of CM040124.1, forward strand.
TAAGGCCACACACCAAAAAGACTCCTTATGAGTTACTGAAAGGTAAAAAATATTCTCTCACACACATGAAAGTATTTGGATCTAAATGCTTCATCCACAATAATGATAAAAGAGACTTAGATAAATTCGAGCCCAAGAGCGATGAAGGTATATTCCTTAGATATTCTGATAGATCTAGGGCTTATAAAATTTATAATGTCAAGAGTCAAACTGTGGAAGAATCACCCCGTGTTTTCTTTGATGAATATCACGATGATTCTAACAATGATAACTCTTGCAGGAAAAATGATGAAGATGGGGAATTCCTAAGCATGAAGGAAAAGAATGATCCTCCACAAGAAGAAAAAAGGAGAAGATGGTGACCTAGATGAATCAAGCAATGTAAGGGATCAAGCTCCAGGAGAAGGTAATGATTCTACAAACATTAGAATTCATAAGGATCATCCTTTAGAAAATATCATTGGTAGCTTGAACGACCCACCTAGAACAAGGTCACATTTTAGAATTGTGAAAGAATTAGATCAATTTGCTCTTGTCTCCCAGATTGAACCCAAGAATGTTGATGAGGCATTAAAAGATGAAAACTAGATAAATTCAATGCAAGACGAGTTAAACCAGTTTGAAAGAAACAAAGTTTGGCATCTTGTTCCTTGACCTTCATCACAATCTGTCATAGGCACTAAGTGGGTTTTTAGGAACAAACTAAGTGAGGATGGTAAGATAATAAGAAACAAGGCTACATTGGTGGCTCAAGGGTATAATCAAGAGTTTGGGGTAGACTTTGAGGAATCTTATACCCCAGTTGCTAGACTCGAAGCCATCAGAATTTTACTTGCCTTTGCATGCTCCCTTAGAATAAAGCTGTACCAAATGGATGTAAAAAGTACTTTCTTGAATGGCTTGATCAAGGAAGAAGTCTATGTTGAGCAGCCCCCTGGCTTTGAAAATACTAACCATACAGATTTTGTATACAAGCTAGATAGGGCGCTTTATGGACTGAAGCAAGCACCAAGAGCTTGGTATGAAAGGCTAAGCTCGTTCCTCATTGAGAAAGGGTACACACGAGGTAAGGTAGATCAAACACTTTTCACCAAGAAGCAATGTAAGAATATTTTGATTGTTCAAATTTATGTTGATGATATTGTGTTTGGTTCTACTAAATCTGAAATGTGTGAGGAATTTGCTAACCTCATGACTAGTGAATTTGAGATGAGCCTAATGGGAGAACTCTAATTCTTTCTCGATTTATAGGTCAACCAAGGAGAAGATGGGTGCTTCATAAGCCAAGCCAAATACATCAAGGAGTTGTTGAAAATATTTGACATGACAAACAGTAAAATAATTGTAACTCCGATGAGCACCACAACATCACTAGATTCGGATGAAAATGGAAAATTAGTGGATGCAAAGATCTATAAGGGTATGATCGGCTCTTTACTTTATTTGACTGCATCTCAACCAGATATCCAGTTTAGTGTTTACCTTTGTGCTAGATTTCAAGCTAGTCCTAGAGAATCCCACTTGACTACCGTCAAACGTATCCTTAGATATCTTGCAGGCACTCAAGATTTGGGATTGTGGTATCCGTCATCATGTGACTTATCTCTTATATCTTATTCTGATGCGGACTATGCTGGATGCAAGCTAGATCGCAAGAGTACTAGTGGTTATTGCCAATTTCTAGGCGGGTGTTTAGTTTCTTGGGCCTCCAAGAAACAACACTTGGTTGCCCTCTCAACCGTGGAGGCAGAATATGTTGCTGCGGGGAGTTGTGACACCCAAGTGTTGTGGATTAAACACCAACTCCAAGACTACTTAGTGGATCTTGGTTGTGTTCTGATTCTGTGTGATAACACCAGTGCTATCAACCTTGTAAAAAATCCAGTCCAGCACTCTAGGACCAAGCATATTAAAATTCGGCATCACTTTATTAGAGATGAGGTCTTCAAGAAAAATTTTGAACTGCATTTTATTGATACTCTCAATCAGATTACTGATATCTTTACCAAGCCCTTGTGTAATGACAGGTTTACAACACTCATAAGGGAGCTTGATCTATGCCGACCTCAGTCCACTAAAAATTGAAATGATGATCTTGTTCAATCAGTTGTGTGTTTTTGTAGATTGGTGTTCATGCATTATTTATATATCAATATGTCATTTTGCATATGTGTCGCATTGCATGTAGTTGCATAATTAAGTTGCATTCATGATCACAATGCATTGCATGGTTTGTGCAGCATCATTCTTGCATGGCCATGGTATATCAAATGTTGATGTATGGAAAGGCAGGTTATGCTTGCCTAGAAGCACTCAATATGTGTGAGGTTTCACCTCCGCCAAGTACCATGCGTCATTGTCGCATATAGGCCATATAGTAAGGGGGAGTTGTCTCTTTGCAGCATTCATGCATATATTTCATCTTCATTCTGTTAACTTTAATAAGTGTACAACTATGTGTTGGGTCATACATTTCATGTCTGCCAAATTCATGTTTGATCAGGTCAGCCCCTACATGGTTCTAGTCAACCTCTCCTTGACATTCGTCATTCCACTTGATTGCCAACATAACTCCTTGAGTGCATTCACTGCATATCCTTAGGGGGAGTACTGCTGCTATTCTTAATCTCTTGCAATTTGAACTTCATGGCTTCTAGTTTGAAAATGAGATCATGAGACTGACGAAACTATGGTGTAAGAGCTTTCTATTATATGAACTGATGATTATCCATCCAATGAAAATGGTTCAGATTTAATGATTTCTTGAAGTTCTGATATATCTTTCGAAATCATCTATGTTCTATGATTTTAATAGATCTTAACTAGAGATTACATGTTGTGCTTTGAATGACTCTCCTGAAATCTGAAAATTTAAAATTCATGACCATCTTGGTGATACACTCAGGCTTAGTATTGTTCTTAAACATCTTGATGAGTTGGAATTCTTAGAAATCCATTTGACAGAGCAATGATATTATTGCACGGAGAAACATGTCATGTCATGAAATCAAGTGACAAATGATATGTCATGATGTGCCCATGTTATCTTTGTCGTCATTATATTTGGACTCTAGGCAGAGCACTGGCATAATTGCTGAGAAATATATCTTCTCATCAAAGAAATGAGTTTGGATATGTCATGACGTGACTTTGCTATCTCTGTTCATTCTGAAGCATAACAGTCAGTCTTACCAAATACCTAGGAATACTGACGTCTAAACAACGTGTATTCTTATGGCTAGGAGGCATGTACTAGACTCGACTGCTCGTAAAATATGAGTCATGTGATTTCCCATTCAAAAGATATTGCCAATCAAAAATATGGTGCACTCATAAAATTCCATGCTTTAATCATGATTATTTAGCCTTAATACTAGTTTTTGTGTTATTCTCTTTGTAGTTATTAAAATGGATATATAAGACAAGGGAAGGTTAAACACTACCATGACATGCACTTTTGGTTCATTTCTATTACAACTTGGATGTAGATGCTTTTCGAACTCTGTTGATGATATCAGATTTCATTAGTTTTCAACCATACATATTGCTCACGCCATGTTTTCGATTTGCATGTATTGGGTTGCTCTCCACTTCCTTAAGAACTGGTGTCACCGACATCTGTCACCTTCTCTACCTTATCCCTCCTTTTTGCAGCTGTCAAAGGGGGAGAAAATGTCTTGTTGTGAGTCCTTTATGCGGCCTTTGTGAGTTGTCAAAGGGGGAGAGTGAATTGTGGACGGGAGAGAGTCCATGGGGGAGAGAATCTTGTGAGCTTTGAGTTTTCATATGTGATGAGGGTTTGTGCATAGCATTCACATACACATGCTTTGATCATCCATGCATTCATATCCGCATTCACATGTTTCACTATCATGGATCTTGAGTTGCACTTGTCGCATATGTCAAAAACTTTGCCATCTTGGATATTACTGTCACATAATGACTCACAGTTTTGCCATCATCAAAAAGGGGGAGAATGTTATGCCCCTGTGGTCATTTGAGTCATCTTGCTGTCACTTGGGTCATTCGACATCATCCTGTGGTCATTTGAGTTATTTGATATTCTTAGTTTTGATAATGGCTAAACACTATAAGTCATTGATGTCTTACCACTCTTATATGACTAAACTACTTGATGTTCTTTCATGACAGATATGCCAAGGAATGGAGTGGAGATGACAAAAGTGAAATCTCAATGATTGCGCCCTCGCATGCGGATCGACCTGTGCGGTCAGATCGCGGGGATCGACCTGCCCGGTCAAAATTTTGATTATAGGAGCAATATAATCAATAGAAATCTTCAGGACTGTCAAGGTTGATGCCACAGATGAGAATGGACTGCTAAAGGACTCAAGCGACGGAGCTAAAGAGGTTAACGGACCGACCCGGGAAAACCCGGGGTCTGCCCAGTTGGCGGTCGACCGCCCCAGCCAATAGCTCCCAGTCTGCACGAGTCTCAGTGGCGGTCGACCGCCAGCTTGTGCAGGTCGACCGCCAACCCCGAGCCATCAATGTTGACTTTATTTTCCACTTCGAGAAGAGCCTCTTTCCTTGTAATTGTTTAATCCTAAAGTCACCTAATAACCCAAAAAATGTGGATCTGGTATGTGGGGTGTCTATGGACCATTCAAAGTCTATAAAACACATACAAGAGGGTTAGAAACCCTAATGCTTCAAGAGGAATCAAAGAAAGATGAAGAGAGGCTAGAGAAGGAGGTTGGAAGAAGAGGTACTGTAGCTGTGAATAGTACTCCGTGCAGAAGTTCTTCATCCATCCCAAGGTGATTTACACATAGATCTGAAGCAAGCAACCTCCAAGGATGCTAGCAGCAATCAAGATTCTCAAAGGTGATCAATACTGCATCCTTAAACCTCTTCATCAACTCAAGAGGATCAAAAGAAAGATCAAAACTACATCCAGCACTCTCTCCATCAACTCAAGGTGATCCAAGCTCATATCTCATCCAGCAACCTCCAAGGAAGAGTAGAAGCAAGCAAGGCTAAGAGAGAAGATCAAAGGAGGCTGCAAGGGTGTGTTATAGGGAGAAGTGTTCGAGTACTGTAGCTGTGAACAGTACTCCGGGAAGAAGTTCTTCATCAAATCCTCAGGTGATTCAAGCTACTTCAAGAGGAAATCAACCCCAAGCCAAGTGAAGATAAAGCTGCAACCATCATCTTCTTCATCATCTCAAGGTGATCCAAAGAAGCTCATTTTCAAGGGAGATCAAATCTGCATCCTTTATCCTCTTCATCAACTCAAGGTGATCCAAGGAAGATCATTTCACAAGGAAGAAGATACCATTGAAGAATCAGATTCAAGCTCCAGCAATCTCAGACAAGATCTTTTCTCTTTGAGCATATTCTATATCTTGTTTGAGTATTTTCATATTTCTTCTTTTACCATTTCTTTCAAACAATCGAAACTGAAGATCGTCCGTACCGGTGGTTAGTAGGAAGGTAATCGAAAGTTCTCCGATCTGCAGTGATTGATGTCCCTACCGATGGTTAGTAGGAAGGTAATCGGAGGTTTCAATTTGCGGTTCAGTGCGTGGCACTAGTGGAGCCTCACCGGATTTGGTGAGGGGTGGACGTAGGACTGGGGATTCAGTCCGAACCACCTTAAAATCCTTTGTGTTGTGGTTTGCTTGTGTGATTGCTTTGTGTTAGATGCATGCTTAGGTTCAATCTCTATATTGAGTAATCATCTTTCTAAGCAAATCATTTGTGTCCTTCGTTAAGCTAGTTATATTCTACTGCTATTATCTTTATGTAGCTTTAAAGAGGGTTGCATTACAAAAAGAGGGTCAGATCTATTCACCCCTCCCCTCTAGATCCGCTATCCACTACTCAAAAGCATTCATCGTGACAAAAGCAAAAGTTTATCTCAAAAGTCTGTAATTTCAAAGCTCCGAGAAAAATAAAAGGTTAGGCATGGCAAGAGTGGCAGTACAGTCTCCCCGCGGGACGCATGAGCCCGGTCGAATGCGTGCTTAGAATGGACTAAGGTTCGATGACGGACACAAAGCCCCGGCGCAATAGACCGAGTCTCTGAATGGGTTGTCCAGAGAGGAACTCAAGCCCTAAACACTTCTATATCTAGTCTAAGCTTACCCCCGTATTCTATTTTCCTTTTCAGGACTAAGACAAATACCCTGGGTATGGCCTTGGTATAGAACCACTGTCACGCAAGTTAGGCTCTGGCTAGGGGTTGTCACCTCTATTGCACGCCAACCTTGGGAACTCTCAAAGGAATGGGGAGGACCCACATTTCTAGGGAGGCACTGGCATTTTCAAAAATCCAAAAAAATCATATATTTTCAAAATCCAAAAAAATCATCATATATTTCAAAAATCCAAAAAAATCATATATTTCAAAATCCAAAAAAATCAAAAATTTTCTCGAAATTCCCAAAAATACCATCATATGCATCGCATGCATCGCATTGTTTCCATTATATTTTCCGCCTATTTAATAAGGCTCCACCGCTTGACCAAATATCAAGAATGGTCATTTTCTAACTTGTTTCAGGCAAGGGGTTGAGTCTAAGAACAGATTTAACTTGTCTCTTGTTTAAATGTGTGCAGAACGCAGGTTCAAGCTCACAAACCTACAAGGCCTGTAACGCTCCAGTCTTAGACCATCACAGAATTGTGACGGTCCTTTGTTTGGCCGTTACCTTCTACCGAAGGTTGAAACTCATCTGTTCTCAGTAAACTCTCCCTGACGCGTCTACACTAGACCGTCACTTCACTCTGGCGGCCCGTGATTAGACCGTTATACCTTCCCGAGGATAGAAAACTCAGTTTTATAAGTTCATCCATTCTGACGGCTCGTCGTGAGACCGTCAGAGAGTTGTGGCGGCCCTATGCAGGACCGTTACATCCACCAGAAGCTCTATTTTCGAAGGACATTTGGGCCCAATCAAGCATCAAATTCATATTCCATCAACTGTCATTACATTCAAGAAAATTCAAGCTACATTTAGTTTTCTATCCGCAAGAGGCCGGATCTTGCGTAATTCCTTCACATAGCCACGGCGTCCCTCGTCATCTTCTTCCACCTCTTCTTGCCACAGGCGCACTTTGCTGATCTCCCACATGGTCAGGGCGCTCCGGACTGCTCTTTTGTCCTCCTCGCTCCCTATCTTCCTAGCTTGAAGGGGAGGGAAATGCGATAGTGCAAGAACTACGGTACGGGGTAGCCCGATCTGAAGATAGCACCAGTGTGGGTTGTAGATCGCCATGGTAGTGTTCCCCACTAGCTGAAGATCAAGACCTGGTCGCCGTGGTACTTTGAGCAAGGTGCTCTGAAGAACTCTTGGACGCATCATGAACTTCTCTATTGGCAAGGTGTTGAGGAAGAGGCGCCAATCATCCCGCGTTTTCTTACCCGTCGTCCGGCATTCAACCTTTGAAGAGAACCCAAAGGCACCTCTGATAAAGAATAAAGTGTGGCTCTCAAAGATCAGACTAGCTGAAGGTATGTCCTCCTTGGGTTGGAACTTGATTCTCATGCCCATCCAACACTCAAGGAGTATCATTGAGCCGAATAGAGGTCCTCCTAAGCAAGCTGAGCTAAGTCCTTCATATAGGTATGAAAGGACTGCTTGAGAAATCGATAAACCCCGCCACAACCTGTTGATGATGCTAAGGTTTTGGATATCTAGGAGGTGGTCGGTGGTGGTGAAGAGGAAGACTCCGCATAAGCAAATTGAAGTGGCTTTGTCAATGGCTTCATATCTTTCCCACTTGTTTTTGCAATGATAGACTATCCATTGTGCCATGGGTATCAAGCGAATATGGCATGGGCTGATCATGGTCCTCACATCCTTCGGGTTGTGTATGAAATCACCGAGAATCAAGGATGGGTCAATGAGTTCAACCGTATGGCACACTAGATCTTCATCCCCCACCTTAGTCTTAGCAAGGGCTATGTACGTCTCTACCTCCTTCCTGGCCGTTCAATAAATTCCACGGTCCACATCTAACCGCGTCACTTCCCTTTCATTCCCTATCATTTGGGGTTGAACGGTCTATCGTCCAACCGCTCTAGTTATCAACGGTTTAATGGAAACCGTTTTGTTCTCAGGCATTTCTCACTCTAAACGGACTAATGTGGCCCGTCCTAAATATCCACGGTCTTCCTCAGGTCGTGTTGCTTGGTCTATTTAGTTCCTTATGAACGGCCACCCCTAGGCCGTGTTATGGTTGAAAGGTTCTATTTGAACTGTATGGTTTTGTTGAGCGGTCACTGTTAAACTGCGTGTTGACCGTCACCCCCGATGGCGTTCAAGCCAATCCCACCGGTGGCGAGGGCCCCATGGAGCCTCCCAACCGGCCCTAAAGTGGTCGTGAGCCCCTCCTCTACCCTTATAAACTGCATGCATGGATTAAAATTGGAAATGGGGTAAGGTTTTTTTTTAGGCGGCCTACCTTGTCCGTCTTTGGTGGCTTCTCCACTGCCGCCGTGGGCTCCACCTGCGCTTCCCCGGAGTCTCCTTCTTGAGCTACGATCGCTCCCTCCTCAGCAACGCGTGGTGCGGCTTCTTCCTCGGCTGCAGGCGGTGGCACGACGTTCTCATCTGCGGTGGCCGCCGGCGGCGGCATTTGGCTTCCCTCACCGGCCATTAGACGAAGAAGACGCTTCGACGATTGGTGTTTGTATCTCATAGAGAAGAGGAGATGAGGGGGAGAGTAAGATTGTGAGTGGGGAAGGTGGAGAGTGTAGGGAGAGGGGTGGTGGCATTCGTATGCCTCCTCCGTCGGTTACGGTGTGGAGGGAGGAGGAGGAAGAAGAAGGGTTTTATTTTTTTGAAACCCCTAGTGATTGCACGGTCTATCGATAGACCGTGTGGCTATTGGACGGTCTCCTATATGACCGTTTATGCTCTAACGGTGCGAACAGCCAGGGGATGACCGTTCTGTTCATTGAATGGCCTCATAATGAGCCGTGTATTTTCACGATCACATTCAAATTGGTATTGCTTGAGTGGCCCCCATGGGACCGTTTACATTATGGAGCGGCTTGTGCGAGACCGTTCATGTGCTGAAATAATTATGAAGAATGTCTTTTGCTGCATTGTGTGATTACGTGGCTGATTTCTATTTTTGGCTTGAATGATTGTTTCATGATGCAATACTGCAAACCATGTTCATGAATTCTTAGCAGCACCACTTCAACTTGCCGTTTCGCCTGCACAGGTAAGTCAGGTATGGCCTTCTATCCCTATATCCCTTATTGCATTACTATATGGTATTATGTTATATTATCTCAAGAACCAGCTGGTTATCTATGTATTCCAGGATCTGATGTTCCCCTATAACAAAAATAATGATGATCCAGGCTCGCGTGTTTAATCATCAGATAGGCCGTTAGGTTGGGAAAACTGGGGGACGATAGTTCTATCTTGCACGCCGTGGTTACAGATAGTATCTTGACCCTGATTGTCCCAGTCTAGTAATATTATTCTCAAGTATTTTCTATTTTATGGCTTTCTTTGCATTTATTTTAATGATTTCTTTTATTTTAGCCCATCATGCATCATACGCATCTTTTGAGCATTCATGACCCATGGTGCGTCTGAAAGTGTCTCATTTTGTAATGGATGATTGTCTGTTCATGTTTTTTGCGTACGAGGAAATATTCCAATTAGAGTTGGAAGGTTCTCTCTGGTCTGTTCACCTGGTTTGATTGACTGAAGGTGCCTGTCTGGAGTTTTAGTCCGTTTCCTTACTTTTTGCCGCTTGCTCCGGTCCCCTCATTGGTCCGAGAGATTGTGTCTCCCATGAGGTTGATCGTGTGTTTTCCTTTTCGTTTAGTTAGTTTCTCTAGGCTGGTGTCGTTTTGGTCCAATCATTCCCTTGTGTTTCGTTCGGAGTTTTTAGGAAGATTCCGATCGCTCGTTGGCAATGAAACGGGTGTCTTTTGCCTTAACGCCTACTTTTTAGTCCGCTCCGCTTCATTTTCACTTCATCTCCATGTTCCATTTCGCTTTCGCTTCACCTCTGCTCGCTCCCCTACAAAGAGGACGTTAAGGAGATGCATCTGTTGACAGCCATTTTTTGCCTATGAGTTGAGTCATTCCACTTACCATCATTTGTTGATGCCTCGAGTTGTCCATTATTCATTGGGCTATTTTCAGGCATGTCTTTGGGCTTATTTTATGAGTACCTCCCTCCCTGGCTAGGTTTGCTCTCGAATTAGGGCTTGATGGGCTTTGATTTTGCTTGGTTTTGGGTTAAAAGGGCTCATTTATCCCGTTTTGTCAATTTTAAACGTCAAGGCTTTACATGGTCTAACGACCGGTCGTTCAGTGACTGGGAAGTCTTCTTTGAATCGTTTAATGATTTATTGGATATTTATTTGATTATCTGAATTTCCACCGAAAAGCCTTTACACGGTCTAAAGGAAACCATTTACCCCAATTGAACGGCCTGTCGTTAGACCGTCCAGTTCCTAGAGTGTCACGCCCCGAACCGATAGCAGCGGAACGTGTCGTTTGCTCGGAATGTGCCAGTTAAACAGTCGTGAACGATCAAGAGCAATGGCATGAGACCAAATAATTTGGAACAACAATAAAAATTTTATTTCTAATATAAGTCTCTTACAATTTCAAATTCCAAAACTTGAAGACTCAACTACGTCACTATGAAAGAAAAGGAGATGACGTACTAATAGACTTAGACAAGATAACTAAATAAGAGACATCATGCTAAACTCAAGAAAGATAAAAGACTCGGGTTCACTAGATTTTGAAGCTCGCTTGCACACTTGTCCCTCCCATGTGAGTCTCGGTCTCGCTAGCCACCTGATTACCTAAAAAATGTTGGAATAAAACTGGGTGAGCGAACGCTCAGTAGGAATTATATCTCAAGAACAAGTAATTGGTTTAAGTAATTACATCTTTCACATGTAAATGCAGTAAGGCTATGCATGTAGAATTAACCGAGAAAGTGAAACAAAACTAGCAAGAGATTAACAACGTCGTGCAAAACTTCCAAGCGAGTCTTAAACAAGAGATATTCATAAGAGACTTTATAGATTATTGGCTATTTCACGCAAGTACTTGCCCATTCCGGGCCACGCTAGTCGAGTCACGCAAGTCAAGTCACGCACGCAAGTAATATCAAGTAACATCATGAGAGAGAGAGTGTGTGTGTGTGGAATGTCAAAGATCAAACTAGTCATGCACTTCGGTGCAATGCCTGACACCGTGATCAATATAACTCCCATGGGCATAAGTACTTTCTGGTGCTCCTCCCAGGACCAGATCGGGCCCTATATGCACAGCATTAAAAATAGATCTAGACATCCATGATAGTTCATAGCCAATAAGGATTTTCAAGAACAAGCTTTAATAGGATGATAAGATAAGAATTTATGGAATTCAAGGATAAGGCCCTTGAGTAAGGACAGACTTGTAATAAAATCCACGTGAAAGCATAGAAACCATGGCATGTCGAAAAACTAGGTGGAATTGGCACCTAGATAGGTTGCCATGAATAACTTGAATAGATGACTAACAAGATAGTCACCAATTCAATGGACACGAAGCAAGCTGAAGAATTGGCACCTAACTAGAGGATACCCAATTCAATATATCGCCTAGTGGAATGATCACTCATTCCGCTGGCTAAGAGAATTCTCTCATGGGCCAAGAATAGCACCATGAAAGGGCCGGGTTACCACGTTTCTCCAGAGTGATGTGGCACTAAAATGGGTACAAGGTGTTTAAGGTACAACCTGCTCAGTCGGCCTTGAGAGAATCCAAGGCTACGAGGAGACTTACGCAGGTCCCGATGACTAACTTGCTAGTCTAAGGAACGGAATGTCCAACGGAGAGCTCGTATGTCGCCGAGAGTTGAGGTGTATACGTGAACCAATCATGAAACAGGGACTCCATCTACGGACGTGAGATGAGAGTGCCAGAAGACCCGCGGTATGGGTCAAAATCGGAAGAAAACGGTGAGAACATGAATGCATTAATTATAGAATTCATATCCATCCAATTCTATAAATTAACTATAATTAAATAAACTTATATTATTTGACGCCCGTGGGTGGCGTCATTTATTAATTAGCGTCCTCTTGGAGGGACGTTAATTTTATGATTTTTAACTTAATTTATTTAACAAGAATTCACATTTATATCTATTTAATTGAATAATTTCAAAAATATACATTCAAAGAAACATTAATTTATATAAAATAATTTAAAAAAATATAATATATGATAATTAGGAGAAAAATTCAAGGATTCCACAAATATATTTTTTATAATTTTATGTTGCATAGTTTAGTAGATATAGATTTTCCAAGATATAATTACAAGTTATATGTATATATGTATATATATTTATATTTATATATATATTTATATAATAACAAATTTGACGCCTTTGTACGATAGCGTCAAAACAATTTGACAACATTTAATATGTCGTCATTTCAAATTGTCTCAATTCTTTAGTCATCTCGTTTCTCGACGTAACTATGTCGGAATCACGCGTTCTATATATCGAAATGACGGGCTAGAAAAACTCTAATTAACTAGACGTTCAAAATAATTTTTCGTTGAGAGATGGGAGATCTTGAGATAGGGGGCACGAAAAATGGTGCAACCACTCTCACTACCTCGATCACCTCCCCAACAATACACTCAAAAAATTTCATAGCCAAAGGACGCTCCGGTGATGAGAATCAAGTCGTCAAAAGAAAAACTTATAACTAGCATGCTACAGTAACTTTTAGAATTCGCCGAGTAACTGATTATATATATTAAATGATTTAACTTGTTTAAACTTATAGTAAATACACCATATAAGGCATGGAAATTTAGGAATAACCATGAAGATTTTAGAAGCATATTTATCCAAAATTTTGGTGTGTGATTACTTGGGTATAAAAGTTTAACATGATGTAATTATTTAATTTATTAAGATAATTAAACGGTAAACTACACTTAAGCAAGTGATGATAACAAAACATGAGTTTTAAACATGCAAAATTAATTACTACTATCTTTGGGCTTCAATTATTGAGAAAACCTACCTTTCTGGGTTGATTTGCTTAACAGAAACTTGATCGATGAAGAATCGAAGAGGATTAATACAACCACCGATACACTGTAACGGCAGAAGCAGAGGATGACGATGCAGCTTCGACAGGAATAGAAACAATAAGGCCTCGAAGAAGTAGATGTCTTTTCTTCCGTTTATAGCAGCAGAAGAAGAAGCTTCGGGTCAACAGGTTCGCTAGTAGCAGGAAGAAAGCAATCTTTCTTTACTCCTTGATAGCAACCTTTGTTCAGCAAGGGAAGAAGTAAGAAGGGCTTCTTCTACGTTGAGGAAGACGATGGAGAAGGGCTCGTGAAGAAGGCAAAGATGCTTAAATTATCACGAACAGCAGGTCGGTGTCGAAGCAGAGAACCCAAAGGCAATAACCTTTGAAGGGTTCTGTAGGGACTTATTTATAGGGAAGAAGGATCCCACGTAGTTAGAGTTTAATTAGGAGTAATATTCCCACAGGAAGAATATAACTTCCCACGAATTGATCTCTTCCTTAATCAAATCTTACCCAATTAACTTCCTTGTTCGAATCAAACAGCAACTGTCCCTTTTGGAAACGACGCCATAGGTTGGGGCGTTATTTCAATAAATGACATTTGTATAAACAGTCGTCAATTCCTTAATTGACGACTTGCACAGGGCGTCATTCACCTTTCCTTGTTTTGTATAACCATCTTTCTATATTTTTATCTTTTTTCCTTGATGTGATCTAGATGGGAAATTTTAGGGGTACGAGTTTTCCATTTTTCTCTATTTTTCCATTTAATTAGTTTTCCAAAATTCTTTAATTCAAAAATTGGCACTATGCATTTTAGAATAAAATAACGACTTAGCTTAAGTCGTTTCCCATGTAATTGACGCATGCATACGTTGGCGTCATTTTAATTTTGGCATTTTCACTTAACCTTCAAAGGACTAATATTATATATATATATCCCTGTTATTTCTATAACTCTTTAACTATATACTTTATTTGATTTTTACTAATTTATAAATAACGACTTACTTTAAGTCGTGTTTCACATTAGATACGCCTGTACCAAGAGGCGTCAATTGAGTTTTTGACCTTTTCTCAATGCCCTTGAAAGAACCAAAATTGCATATATGTCCATTCTTTTATCTTTTACATATCTTTAATGTAATTAAATCTTATATTTATATATCCTCCCTTTATAATGTAATAAATGTGGAATATTAAATTTGCTAAATTAGTAATAAAATATAAATTGACATTTTCTTAAGATTTAATGATTCTCAATTTAATTAAAATTATGTTGTGCATTAAATGGCTACTTAAAAATAACATGTTATAGTAGTGTCCATGAGTTCTTTTGTCAAACTTTTTAGGATGGCCTTGATTATTTACATTGTATTATATTTAATTGCATTATATATATATATATATATATGCACAGATATTTGGATGAGTGGGTTGAGACTTAAGGGCCCTTATTTGTGTCAATATGTTACTATCTATATATACCTATGGGTTATTTATTAACCCTCATATACGTATTAATAATTTGTATGTATATAGGGATTTTATTCCTATTTCAAAATTACCGGGCGTTACACCCTCCCCCACTTAAAAGAATATGGTCTCCAAATTCACATTATCCTTTACTCACGATGGAGAACTATCTAAAATGCGTAGTAGAAGTCTAGATACATTGAGTGGAACAGAAGTAATTTTTGGAAGATTTAATTTAGACTTAAGGGTGAGGGGTACCTTCCAGAGCTTTTCCTCCCCTCGCGACATCGACTTCTGCCGAGGCTTGAGTCTTTCCTCGGCGGTCCCTAGTAGGACATTTTACTAACTTATGTTCCAAGCTCCCGCAACACAGACACACTCCTGTCTTTCGATAACACTCCTCCAACTGATGGTTTTTGTTACCACAATACTGACATCTCTCTCGAGGAGCTACCAAATCTTTACCCTTCTTGCACTTCTTACATAGTTTGCACTTCTTACATTCTTGGGAACTACCACCCTCGTTTGGCCTTTTCTTAGTAGTGTTGAACATCCCCGAATCATGTGCTTTCCCTTCAACTCTTTCTTTTTCTTCCACCGCTTTCTCTAGCTCCTGAACTCTCCTGACAAGGTCCGCGTAAGCTTGGACATCCACTAGTACCATCTCGGGAACAAAGCTTGGCCTAGATGCTTCCATTTTATCTAGGTTCCTGCAACGATGAGTGGGGAGATAATTTATTGATTCAAGAATTAATGTTAATGAAATATAAATATTGTATCTTTCTTTTATAACTTTAACCCCAAGTTCTACCCATCTCTCACGGAATTCCTATAGCATGACCGACAAGGATACTTAACCTATCTCTTGGACGTAATGACCTAAGGATTTGAAAGCCGAAGCTCTGGTATGACTGACGAGGATACTTGACCTATCATTGGAACCTAATAACTTGAGGAAGTGAAAGCCGAAGCTCTGATATGATTTACAAGGATACTTGACCTATCATTGGAACCTAATAACTTGAGGATGTGAAAGTCAAAGCTCTGATACCACCTCTGTCACGCCCTGAACCGATAGCAGCGGAACGTGTCGTTTGCTCAGAACGTGGCAGTTAAACAGTCATGAACGATCAAGAGCAATGGCATGAAACCAAATAATTTGGAATAACAATAAAAATTTTATTTCTAATATAAGTCTCTTACAATTTCAAATTCCAAAACTTGAAGACTCAACTACGTCACTATGAAAGAAAAGGAGATGACGTACTAATAGACTTAGACAAGATAACTAGATAAGAGGCATCATGCTAGACTCAAGAAAGATAAAAGACTCGGGTTCACTAGATTTTGAAGCTCGCTTGCACACTTGTCCCTCCCATGTGAGTCTCGGTCTCGCTAGCCACCTGATTACCTGAAAAATGTTGGAATAAAACTGGGTGAGCGAACGCTCAGTAGGAATTATATCTCAAGAACAAGCAATTGGTTTAATTAATTACATCTTTCACATGTAAATGCAATAAGGCTATGCATGTAGAATTAACCGAGCAAGTGAAACAAAACTAGCAAGAGATTAACAACGTCGTGCAAAACTTCCATGCGAGTCTTAAACAAGAGATATTCATAAGAGACTTTATAGATTATTGGCTATTTCACGCAAGTACTTGCCCATTCCGGGCCACGCTAGTCGAGTCACGCAAGTCAAGTCACGCACGCAAGTAATATCAAGTAACATCACGAGAGAGAGAGAGAGAGAGTGAGTGTGGAATGTCAAAGATCAAACTAGTCATGCACTTCGGTGCAATGCCAGACACCGTGATCAATATAACTCCCATGGGCACAAGTACTTTCGGGTGCCCCTCCCAGGACCAGATCGGGCCCTATATACACAGCATTAAAGATAGATCTAGACATCCATGATAGTTCATAGCCAATAAGGAGTTTCAAGAACAAGCTTTAATAGGATGATAAGATAAGATTTTATGGAATTCAAGGATAAGGCCCTTGAGTAAGGACAGACTTGCAATAAAATCCACGTGAAAGCATAGAAACCATGACATGTCGAAAAACTGGGTGGAATTGGCACCTAGATAGGTTGCCATGAATAACTTGAATAGATGACTAACAAGATATTCACCAATTCAATGGACACGAAGCAAGCTGAAGAATTGGCACCTAACTAGAGGATACCCAATTCAATATATCGCCTAGTGGAATGATCACTCATTCCGCTGGCTAAGAGAATTCTCTCATGGGCCAAGAATAGCACCATGAAAGGGCCGGGTTACCACGTTTCTCCAGAGTCACGTGGCACTAAAATGGGTACAAGGTGTTTAAGGTACAACCAGCTCAGTCGGCCTTGAGGGAATCCAAGGCTACGAGGAGACTTATGGGGGTCCCGATGACTAACTTGCTAGTCCAAAGGAACAGAATGTCCAACGGAGAGCTAGTATGTCACCGAGAGTTGAGGTGTATACGTGAACCAATCATGAAACATGGACTCTATCTACGGACGTGAGATGAGAGTGCCAGAAGACCCGCGGTATGGGTGAAAACCGAAAGAAAACGGTGAGAACATGAATGCGTTAATTATAGAATTCATATCCATCCAATTCTATAAATTAACTATAATTAAATAAACTTATATTATTTGACGCCCGTGGGTGGCGTCATTTATTAATTAGCGTCCTCTTGGAGGGACGTTAATTTTATGATTTTTAACTTAATTTATTTAACAAGAATTCACAATTATATCTATTTAATTGAATAATTTCAAAAATATACATTCAAAGAGACATTAATTTATATAAAATAATTTAAAAAAAATAGAATATATGATAATTAGGAGAAAAATTCAAGGATTCCACAAATATATTTTTTATAATTTTATGTTGCATAATTTAGTAGATATGGATTTTCCAAGATATAATTACATAATAACCAATTTGACGTCTTTGTACGATAGCGTCAAAACAATTTGACGACATTTAATATTTCGTCATTTCAAATTTTCTCAATTCTTTAGTCCTCTCGTTTCTCGACGTAACTACGTCGGAATCACGCATTCTATATATCGAAATGACGGGCTCGAAAAACTCTACCTAACTAGACGTTCAAAATAATTTTTCGTTGACAGATGGGTGATCTTGAGATAGGGGGCATAAAAAACGGTGCAACCACTCTCACTACCTCAGTCACCTCCCCAACAGTACACTCATAAAATTTTATAGCCAAAGGACGCTCCGGTGATAAGAATCAAGTCGTCAAAAGAAAAACCTATAACTAGCATGCTACAGTAACTTTTGGAATTCGCCGAGTAACTGATTATATATATTAAATGATTTAACTTGTTTAAACTTATAGTAAATACACCATATAAGGCATGGAAATTTAGAAATAACCATGAAGATTTTAGAAGTATATTTATCCAAAATTTTGGTGTGTGATTACTTGGGTATAAAATTTTAACATGATGTAATTATTTAATTTATTAAGATAATTAAACGGTAAACTACACTTAAGGAAGCGATGATAACAAAACATGAGTTTTAAACATGCAAAATTAATTACTACTATCTTTGGGCTTCAATTATTGAGAAAACCTACCTTTCTGGGTTGATTTGGTTAACAGAAACTTGATCGATGAAGAATCAAAGATAATTAATACAACGACCGATACACTGTAACGGCAGAAGCAGAGGATGACGATGCAGCTTCGACAGGAATAGAAACAATAAGGCCTCGAAGAAGTAGATGTCTTTTCTTCCGTTTATAGCAGCAGAAGAAGAAGCTTCGGGTCAACAGGTTCGCTAGTAGCAGGAAGAAAGCAATCTTTCTTTACTCCTTGATAGCAACCTTTGTTCAGCAAGGGAAGAAGTAAGAAGGGCTTCTTCTACGTTGAGGAAGACGATGGAGAAGGGCTCGTGAAGAAGGCAAAGATGCTTAAATTATCACGAACAGCAGGTCGGTGTCGAAGCAGAGAACCCAAAGGCAATAACCTTTGAAGGGTTCTGTAGGGACTTATTTATAGGGAAGAAGGATCCCACGTAGTTAGAGTTTAATTAGGAGTAATATTCCCACAGGAAGAATATAACTTCCCACGAATTGATCTCTTCCTTAATCAAAACTTACCCAATTAACTTCCTTGTTCGAATCAAACAGCAACTGTCCCTTTTGAAAGTGATGTCATAGGTTGGGGCGTTATTTCAATAAATGATGTTTGTATAAACAGTCGTCAATTCCTTAATTGACGACTTGCACAGGGCATCATTCACCTTTCCCTATTTTGTATAACCATCTTTCTAGATTTTTATCTTTTTTCCTTGATGTGATCTATATGGGAAATTTTAGGGGAACGAGTTTTCCATTTTTCTCTATTTTTCCATATAATTAGTTTTCCAAAATTCTTTAATTCAAAAATTGGCACTATTCATTTTAGAATAAAATAACGACTTAGCTTAAGTCGTTTCCTATGTAATTGACGCATGCATACGTTAGCGTCATTTTATTTTTGGTATTTTCACTTAACCTTCAAAAGACTAATATTATATATATATCCCTGTTATTTCTATAACTCTTTAACTATATACTTTATTTGATTTTTACTAATTTGTAAATAACGACTTGCTTTAAGTCGTGTTTCACTTTAGATACGCCTGCACCAAGAGGCGTCAATTGAGTTTTTGGCATTTTCTCAATGCCCTTGAAAGAATCGAAATTGCATATATGCCCATTCTTTTATCTTTTACATATCTTTAATATAATTAAATCTTATATTTATATATCCTCTCTTTATAATGTAATAAATGTGGAATATTAAAATTTCTAAATTAGTAATAAAATATAAATTGACCTTTTCTTGAAGATTTAATGATTCTCAATTTATTTAAAATTATGTTGTGCATTAAATGGATACTTAAAAATAACATGTTATAGTAGTGTCCATGAGTTCTTTTGTCAAACGTTTTAGGATGGCCTTGATTATTTACATTGTATTATATTTAATTACATTATATATATATATATGCACATATATTTGGATGAGTGGGTTGAGACTTAAGGGCCCTTATTTGTGTCAATATGTTACTATCTATTTTTCCCAATGCTTGTTATTTGTCATATACGTATTCTAAAGGCCCTTACAATGTGTGTGGGTTTCATATCTCTTGATATATATATATATATATATATATATATATATATATATATATATATATATATATATATATACCTATGGGTTATTTACTAACCCTCATATACCTATTAATAATTTGTATGTATATATGGATTTTATTCCTATTTCAAAATTACCGGGCGTTATATAGAGTCCTAATCCGGTTGGTTTTTCAGATAATTATTTATTTATCCTATTTTTCTGGATTTATCATCGACATGTGTACACGGCCTAGTATTGGACCGTTATATTGATTGAGTGGTCTAGCAATAGACCGTTTTATCCTGAAGAGTCCAACGCTGTGATGGTCAGTCAGTTCGAGGGATGATTGGATAATTTCTTATTTTATTTTATTTATCACCGACAGCATTGGACAGTCTAGTAGTAGACCGTGTAATGGTTTGGGCAGCATATCGCGAGACCGCGTACCTGTTCGGAAACTGTGGATTATATGAGATTTTCTCTCTCTATCCGTGGGTAAACCCATAACTTACCCCTCCCATTTCTCCGCGGTTTCTCAACCAAATGGGGTGCCGTTTTATTTGGGTGTGAGATAAAGGTGTTAGCTACGAATTTTATTTTCCAATCTCGAATTTTTATCCATTGAAAAACCCAATTTCGAGGTTGAACTTTTAGGGCTCTATACATAGTACCCTTAGTCTAAGCTTGAAAAAGGGGGAGATCTAAGGTCGACGGCGAAGCCCTGCTGCATTCTCGAGCGACCTACAGTCAAGGAGGGAGGCTTTCTACATCCCTTTAAGCCTCCGGTTCATGGAGTAGCTTTGTGTTTTGAGTCTTTGTTTGGTCGTCCCACCGTCTTTTCCTTCTTTGCATGCTCTTTCCCATCACATTGCACTCGCGTTTGTCACCGTTGCATCTCATTCTATACACCATTCCTATTGTTTTCACGCCCTATAGGGGTTTAAAAACCTCCCAGATATCCCCCACTCCATGTCATTGCATTGTTTTTCTCTTCTTTCTTATAGTAACTACACCTCGCAGGACTGATTTGGGTTTCCCTTTTGTGTTCTTCACGTTGTTTTGCAGGTCAGTATCATCCTAGCACGAGGCCCATCCTCTCTGGCCGGCCGGAAGGGGTGGAGGATCAGATCCTACGACTTGAAAGCTGGGGGCACTGAACGGTCTTCCTTCCGCCCGTCTGAATAGGAGAGCAGTCCCCGTAGAGCAGTTCTACTTCTTCCTGCGGCCTCCTTTGGATCATCCCGTCGTCAGCCAGGCTTCGTCCCGTGTTCTTTCTTGCACTGGTGAGCGGTCTATCGAGCGACCATGTGATTCACAGGGTGGTTCTTCCTGGACCGTGTATTCCTACAGTGCTGTTGTGAGGCGAGTGTCTCTCTTTTCCAAGGTACGGGTGCATCCTTTTACATTTTGGTTTCTTGGTGGCGATCACGATCACACGTACTTCTCCACCCTTTCTTTCCTCCTTTCATTTTGCTTATTTTTATATCTTGATTTAGAAAAAGAAGGTAAGAGAAAGGAAGAGGGAGGAAAACATATCAACATATGCATGAGTTGGTCTTTAGACCAAAGTTCTCCGCCTCGTACCAGAACTCGAAGAAAGAGAATGGTTGGCCTTGAAAAAATTTTCTGATGCTATTCTATGCTCCTTTGTTAGTTAGCCCCATGTGATAAGAGAGCACATTGCACGTTTACTAAATTTTTCTAAAATTCATGTATTTGTCAAGGAGGAGTGTTGCTAGCTAAACAACTTAAAGTGAATGCTATTTCATTTTCTATTGACTGAGTGATCTCCAATTACAACATGTAACATGCTTATGATGAATTACTTCAAAATTTCTGAAATTGACTTTGATGAAGTGAAAAGTTCTGCAATGGAAATGTCAATTCTTCACTGGCCTGTAAATGACTTCAAAACCTTTGAAAAGTGATTGAAAATCTGTTCTTGAACAATTTCTGAAAATAAATGGTTTCCATTACATGCCTCAAATGATTTCTGCACCCTTGCATATTTTCATATCATATTTGCATATCATTCACATAGTGCATTTGAAGAATGAAGCTCATTGTGTGTCGTGTTGCATATTTGGTATTTTCAGCATTCATATAATGCATATCTTGGAATGCATCATTTTGAATATTTCATGTTGCATAAATGCTCCAATGAATTCTTCCAACACTAATGTCATATCTTCGGGGCCAAAAATTCAAGAACTGAAATTGCATATTCCTTCATTTTGCATTGCATATTGCATATACTTCCATTGTGTGGTTGCAAGTTATTATATGCTATTCACCCCCATCTTTGGATTTTCTATGACATTATGCCTTCTTGCTAATAACGTTGCATATGAGTCATTACTGGAGTGTTTCATGTCATACACTCAAGGGGAGCAAATATTTGATAAGTGCATCTATTTAGGAGGAGGTGCACTGTTATGTGTTCATAATATTTTTGGTATACATGCTGAATCAAATTCGCACACGTCTTGCACAATTTATATAAATGACTGTTAAACATAAGGATATAGGAATTTCCTTTCAACACTCTAGAGATATTAAACTTGCTGCATGTATGTTATACAGATAGTTGAGGAAAAAGCTGCCTACCTATCTTTGTTGGAAGAATCTGAAAAGAATGGCAGAGCAATGCTAAGTCTCACTGAGTAAACTAGATACATGTCACCAGAGACGTGATGTGGTTCATTTCTAAAAAATGTTGACTAAAGTACCTCTGTTCAAAATGAGGTGAAATGGTTCAATATTCTGAGTAACCGGGGAGTCTGCATGAGTTCCATGTGTCTACTCGCGTAAAAAAGAATTATTTGAACCTGATCATTCTTAGAAAAATTCTGATTATCTTTGGAAAATCATTAAAAAATTTAATGTGAAAAATTATTGAGGTAGAGCATAGCCTCCAATACGCTATTCTCATAAACTGAAGTGCAGTCTGTAAAATCTCTCATTGTGTTGATTTGAAAATCTGAATATCCATTTGGCTATAGTCATTTTTCATGTTATTCATTTATACACTTGAAAATTTGATTTAATATTTATTCCAAAAATTGATTGACTGCATTGACTATTGCATGATTTTCCTATGTGATTGCACAACCTCCGAGGTGCTATATATGAACATTCCAGTTGTCATGACTTACATGCACTTTTCTTATACCTATTCCCTCTTTAAATAAGTACGGAGGAGATATGTTGCATGTATATATACATACTTGCTTGGTTGCATCATGTGCATCCAATATGTCATCATTTGTTTGCATATTACCTCATGCATCTCAATAGAAAACCAAAAATCTGAAAAATAATGAAAATCCAAAAATTGAATGGACTTCAAATGCTTTATACTTGCTCAATGGTTTTTAGGCATTGAACGGCATCAGATTTGTTAACATATGCTATATTCGAATCATATTGATTTGTTGGTCTCAAGTCTACTCATCTTTCCATCTCGATAATCAACACTTCCTGTGTCAACATCTTGTCTATGATTTACTATTGCTTCATCTAAATTTTTGATGTGGGCTATTATTGCTGCTTCAATCTATCATGCTGAAACTTGAACTTCATTGCCTTCCTTCCATTTTTGATAATGTCAAAGGGGGAGAAAGATTTATGATGTTTATGTGTGAAAGGGGGAGAAAGAGTTTTGATATCTGTGTATCTGTGTGATAGGGGGAGAAAGAGTTTTGATATCTGTGTATCTGTGTGATATGGGGAGAAAGAGTTTTGATATCTGTGTATATGTCTATTGTTGTTGAATCATAAAATTTGTTTTGTCTTGTCATTCATAAAGTTTGCCATCATCAAAAAGGGGGAGATTGTTGTGCGCCTTGTATAAGGTTTGTTTTGATGATAACTAAACTTTATGTATATGATTTTGTTGATAACCAAACTTTATGTATGATTGTGCATTCATGATCATGGCTATGATTCATATGTTTGACTGCATTCCACAATCTATTACTGAGGAGCATAACAGAATGCTTTGTTCTATTCCAGATGCTGAGGAAGTCAGAGCTGCAGTCTGGTGCTTGAAAAGCTCCAGTGCCCCTGGTCCTGATGGATTCTCGGGTCATTTCTATATCTTTGCTTGGGAGGTAATTGCCAATGATGTAGTTGCAGCGGTTCAATGTTTTTTTAGGGGTTTCCCTATTCCTAGAGGAATGGCTGCTTCTATTATTACCCTTGTCCCCAAAATACAGGAACCAAGATCCTTTAATGACTTCCGCCCAATCAGCCTATGCAATTTCTCCTTTAAAATCATTTCCTTTCTCATTGCAAAGCAGTTAAGTTTGATCCTGCCTAGTATAATCTCCAATGAGCAAGGAGCTTTTATTAAAGGCTGGAATATCATTGACAATGTGGCTCTTGCTAAACAGTTGGTGCAGGACATTGGTAGGAAGGTCAGGGGACACAATGCTATACTCAAGATTGATATGGCCAAGGCGTATGATAAAATGGAATGGGATTTTCTTTTGATGACACTAAGGAAATTTGGTTTTTGTACTAGGTTCACTTCTTTGATTGGAATGATTCTGTCCAATTGCTGGTTCTCCGTTAATATGAATGGTGTTCTTGCTGGATTCTTTATGTCCAGTAGGGGGATCAGGCAGGGAGATCCCCTAGCCCCCTACCTATTTGTTTTGGCTTATGAAGTCCTCAGTCGAGGCTTGTCTAATCTGTTTCAATCTGGGTCTATCAAAGGTTTCAATGGGCCAAGGAATCTACCTCAAATTTCTCACTTATTGTATGCGGATGACACTCTTGTTTTTATGAATGCTTGCAAGCACAACCTGAGGACTTTCCTGTAGTTTATTGCCAGGTATGAGTACAGTTCAGGACAAAAGGTTAATGCTGGTAAGAGCAGTATTATGATTTCAGATAAGGCCCCTCTTTCTTTCAAACAGTCCCTTCAGACTCTGACTGGGTACACGGTTTTTTCTTCTGGCTTTGTTTATCTTGGAGTCCCTATTAAGAAGGGCAAATACAAATGCTCAGATTTTAAATATATTGTTGATAAAGTGGTGCAGAAGCTAGAGGGATGGCAGGCTAAGCTCCTTTCCCAGGCTGGGCGTGCCATTTTAATCAACTCTGTGCTTCAGAGTATCCCGATCTATTTGCCCACTGCCTGTTTCATTCCTAAAGCTATCATCCACACTATTGATAGATTATGTGCCAATTTCTTCTAGCAAGGATCTGAGACTTTAAGACATCGTCATTGGGTGTCTTGGCAGACTATTCAGAAACCCAAGCTGGAAGGGGGCCTGGGTATCAGAGATCTTAAATCAGTACATGCTGCACTGGCTTTGAAAAGTCTATGGTATATTCTACATGGTTCCTCTCTCTGGTCTGTTTATGCCCGGCAAAGGTTTATTAAAACTTGCTTTTATGATTGCAGCACCCCTTTTCCAGCTGGTATGTCGTCTAGTCTGTTTCAGTAGGCTAAAGACCTGATCATTAACAACTCCAGATGGTTCATCAAAGATGGCAACGAGGCTGATTTCTGGAAAGATAATTGGTCTGGTAGAGGTCCACTTATCTCTTTTGTTCGGCAGGTTTCTGCTAGTGATGTTCGGGCTCTCCCCAGGACCTCAGTTAGGGATGTCTTTCAGGATTTACACCACACTGCCAGGTCTTTTTTGGATAATACTGATCTCCTTTCCACTTTTCACTTAGACAGGGGGCTGATATCTGTGTGTGGACTAGTACTTACCCAGGAGAATTTACGGTGAAATCGGCCTATAATCTAATAAGGTCTAAAGGTGTTGAGAGAAGACCATGGGCAAAGCTCTGGCTCCCTTCAATTGCTCCAAGGGCGGTCCTTTTATTTTGGAAACTCCTTCATCGTGCAATTCCTGTGGACTGTAGGGTGGCTGAGTGTGGTGTCCCCTTGGCTTCTAAGTGTGTGTGCTACAAATTCCCAGCTCAAGAGGATCTAAATCATCTTTTCCTCAAGAGTGACATGGCAGTAGTTTTATGGAATTGGGTCTATCCTCTGCTTAGTGAGAAGATTGGTCTGAATGACCAAGTATCTATTCGATGTTGGGAAATTTTATCAAAGTCTAGCCTGCATTCAGCCCACTCTTTTACTGGAATGTATGCTGTGATCTTGATTATATGGGAAATCTGGAAAGCCAGGTGTGCTCTAAAATTTGAAGGGGATGCTCCGAACATTAACAGTGTTAAAAGGAAAATCATTACTGCTATTTCCTATGCCCTGGACAAGAGGTCTTTCTCCACCTGCTCAGCTGAACAGATGAGGGTATTGGCAAGTTTTCATCTTTTTCCCAAGGTTCCCCCTAGACGATGCATTACTATGGTTTGCTGCTTAGCTCCTTCACAGTTCACTCTACACGTGGATGGAGCCTCTAAAGGTAATCCGGGGACAAGCGGGGGTGGAGGCTGCATCAGAGATGCTAATGGCAATATGCTGATTGGTTTTGCTTTCCACTATGGAATAGGGAGTAGTATTCTAGCTGAGGTGAGGGCCCTCCATGATGGTCTGTCTATAGCCTTTTATGGAGGTATCCCTATCGGTGTGGTCTATTCGGACTGTGCTCTCCTTGTGGATGCAATCCGAAGAAACAAGTCTCCTAGCTGGCTAGCTACTCCATGGTGGAAGAATATTATTGATCTTATCTCCAAATGTGGATGCATGGTTCAGCATACTTTCAGGGAAGGGAACCAAGTAGCGGATGCTCTGGCTTCTTTTGAATATCAAGCTCATACTAATAGAATCTTTGCTGCGGTACATGACCTCCCTTGCATGGCCAAAGGGGCTTATAGACTAGACAAGGGCAGATTCCCCTCCATTAGATTCTGTAAATAGTTTCCTTTGTTTCTTTTGATTTCTCTTCCTTGGATGTAGATATGGACAGGGGTATGCCCCGATGATAGATGTATTCCTTGCATATACCAATAAAATTTTTGGCCACAGGGTGAGTCTGGAGGAGTGAGAACATATTCCCCTTTTAGGGGAATGTGCACTCGACTGGACGATATCCTGTTGGCCGGTATTATAAAAAAAAAAATTGATTCATATGTTTTAGAATTTCACATGTTCATGAAAAGACTTGCTTCATGCTATCATGTGGCCTTTGAGCTTGCAGTCTACTTGAGATTCATATGAGTCTTGATAAAAGAGTGGTTGAATGAAACATTCTTATTGTTTGAAGAAGTCTAAGTGTGAATGAGAATGTTTGTGGAGAGTTTGAAAATTAGTTCACTGAATGCATATCCTATGTGTGTGGAGTCTTGTATGATTTGGCCTACTTTACTTAATCTCAAAACGAGTGAAGTCTTGAACGAGCTCTCAAAATTGCGATCTTCTAGTGCATTTGAGAATGAGATTTCAAATTGAGCCTAATGCATATTTTTGTAATTTTTCTGGTTTTTGGCCTCATAATATTCATTCCAACTGCATAAATCTATGGCTTCATGATCCTGAACTTTGGCTAAGGAAAGTTGAGTTCTTAAATGGTTTTTTAAGGCTCAAACATGTTGTTTAGATGCATGGGTTTTGAAGTTGATTCTTGGTTGAGAAGAACTGGGGTTTCAAATGGTTCTATAGCATTGAATGAGTCCCCTGCATATTCTTGGTGGAACTTGATTAATTGGCTCCCACAATCATACCTCATGTACGTACTTCATGCATTCATCCTATGAATTTTTGAGCTATAGTTCTAATCATTTCTCTATATTTTTGCAGATCAAAGTACTCAGTATAAATCCTCAAGGTCAAAGGAGTTTGATGCCACAGAATTGAATGGAATGCAAATGGGTTTAAGGGATTGTATGTTGCAAATCTGGGAAAAACCCAGATTTCGGTCGACCGTCGGTCATGTCCCGGTCGACCGATTTTACCAGTATTAAAAGCCCCTATTCCTGTAAAATTCCGATTGACCGCCCATATATGCCTGGTCGACCGACCCCTTCGAGACAGCCATTTTTGACTTTGTTCCCTTCAACGTGTTCAGCCCTCTCTTTAGGACTTTTGGGTTCCCAAGCCACCAGACATGCCTAAAATCATGGATCTATGTTTTGGCATGTCCCTTGACCAACCCAAGGCTTATAAAAACATCTCTTAGGGCAAAGATGTAAGACCCCAAATTCTTTAGAAATTTATTTAGTAAGTTATTTGTAATTATTCGAAATTTATTGGAAGTTATTCGAATTAATGAGAATTATCCAAATTAATTAGATTAATTAATTAATTAATAGAATAAGTCATTTTTCAACTATTTTCTAAAAATCCCCAAAAATCACATATTGTAGAATTAATTTTGTTTAGCAACTTTATCTTCTACATTTAAGCCTAAGAAAATCATTTATTATGCCGAATTAGTGAACTTAGTCTTCCGAACTTAACATTTAACTATTTACCGAATAGTATAAGTAAAAATCCGACTACGTTAGAAAAATCTGTAAAAATAGTAAACAGATTAAGGTCGAGGTAGATAACAACTTTTCCTTCTGGCATTAGGCCATTGTAAATCCGTGATAAGATCTATTTAGAGTTTAAACCCAAAAGTACACACTTTTGACCCATACCTAACCCTTAGTTTAAAATACGAAATTCGACCTCAATTTTCAACCAAATGATCTGAAATCAGTGGCAAATGGAAGGCCACAATGTAAGGAACATTTACCCTCAATCAATTTGAGGTAAACTTAGCCCCAAAACGTGCTGCCGACATAGTTTGGTCAAGTCAAGGATTTCGGCGCCGTTTCTAAACACGTAGCTTGCAGCAGCGAATACTCCCAACTCAGAAGGCTCCAGAAGCTCTATGAGCTATCAAAATGAAGCCCTACTAGTCTTCTTTCATTTGGCTGCTGTGGGGTTCACTGAAGTTTCAGATCTGGAGAGATCTAGTTCGATTTGTGGAGGTGGGTCAGCAGGCCGTTGGCTTCCATTCATCCTTCTTTGATCCATCGATTGAGGTAAGATTTCTCAACCAAATTTTGATCATGAGTATAGCAAATTGTTCCTCTCATCGAGCTCTATCCATTGGTGGCAAAAGCCCCAATTTTCATTAGGTATCCGTGGAGAAATCGAGCTTTTTGTGAGGTGATGTCCAAGTGTTCTTCATCCTAGGGTTTGAGTTTTCTCTCTCCGATTTGAGGTAGGATCTAACAACCAAACTCTAATTAACTTACATGAAGTAATCAGCATGTTATTATCTTTCATTTAACGTAGAAAGCCCCAAATTCCATTGAGCATGCATCGTGAATTTCGATTTTTGTAGAAGCATGTCTAGAACATGATTCATATAGTGTTCCTTAAGTCAGAGCATGATTACGGGCTTATTTTGAGTCATGTAACTTGATCTTCATGTAGCGTATCATATATGGTTGGATTCATGATCAAGTTAGCTTTCTTTTGACACCAAAATCCCCAAATTTGGTTTTGTATATCGAGAGAATTCGACGATTTAGTGGAAGTATGTCCTGAACTAGGTCTCCTTGTGTTCTTCATAGAATATGTTGTTATTCTTGTGAATTCTGATGAAATTCGTGTTTCCAAACTGTAGTTTTATGACCCTAATATGTCTAGCAAGATTCCTATGGCATGTGGCTTTGATTTCAACTCAATTGGACCTCAATTGGGTGAGATTTCTCGTTTTCCGGAAGCCCCAGCCGCTGCTGTTCTTGCAGGGGTCGATCCCAGGGGTCGACCCATCACCTGGCAGCCCAGGCCAGCCCGAGGGTCGACCCCAGGGGTCGACCCATGCGGCCCAGCCAGAGGGTCGACCCCAGGGGTCGACCCATTCTACTTCCAGACCCCCGTTTTGCAGGGGTCGACCCCAAGGGTCGACCCGTACACCAGAAATCCGATTTTCTTCATTTTTCGAACCGAAGATGGATCCGAATCAGTGGGGAATCAACCCATTTAACTTAGACCCATTGAAATTATATTTTTGAGGAACTAATGACCTATTCATGTACCCTTTTTAGTTTCAATTAACATTGGTCCATACATGTAAACTTAGTGTAAAAACACACCGTTTATCATCTTCATTTCAATGCATACAAGATTAAATAGAAACCCACATAATTAGTGGTTAATGGTGTAACTAAATCTCTGTTAATGCATTCTATTTCACTCCTGTGGGAGTTGTTCTTTGCCTTATCATCTTGAATCAGCTTCTTGGCAATTGTCTTAATACAAATGATAATGGTTAATCATGATATCTTAACTTGGTGATTAGGATTAATATGTTGATTAGCTTGTTTGATTGCTGCTGTTTTACAGCAGCGCAGCACGATTTACTCTTGTTGTGACTTGGTTTCGATCTCCTTGATGATTATACTTACCTTGAAATTCTGGAAATGAATCTCTTTCCTACTTGAAGTTGTTATTGCTACTTAGTTTAAACCTTGGAATTCTGGCCATAAATTGTGGAAGTCTAGATTCGTGGGATCTTTGATCCAAAGAAATCAATGCCTGGCAAACAATTAAGGACTCGGTCTAGTCCTGGGAAGAGCGCCCGAACACTACGTGTACCCCCGGGGAGGTGAATGACTAGGTGTGGCATTTGGCACCAGTACTTGACATGTGTTAAATCTAGGACTATCCACTACTCTCTCCACTACTCTCTACATTACTTTCTACTACTTTTCACTTTCCACTCTTCACTGTTCTATACTCTACTTGTGGTTACTTTACTTGCTTATTACTTGGACGTGGAAATGAAATTACATACGTGCTTGACATGACTTGAATTGTCTTGATATGGCCAACAACTTTTTATCGTTATCTCCTGTAGTAAATTCTTGTCTTACTATTCTATTCATTATATTTCTTGACCTTGCAGGATCTTTGAATTCTGTTTCGTGATATCATCGTTATCTTTTTATTATTTTTATCATTTGTAGCATGACATTTTAAAATGTAATTAAACTGTTAATCACTTATACCTGTCTGTTATTTCCTACTGGGCGTCAGCTCATAGTTGTGTTTCCCCCTTTTCCAGGCTGTTCAGGTGACGCACTTACCGATGGGGAAGGGTAGGAGTGATGTCTTGAGTGTATCAGTTCTAGTGTGTTAGTAGTGTGTTATCTTTCTTTAGTTGTGTTTTGGAGAGCTTTTAGTCTCAGTCATGTTATTGAGTTTTAGTGGTTGATTATTCCAGTTGTATTAAGTTGAACTTGAGGTTATTGTATCAGTGGTGGTTTGTTAATGATCATTTAGTATTTCCATCTTGTAGCACTTGTGTATTATTTTAGATTAGTTCTCTCTCTTGCCAGCGTGTCCCTAACTGTACGTCCCGATATTTCCGCCTTGTTCGGGGCGTGGTAGTTTAGTTGGTATCAGAGCCTAGGTTTCACATTCCTAGGTTTCCTAAGTTTTAGGTTTTCTTGCATTGCTTCCCAATAACCGATATATCAAAAGGTGTTGTCCGAACGTTAGGCTACGCCTATCGGGAAGGTCGCACACTTGCGCGAGTGGTCTTCGGACCGATTACCTCCGCCAGGTACCGAGTTTTTGGTCGTGTCTAGGTGCATTAGATCCCTAACCTTGTAAAAGTCTAGGACCTAACCTGGTGAGGATGGGTAGAAACTTGGGTTAAGATCGTTTCTTAATCGTGTAATTATTTATCTTGATTAAACCTAAGTAATCTATTTCTCGTGTAGATGGCAGCTGATCGTGCTGAATGGAGGAACCTACAGCGTACGGTGTAAGGCCTTACTCAGGCCCTTCAGCAAGTAGCTCAGGCAGGAGCGGCACAGCATGGCACCGGTGATCTATACCGAAAGTTCCGCGGAATGAACCCGCCTAGATTCGCTGGTTCGACTGACCCTGACCAAGCCGAGCACTGGCTAGATGAGATGGGGAGAATCTTTGAAGTTATGCAATGTACCAATCAGGAGCGTGTCCTTTTGTCCACATTTCAACTGGAACATGATGCACGTACTTGGTGGGATTCTATCAAGGCAACTCTCGGTGATCGGCAAGTTATGTGGGAAGAGTTCGAAGAACTCTTCAACAACAAGTATTTTTCTGATAGAGTGCAAGAGAAGAAAGCGGCAGAGTTCGCGGCCTTGAAACAGTGAGGTTTTTCCGTGGCAGAGTATGAGGCTCAATTTGCATGGCTTTCTCGATATGCTACACATCTCATTTCCACCGAGAAGATGAAGGCGAAGCGCTTTCTCAATGGATTGAAGCTTCATTATATCAACCAATTGGCACCGATGGAGATTTCCACGTATTCTGAGGTGGTAAGGAAAGCGCAAGTTCTGGAGGATACTCTTGAAATGACGGAGAGAATCCGTGGGAAAGGCACCAAGAAAGATTTACCTACGGGTTCCGGGAGTGTCAAACCCGGGTATACCAAAAAGAGGCCTGTTAGTGGACCTGGTTCGTGGAGCGGGTCCGGATCATGGAAGGGCAAGATGCCGAGGCATGAAGACAAGAAGCCTGGCCCTATTGTTCCATTCAAGGGCGTGTGCAACTATTGTGATTGTCCGGGTCACAAGATAGAGGAGTGCTGGCGCAAGCAAGGCGCCTGTTTGCGATGTGGAAGCAAGGAGCACCGTATCCCCAATTGTCCTCTCATATCGGAGCAAGCTACACCGGTAAAACCTCTAGTCTTCAAGAAACCACAAGGCAAGCTTCAAGCTTTACATGCAGATGAAACTGGGATTTCTGATGATGGCGGACTCGTCGAAGGTACCCTTACTATAATCGATAAGCCCGCATTTGCTCTCTTTGATACTGGTGCAACACATTCTTTTATTTCACGGAGATTTTCTAAGTCATTAGCTGTGGAACCTGTTTTGATGAATACTCCGTTAGAAATTTCAACCCCTATTGGCACTAGATCAACAATCCAGTATTTCTATCCTTCTAGTAAGGTTATGATTGGTGAACAGAACTTTCCAGCAGATTTGGTCTGCATGGATATGAAGGATTATGATGTAATCCTAGGAGCAGATTGGTTGGCCAAGTATGAGGCCAATGTTCACTGTAGTTCTAACTCAGTGACTTTTACTGGACATTCTGGTTTATCTTTTACGGGAGTCAAGCACCATAACCCCGTACCGCTCATCTCGGCTCTTCGAGCTGATAAGCTTTTGAGGCATGGGTGTGAGGCTTTTCTAGCCTTTGTCTGTACAACTCCTGAGCAGCAAATGGAGATTAAGGACATTCCTGTTGTCCGAGATTTTCCTGATGTCTTTCCAGAGGAACTACCAGGACTTCCGCCTGAGCGGGAAGTTATCTTCTCTATTGATCTTATTCCTGGCACATCTCCTATTTCTAAGGCTCCTTATCGTATGTCTCCTGCGGAACTGAGGGAACTGAAGCAGCAACTGATGGAATTACTTGAGAAGGGTTTTATACGTCCTAGTACTTCTCCGTGGGGAGCCCCTGTACTATTTGTCAGGAAGAAAGATGGTTCGATGAGGCTGTGCATTGATTATCGGCAATTGAACCAGCAGACTGTCAAGAACAAATATCCCTTGTCGAGGATTGACGAACTATTTGACCAGATAGCAGGAGCTCAATATTTTTCTAAGATCGATCTTCGATCTGGATATCACCAGTTGCGGATTAAGGAAGAGGATATTTATAAAACGGCTTTCCGCAGCAGGTATGGTCATTTTGAGTTTGTCGTTATGCCTTTTGGTCTAACGAATGCACCAGCGGCTTTCATGCAGTTGATGAACGATGTATTTCGGCCCTATCTTGATCAGTGGGTCGTGGTATTTATTGATGACATCTTGATCTATTCCAAGAGTGAATTGGAGCATGCTGAACACCTGAGGATGGCATTGCAATTGTTGAGAGATCATCAACTTTATGCTAAGTTCAGTAAGTGTGAATTCTGGCTGCAAGAGGTGTCCTTTCTCGGACATATTATCACCAAGGAAGGTATTTCAGTTGATCCTTCGAAGATTGAGGCAGTGAAGAATTGGGAGCAGCCTACTAGTGCAACTGAAATCAGAAGTTTCCTAGGCCTGGCAGGCTATTACCGAAGATTTATTCAAGATTTCTCCAAGATTGCAGTACCTATGACAAGATTAACCCGCAAGGAGAATAAGTTTGATTGGTCAGATGATTGTCAGCGAAGCTTTCAGATTCTGAAGGAGTGTTTGACTACTGCACCTGTTCTGGCTTTACCTTCTGGTGAAGGAGGATTTGTTGTTTATACTGATGCTTCAGGTATTGGCTTAGGCTGTGTACTCATGCAGCATGGGAAGGTGATTGCCTATTCCTCTAGGTAGTTGAGGAAGCACGAAGATAATTATCCTGTTCATGATTTGGAACTTGCTGCAGTCGTGTTTGCTTTGAAGATATGGAGGCATTACTTATATGGAGAAACCTTCACAGTGTTTTCAGATCATAAGAGTTTGAAGTATTTATTTTCTCAGAAGGAACTCAACATGAGGCAGCGGAGATGGTTGGAGTACTTGAAAGACTTCGACTTCTCGATTGAGTATCATCCTGGCAAAGGTAATGTTGTGGCAGATGCTTTAAGCCGGAAGCCGGTAGCTAGATTGTCAAGTCTCATGTTACAAGAATGGAGGTTGTTGGAACAATTATCTAGTCTGGATCTTAATATCGACAATGATCGGATCATGATTGCTCAGATCAACTTAAGCCTGAATTATTGATAGAGATCAAGTCCTTGCAAGATAATGACCCCGAGTTGGTAGAGATCAAGGGAAACTTGAGCAGCAGACCTGACTTCATGTTGGCCGATGATGGTAGATTATTATTTAAAGGTAGAACTTCTGTTCCGGATGAGGCTACAATAAAGAACAAAATTCTTGAGGAAGCTCATAGATCCAGATATACCATTCATCCTGGAGGCACTAAGATGTACCGAGATTTGAAAAGGTCCTTTTGGTGGCCGAATATGAAAAGAGAAGTTGCAGATTTTGTGAGCAAATGTTTGGTATGTCAGCAAGTTAAGGCCGAACATTTCAGACCAACAGGGAAATTGAAACCACTCGACATACCCCAATGGAAGTGGGAAAGAATTGGCATGGATTTCATTATGGGTCTACCTAGGACTCGTGGTGGATTTGATGCGATATGGGTGATTGTCGATCGATTGACAAAGTCGGCTCATTTCTTACCAATTAAGTCCAAGTGGACGATTGATGTATTGGCTGCCTTGTATATAAAGGAAGTGGTGAGATTGCATGGTATCCAGTGAATATAGTATCTGATCGAGACCCCAGATTTACTTCACATTTCTGGAAGGGACTGCAAGAGTCTTTGGGTACTCGTCTGAATTTCAGTACTGCTTTTCATCCACAGACAGATGGACAGACTGAAAGAACCAATCAGATAGTGGAAGATATGTTGCGAGCTTGCATGATTGATTTTGGTGGTAATTGGAGTGAGCATTTGGCATTAATTGAATTTGCCTACAATAACAGCTATCAGTCTAGCATTCAGATGGCTCCTTTTGAAGCACTATATGGTAGAAGTTGTCGTTCCCCGTTGTGTTGGGACGAGGTAGGTGAGAAACAGTGGCTTGGACCAGATCTTGTTTCGGAATCATCACAGAACATCCGTGTTATCCGAGACCGGTTACAAGTAGCCCAGTCAAGACAGAAGAGTTATGCCGACAACAGGAGAAGAGCATTGGAATTTCAGGTTGGCGAGCATGTGTTCTTAAAGGTCTCTCCAACGAGAGGGATCCGAAGATTTGGCATTCATGGCAAGCTGAGTCCGAGGTACATTGGTCCATTCGAGATTCTAGATAGAGTGGGAGAGGTGGCATACAGACTGGCTTTACCACCGCAATTGTCTGGCGTACACAACGTTTTCCATGTGTCTATGTTGCGAAAATATGTGTACGATCCCACTCATATCATTCAGCAGGTGGATTTTGGACTGAAGGAAGATTTGACCTATGAGGAAAGACCTGTCAAGATTCTGGACCGGAAGCAACAACAACTCCGGAATCGTTCGATACCGATGGTCAAGATTCAGTGGAGTCGGGGTGGGACCGAAGAAGCTACATGGGAGTCTGAAGAGACTATGCGAAAGCGGTATCCCGATCTATTCTAGGTGAGCGATCTTTTTCTACTCTCAGTTTTAGTGCAGTGAATTTGGAGGACCAAATTCCTTTAAGTAGGGGAGGGTGTAAGACCCCAAATTCTTTAGAAATTTATTTAGTAAGTTATTTGTAATTATTCGGAATTTATTTGAAGTTATTCGAATTAATGAGAATTATCCAAATTAATTAGATTAATTAATTAATTAATAGAATAAGTCATTTTTCAACTATTTTCTAAAAATCCCCAAAAATCACATCTTGTAGAATTAATTTTGTTTAGCAACTTTGTCTTCTACATTTAAGCCTAAGAAAATCATTTATTATGCCGAATTAGTGAACTTAGTCTTCCGAACTTAACATTTAACTATTTACGGAATAGTATAAGTAAAAATCCGACTACCTTAGAAAAATCTGTAAAAATAGTAAACAGATTAAGGTCGAGGTAGATAACAACTTTTCCTTCTGGCATTAGGCCATTGTAAATCCGTGGTAAGATCTATTTAGAGTTTAAACCCAAAAGTGCACACTTTTGACCCATACCTAACCCTTAGTTTAAAACACGAAATTCGACCTCAATTCTCAACCAAATGATCTGAAATCAGTGGCAAATGGAAGGCCACAATGTAAGGAACATTTACCCTCAATCAATTTGAGGTAAACTAGCCCCAAAATGTGCTGCCGACATAGTTTGGTCAAGTCATGGATTTCGGCGCCGTTTCTAAACACGTAGCTTGCAGCAGCGAATACTCCCAACTCAGAAGGCTCCAGAAGCTCTATGAGCTATCAAAATGAAGCCCTACGAGTCTTCTTTCATTTGGCTGCTGTGGGGTTCACTGAAGTTTCAGATCTGGAGAGATCTAGTTCAATTTGTGGAGGTGGGTCAGCAGGCTGTTGGCTTCCCTTCATCCTTCTTTGATCTATCGATTGAGGTAGGATTTCTCAACCAAATTTTGATCATGAGTATAGCAAATTGTTCCTCTCATCGAGCTCTATCCATTGCTGGCAAAAGCCCCAATTTTTATTAGGTATCCGTGGAGAAATCGAGCTTTTTGTGAGGTGCTGTCCAAGTGTTCTTCATCCTAGGGTTTGAGTTTTCTCTCTCCGATTTGAGGTAGGATCTAACAACCAAACTCTAATTAACTTACATGAAGTAATCATCATGTTATTATCTTTCATTTAACGTAGAAAGCCCCAAATTCCATTGAGCATGCATCGTGAATTTCGATTTTTGTAGAAGCATGTCTAGAACATGATTCATATAGTGTTCCTTAAGTCAGAGCTTGATTACGGGCTTATTTTGAGTCATGTAACTTGATCTTCATGTAGCATATCATATATGGTTGGATTCATGATCGAGTTAGCTTTCTTTTGACACCAAAATCCCCATATTTGGTTTTGTATATCGAGAGAATTCGACGATTTAGTGGAAGTATGTCCTGAACTAGGTTTCCTTGTGTTCTTCATAGAATAGGTTGTGATTCTTGTAAATTCTGATGAAATTCGTGTTTCCAAACTGTAGTTTTATGACCCTAATATGTCTAGCAAGATTCCTATGGCATGTGGCTTTGATTTCAACTCAATTGGACCTCAATTGGGTGAGATTTCTCGTTTTCCGGAAGCCCCAGCCGCTGCTGTTCTTGCAGGGGTCGACCCCAGGGGTCGACCCATCACCTGGCAGCCCAGGCCAGCCCGAGGGTCGACCCCAGGGGTCGACCCATGCGGCCCAGCCCGAGGGTCGACCCCAGGGGTCGACCCATCTGCTTCCAGACCCCCATTTTGCAGGGGTCGACCCCAAGGGTCGACCCGTACACCAGAAACCCGATTTTCTTCGTTTTTCGAACCGAAGATGGATCCGAATCAGTGGGGAATCAACCCATTTAACTTAGACCCATTGAAATTATATTTTTGAGAACTATTGACCTATTCATGTACCCCCTTTGATTTCAATTAGCATTGGTCCTTTCTCGCAAACATAGTACAAAACACGATGTTTACTATCTCCATTACAACACTTACATGGTTAAATAGAAACTCACTTAATTAATGATTAATGGTGTAATTAAAGCCCTGATAATGCATTCTATTTCACCGCTGTGAGAGCTTGTTCTTTACCTTGACAACTTGTTCTAGCTTGTTGGCTATTGGCTAATACAAATGATAATGGTTAATCATGATATCTTAACTTGGTGATTAGGATTAATATGTTGATTAGCTTGTTTGATTGCTGCTGTTTTACAGTAGCGCAGCACGATTTACTCTTGTTGTGACTTGGTTTTGATCTCCTTGATGATTATACTTACCTTGAAATTCTGGAAATGAATCTCTTTCCTACTTGAAGTTGTTATTTCTACTTAGTTTAAACCTTAGAATTCTGGCCATAAATTGTGGAAGTCTAGATTCGTGGGATCTTTGATCCAAGAAATCAATGCTTGGCAAACAATTAAGGACTCGGTCTAGTCCTGGGAAGAGCGCCCGAACACTACGTGTACCCCCGGGGAGGTGAATGACTAGGTGTGGCATTTGGCACCAGTACTTGACATGTGTTAAATCTAGGACTGTCCACTACTCTCTCCACTACTCTCTACATTACTTTCTACTACTTTTCACTTTCCACACTTCACTGTTCTATACTCTACTTGTGGTTACTTTACTTGCTTATTACTTGGACGTGGAAATGAAATTACATACGTGCTTGACATGACTTGAATTGTCTTGATATGGCCAACAACTTTTTATCGTTATCTCCTGTAGTAAATTCTTGTCTTACTATTCTATTCATTATATTTCTTGACCTTGCAAGATCTTTGAATTCTGTTTCGTGATATCATCGTTATCTTTTTATTGTTTTTATCATTTGTAGCATGACATTTTAAAATATAATTAAACTGTTAATCACTTATACCTGTCTGTTATTTCCTACTGGGCGTCAGCTCATAGTTGTGTTTCCCCCTTTTCCAGGCTGTTCAGGTGACGCACTTACCGATGGGGAAGGGCAGGAGTGATGTCTTGAGTGTATCAGTTCTAGTGTGTTAGTAGTGTGTTATCTTTCTTTAGTTGTGTTTTGGAGAGCTTTTAGTCTTAGTCATGTTATTGAGTTTTAGTGGTTGATTATTCTAGTTGTATTAAGTTGAACTTGAGGTTATTGTATCAGTGGTGGTTTGTTAATGATCATTTAGTATTTCCATCTTGTAGCACTTGTGTATTATTTTAGATTAGTTCTCTCTCTTGCCAGCGTGTCCCTAACTGTACGTCCCGATATTTCCGCCTTGTTCGGGGCGTGACAAAAGAAACCCTAATTACTCAAAGGGATTCAAAGGAGGCTATCAAGGGAGAAAGAAGGCTGCTGCAAATACTCCGTGAACAGTACTTCATCCAGCCATTCTTCATCAAACCTCAAGTATTTGATGATCATTCTGAAGCCAATCAAGCGGAAATCAAGTGGAGACTTAAGCCTCATTCAAGATCTGCATTATATACTAAGGGGGAGCCTAAATCAGAAGTCTTTCTTTTGTGTTGCATTCTATTAAGTGTCTTGTGCTTCAAAGTTGTGTTCCTGGTAATCTGTAAACATTCCTATGTGCGTGGATCGGTTCAGATCCGTGGTTGTGTGTGGATCGTTTCATATCCGTAGTTGCGTGAGTTGTCTCGTTCAGACGCGTGGTGATGCGTGGATCTCTTCAGATCTGCGTGTGTGTTTGTGGATCTATCTAGATCCAGGTGTTTGTGTGTTTAGAGTACTGCATCTGTTGTAGTGTGTGTGTGTGTGCTGTTGATCTGATCATCGGATCGTGTTGGAAACTCTATTTTAGAGTGTGGTGGTGGGGTTTGTTCCCCGTGTGTGTGTAGGCGTCGACCTGCGTGTTGTTGGAGTTTTGTCTCCATGTTTGGGATTTATCCCCGTGCTGGTTTTCCAACAGTGAAGCCTCACCGAGTTTTGGTGTAGGGTGGACGTAAGTTGCTGTCGTTGCATCCGAACCACCTTAAAAATCCTTGTGCCTTGTGGGTTGAGTTGTGTGATTAGTCCATCTCTTCTACCACCATTCTATGTAATTGTATGTATATATTATCTCCTCCATATTGTACCTTCGTATCTAGCATAATTAGTTATCATGTGTGATAGATCTTGATAGATCAAATTGGGAATATAACAGATCTGAATTCTTGCATTGCTAGTTCATTACATATGTTTTGAATCGGGCAAAGTTTTCTTAAAATTTATAGTCACCCAATTCACCCCCCCCCCCTCTTGGGTGTCATTGATCGTAGGACTTCACTACTGAGTGTTTCGCTCACCCTACGTTTTCGGTTAAGATTGCAGGTAGTTCCGACGATGAACCCCAAACACATGGAGATGGGCAAGGGTGAAATGAGGGATCTAGTTTATCTTAGTTACCTAGGTTTATGAGTGTTGCTCTTGATAGAGTTATGTACTTGGATGTTGTATTATGCCTCTTAAGGCTTAATGTTATTGTAAAACTTTATTTCAATGAAATAAAAGTATCCTCTTTTCATTATCTCTCTTTGTGGTTGGATCCTATTATACATGCTCTAATCGACATGAGTGTTATGACTCATCGTGCCTCGATATTCCACGTCGGGGCGTGATAGACTCACCCCTTATTTTTCAGGTGAGGTGTAGTAGACTTCGGGTTTCCTGCGTGGTTTTGGCGGACAGTCCTAGTAGCCAGCGTGGTCTGAGCTGGGGTATGCCCCGTGTAGTTGTCCTTGTTTTGTTCTTTTATAATTATGGACTTGTACTTGGTACTCCTAGACTAAGGTATAATTATAACACTCTGGTAATGAAATTTGCTTTTGCTTAATGTTGTTATTAAATTACGTCCGTAATTGTAGATCTTTACGCACCCACATTCCTCTTTCTAACCCTTCGGAGCCTCATCAGCACTTGGGTGGCGACTCAGGGTCCTAATGGTATCAGGTCTTCGATATTCAGGTTTCTGGGTCATTACACATGCCATCCAAATACATGAGATGAACTTGATACCAATTGTTGAGAGTGGAGATGTTTTCAATGAAGCCAGGAGCATGGATCAACAAGAAATCTGGACACAAGGATCAGATTCTAGAAATCATAGGAAGGGAGATCTTCAGTCTGAAGCCAAGTACATGAATACAGAGTTACAGATTTTTCAGAATCTCCAGTTATAGAACTCTAAAGATAAAGCCCCTATATTCAGATTGGTTTAAAAGTGATGAATTCTTAGTTTCTCAATAATAAGCATTTGAAAATTTCTGCATTCAAAATTAATAGAAATGAACTAGAAATACATATAGACACCAGGTTAACCTCCTCTCACCTTACTCATTCAATTCCATTAGCCCCTTTGAGAGTAACTACAAATAGTATTGAGATTAAACATCTAGACATTTTTGATTTTATCCATGGGCACTATAAGTTCTAGTTTATCTTTTGAAACCACTGTTTGATACCAACTGTTATTGCTTTTCATTTTTCAAGAGCATTCAGGTGTGGCAGCACCTTTTGACGTGAGGATGCACGTTGATTAGATGCCAGCATCCCCAATTACTCAATGTAGCTCACCATTCTGCTTCACATAGAATAGAGGTAGCAAGGCACTTCATGACCTTGTTCACTCCACTTCATTGATGAAGGGACTCAATTTCTCGGTGAAACAATTGCCATTGCTCTGCCTAAGGGCACTGAACTCAGCACACACCTTTTTACATAAGGATATACGTTTATCAAACGCCAATATCCCCAGTTACTCAACATGACTGAAGTTCATTGCTTTCATTGTAGCCATTTTGAAATCTTCAGATTTGACAAATGTTTAAAAATAACACTACAATGAAGTTCCTCAACTAAGGATGTCTTTGTACTAAAAATAAACTTTCAGATTTAAGAAGGCACAACATGTCAAAACATGAAACAATGGTTTAAGTCCATTAAGTCTGAATACAGCCATTTTCAAGAAAGTTCAGTTCAAAACTCATGAACCCATTAAACTTAAACCAACAGTTTTATATCCTGGGCAATCATGGTGCTCCATAAAAGAAGATTCTCCTTTAAGATGAGCTCTGATAAATGAATTTTGATAATCAGACCGAAGTACTCACAGGAGTTCAAAGCAGTTCCAAGAATTTGGGGTATCAATGAGATTAGGATTTCAAAGCATTTCAGACCCAAGATGAAACACAGCAAATCATGAACATGATACAAGAGTTGGTGAAGACATGGAATGCACCTGGGTGGATGGATGGAAATAGTCACTGAACACTCCCCCTGAGTATGTGCAGCGAGCTCACAGATCAATTCGAAGATGAAGATTGAAGGATGGAGAGGGAGATTTTTGTAGCCCATCTAAGAG
This sequence comes from Amorphophallus konjac, assembly GCA_022559845.1. Classification (NCBI taxonomy): domain Eukaryota; kingdom Viridiplantae; phylum Streptophyta; class Magnoliopsida; order Alismatales; family Araceae; genus Amorphophallus; species Amorphophallus konjac. The sequence goes on from CM040124.1 coordinate 243,840,447, forward strand.
CAGCCGAACTAGGCCCATCAGGACCAAACGAGGCTTGGCTCATCCAAGTGACAGCCCCATAGGGCCCACTTAGGCTAAAAAGCCCAATAAAGATTACTCGGGATCCCACCCTTCCTCGGCGGCCCTTAGGCTCGGAAGGCCCGAGCGTCAGAACGGAGGAGGACCCATGCCCGAGTTATCCCTTCATCGGGATAGAGGCAAGCGCTCTGCGCCCACTCCGACCTGACTTCATCTGAGCTATGCCTATTGCCCGGACAGGGTTGGCACCTTTTATGCTCGGACTGACTGATGATTTCTTATCCACGCTGCCGTTGAGAGCCCTTTATGAGTAGGAGTTTATGAGGATAAGGGACCCATGATCCCACGATGAGGACGTAAAGATCCCACGATGAGGACGCAACTCCCACCTGAAACTCCTCAGCTTACAGGACTCATAAGGTGAACACACTATATAAACTAGGGACACCCTCCAGTGGAAGGTAAGGGCAATACACACCTAAAATCCCCTGAGCAGGAACCACTTCACCACCTTGGTGTTGGGGGATCTCGTGCACCTCTTTCTACCTCCCTCCATACCTTCCACCAATGCTCTACTGACTTAGGCATCGGAGGGTTTTCCCCAGGGAGCCATCCCTGGGCCACCTGATCCGTTTCCCTTTCTCTGCAGTTCACTATTCGTTGATCATCCTCCCAGCTCAGGACAAGCGCGAGATCACGCCCCTTCATTCTGGCGCCGTCTGTAGGAAACGACCAAAGAGTCAGTATGGTGTGAAGAAGTTCAGGGAGGAGGTCCGCCGGTGATAGGGGAAAGGCCATGGTGGCGGAGGGGGGAGGCCCCTCTCAAGCCTCCCAAAACCCCCCCTCCAGTGCCAGCACTCCCACTGACGGACCGCCCCCTCCCCCCGCGGTAGGGCTGCCGCTTAACGGTGGCACTGACGCCTTCCAAGCCCTCAACGTGAAACTGGACGTCCTCGTGAAACTCATGAGTACCCAGGCGGCCAGGGATGGAAGGTCACGCGCCCCTCCGGAGAGCCCTCCCCGCGAGAACCTGTCCCAGCACACCGTCGGAGGCCGCTTCACCCTCCGAGGGCAGCAGCTTATTTGCAACAAAGCAGGAGGACCCTCACAAGCCCCTCCTCCAGAGCAAGAGGCTTCCTCCACACCAAAACGGGGTAAGCATGGGGCACGCCGTCCCCTCCCAGAGACCGAAGTCCCCAAGGAGCACCAGGATAGCCTGCCATCACACCCCCTCAGCCCTACGGCGCAGCGACAGCTGAAGCTATCCCTCCGACTACGAGAATTCGAGAGGCGTTTCACAGAGCAGGAGCGCGCCCTACGAGCCCTGCAGAAGACCTCTCCACCAGAGGACCAGGAGAGATCCCCATTCTATGACCATATCTTGAAGGCAGAGGTATCTCCCAGAGCCTCCATCCCGACCTTCAAGCCCTACGACGGCCAGGGTGACCCGGCCGACCACTTCTACAGCTTCGACGCCCTGATGACCCTTCATGGAGCGTCTGACGCCATCAAGTGCCAAGTCTTTGCGACCACCTTGGTCCAAGGCGCCCAAGTATGGTTCCGGGCCCTCGCCCCCGGATCCATCCGGGACTTCAAGCAATTCGGGCGAGTATTCAAGGAGAGTTTCGTCGACAGCGGTCCCCCAAGGTCGGTAGCAGGGCTTTTGTCCCTCAAACAGGCGCAAGGGGGGAAGCTTCGGGCCTACATTATCTGATTCAAATCGGAAGCCCTGAGGATCCCCCGCCTGGACGTCACCTCGGCCATAACTGCACTGACCGGGGGCACCCGTGACGAGGACCTCTGCCGCGAACTTGTCCTCCACCCTCCCTCGACCCTTGTGGCGCTAGTGACTCTGGCATTGCGCCATGCCAAGTGTGAAGAAGTGCTCAGCGCATGCCGAGACGCAACCGGCTCAGGTCGGGAGGGGGACAAGAAGCAGGCACCCGAGCCAAGTTCGGGCCAAGGAAAGAGGCGGAACCGAGACGGGGAGAATAAAGAACCGTCCAGGAAGTACGAGAGGTACACTCCCCTAACCGCTCCGGTATATGAAATATATGAAGACATCAAAGGCTCGGGCCTCCTCCGCCAACCCGAGCCAATGAGGTCGAAGAATCGCAGTCGCAGTAAGCATTGCCTGTTCCACAGTGACCACGGACATCACACCGGCGACTGCCATCAGCTCCAAGACGAGATCGAGCGTCTCGTTTGTCAGGGGCACCTCTCTCGGTTCGTGGCTGGGCACAAGGAAGGCCAAGGCGCCCTAGAGGAAATCGACAACGCCCCCAGAGGGGTCCACATCAACGTCATCGCCGGAGGAGCTGCATAGAGGAGACAGTGGCCGAGGAATGAAGCATCATGCTGAGCGGGCGAGCCGAGCCATCGAGCCTCCCAGGGCCACGCCGAGTGAGCCCCAAGTCATAGTCTTCTCCGACCAAGACTTGGAAAGGCTAAGCACCCCGCATGACGACGCCCTAGTCATATCGGCCACAATAAACTATTGTAACGTAGATAGGATTCTAGTTGATAATGGAAGTGCCCCTGATGTATTATCCTATGAATGTTTCCTTAAGATGGGGGAGGATCCGTCTAAACTCCGCCCGATCCGAACCCCGTGTGCGGGTTCAATGGCCAGGCCACTTATCCCGAGGGAGCCCTAAGCCTGCCGGTTACTCTCGGCACCCCACCCAAAACCGTTACGGTCATGGTGGACTTCATAGTGATCAAAGGTATGATAGCATACAATGCAATCTTCGACCGGGGAATCCTCAGCTGAACGAAAGCGGTGCCTTCTACCTATCACCAAAAGATGAAGTTCCCTACCAAAAATGGGTTGGGGGAACTCCGAGGCAACCAGGCCATGGCCAGAAGGTGCTATAATATCTCGGTTGAAGCCACAAGGCCGGACGGGAAGAACAAGGGCCCCCGGGAAGTCGAGGAAAAATCCGCAACCGTCGAGCCTAGAGGCGAATTGCTAGCCGTTTTCCTAAACGACGACCCGACCCTAGGAGTAAAGATCGGAGCCGACCTAACATCTGAGGTTCAACAGTAATGCAAAGAGTTTCTTCCCGCGTACATCTGGGTCTTTGCATGGTCTGATGATCAACTCCCTGGGATACCAGAGGAAACGGTGATGCATAAGCTCAACCTCGACCCATCCATGAAGCCCGTGCAACAACATAGAAGGAAGCACGCACCAGAAAAGCAGGCGATTATCAAGGAGCAAGTCACCAAGGGGCAAGAGACTAGTCTCTTTAGACCGGTCATGTACCCGACGTGGCTGGCTAACGTCGTCCTGGTGCCAAAAGCTTCAGGAAAGTGGCCAATGTGCGTGGACTTCACCGACTTGGACAAGGCTACTCCAAAAGACTGCTATCCATTACCGAGCATCAACCAACTGGTTGACTCAACCTCGGGCAACGTGATACTCAGCTTCCTGGATGCCTATTCAGGTTACCATCAGATCAGAATGCACCCTGAAGACATCAAGAAGACCGCCTTTATCATCGACTTTGGCGTACACTGCTACACCCGGATGCCTTTCAGGTTGAAGAACGCTGGAGCCACGTACTAGAGGCTGGTCAATCATATGTTCGAGGGACAGCTCGGTTGGAACGTCGAGGCCTATATTGATGACATGCTCGTAAAAAACCCCAAGGCCGAGGACCACTTTGCCGACCTAGTGGAAACCTTCGACACCCTCCTGAAGTACAACATGAAGCTCAATCCTGCCAAGTGCGCCTTCGGGGTAAGGTCCAAGAAGTTCTTGGGCTTCTTAATGACCCAGCGTGGGATCGAGACCAACCCCGACAAGGTCCAGGCCATCCTGGACATGCGCCCACCCACCTACAACAATGATGTTCAACGCCTTATCGGGCGCATTGCTGCGCTCAGCAGATTCCTATCCCGCACGGCTAAATGATGCCTACCCTTCTTCAAACTGTTGAGGGGACCTAAAATGGCATCTGCTACATTCGCGTGGGACGAGGAATGCCAAAAAGCGTTCGCCGAGCTTAAGGAGTTCCTAGCTTCGCCCCCGGTGCTTTCTAAGCCTGTCCCAGGTGAAGCCTTGCATCTCTATCTCTCGGCGACTCCATCTACAGTTAGCTCGGTCCTAGTCAGAAATGACATAGGAGTCGAGAGACCGATTTACTACACCAGCAAGGTGCTCAATGAGGCTGATAAAAGGTACCCCGCAACCGAGAAACTCGTGCTAGCGTTGGTTACCTCGGCCAAGCGCCTCTGACCCTATTTCCAAGGGCACTCCATCACCGTGCTGACCGGCGAACCGTTGAAGAGGATCCTCGCTCACCCTGAAGCCTCTCGATGCCTCGTCAAGTGGGCCATCATGCTCGGGGACTACGATATATCGTATCAGCCTCGCTCGGCTATCAAAGGCCAGGCGCTCGCTGACTTCATCGTCGAGAGCATCATCCCGACTGAAGAAAGATCTCCGTCCGTGCCCGGGCCGACCTGGGAACTGTTCGTCGACGGATCTTCCAACTCAGTCGGGAACGACGCTGGGATTCTCCTGGAGTCCCCCGAAGGAGCGGAGCTACAGTACGCCCTGAAGTTCAACTTTCAAGCATCTAACAACGCTTCCAAGTATGAGGCCCTCATATCGGGAGCCCACATGGCCCGACGGTTAGGGGCTGAGCGAGTCAGGATTCACACTGACTCCCAACTGGTCGTTAGCCAGGTCAACGGCGATTATGAAGCTCGAGAAGCACCGATGATCAAATACTTGTAGCTGGTCAAGACCATGGCACAACAGTTCGAGAGTTTTGAGGTAGTCCAAATAGCTCGGGAGGAAAACTCCCGAGCGGACGCCCTCTCTCGGCTGGCCTCCTCTCTTGACCCCGAGGGTACTCGATCGGTCCTTCTCGAAGAGCTAGAGCGGCAGAGCATCGATTCGGAGCTCCTAGCTATTGACTCGGCCTCCCCAAGCGGCTGGCGTACCCCCTATCTGTCGTGGCTTCAAGACCCTCAGGAGCCTCCCGACCCTCAGGAAGCCTGAAGATTGAAGTACCAAGCTCGGTGATTTGTCACTCTGGATGGCACTCTCTACCGGAGATCCTTTTCTGGCCCTCTCTTGAAGTGCCTTAGCACCGACGAAGCCAACCGAGCGATTGAAGAAGTTCACGAAGGTCTGTACGGAGCGCATTTAGGGGAAAGGTCGCTCGCCAGGATCTTGCTACGGCAAGGTTATTGGTGGCCCACCCTGCAGTGCGACTGCTCGGCCTACACACAACACTGTGACCGCTGCCAGCGATTTGACCACTTGGTCCATCAGCCAGCAACGGAGCTCGTCACCCTAGCTGAGCCTTATCCTTTCGCTCGCTGGGGAATCGACATCCTCGGGCCGTTCCCCACGGCCCAGGCCCAGAAGAAGTTCATTATCGTCGCCATCGATTACTTCACTAAGTGGATTGAGGCCGAAGCCACAACAAGGATCACCGAGACAGTCATCTGGAATTTCATCTGGAAGTCGATCATCTGTCATTACAGCATCCCCCGAGGGATAGTAAGCGATAATGGTCGGTAATTTGATTCTCATTATTTCCGAGACAGATGCGCCGACCTTAACATTCACAATCACTTCACTTCGGTCGCCCACCCTCAGGCTAATGGGCTGGTCGAAAATGCCAATAAGACTATCTTAAAAGGCATCAAGACTAGGCTCGGCAAGGCCAAGGGTAGCTGGCTTGAGGAATTGCCGAACATACTTTGGTCACACAAAATGACTCCCAGAATGGCAACTGGTGAAAGCCCCTTTCAGCTAGTATACGGTACCGAGGCAGTGATCCTGTTGGAGATTGGCAACCCCTCCCTCCGAGTCATCTGCTTCTCGTCCGAGGTAAACGACCAGAAACTGCTCAAAAACCTCGACCTAGCAGATGAAGTCCGAGAGATTGTCAGCATCAGAGCAACGGAATACCGACGCCGCCTCACTCGATACTACAACGCTAAAGTCCGAGACAGACACTTTCAACCGGGAGACTTTCATCCTCAGGAAAGTCGAAGCCTCTCGACCACTTGAGGTAGCAGGCAAGTTATCCCCTAATTGGGAAGGCCCCTACCGAGTGGTCGAGACTCTCGTAAAAGGAGCATACCGTCTATCCATGATGGAAGGAGAGCTCATCCCTCGGACTTGGAACGCAACTACATTACGCAAGTTCTAGTTGTGAATACTGAACATTGCACAAACGACATGAGATAAGACAAAAGGCTCCTTTCTTTTATTCAAACAACCCGCTTGTACATCAGGAAGGCCAAAGCCAAGAAAATACATGTCAAAAAAGCAAAAAATCCATCTGGCGCCATCGTATGAGCCCATCGCTCGACTGACTCGGATGACCTTCCTGCGTCCAGCCACTGACTCTGCATCGTGTAGAAACTGGCTCGGATAAATGATAGTCGACCTCGTTGGCTCGGGTAGCTCGGGACAAAGGTGACAGAGGGATTAGGAAGGTGAAGGCTACCTTCCAAGTTGAACTTGGAAGAGAAGGGGGAGAGGGAAGGCATATGAAAGCATCCTCCCCGCCAAACTGCCAACTCTTTGGAAGAAAGAGAGTGCAGGCACCCTTCGAAGAGTGAAAGAAAGGAGGAGTAGAGCAGAAGAGGGAAAAAGAGGCTACGAGAAAGAAAAAGAAACCAGCAGAGCTGGACGAGGAGGCAGGGGAAGGCCGTAAGGGAGGGAGCTTAGTTGGCTTCCTCCTCCCCTCCGTGAAGCAAGCAGGAAGGGACGGGCGGCAGGGATGTCTGATGCCCCCATCCGTCCACCATCTCACCCCCCTGCAAGTGCCGCCAGAACTGATAAAGGGAAGATGACGTGCCTCCACACGTCGAACCCTCTTCAAGTCCGTTCACTGGCCGTCGAACCCTCTTCAAATCCGAAGCAGCAAGAACTCGCTGCCCCCCATCGTCGGCAGCCTCATCTTCCGGAGCATCCTCCATGCTCCAAATACAACGGCACAATGCTACGTGAAGAAGGAATGAGGAAAGACTGTCAGGGAAACCCCTAAGTGGTGGAGAGGAAGGGACGCCCTTCAGACCTTTTATAGGCAAAGGGAGGCTATTTGCCTTAAATGATTCTCTCCTCGAAAATACGCCAAAGGGATCTCTCACTACGAACGGTCACCTCAAACTTCTCATTTTCCGCCACAATGGGATACACGAAGCGGCCAGGCATTCAACGCATGAGAAAACGGAAAGACACCCTATCAGGCGCTCACCCAACCATCAGGTGAGATCCACGTAGAAAGTATCGGCTCTTTCAAACCACCACAGATATGCTGAAAAAAATACGGCAATGGTGATACGGAACAGATAAGTCTTCATCATAACGCTATTGCCTTATTTATTTCTACACAAAAGAGGAAGTTTTTTCTTTCAAAAAAAAATATACAAAAAAGGAAGCGAAGTAGATACATCAGGCCTCCGGCCCACCTTGAAGCCCAGAAGTAGAGGGCTCGAGCGGTCTGCCCCCGGCATCTTCGACGACGGCCGACCCTGGCACTGACCCCACCAGCGTGGGAACTGCCTCTGTTGCGTGCCCTCCCGAGACATCCGGAGTTGGCGACCCCTCGGATGATGAGCCCCCGTGATTCTCTTCATCCTGCGCCGAAGCGGAGGAACTGGAGGATGACAAGTCCGAGTCATAACATTGCCCGGATGGGAAGTCAACTACTCCGGACGCCTGCTCCACGGCGTAAGAGACAGCCCGATCGTATCCCTGCTTGAACCCCTTGCAGATGCCCCGGCGAAGTCCTAGCTCGTAGTAGGGGAGGGCAGCCTCCTTAAGGTCGACCAGGTAGGCCTCTGAGCTCTTGTACTGCTCGAGAGCCTCCGCCCCAGCCTATCCCACCCTACCAGCGAGCTCATCCTCCTTCCGCTCCACCTTGACTGACTTCCGCTCAGCCTCAGCCGTCCGCTCTTCGGCCTCCGCCACCTGCTTCTCCGCCTCGGCCCGATCAGCCTCGGCCTCCCGCCGAAGGCCCTCAGCTTCCTCTGCTCGGTCTACCAGCTCTGCACGCTCGGTCTCCCACCGGCCATCCAGCTCAATGCATGCAAGGCGCTCCTCTTCGAGAAGCCTACTCTTCCTCTCGAGCGATTCGCGGGCCTTGGCCAGCTACTCGGTTAGCGCCCGGGTCTCCACCTGGCTCGACTGCGCCAGCTCCCTGACTGAGGAAAGCTCCCGCCAAAGCCCATCACGCTCCTCGGCAAGCCGAGCCAACCTCCTATCAGACCCACCAAGGGTCCAAGCCAGGTTCGCTCCCTCCCACTCCGACCGAGCGTACGCTTCTGCCAGAGCAGGCCCCATCTGGGCCAGGGCCAGGCCGCCCTCCATAACCCCAGCAAGGGCCATAGACGGAGAGTATTGCCTACCTCCCCCCTCACGTTCGTGGCTATACCATGGCATACCTGGTGCAGAGGGCCTGAGATACCAAGCCTCTCCAAGGCCGTCGGAACGGAGAACCCCCCATCGCCTGGCGCCCCACTGTGTGGCTCGGATTGAGCCCCAGCCTCGATCGCCTCTCACGCCTCGGCCGGATTTTCTTGCTGCCCCTCAACTTGGACTGGCTCAGCACCAGCACTGCCACCTGTAGCGCCAGCTTCGGCCACGGCCCCCTCGGCTCCTGCCGAGGGGAGAGCCAGGTCGGCACCGCTGCCAGTCGCAGGAGCACCCTCGGCCCCCTCGGTTCCAGCCAAAGGAAGAACCGAGCCCGCATCGTCACCGCCCGCAGGGGCAGCCCCAACCTCCTCGGCCCTCTCTGGCTCGGTGGGTGGGAGAGCTCGCCCAGTAGGGTCGGCCCCATCATGCTCGATGGAGGGGTGAGCCGCGGTAAGGTCGCCTTCAACCACGGGTATGACCCCGACCTTCTTGGCCCGCTTCCTGGCCCTCACGGCAGCCCGGATCATACCATCCATGGGATCCTTGCACTTGGATCCCCGCGGTCTGGAAGATTCACCCTGGGCCGCTCCCTTGCCCTTATCTCTGGTTCGGGAGCGACCCACGGGAGCAGTCGATTCATCAGCAGCCGAGTCATCACCAAGCTCGATCACCTCTGCGGCCTCCTTCAGAGCCTCCCGCCTGGTGTCTGCACGAAAAGGAAGACATATTCAGGAAAATAAGGATGATCCCCACATTTAGAGGAAGAACCTAGTTTGTGGCACCTAAGCCCAACGGATGCAGCCGCGTAAGAAGACACCGCTCGATATTCTCTGGAGTAACCTACTCTTCAATGGATTGGCGGTGCTTCAGCAAGATGGCTGCGTATTTCTCCACATGTTGAGGGAACTCATCCTGCCTGGGAGGGATATTCGGGTGGAAATTCAGGATTACTAGGCACCTCCAGGTTTCCTCCACTGAACAAATCTCCACCCAGAAGAATTGAGTCTTTCACCCCTTATGCCAGGAATCCTTCGCCGCCAAGGAGATACAGCTCCTATTCCGCCTCGCCTGGATGAAACAGAAGCCCTTCCCGGCCGAAGGATGTGCTTTCAACTCAAAGAAATAATGAAAGAGGTCCATGGAATGAGGAACTCCACACTGGTGACAGAGGATGCGGAAGGCGGAAAGGAGGAGATAAGAGTTGGCTACCAACTGAATGGGCGCCAACAGGAAAAAATTGAGAAGCTGAAGAACAAAAGGTTCGAAAGGAAGGCGGAATCCACCCTTCCATGACAGAAGAAAAGTACAGATGTGGCCTGTAAGAGAGTCCATGCTCGTCTCGTGTGGGGAAGCTGCGATAAAGTGGAACTTATGTGACAGGCGATACTAGTGCTCCAGCCTTCTTACATCCGCCTCCCCCAGTTCACTGCAGTTTGGAACCGGCGCCTTCACCACCGGCTCGTCCTCCCACTCCTCAGCATCCAAGCGCTGGTCCGCCATGGAAACCGGAGAAGAGTTTGAGGAAAGGCCATCTCGAGACCCTGAAGATTTCGGGGGAGGAGGAAGCCGTCGGACTGCCTCCACGGTTATCTCCGTCAACTCCTCGAACGCCGCTGCAAGCCTCTGCTCTTCTGTCGCATCCTCACGGCGCATCGAATAGCCCCAAAAGCAAGAACGGAGGAGAGCCAAAACCCCAAAGATGGAGGGAGTCTGGAATGACAACAAGCACCCAATGCCTATATCCCCACGCGAGAGGCTGCGCGTCGTTCCGACCTCCGAGAAAAGGGGGCCCCTTCAGTTCAAATCCGTCAGGGTCATCATTAATATGGGCCCAGGTGACCACGACATGTGACTTCCTAACACCGCCAGATCTCCACCCACCTGAGCCACGCTGGTCCAAAACCCCAAATAGCTACTCTTCCTAGCTTACTAAAGCTCGGGAGTAGGAGGGGGACAAGTGGAGAGGGGGATTTCTGTAACCCATCTAAGAGCAGCCGAACTAGGCCCATAAGGACCAAATGAGGTTCAGCTCATCCAAGTGACAGCCTCATAGGGCCCACTTAGGCTAAAAAGCCCAATAAAGATTACTCGGAATCCCACCCTTCCTCGGCGGCCCTTAGGTTCGGAAGGCCCGAGCATCAGAACGGAGGAGAACCCATGCCTGAGTTATCCCTTCATCGGGATAGAGGCAAGCGCTCTGCGCCCACTCCGACCTGACTTCATCCGAGCTATGCCTATCGCCCGGACAGGGTTGGCAACTTTTATGCTCGGACCGATTGACGATTGCTTATCCACGCTGCCATTAAGAGCCCTTTATGAGCAGGAGTTTATGAGGATAAGGTACCCATGATCCCACGATGAGGACGTAAAGATCCCACGATGAGGACGTAACTCCCGCCTGAAACTCCTCAGCTTACGGGACTCATAAGGTGAGCACACTATATAAACTAGGGACTCCTTCCAGTTGAAGGTAAGGGCAATACACGCCTAAAATCCCATGAGCAGGAACCACTTCACCACCTTGGTGTTGGGAGATCTCGTGCACCTCTTTCTACCTCCCTCCATACCTTCCACCATTGCTCTACTGACTTAGGCATTGAAGGATTTTCCCCAGGGAGCCATCCCTGGGCCTCCTGATCCGTTTCCCTTTCCCTGCAGTTCACTATTCGGTGATCATCCTCCTAGCTCAGGACAAGCACGAGATCACGCCCCTTCAAAGGAGATGAACGGCTTGTGAGAAGACTTGGTGCGTCGACGTAGGGTTGATAGGAGGTCGACGCATACTATCCAGACAGAGGGAAGTTTTCAAGAGAAATGAACTACGAGGTCGGCCTGAGAGGTTCTAGGGTCGACCTGATCATCAGCAAGGAGGATTTCAACAGAGTTTGAAGTTCTGATGGCATAGGATCTTGCCAGATTTCAAAAGCATGCGGCAAACATTTTTTTTAAATTTTAACTTTAATTCTCTGTGCAAGATAGTTGAAAACCACATGTCAAATATATGCATTCAAACAAAGGTTTTCCATTTGCATGAAACTCAAACTTTTTCTCTTTTATCAAAAGTTCATTAGTCATGAGGCATACCACAGCTAGTATGAACAATTTGTCAAAAATGAATCAAGCTCCCCCTGAGAATATGCAATCATTTCAGACATCAACATGATGAATTTTAGACTGGACAGTATGCAAGCATGCCAATTGAAATTTCATGATGACTCCCCCTCAACTTGTGCATGAACTTTAAAATGCATTTGAAGGATTATCCAAGGGAGTATGCAGCGTATGACTTATATGAGCAATTGACCCATGGTACTTGGCGTAGAACTTGATGAGAGGATCCTCTCATCCATAGTGATAGCTTTCAATCGGACTTAATCTAACCTTCCACAAGTCACCATTCTATATACCAAAGGGTCACAATAATGAGAGTGCAGCACAATCTATCATTCATAATAGATTTTTCAAGTTTCCCTAGCATGATATGCATGAAAAAGCATAAGGCCACGAGATGATGCTCAATGTTCATAGCATATGCAGACATTCAAGAACTCCCACTCAATGCAACAGACATGACAAACATCATCAAATTCTCAGCAGTATGTTCATCATGATATCAATTCAATCAGAATTCCAGTCTTTGTAAACAACAAGATTTTCAATTTTAACCATGGGGAATTTTCAGCAGTCCAGAAAGGAGGTTTCAGCTTTGCAAGATTTATTGAGTGCAGGAAAGACTTTAACTGAACTAACTGAAGATGAACCTAACATGCAGAGTTAAACATGAATTGAAAATTTATTTACAGACATGTGCCTTGAGCATTCAACTTCTTGATCATCCTTTGCTCAGCTCCAAGGCAGAGTACCCAAAATTCTCATTTGGGATCTTTAAGTACCGAAGTTTTCTTGGGTCCTTGATGGTTAGCACCATTTCTGATATGTATGTTTCTCTTCTTTGCTACATTCAGTTCATCACTTTTCATCCAATGACAATTATCAAGCATATGTCCATACTCACCGTAATAAAAGTAGCACACATTATAATTCCCATTTTTATTGTGTGCATGGGCATTGAGCTTTTGGGGATGAGCATGGAAATTACCCTTTTTGGCAAGAACGTGGGTTCTACCCTTCAAATTCCAACAGTCTTTGATTGTATGGCCAATGTTTCTACAGTGAGAGCAGTGAGGAGGAAAGGTTCTTCTACTGGCTTTAGGGTGCATCGACCTATCCTGAGGACTGCGTCAACGCATCAGGCCATTTCTGGGCTTCTGAACGGAAGTGTGCTGAGCATGCTTCCTCCCGGCGTAGACCTTTCCTTTAACAGTGCTTCCTGCATTATTTCTCCTGATCTTGCCTGCTTTTAATTCATCATTCTTCAAGATAAAATAGTCATGCACAATATGTCCATGTTTACCACAATAGAACTAGTAAACATCCATTTTATGGGAGGCATGGTGTTTATCATTGTGTTTCCTAGCATGCATATCAACACAAGCAAACTTGTTTTTCTGTGTTAGCTTTTGTGTTTTCCTTTTCTGATTTTTGTCTTATTTTTTATTTTTCTGGGCACTAGACTGTTTTGGGGGACCACTAGAGGTATTGGCTTCATGTGAGCCAAAGACAAAAGATGTATGCAATTTGTTCTCAAAGGCCTTTTTATTCACAGGGTTCTAGCCTAAACCCTCTCTCTGAAAGTTCACTCTAGTCCCCAAAATTCTATCTAGATTGTCTTGGCCTTGCACAAATTTTGATAGAGAATCATTTAAATCATTGACTTCATTCTCCAAAGAGGAGACGTGCAGCTCAGATTCAGCGAGGTCCTCCTCGCACGCAGCCAATTGCTCATTGAGCACGGCATTCACACTTTTATAATTCTTAACTTCTAGTTGAAGTTCACTCAATTTTTGAGAGCTATCATTAACAACCGACTTGCCTTTCTTACAAACGCTCAATTTTTCAATCAGCATATTATTTTGTTTCTTTAGCTCTTCATTTTTTTGAAACAGTCTCACATCATGGATTAACCCATCAAGCGTTGTTTGATCATTAGACATAGACTCAAGTGGGTTTTGAAGTTCTCTTCCATATTCCTCCATCCTAGTAATTTCAGTTTGTAGGGTTCCATTTTCATCTCTCAAAAAGCCAATGTTTTCTTTATGCAAATCTAAGTCAAGCATGAGAGTTTCATTAAGCTCCTCAAGCGTGGAGCAGTTCTTACAAGGAGAGTGTCACTGGAGCTATTTTCAAGTCTTCTTCTTAACTTTTTTGTTTTTAGATTTTATCTTCTTGCATTGCTTAGCCAACTCATCATATGCGTCCATAAGCTCCTCAAATGTAAAGTCCTCGAAGTTAGAGCTTACCTGAGATGAGGACGGGTCACTGAACTGTTCCAGACGATCGGACATGAGGCATTTGTGTCTCTGTTCTTCTTCTTCATGGGTGTCTATCAAACCATCCAGAATATGCTTAGCTATGCTACAGGTAGATACAAAGGGAAACATCTTGGGATCAACTGCAGCTCTCATCAGATTTAAAGCTGTGAGATTGCTGAAATGAATGGACTTCTGATGATCAGTCCAACTGGCTTTGTCCTTAGGCAGACTGGAAGGACCATTTGTAATAGTCCTCCAAAGCTTAGGATCATGTGAGTTTACACACTTACATAGTCTTCCCAACCATTTATTGAAATCAGAACCAGTAAAGATCAGAGGGGAACACAAGAAAATCTGATCGGCAAAAGAACTCATGATTTCAAAAACACCGGGATCCTTCTCTGTAGATCGTTGGATCTTGGGTGTGACAGAGCTAGGCTCTGATACCAATTGTTAGGTCCCCTGGGGTGCAACCGGATCTAGAAGGGGGGTTGAATAGCTCTTGTCAAAACAGTGACCTAATTAAAATCTTAACTGATAAGAACACAAACTACTGCTAGAATGTAAATAAAATACTTAGAAATAAATCACAGCCGATCTAGTAGAGTGGTTCAAGGCAATAAAACAACATAGCCATACACAAGGAGTCAACATATTGCTATATGGAGAAGGCTGAGGTCGACGCAGTAGAGCAGAGACGTCGACGCAGCCTCTCTATGAGTTTGGCTATTAGATAGATTCGAAGCTCATCAAACGCCTAGTGTATCTGTAGACAAGGTAACTTGCCCCTGGCCTGGGTGGACTCCCTAGTACCTGTGTGCAAGGATGTAGTAGGAAACTAAGGAAATGCAAGTGTAGTGTGAGAGGTAAGCGATGTGCAGATAAATCATTCCGAGTGCAAATTTGTTATGCTTCCTGTCTTGTGAATGGGGGAAAGAAGAAACATATCAATCACACAAGGCACACCCCATTGCACCAGATGTTTAGAAGGTGGTTCGGTTGCAGACCCGCAACCTGCGTCCACCCCTCACCGAACCTGATGAGGCTTTACCACATGCGGCAAATGCAGCACCACACGGGGACAACACCCCACTCACATACGTGATAAGGGAAAAGAAGAAAAGAAAGTAAGCTGCAAGTGTAGCAGAAAAACTAGAACAAAAAAAAACACCAGCTATGGCTACATATAGAAATCTGAAAACTGGTGGCTGGAGCTTCAGACAAGGATCAAACAAATTCTTTCTTTTAGGCTCAAGCTTCTATAGGGCTGCTTTCTCTTACGGCTGGTCTCTCTTCTTTCTCTACTCTTTACAGCACTGGTCTGGGTCAGACCAGGGCTGGGCTGCTCTCACTCCCTTCTTTTCTTTCTCACAGATTCCTTCTTGAATGCTCAAGGGCGTGGCTCTCTTCAAGGGTAGCAGCTACAGTAGCAACTTCTCCAATAGAAGCTTCATGTATATATAGAAGAGCCAGGTAGAAAGATTTCCCTCCAAGAAAATCTGTAGTAAGACCAATTCAAATTTGAAGTGATTTCCTTGAACTCTGACCTTCTTTCAACATCGCTTGATTTGATCAACCGGGCATAAGGGAGTAGATGGGCGAGGAATTTTCCCTCCAAAATCTTCTATTCCTTTGAGGCAAATGTTTTGCAGGAAGTTGACTTGAGCTAGCATTGCTTCTCAACTACGTCCAAGGATAAGACGGTAGCAAACAGAGAGTGGACTACATTTGAATTCTTATGGCAGAGGAAATTGTTTTTTCGAATATGCACTAGAGGGCAGACCACCTGACCAGTCATTTCTCAAGACAGAAGACACAGTTTTCTGGATTTGGTGGCTGACCATTTTTTTCCAAGAAGATGTTCTGACCCCTCATTATGTAATGGTAGAATCCCTGACTAGGGATCCTCTTCCAAACCTCAAAAGAGGTGATTTTAGAGGTTTGCATCTGCTCTTAATGCTGTCAGTACGGTTTTCAAAAAGCATAGATTTGACAGAGTACTTTGAGTTTTCCTTCAGTGAGGTCGACCTGCGGTGAAAGTGAGGTCGACGCGGCTTTGTAAAAACACGTTTCAAACGGCTTCTGGAAGCACCATGAGGTCGACCTTCTGATGGGATGAGGTCGACCTGTCTGTTCAAGGCACATTTTTAGCTACTTCTTGGAGGCAGCCTGAGGTCGACCTCCTGTTGACAGGAGTTGGAATGAGGTCGACCTATCTTGAAGAAACTTCTCGTATAACGGGTTCTGGAAGACACTGAGGTCAACCTCCTGATGGAGTGAGGTCGACGCAGCTGTTGGCCTTTCTTCTTTCTGTGAAAGACTTGAGGTCGGAGCAGTGAGACTGAGGTCGGAGCATCAACGTGGTGAGGTCAATGCAGCCTTCAAGGGATCTGTAGTTGTTGGCGAGCTTGATCTTCATGGCGTTGATGTAGGACTGAAGGTGCGTTGACACATCCTTTGCGAAAACTGCCTTATAGGCCATTTGTCATAGGTAACACCTATTTGTCACCCTTATCTATCTATTTGTCACCCTTAACAACTATTTTTTACCCTCGTGCACCTATTTGTCACCCTTACTCAATTGATTTGTCTGCCTTCATTTTTCATTTGTTTGAGAAAGAGGGTGAACTCCATTTGGCTTTCTATTCTTAATTTCTTTCTGTTTGCATCACATGCCTTGATTTTCATGCAGCCAATAGTTTTTTGCTTTTCATCACCTGTCTTGATTTCTATGCAACCAGTTGTCTCGATTTTTATGCAGCCATCAATCTTAGCTGCTAGGAGCATGTTTCATGGTACTTGTTCTGCCAAGGTCCTTACTTACGTCTTGCTTTACCTTTCTTGATTTTTGTGCATCAAGTTGCCTCGATTTCAATGCCGTTAGTAACGTCTTATCTTCTAGGAGCAT
Organism: Amorphophallus konjac; assembly: GCA_022559845.1. Classification (NCBI taxonomy): domain Eukaryota; kingdom Viridiplantae; phylum Streptophyta; class Magnoliopsida; order Alismatales; family Araceae; genus Amorphophallus; species Amorphophallus konjac. The sequence continues at coordinate 243,857,137 of CM040124.1, forward strand.
ATTCCATGCAGTTTGGTCTGCCAAGGTCCTTTCTTCAAATCTCAATTTCCCTTTCTTGATTTCTATCAATCTTTGCTTGCATATCTCGTGAGTCTTTAGTCTTTTATGCCTTTTGGTTGATCTGCTTGATTGTGATCTGAATTGAACATGTTCACATCATCAGATGCAAATAAGACTCATCAATGAGTCATAGTTAGACATCATCAAAATAATAGAATCAAGCATGTTCCACACATGCCCAACAAGAGGCACCTTATTTCGAAGAGGGAAGAATATCTGAGTGCAACCAGTCCACCTCCAGTGAGGATTGCTTCAATTGAAGCTACAGTTTCTGGTTTCTCGTTTCTATTTTCAATCGCTGTCGCTTGTATTTCCCTTTTGGTTTTCGTTTCAGTTCGAAGCATTTTCCTGTTCCTTCTGTGTCATCAGAAGAAGGGAGAGGTAGCTCTCTGGGATTCCCTCTGTGTCATCAGAGGAAGGGAGAAGTTGTTCTCTGGGGCTCCTTCTAAGAATTCAGAAGAAGGGAGGATCATTCCTTCGGTTGCTGCATTAAGCAGCGGGTTTAATTTTTCTTAAGGCAGGATCGAAGTGTGGGGGATTTATCTCCCTCTGTGTCAAGCTGTGAAATCAGCCTCTGTTACAGACTGAGTCTGCGTTTGATTGACTTGTGCAAGGGAACCCCACTCTAATAAAGTGAGGGGTGGATGTAGATTGTTGGCCGTAATTGAACCACCAAAAAAAATCTGCTGTGTGCTGTGTGGTTTGGCTTATTTATACTCCATCACTGTTTTCTTTACAAACTAGTGTGGTATATAGAAAGGCGCAGCTGGAAAGATAGGTCAAGCATGTTAGCATTCCGTGTTTTGATGATGTCAAAATTATGAGCCATATGTGTATGTTGTCATAGATGTTTGGACCATATAAATTTTGTGCTTGATTGAATTATTCATGGTATAAATGATGAGCTCATGTGTTCATACCAGATATTGTTCATACAATAAAAATGCATTTCAGATTAACATACAGATATATACTTAAAACAAGTTTGCGTATCATGCACATTCATGTCTCATATACACTTGAATCTGTCTCATGCATTTGTCTCATGCATTCACGGTTCTGTTTGCGTCTCGTTTGCATAGTGCTAATTGTCTTATATATTGCGTCTCATATTGCGTCTTATGCATATGAGGGTTGTGGTGCTTGCGTCTTATGTTGCGTCTTATGCACATCTGTGTCTCAGTGCAAGTGTGCGTCTCATATTACGTCTGCGTCTCATATTGCGTCTCACTCACACCAAAGGTCTGAGCATGTTTCAAGTCTGAGTATATATTAAGGTTCGAGCACGTTTCAGGTCTGAGTATATACTCGGTCAGTGCAATCTTTGCACCTAGCTTGAATGGGTCGGTGCAAAGAATGATGCTGCATGCATACAAGGGTCGGTGTAATATTTGTACCTCGCTTGTATTGGTCTGTGAAAGTTTTGTTACTACGCACATGCCAGAGTCGGTGCATGTGTCCGTCTTATCTTGCATCTCATGTGGCTTAGAGTCAGTGCATCTTTTGCCCCGGTGCATCTACAGTGCATTTTCTGCCTCGGTGCAAGTTCTACATTAGACATATTAAGTCATCACCTCGTGCATGTCTACGTCTGCAGCATATAAGTAGGTGCAAGTCTTGCCTCGGTGCATATCACTGATCCTATGCATATAAAGGTCTGAGCATCTTTTGTCTAAGGCAGATATAAGTTTTGCCTCGGTGCACATTTCCCAGTCCGTGCACATCACTGAAGAGGTTGGTGCAGATGTTGAGTCGGTGCTAGTTTTCATCTGAAGCATATAAGGTTTGTGCATGGTCTGCCGAACGCAGTTCAGACTCGGTGCATACTTCATGTCTGCACTATGAAGGTCTGTGCATATCTTGCTTAACACATCATAGAGTCGGTGCACATCTCTCTTTTGCATTCTTAGGTCTGAGCATGTTTTGCCCTATGCATGAGCTAGTCCGTGCAGTTCACTGTAGTACAGCCATGAAGGTCGGTGCAATCTTTATTCCTTACACATGCAAGGTCCGTGCACGATAGGTTAAGGAATATTGGGTCGGTGCATTCTTTGCATCATGCACACACGAATTCTGTGCAATATCCATACCTATCTTACTGTTATATGTCTTGACATATAAATAGGACAGCTACTCGTAATCTTTAAGGAGAGCACGTGATCCAATACTGAAAGCTGAGCTATGCTCGTGACACGTGGGAAGTTGTCAAGCTCAGATGCTGCCACGTGATCTTGGAATTCCAGTTCTGGATGAAAAGCTTGGGCGGGAAATGTGGCTTCCACACGCCCATCTTTCTGCTATCTAAAAATAAGAATAGATGAGAGAAGAGCCTTGGTAGAGAGATATAAGTAGAGAGAGGAAGAGCAAGCACGATGAAGCCAGATTGAGAGAGAAGATATGTGAGAGATAGAGAGAGAGAGCCTTGAGAGAAGTGTTTGTGAGAGCTTTTTTTATCAGTCTCTTAGTTCAGAACTAGAGCTGATCTGCTCAATATCTTGAGCTATATTCTCGTTGTATTTTGATTTTATGCTTTCTTCGGTTGTTTTCTAAAACTCGTGTTCTTCAAGCTATGTGTCAGCGGACAGGTTAAGCTCTAAACCTCAGCGGCAGAGGAGGATTCCTCTGGAGCATAAGCTGTAAGGCTCAGCGGTCTGGGATTGTATTCCCCAAAGCTGTGGATCAGCGGTTGTAGGGAAGGTATTCCTTGAAGCTGTGGATCAGCGGAGTTAAAGTTATGTAATCAGCAGTGAAGCCACACTAGGTTTAGTGTGCGGTGGACGTAGATCTCTGGATAGAGATCGAACCACCTAAAAAAACCTTTCTCTTGTGTGGTTGCATTCTGATCTGTGTCCATCACAGTTTCCATGTTACTTCACGTTAGATGGATGTTTAGGAACGATTGCTTGAGTCGCTCTTCTTAGATTGTGGTTAAGTGTTTTTCAACTGTCCTACAGTAGTTCGATTCAATTCCACACTAGTAGCTACTATAGAAATTTTATTACGTGATTGATCTATTCACCCCCCTCTAGATCACACATCAATTGGTATCAGAGCCTAACTCTTTTGTAGGGACTTACATCCTGAAGAGCTAGCTATCATGGATTCTAAGGGGATGACAGTGGAGGGACACTCCACCACCAAGCCTCCGTACTTCGATGGATCAAACTATGCATACTGAAAGAATCGTATGCAAGTGTTTTTTAGGGCAAAGGATTACGAGATCTGGAAGGTCGTAAGCAAGGGACCATTTAAGCTACATGAGAATGAGGATGTAGGGACAAGGGAAGAGATCCGCAAGTCAACACTGAACTGGAGTGAGATCAATGCCATCCAGTGCGCCCTTCATCCCACAGAATTCTCCCGGGTATCATCCTCTCTACAACGAAGGAGATGTGGGATAAGTTAGAAGTAATATATGAAGGGACTTCTCAAGTTAGAGAGACCAAGGCGAACTTGCTGGTATCGGAGTATGTGGCATTCAGAATGAAGCCAAATGAGACAATTACTGAGATGTATCCTCGCCTCACGATCATAACTAATGGTCTCAGAAGTCTTGGAAAGACTTACTCTGATTATGAGATAAGAAGGAAGATTATGTGCTCCCTAACTCCAATTTGGCACACCAAGGCTACAGTGATCGAGGAGTCTAGGGATCTGAAGAATACTAAGGTTGATGAGTTGATTGGTTCACTCATGACTTATGAGATGAACCTGTCAAAGACTGAGGAGCTAGAGAAGAAGAAGAAACCTATTGTGTTGAAGGCAAGCTCCAGTCGATCCAGTCACAGCGGATCCTCCAGCGATCAGAGTCTTTCTCGATCAGAATTTGAAGGAGATCAACTAGCCATGCTGACTAGAGAATTCAGAAGATTCTTGAGAAAAGAGGGAAGATATTTTGGAAGAGGACAGCAGAGAGACAGGAGACAAACCAGGTACAAATCTAACCCTGTCAAAAAGGTTGATACTAATGTCTGTTATCACTGCAGGAAAGCTGGACATATGAAGGCAGACTGCCTGGAGCTCCAAAAGATGAAAGAGAAATCAAAGAAGAAGAATACCAAAAGGAGAGCTATGGTGAGTACCTGGAGCGACGAGGATGAGGGCAACTTAAGCTGCACTTCTAAGAGTGACAGAGAGGAAAATCTAATCTGCCTGATGGCCAAAGATGATGATAAAGAAGATGGAGCTGATGAGGTATCCTCTCCTTTTGAACATTATACTATTGTTGATTGGGAGGATTCATATGGTGACTTGTTAGATAAAGTAGATGACATCAGAAAAGAAAACAGGCATCTAAAGAAGAAAGTTAATTCTCTCATGAATGATACTACTTTGTCTGATAGAGTTGCCTATCTTCAAACTGAAAATGATGTTTTAAAGAAATCATGTGCTAAGTTTGATGATACGAAAAATACTTTGATTGATGATAGAAAAGAAAATGAGACACTGAAAAATGTAATTGATGATCTAAAATTGAGACTACAAGAGTATGAAAATGAGATGAAGATTGTCAATGAGAAGTATGAAGCTGTTTTATGTGTTAACACTGAACTAAAGAAATCAATTGAAAACCTTGAGAGAGAAAATGAGGATAAGCAAAAGGTTGTTGAGAGCATGACACAAGGAACAGAAAAGTTAAATGCTCTCTTAGGAACAAAAGTTAACTTTAGGAGAGAGGGTCTAGGATTCAATCCAACAGCTAAAAAGAGTTTTGCACTGAAGACCATTTCATTTGTAGCTGAAAAAGAAAAAGGGCCTCTCATCAAAATGTACAGTGGAAATAATTCAGAAAAACCTGTTAATTCCAAAATACCCAGCGCCAAGGACAGGGGCAAACAGAAAATTGGTGAGCCGAGCCATGTGAGCACACATTGTCCCACTCCTCAGGGCAAGTTTCAGGTTAGGGGTCAACCTTCACTCACAACTAAACCCCAGGCTAGGTTCAGAAAGTCTCCACAAAAAGTTCAGAAAAAGACTAAATCTACACCCATGCACACTTCAGGTGCGTCTAAGGTGTCTGGGAGACACAGCTCAAATAGGGGTCAAACGAGTCAATTTTACCAATCCAGAGTCCAGACCCATCATACTTACTATCAAGCTCAGCCATATCAATTTAATAGGTCTAGATGGGATAGAGTACAAGGTAGGTCTAGATACCATTCATATCATACTCAGAGTTACAGACCTCAGGTCAGAAATTGGGTCAGGCAATCCAGGACATGGATTCCTAGGAAACACACCTCCTACAGTCAGCCTAGGACCACCACTGGCTACACTTCTCTGAGTGCTCATTGGCCTAGGCACTGGCACAAACAAGCTCAACAAGCTAATAAAAATGGTGCCAAGACACAGAACAGACCTGGAAGTTTTCAAGCTGTTAATGATGAGAAGAAAAACAATAAACAAATGAAAACAAATAAATCCACCAAACAAACAACTCTCAAACAAATGTGGATTCCTAGGAATGTGTTGTCATCTTTGAGTAGATTTACTTCTGTTCTGGAGCCCAAACATTTTTGGGTTCCAAACTCTTCTGCGTGATTGTCATTGCAGGTATGCCTGACAGCCAAGCACAACATATGGTACTTGGATAGTGGCTACTCCAGGCATATGACAGGGCACATGGCAAAGTTCTGCATGCTGGTTGAGAAGAATGGAGGCCTTGTCACCTTCGGAGGAAACACCAGGGGTAAAATTGTCGGTTCAGGTAAGGTAGGTAAGTGTACTACCTGCTGTATTGATGAAGTCATGCTGGTTGAGGGTCTTACTTATAACTTGTTGAGTATTAGCCAGCTCTGTGACAAAGGTAACAAGGTAGTGTTTGACTCTTTAGGCTACAATATTTATGAGCCTAATTCTGATAAGGTTAAATTCTCTGGTAAAAGAGTCAATAACGTATACCTAATTGACCTAGATGATATAGCTCATTCTAATCTTTGCCTCACTACAAATAAAGATGACTTGGCATATCTGTGGCATCGTAGATTAGGCCATGCCAGTTATACTGTTCTCCATAAACTGAATAAACATTGCATGGTTAGAGGTCTCCCTGAAATATCATTTAAAATTAATAATGTTGTATGTGAAGCATGCACCCAGTCTAAACACACTAGGAAGTCTTTCAAATCCAGAACTGAGAACATGTCTTCCAAGCCGTATGAGCTGATTCATATGGACCTATTTTGACCTACAAGATCAATCATCTTATCAGGAAGAAGATATGGATTTGTATTAGTTGATGACTTCTCTAGATTTACTTGGGTGTTTGTCCTCACACACAAGAATGATGCATTCACTGAATTTCAAGAGTTTTATCTGAAAATAAAATAGAATAATGAAATTTCAATTCAAAATATTTTATCGGATCATGGTGGTGAATTTGAAAACTCACAGTTTGATGATTTTTGCAGGAGTAATGGAATCACTCATCGGTTCTCCTCACCTAGGACACCTGAGCAAAATGGAGTAGTGGAGAGGAGGAACCAAACACTTGTGGAGATGGCTCGTACACTGCTGGTGGAAGGTAACCTGCCAAGGAAGTTTTGGGCTGAGGCAGTCAATACTACATGCCATGTAATCAACAGAGCCATGGTAAGGCCATTTACCCAGAAAACACCATATGAAATTCTCAAGGGTAAGAAACCTTTAATTGCTTACTTCAAGGTCTTTGGCTGTAAATGCTTTATTCATGTCAATGATAAAAGAGACCTTGATAAGTTTAATCCTAAAAGTGATCCGGGAATTTTCCTAGGATGTTCAGAAACCACTAGAGCATATAGTGTGTACAACTTAAATTCTAAAACAGTTGAAGAGTCTCCACATGTAGTCTTTGATGAAACCATTACTAAACCTTAAAATGGTATGTGCAGGGAAGAAGATGATGAAGAAATTCTAAAAGAAGGAAGCTCTGTAGATCAATCTGATGATGAAGATGCAAAGGAGCCTGGTACTTAGGGGGAGATAAATGAGGGTCAAGGTAATCAGGTTATCGATGTGAGATTTCTTAGAGATCATCTTGTAGATAATGTAATTGGTAACTTGTATGAACCTCCTAGGACCAGAGGCTATTTTAGAGCTCAGAATGAACTAAATGATTTTGCTTTAGTGTCTCATGTTGAACCCAAGAACATTGACAGTGCCCTTAATGATGTGAATTGGATCAATGCCATGCACGAGGAATTGAATCAATTTGATAGGAACAAGGTATGGCACCTAGTTCCACCTCCTGATCATGGGGCTGTCATTGGAACTAAATAGGTGTTCAGGAATAAAACCGATGAGCATGGCAATGTTATTAAGAATAAGGACAGACTTGTAGCTCAGGGGTACAATCAGGAGTTTGGAATTGACTTTGAAGAGTCATTTGCCCCTATAGCTAGGTTAGAGGCCATTAGGATTCTATTGGCTTATGCATGATCATTAGGAATCACCCTGCAGTAGATGGATGTAAAATCTACTTTCTTGAATGGAGAAATAAAAGAAGATGTCTTCGTGAGACAACCTCCAGGATTTGAATATTTAGACTTTCTAAATTATGTCTATAAATTGAATAAAGCTCTCTATGGTTTGAAACAAGCTCCTAGAGCTTGGTATGACAGGCTCAGCAAGTTTCTTATAGCTAAGAAGTTTTCTAGAGGTGAAATTGACCAAACTTTGTTCACAAAGGTATGTCATCCATACATTCTCATTGTTCAAATATATGTGGATGATATAATTTTTGGTTCAACTAACCCAATAATGTGTAAGGAATTTTCTGATTTGATGACACATGAATTTGAGATGAGCTCAATGGGTGAGCTGAAGTTATTTCTTGGACTGCAAATGACCCAAACAAAAGAAGGAACCTACATCACTCAGTGCAAGTACATAAGGGATATGCTGAACAAATACAAATTTGAAAACCTCAAGGAGATTACAGCACTAATGGGTACATCAACAAGTCTTGATGATGACCCAAAAGATAAACCAGTTGATAACAAGCTGTATAGAGATATGATCGGATCCCTTCTCTACCGTACTGTATCTAGGCCTGATATTCAGTTTGCTGTGTGTTTATGTGCTAGATTTCATGCTAGACCTAAAGAGTCACATTTTTGTGTTGTCAAAAGGATTTTTAGATATCTGTGAGGCACCCAAGAGCTAGGTCTTTGGTACCCTGCTAGGTGTGAGCTAGACCTTTTAGCATACACTGATGCAGACTATGTTAGGTGTCGGATTGATAGGAAAAGCACTAGTGGATACTGCCAGTTCTTAGGTGGTTGTCTAGTGTCTTGGGATTCCAAGAAGCAACACACAGTTGCTTTATCCACCGCAGAGGCAGAGTATGTCGCTGCAGGAAATTGTGCAGCCCAGGTACTATGGATTAAGCATCAACTTAATGATTATCAGATAAATTTTGGATGCATTACAATTTTATGTGATAATACTACTGCCATATGCTTGACTAAAAATCATGTTCATCACTCTAGGACTAAGCATATTGAAATAAAACATCACTTTCTTAGAGATGCAGTAAGCAAGAATGAAATTGAATTGAATTTTGTTGAAACAGAAAAACAAATTGCTAATATTTTTATAAAACCTCGTGGAAATGAAAGATTTAAATTCTTAAGAAGAGAATTGGGGCTATGTAAATTTTAGCATGAAAATGACTTCTGATTTAATGATTTCATTCTTGAATTGGTATTTAACTTGATCTGAAAATAAATGTGTGTCAGCTGGTCTTCATTTTTTTGAATAAACAATTCTTGCTCTCTGAATAATTGTTGTGCATAGATGAGATGTTAAATAAAACTACATATAGATAAGGGAAGTTTATGTCAGGGAGAGTTCGGTAAAGTTTGATATGAGTACAACTCATTCTACTCTCTCTTCATTCTCAGAAACTTTTATCACATGATATTCATTGCTTCAATCGGCCATGGTTGGTTTCTTTTCTCTCATTTGTGCCATATCCACTTCTTGACATTCCTCAAGAGATGCTTTGTGCTTCAATGTCTATTCCCTCATTCTGAATGGATGACAGCCTTGTAATTGGTTCATTATTTTAAGCTACAATTATTACAAGTCTTCTTTTATAAGAATCACATTTGCTTCTCGAATGAACTGAAGGTTTGATTTTAATAGACTGAAGGGTTTAAAGACTATTTTTCAGAGAATATGGTGGTAGAAAACATTTTATAGCTCTCAACGTTTCTTTCATAAATATGACAGATAAGATATTCACAGTATCTGAAAATGACAGACTTAGTGAAGACTAGGCTGAGAAAATCAGAAAGTGTATTGTCTTTAAACAAGTCACTTTAAAAATTAAAAAGGGCACCAACAATAAAATAATATGTAAAAGAAATGAATAAAGTGGCAGAGCAATGACTAAATTGCACTGAGAAACTGAACCCTCCATCAAAGAAGTGGAGAGGATTTCATGTCATGAAATGCTTCATGTTACCTCTATTCATATGGTCAAATCTATAGGGCTAGTTTCACTGAGTAACTGGGGGTATTGGCGTCTGATAAACATGTACCCTTAATGTCAAAGGTGTAAATCACCTGTGTAGTTTTTGATCAGAGACAGATATGGTAGTTTATGCTTAGTAACTGGGGGTACTGACGTCTAACCCACGTGTATCCTTAATGTCAACGGTATAAATGACACTTATGTGTTAACCAAGTTCAGATTCAAAATAAGAAGTGAAAAAGATTTATTGTAACTCTTGAAATTCAAATTTCATAAGTGTCAATTGTTTAACCTCAATACATATTCAGGTCACTCTCCAGGACACTCATTGATTCTGAAATCAGTAGGATATAGTCTTAATCTAGTCTATCATGATTATGTGATTTAGGTTCATTGCTATAAACGGATTCTATAACCCTATTTCAGAAAGTCAGTGAATTCACTCTACCTTCTATAACTATTAAACCTGATATCTACCAAGATTACACAATGATTGATTCTTATATCTAAAGAATTGTCCAATAATTTGCTTAATCTTCTTAACCATTGCATAGAGTGTTATTCTGTCTCCTACCTCTTCCTGCATCCCTTCTTATCTTCCCCTGTCTCCCTTTCTTCTTATTTGCAGATGGCAAAGGGGGAGAGATTATATTCTATGATCCTATCCTTCTCTAGATGGTGCTTCCAGGGGAGGGATTTTGTTGGTAAAGGGGGAGAGAAGGGAAGAGAAAGATTTCATGCTATTTTGATTAAGGGGGAGGAGTCACTAATTTAGGGGGAGTTTGGCTATTATTAATATATGACTGTGCTTCATGTCTCTTCAAAATACATCATTTCTCTTGCATTCTTTTGGGAGTTGCCAGCATTTTTTTTGGGGTGTTGCCCTCATCAAAAAGGGGGAGATTGTTAGCATTCTGTGTTTTGATGATGTCAAAATTATGAGCATTCTGTGTTTTGATGATGTCAAAAATATGAGCCATATGTGTATGTTGTCATAGATGTTTGGACCATATAAATTCTGTGCTTGATTGAATTATTCATGGTATAAATGATGAGCTCATGTGTTCATACCAGATACTGTTCATACAATAAAAATGCATTTCAGATTAACATATAGATCTATACTTAAAACAAGTTTGCGTCTCATGCACATTCATGTCTCATATACACTTGAATCCGTCTCATGCATTTATCTCATGCATTCACGGTTTTGTTTGCGTCTTGTTTGCATAGTGCTAATTATGTCTTATATTGCGTCTCATATTGCATCTTATGCATATGAGGGCTGTGGTGCTTGCGTCTTATGTTGCATCTTATGCACATCTGTGTCTCAGTGCAAGTGTGCGTCTCATATTACGTCTGCGTCTCATATTGCGTCTCACGCACACCAAAGGTCCGAGCATGTTTCAAGTCTGAGTATATATTAAGGTTCGAGCACGTTTCAGGTCTGAGTATATACTCGATTGGTGCAATCTTTGCACCTAGCTTGAATGGGTCGGTGCAAAGAATGCTGCTGCACGTATACAAGGGTCGGTGCAATATTTATACCTGGCTTGTATTGGTCTGTGCATGTTTTGTTACTACGCACATGCCATAGTCGGTGCATGTGTCCGTCTTATCTTGCGTCTCATGTGACTTAGAGCGAGTGCATATTTTGCCTCGGTGCATCTACAGTGCATTTTCTGCGTCAGTGCAAGTTCTGCATTAGACATAATAAGTCATCGCCTCATGCATGTCTACGTCTACAACATATAAGTAGGTGCAAGTCTTGCCTCGGTGCATATCATTGTTCCTATGCATATAAAGGTATGAGCATCTTTTGTCTAAGGCACATACAAGTTTCGCCTCGGTGCACATTTCCCAGTCCGTGCACATCACTATAGAGGTTGGTGCAGATGTTGAGTCGGTGCTAGTTTTCATCTGAAGCATATAAGCTCTATGCATGGTCTGCCGAACGCGGTTCAGACTCGGTGCATACTTCCTGTATGCACTATAAAGGTCTATGCATATCTTGCTTAACACATCATAGAGTCGGGGCACATCTCTCTTTTGCATTCTTAGGTCTGAGCATGTTTTGCCCTATGCATGAGCTAGTCCGTGCAGTTCACTGTAGTATAGCCATGAAGGTCAGTGCAATCTTTATTCCTTGCACATGCAAGGTCCGTGCACAATAGGTTAAGGCATATTGGGTCGGTGCATTCTTTGCATCATGCACACACGAAGTCTGTGCAATATTCATACCTATCTTACTGTTATATGTCTTGACATATAAACAGGACAACTGCTCGTAATCTTTAAGGAGAGCACGTGATCCAAGATTGAAAGCTGAGCTATGCTCGTGACACATGAGAAGCTGTCAAGCTCAGATGCTGCCACATGATCTTGGAATTCCAGATCTGGACGAAAAACTTGGGCGAGAAATGTGGCTTCCACACGCCCATCTTTCTACTATCTATAAATAAGAATATACGAGAGAAAAGCCTTGGTAGAGAGATATAAGCAGAGAGAGGAAGAGCAAGCACAATTAAGCCAGATTGAGAGAGAAGATCTGTGAGAGATAGAGAGAGAGAGCCTTGAGAGAAGTGTTTGTGAGAGCTTTTGTTATCAGTCTCTTAGTTCAGAACTAGAGCTGATCTGCTCATTGTCTTTAGCTATATTCTCGTTATATTTTGATTTTATGCTTTCTTCGTTTGTTTTCTAAAACTTGTGTTCTTCAAGCTGTGTGTGAGCAGACATGTTAAGCTGTAAACCTCTGCGTCAGCGGAGGATTCCTCTGGAGCATAAGCTGTAAGGCTCAGCGGTCTGGGATTGTATTCCCCAAAGCTGTGGATCAGCGGTTGTAGGGAAGGTATTCCATGAAGCTGTGGATCAGCGAAGTTAAAGCTATGTAATCAGTAGGGAAGCCACACTAGGTTTAGTGTTGGGTGGACGTAGATCTCCGGATAGAGATCGAACCACCTAAAAAACCCTTTCTCTTGTGTGGTTGCATGCTGATCTGTGTCCATCACCGTTTCCACGTTACTTCGCGTTAGATGGATGTTTAGGAACGATTGCTTGAGTCGCTCTTCTTAGATTGTGGTTAAGTGTTTTTCAACTATCCTACAGTAGTTCGATTTAATTCTGCACTAGTAGCTGCTGTAGAAATTTTATTAGGTGATTGATCTATTCACCCCCCTCTAGATCACACATCAAAGCCTATCAGGAATGTTGCCCCTTGCGTAAGGAGATCTCTAGGTCAAACCCCTGCCTCATACTCATCCTGGTTTGTTTATCAATTTCTGAGCAGTCATTATACATACTTGACTTTACTATCTGCTGATATAGTGTTCGCTATTTAGTCTAGTCAGATTCCAGCGCTCAGACTATTCATTTTGTTGCAACAGTTCATAGAGTGGTCATAGTGGGTCTGAATTCTTGAGTTGGATTATTAGGCGAAGAGATCTATTCATCCCCCCTTCTAGATCTACCTCTCTTTTTCATCAGAAATTACCTCGATTAGGGTTCCTAAATCCCTAATCTTTCTCAAAGAAATCCACTTGTTCTTGTCCGATTTGGAGAGAACCAGTGACTTTTGGGGCTTCTAACTTCTCAAGAGCTTGATCTCCTGGCATGGGGTTTAGAGAGGAGTTAGACAAAACTAAAGGGAACAAAAAGTTCCAAAGGACTAACACAAAATACCATCATCTTACCGTCAAACCAGGCGAGCCAAAACGAGGGTTCGTGCAAGTCGATGTTCAAGCCTATTTATAGAGTTGGCAAAGGGTCTGAGGGATTAGAACGAATTAGGAGTCCTAATTTGGAGTAGGATTGATCCCAAGAGTCCTAAACCAGGTTGCCATGCCAGATAGCATCGAACCAAGGGGATTGAAATGGGAAAAATCTCGTTTTTCCACATTTCTCATACTTCCGTTCATAGAACCTAGTAGCGGTCAGGTCGCGACCGCCTCTATGAGAACGTGATCGCGAGATAGACCGCGTTCTTGCGCTTAAATCCAAAATTTTTAGTTTTTCTAATTATCTCCTATTTATCCTCTTAATTGGTCTATTTATCCCATTTAATTCTATAAATTACCCTAATTACATTTCTAGAGGTGGGCTTGGGCCTACAAGCCTTAGAATTGGGTTTATGGGTCCAATTTAAGTGGGCTTATTTATTAGGGTAATATAGGGCTTTTAAATTTATTTAATTAACCCATAATTCATTAAATAGCCCATTAAGCCTTTTTAAATGCTTAATAATTATTTTTAGATCCTAAAAATTTCTAGAAATTTTAAAGGTGTTACACCCTCCCCCACTTAAAGAGAATATGGTCCCCAAATTCATTACATGTTATTTTATGTTGAGTGTAAATTCTTTTACTTAGAATCGAATAGCTCTGGAAATCTCTTCCGCATTGCTTCCTCCGTCTCCCATGTCGCCTCTTGATCAATGTTTTTATTCCATCGATCTTTTACCATGGGAATGATTTTGTTCCGAAGTTTATGTACTTCTCGGTCAATGATTCTGATCGGCTTTTGTTCGTACGTCATATTCTTTTGAATCACCAAGTCGGCATGACTTATAATATGGAATGGGTCATAGACATACCTTTTAAGCATCGAAACATGAAATACATTATGGACTCCTGCTAATTGAGGGGGCAAAGCAATCCGATACGTGACCTCGCCAACCCTTTCAAGAATTTCGAAAGGGCCAATATATCTCGGAGTGAGCTTGCCTTTGATGCCAAATCTTCGAATACCTCGACCTGGAGAAACCTTGAGGAACACGTGATCTCCCACTTGAAATTTCAGATCTCACCTTCTATTATCAGCATCTGATTGTTGTCTATCTTGAGCCATCTGGAGTCTTTCTCGAATAAGCTTTACTTTCTCGGTGGTATCCTGGATGATTTCAGGGCCTAAAAGTTATCTTTCCCTAACTTCATTCTAGCATATAGGTGAGCGGTAACTTCTTCCATATAATGCCTCGAATGGTGCCATTTGAATGCTAGCTTGATAGTTATTATTGTAGGCGAATTCCACTAAAGGCAAGTGGTCGTGCCAACTCCCACCAAAATCAATAACACATGCCCTGAACATATCTTCTATCACCTGATTTGTCCTTTCAGTTTGACCATCTATTTGTGGATGGAAAGCAGTGCTAAAGTTGAGTCGAGTTCCTAAAGAATGTTGTAAACACTTCCAGAATTATGATGTGAAACGAGGGTCTCGATCAGAAATGATAGTGACAGGGACACCGTGTAATTTAACAATTTCCTTCATGTATAAGGCTGCTAATATATCCACAGACCATCAACTTTTGATAGGTAGGAAATGTGCAGATTTAGGCAATCGGTCTATGATCACCCATATACCATCATGTCCACCTCTTGTCTTGGCAGACCCATGATGAAATCCATCCCTATACTCTCCCACTTCCATTCTGGAATTTCTAAGGGATGTAGCTTTCTAGTGGGCTTTAGATGTTCCGCCTTAACTTGCTGACAAGTGAGGCAGCGAGATACGAAGTCCGCTATTTTTCTCTTCATGTTGGGCCACCATAAATTCCTCTTTAAGTCTTGGTACATCTTGGTAGCACTAGAGTGAATAGCATATTTTGACTTATGAGCTTCTTCCATAATCAACTTCTTAGTGTCGGCATGATCCGGCACACAAATCTGACCCTTGAATAATAGCCTTCCATTGGTCGACACACAGAATTCCGGCCCTTGATCAATATTAGTTTTGATCTCATTAATATGGGGTCATTATCTTGCAACTTGACTAGGTCTTCAATTAATGTAGGTTGTGACCGGATATTGGCAATCATACACCCTTCTTCTTCTTTATCAATATCTAGATTCAAATTAGCAAAATCTATTATAAGATAAGTCATACCTTTCCTGAGGCTTGCTAGAGTTACCATAGTGGTCTTCTGCTGAGAGCATCTGCTACAGCAGTTGCTTTGCCAGGGTGATATTGCATAGAAAAATCGAAATCCTTAAGATACTCTTGCCATCTTCATTGTCTCATATTTAACTCCTTTTGGGTGAAAAGATACTTCAGACTTTTTTGGTCTGAAAATATGGTGAACGCCACCCCATAGAGGTATTGCTGCCATATCTTCAAGGCGAAAATAACAACAGCTAATTCCAGATCATGCACGGGGTAGTTCTCTTCATGACGCTTCAACTCCCTTGAAGCATAGCAAATCACTTTGCCATTCTACATAAGGACAAATCCCAGGCCAATGCCAGACGCATCCGTGTAGACTTCAAAGCCACCACCTTCAACAGGTAGTGCTAATACGGGTGCTGTAGTGAGATGTTCCTTAAGAGTTTGAAAACTTTCCTCACAGTCCTTTGACCATATAAAGGGATTTTCTTTTCTTGTAACTCTCGTCAAAGGAACAGTAATCTTTGGGAAACCCTTGATGAATCGCCTATAATAGCGAGCCAGACCAATAAAACTCCTAACGTCGGATACGGTCGTTGGTCGGCTCCAATTCTTGACAGCTTCTACTTTAGAAGGATCCACAGCGATACCTTCCTTTGAGATAATATGGCCAAGGAACGAGACCTCATTTAGCCAGAACTCACATTTGCTAAGCTTCGCGTAGAGTTGGTGTTCTCTTAGTGTTTGCAAAGCTATCCTTAAATGCTCTTCATGATCCTCCTTGGTTTTGGAGTATATGAGGATATCGTTAATGAAAACAACCACAAATCGGTTGAGATAGGGCCTGCAGATAGTATTCATAAGTTGCATAAATGCTGCAAGGGCATTGGTTAACCCGAACGGCATCACGACGAACTTGAAGTGCCCATATCTGCTCCGGAAAGCAATCTTGTAAATATCTTCGTCTTTAATCATGAGTTGATGGTAACTAGACCTGAGGTCTATCTTGGAGAAATATTCCGCTCCAGAGATTTGGTCAAATAGCTCATCGATATGTGGCAGTGGATATTTGTTCTTGATAGTGAGTTGATTTAACTGCGTATAGTCGATGCATAGCCTGAGAGATCCATCCTTCTTTCTAACGAATAGAACTGGCGCACCCCAAGGGGATGTGTTGGGTCAAATGAAGCCCTTGCCTAATAACTCCTGAAGTTGTCTCTTTAATTCTTTGAGTTCCGAAGGGGACATCCTGTAAGGAGCTATTAAAATTGGTGATGCTCCAGGAATGTGTTCAATAGAGAAGTTTACTTCCCTTTCGGGCGGTAAACCAGGCAAGTCGGATGGAAAGACATCGGGGAACTCTTTTAATATTGTGATTTCTTCAAGGATGATTTTCTTAGACTGGGTAATGATCACGAAAGCAAGGAAAGCTTCACAACCTTGCGAGATAAGTTTGCAGGCGTGAAGAGAAGAAATGAGAATAGGATGCTTCCTATACTTGATTCTAACAAAGGAGATCCGTGGGAGATCCGGTTTTTGAAAAGAAATCCTCCTATTGCGACAATTAATATCGACATAATAGTCAATAAGCCAGTCTATGCTTAGGATAGCATTGTAGCCTTCCATATCAAGGCATATAAGATTTGCGGGAAGATTATGGCCTTCTATGGTTACTTCACTATCCGGGTAGTGGGTTGTGAGTTTAGTTCCAAGACCTAAAGGTATTGTGATTACTAGGTCCGACGGTAGAGGAACAAGTGAAATTGGCAAAGTTTTTGCAAAAGTAGTAGATATAAAAGAATGAGAAGTACTAGTATCAAATAGTACAAAAGCAGGATGGGACAAAATTTGAACGGTACCTTCCTTTAACCCATCATCTTTGGGTGCTTCCTCGTCCAGTACGGCATTAACACGAGCATGCCACCTACGCCTGCCATTTGAAGTTTGTTCTTTCATGAGGGGACAATCCGACATGCGATGTTCTCGGCTTCCACATCGTAAGCAAGCGCCGAGATGCTTCCAGCATTCTTCGGCCGGGTGACCGAATTTCTCACAGAATGAGCAAGCCGTCATGACTTGCTTCTCTTCCTCTTTGACCTTCTTGCTTTTGTTGTTGCCGCCATTCCCATTACGTGACCTCTTCTTATTGTCACGAGATTTGTAAGTTCCCGTGATGCTGAATTTATCTTCTTTATTTCCTCGTTTGTCAAATCTTCGGCTTGACTCCTCTCCCTTACCTCTGAACTTCTCGACCTTCTCCAGGGTCCTTTCGCATAAATGGGCACGATGGACCATCTCCGTGTATGTGCTGATATTTTAAGGTCCAAGTTGATTTATGAAGACCAGCCTTAGGTTGTCCATGAAGTGATTAGCTTTAAGAACCTCCGTCGCCACCAGGTGTGGAGCATAAGGTAATAGGTGAGAAAATTGTAATTCATACTCTGCCACCGACATCATACCCTACCGAAGCGAGGTGAACTCCACAGCCTTCCACTCAAGTACATGTTCAAAAAAACATTTCTCTCAGAAGAGTTTGAGGAATAAGACCTTTTCTTAAGTAATTTGCGCATTTTGAAGATGTGCCGAGGTGGCCCTCCACCATGTACGTGCGTCTTTGTTAAGTTAAAAGGCGGCTAACAAGACATTTTCTTAGTCTGAGTATTGCATTACGTTAAAGATCAAGTCCATCTCGTCGATCCAGTTTTAGCTTCATCGGGGTTAGAGGAACTCGAGAACCGCAGAGGATTCATACTCCGGAAGTTATGATGTAAATCACTAGTGCCAGCCCGCGTGCTAGCTTGGGCCACAGTCTGAAGGGCCTGGGTGACACCTGCAACAGTTTGTTGCATTGCTTACCAATTTGTGCGGTTAGCCGCCATGGTGAAATTAAGGTGCCTGGAAAAAAATAATTAGTTATTTTCTTATGAAATTTAAGGGAGTTAACCTATAGATAATTTTTTGAATAAACTATCTCATCCCGGGCTCTACCCAATTCGCACATGGGTTCGTAAAGTTTTTCCTAGTTCATAGGTATGGGTCCATAAACCTTGGACTTAGCCTATGACATGACATTTTCCTAGGACTTACTTATGCCTAGACTCTGATACCAACTTAACTGTCATGCCTCGAGATATATGTACAGCGGAAGATATTCGAGAATGTGGACAGTCGGCAATACGTCTCAAGCTAGAAATACAATCAGAGCGTAATCATTCACACATAAGAAGAGTGAACAAAATGTGATGTACTCAAAATTCACTTTTATTGAATAATAATCAAATGTTTACAATCTGACTCTTGACTCCTTTACATAACAACTCACTAGACTCAATAAAATAAAAATTACATAACATAATCAACTTCACCGCCTAGTATAGTGAAGGAACTTAATAACAATATGCCTCATGACTCTTAATTATCTAGGGGTTCTCTTGAGCATCAATCGCTCCCGGACCCATCACTTGAGTAGTCTGAAACCCCTCTAGAGTCTCCTGAAAAGGATTGGAAAAAGTAGGGAATGAGCATACTTGTCCAATAGGTATCTTCGTATAAACATGAAGGCATGATTTCAATATTTATCATTTTAGCTCTAGAAGGTAAGATAAAGAAAAGTGCGATAAATCATACGAATAAATCCAAAGTAACAACACAAGTAACATGATATAATTTATATAGATATTAATGTTCATGTAGAATGAAAGCATGATCAAGTAAGAATATAATGTGGCCTTTCATTAACGAGAATGTACTATAATGTAACGAGAATGTACTTCTCATAACCATAAAGGCTATGCACTAGAAAGTCATGTAACAAGAATGTATAATTTCATGATGAGTCTCATGATTTTCACCCGTTTATAAAAAAAGTACTCTCGGCGCAATGTGACGCCAGTGTTCATCATACCCCATGGTTTACAGTATATTTTCGGCCATCCGCCGAGGGAGCTGGTGTCGAGCCCTTGGGTGTTGTCCGTGCCCGCTCTTGCATCTTCACGTCATAAATCAAGCTACTTCCATGAGAAATATAAAGTTTTGCCGATAATGTAAAGTTCAAATAATAGTTCATAATAGCAACATCAAGGTAAGAATGCACCAAATAAGAACATGTGAGTTCAAGGTCGAATTAAAGACAAGGTCATGCTATGGAAGGAATTCGGCAGCATAACGGTACATTCATTCATTTCCATAAATTTATAAATAACTTATTGAATAAGGTTTTCGTTCCAGATAATCAAAATACCACATAGGAAAAGAGTAGACTTAACCCATTTAGATCAAACCATGGGTTAGACATGAATTGGCAGAACACGGTCAAGAGGAGATCATTTCTTGAAGATTGCGGTCAAGCCAAGACCACTTTTAAACAGGGTCGACGCTAGAAGGAAAAAGGGGTCGACGTAGTGAAACTTCAAGAAAGATGCGGTCACAGGTCAACCGCTACTATGCGTAGGCGGTCGCCTGAGAACCGCGACTTAGTCTAGAGTGTAGAAAATGCTAGTTTCACATGTGCTTTCTAAACAATGGTGTTTTTAGGGTACAACCAGCTCGGCGTCCTAGTGGGAATCCCAGGCTCGCAGAGACTTATGGAGGTCTTGAAACATGATCACCTAATCTGGCAGAAGGGATATCCGACCGAGAGGATCACAAGTCCAAGAGGTGTTCCTATCAAGTGCAAAGTGTGACTAATAGCCACGTACCAGAATACGTGCTATATGTGACTTATAAAATAGAAATAAGGTGAGAAAGGAACGTGCCAAAACATAGATCCAAGTGCAATCAATTCATGGAAATTCCTTTAAGTACAAAACTATAGTGTTTTGGCATGAAATTAGCATAAGATTTAAAATAGTTTCTAAAACATATAAGGCATGAAATCTACCATGTTTGATGCACAATATATGTAATACCCTGGATTTTTCGGATCGGAATCGGAGAGCTTTCGGAGCGCTATCGTGGGTCCTGATGCGTGTTTTACGATCCACTTAGGTTTTCCCCTTGTATAACTTGCGGAACCCTGTGGAGAGTAAACCATTGAGTTTTGCAACTCCGGGACACTACAGGTGCATTGTGCACGTTCCGAGGATTGCGGAGACTATTTTTCCATATTTTTCTTAGATTACAAAATTTCGTGCAGAAAATTGGATTTTTGGAAATATTGCAAATTTCCTATTTTTCCTTTTCTTTTAACCCTTCCTCTCTCCTCTCTCCTCCTCACGATCTCTCACTCTCTCCCTCTCCGTTCTCTCTCCTCTTTCCCCCTCTTCTCCGACTGCAGACGGAGGAGGCCAGGGGACGAGGTGGCGATGGCGTGGAGCAGACGTGGAGCGTGATGGCGTGAGTATCGGAGCGTGGCGTAGGCGCGATCTCATTCGTGGATTCAAAGCCGATGTTGGTTGTTCGTGTTATTATTTTTGACATGGTGTGGCCATTTTGGCGTGTGAGATCTTCGATGGAGGTAGGGCAATGGATACCCTCCTCTTTTTCTAAATTCTTGCTTGATTTGGAGCCGGATGGTGTGAGTTTGAGCGGGTTTTCCAGCTTTAACGACGAAACCATGTTCAGGGGGTGTGAGCCGTCTTCACCGTTTCAGGCGATGGTTTTCACATTAAATGGTAAAATATGAACCCCTGGCATGTTAGGATTCGTTTCCCGCTAGTTTTAACTCGTTTGGTTGTAAATTGGGGCCGGTATGAGCCTGTTTGTCCATGTGACTCGATTTAGGTCGATTCATGGGAATCACTAGTTTCTTGCTGTTTTAAGGTCTGTTTGATCCCTTCTGGCTTGTGTAAGGTGGATATTGTGGTTATGAGTGTCTCCCCGTTGTTTAGGAGCGATTGGGGAGTGGAAAATTAGGTTTTGTGCACTTTTACGATTTTCGGATCGGAGGACGAGTCGCGGTCTACCAGAAACTGCGTCCATTTCTCGACCTCTGTAGCGGTCAGTCGTGAACCGCATCTACTTTTCGGGCTTTGTTGGTTTGAACATATGGTGGTGGGAGAATGCGGTCGGTGTTCAACCACGTCTGACTGAAGCAGTTGGCTTGGAACCGCGTCTGCCTATCTTTGTTCCCCGTGCCTTGTCTTCTTCCTGACAAGGTCTTTGGCGTACCACATTTAGGATTCTCGCGGTCAACGCGTAACCGTGTCTAGACTATCACGGTTATCCTAGAATTGCGTCTGTCTTGCGTCGACTCCGCTTCATGAAGCGTCGACTCTGTATTCTTCTCCTCTTTTATGTGTTTTCCATTCGTAGGCCTGAGGCTGTTTGCCTGGAACCACATCAGTGTGAACGCGGCTAGTCATTTACCGCGTCTAGGCTAGCGCGACTTGTTGGGAAACGTGTCTGGTGTTGGCGCGGCTAGCTTGCAACCGCGGCTACCTTTTCGGTGTTTTCTTCGTCGGTTTGGCTTCCAGTTAATGTGGCTTTGACCCCTTGGTTAGCCCATTGTTCCATGGATGTCTTTGATGTCCTATGAGGGCTGTGACTGTGTTATAGGGTGTCTGGGAGTGCCATTATACCGAACAGTGTTCTGTGTTATTTCGAGGGTCGTTATGATTTCCGGTCAACCCGGTTGTGACCCAGTGGTTGACACGTGACCTCATGAGTATCTCGTCTATCCTGTGAGGATCGAGTCTCTAGTTTGGACGCTTGGAGGTATCGTTGTGTCTCAGTTTGCATGTCCATGTGGTTCGAGGGCTTTGGTAATCCCTCGTGTTCCGTGTTTCATGTTATGCGGAATTGTGAGTCCGTTGAGCATTTCAGAGGTCGAGGACTCATTATTATCATTATTGCTGTTATGGATCCGGCTGCTCTGTTCCGTCTTCCATAATGTGTTTTACCGTGATTTTGGCTTAGGGACTAGGCTGATTAATGGTGTGTTGCCGTGATGTGCGACGATCTTGACTCGAGTCTTGTGACTCAAGGATCATTGTGTCAGCAGGTCTAGTTGACTGTCTCGAGTCTGGCAGTTGTATACTGCATTATGCTTCGTAGTACGTGCAACAATGTGTACTCTGTCTGTACTTCGATGTTCACTGTTTTGAGTCTCTGTGTCTAGTGAGCCTCCACTAGTCATAGCCTGACGACACTTTCCTGTGTGTCGGCCCACCTAGGAGTGGTGGCGGGGCGAGATCCCGGTTGAGACGGTTTGTAGGCTAGTTGTCGTTGGCCCCTTTGTCTTGCCGTGAGAGTCCTATGGGAGGGGAAAACCAGCTAGAGGCCTAGCTCAAGACATTGAGCTTGTGTGTGTGCATGTGGTCAGGGGCGTTGGACGAGCGTCGACGGGCGTGACCCTGACTAATCACTCGTTACTTGGTACTTGGTTCTAGTTGAGTGTCTTAGTTATAGCCGTTCCAGGCATGTGGGAGATACTTGAGGCGCAGTGTAAGACGTCAGTGGACGCATCTGGCTGTTCTTCTAGTGAGGAGGTGCTTCTGTCACATGACACAATGACTTGTGCTTTCGTGACTTGTCCGGGTAGCCTGTGCTTGGCTTTACTCGAGGTTACGGTTATTGTAGCGTACACGATGGTGAGATCGTGTATGTCTAGTGCCTTTGACCATGTAGGTCTTTTGTAAGGCCTTCGCCTTTTTCTGTTGGCTTTCGCGATATGGATTTCATGATTTGACATTGGATCGGTAACGCCCGACTTTGTGAGATCGAGGTTCGCCGTTATGTTGCTGTTTGGAGTAGCTTAGAGGGCCGAGGTTCTATTGGATGCCATGTTTCATGGTACGGCTATTTTCCTCTTTACTTTTACTATTGTTCCTACTCCTGTTGTTACTGGTTTACTTTAGTTTAGCACTATTGTTACTGCGTTGTTTCGTGGTAGGGTTCTGCCGGATCCCTACTGAGCCAGTGATAGGAGGCTTGCCCCTGACTTTTCAGGTGTAGCTGTTCTTCCTCGTGCTTGTAGATGCAGTGCATGGTTCTTAGTGCCAGCGTTGCCAGTGTCGGGCTTCCCCCAACTTGAGAGTACATTCTCTTTCCTGTTGTACTGTACTTTAGTTGGACTGCGCTCTGTTAGTTTTAATTCTTATAGAAAATGTAATTTTATTTCTGCTATTTTAGCAATACTGATCATTAAAAATTAATTGCTTACTGCTTTATCTGGAAGTTCAATGTACTCTTACATACCTTTTTATCCCTTCGGAGCTTTTCCGCTCTTGGGAGGCCTCTCAGAATCCAAGTGGTATCGGGTTTAACCAGTATCCGGAGACTGGGTCGTCACAATGTAACCAATATCATGGATATCAAGAGATAACTAGGAATATTACCTAATTACCTAAGCTTAATATATAATTATAAGGCTTGATCTGCAATCTGTTTGGAGTTAACAGGAAGCAGAAAATAGAAAGAATAACGCGATCTAGCAAGAATCGTTTCTTGGTAATAGCGGTCGCTTGATAGTAGCGGTTCTTGAGAAACTGCCTTCTGCCTGCAACAGGCAAAAGATCAATAGTGTGTGCAAGGCCTATTCTAAGGCAAATAATGCATGAAAACATGCTATACTGAAAGGTAAAACATGATATAATAGAATTGATGCATGGAGATGCGTAAATTTGGCCAAAGTTATCATCTTTTTCCATTAGATGTAGGGATATGCATGTTATGAAACCTAACATGCGTAATCATGGGGAAACATGAAATATGACATGTAGGAAGCATGGAATCAATAGAAAATAGAGGACTTTTACTCTTGACATGTTGTTTGAGCCATCATGAGATAACCTACCTTTAATTTGATCCCTAGACTTCGAATTTGTTACTGGAAGAAGGTCATTGTTCCTGCGCGTCCTACGTGGAACCTCCAACTTTTAGTGGCTCTATCTCCTTAACCTCTTAGTTTCCTAGCACGAAATTTGGAGGGTAGTGAGAAGACATAAAAAGGAACAATTAGTTCTAAAGACTAAACTTGAAATTATCTCGATTAGGGTTCCTAAATCCCTGATCTTTCTCAGAGAAATCCACTCGTTCCTGTGCGATTTACAGAGAACCAGTAACTTCCGAAGCTTCTAACTTCTCAAGGGATTGATCTCCTGGCATGGGGTTTAGAGGGGACTTAGACAAAACTAAATAGAACAAAAAGTTCCAAAGCACTAACATGAAATACCATCATCTTATCATTGAACCAGGCGAGCCAAAACGAGGGTTCGCACAGGTCGATGTTCAGGCCTATTTATGGACTTGGCCTAGGGTTTGAGGGATTAGAACGAATTAGGAGTCTTAATTTGGAGTAGGATTGATCCCAAGAGTCCTGAACTAGGTTGCCATGCAAGATAGCATCAAACTAAGGGGATTGAAATGGGAAAAATTCCATTTTTTCACGTTTCTCATACTTCCATTCACGGAACATAGTAGCGGTCAGGTCGAGACCGCCTTTATGTGAACACGGCTACGCGATAGACCGCGTTCTTGAGATTAAATCCAAAATTTTTAGATTTTCTAATTATCTCTTAATTGGTCTATTTATCCCATTTATTTTCCTAAATTACCCTAATTATGTTTCTAGAGTTGGGCTTGGGCCTACAAGCCTTAGAATTAGATTTATGGGCCCAATTTAAGTGGGCTTATTTATTGGGGTAATATAGGGCCTTTAAATTTATGTAATTAACCCCTAATTCATTAAATATCGCATTAAGCCTTTTTAAATGCTTAATAATTGTTTTTAGTTCCTGAAAATTCCTAAAAAATTTTAGGGTGTTACATTTACACGGGATCGTTGATCCATAACTTCAATGCCTGACGTTAATGGGGCCCAGTCTGGTCCTAGGAGGAGCACCCAAATGTACTTGTACCCATGGGAGCTATTATTGACCTCGGTGTGGCATTGCACCGAAGTGCATGACTTTCTAGATTAATCTAGGGTATTTCACTCTCGACATGATATTACTTAATGACTTGACGTGCTTGACTCAAAATGATACTTGCTTGAACTTGATTAGCCAATATCTTCTTCATACTATACTACCGAACTTCTCAATTTCTTGTTATCTACTTCATGATTCGTAATTATTCTTGTTCTATCTTGAGTTCATGCATAGGCATACATGTATTTCATGTAACATGCTAATTACTTAAAGTAAGCTTGGTAATAAAGATGTAATTCCTACTGAGCTTTTCGCTCATCCAGATTTATTTCAATATTTTTCAGGTAATCAGGTTGCCAGCGAGACGTTGTTCTAGCCGGAAGGGAAAGTGTGCATGGGTGCTCCTGAAGTTAGAAGACCCGTGTCTTTTTTTATTGAGTCTAGATTAGAGTCTAGTTAATGTGCCTTATTTTCTTTTGAATTGTAATTTCAGCGGAAGGTTGTAATAATTAGTTTCTATTAATGGAGTTTAGTTTTGTCGATCTTTCTGGCCTTCTTGTGTCTTTAAGCTTTGCTCTGATTGTCATGACTGTTTCGCTGCCACGTTCCGAGCAAGTTTCCGCTGCTATCGGTTCGGGGCATGACAATTGTTGTCGGGTTGTCATCAGAGACATTGTGCTAAGAGACACTGGCAGAATTGAGAGTCGGATGACATATCTATAAGAGTTCTCGGATAAGGACAATGAATTACGCCAGTCCTTTCAGCAAAATGTGTCGCATGACTCAGAGTGGAGCCAGCTAGTGGTTGAATTTCGGGCAGATCATGGCCGATTGGGCTGACAATGAGGTGCTACATGTTACTCGGAGTTGAGACATTGATTTGACCTACCTTGGTTTAGGAAGGTATTCTAAAGCCAAAGTTGAGAGGCAGGAGGTGCAAATGTCGAGAAAGTGATCTCAAGTTCCTGTGCGGGTACTGTGAGTAATCGGTATGGCTGGTTGAGTTGATGAGCATCCTGATAATATGTGAGAGGGCCCAGGATGGGATAAATGTTGGCTAGCTAGCTAAGAGGTTGATGGTGGATTTGATGGGAGTCAATTAGTTGGGTGCAATTCGAAATGGATGGTCCCTGAGTGAGAGGATGTAGCAACCCTGATAAAAACAAGATTTTTAAATAAATCAAATTAAAATAAAAGATAAGTAAATAGATGACAAAGAGCCTAAATAAGTAAATCATTAATCAAGAAGAAATAACGCCTTCGGTCAATGCGCGACTTCGAAAAGAAACGCCCTTACATAAGGCGTTAATTATAAAAAGGATGCCAACACCAAAGGGCGTCAATTCCCAAACGGCCGAAAATAAATAAAGGGCAAGTATAAGTGACGCCCTCTACATGGGCGCGTTTTACATAGGAATCGATGCTTGACAAGGCGTCAATTTAAATTAACGCCCTCGCTTAAGACGTTAATTCAGTTCGAGTTTCGTTCAACCTAGGAGACTATCCAGGGCAAGTTCTGGATAACTACGTCGAAGGTGCAATATGGTAAGAACTCTATCATGGAAGTATTACTTCCAATACAACTCTAACCCTATTAGGATCCCCAAAATCCTATAAATATCCTCCTAAATCAACCCTTGATCGCTATTTGGCGATCTGCTGCTGCTGGCATCAACGTGAAGAACAGGTAATGTTCTTCCTCTTTATTTTTGGTTGAGTGTGTTGAAAGAACGTTGATGTTCTTTTTCTTCCTCATCTTCCTATACAGGTTGTCTGTGTTGAGAAGACGATCACCCCTTTTTTACTGAAGATCGGGTATTCTTCGTCCATCTCCTGCAAGATATCTCTGTTCAAGAACATGGCATCGTTTTCTTCTCCAAACCTTCATCCGTTCATCAGTTAAAAACTTCAAAAGGTAGGTTTTCTCAAGAACGTAGCCCAAACTAGCTTAATATCTTTAATAATATCATCGATCCCCCATGCATATAGTTTTATTGTGGTTTCAACTATTTCTTTGCAATTTTCAAAGCAACGCCCTTGACCAGGGCGCTAATTTAAAGAAGCGACCCACACTAGGGCGCTACTTATTGTTTTGACGCCCTTCCCAGAAGTCGTCAAATTACATGTAATTAATAAATACCCACGTTTAAAATTTAATATCTATGTAACCATGAATCTAATGTATTGCATGAGTATACCTATGAAATCCTGTTAATTATCTTGTCATGACCATGAAATTGTTTTCCTGAAATTTTATTATCTGAAAATTGATAAATTATTGAATTAATGACCTGCACAAGGTCGTCTCTTATTGAACTGACACCCCAGACCAGGGCGCTAATTGAAAAGTAACGCCCCTGTCCAGGGCGCGTTTTTGTTAAAATTCCAGAATATTGATTTTCTGTAGAATGGAAATATTGAAGGGATGACTAATGTATAAGTCGTCAAATTGGGAATAAACGCCCCTGAGTAAGGCGTTAATTGGATAATTAATGACTTAGCTTAAGTCACTATTTTATGTATTTCTGTTTTACACTGATTATTGTCAACCGAAGGGTTTTATATATATTAATATCTATATCGGCACTATATTTCCACTCCGTGAATATAGTCCCACGTTTCATGATGTTTTATCGCACTACCCTCAATTCTCCTTGACATACAAGCTCTCCATTGGACATTCCGTTCCTTTGGACTAGCGAGTTAGTCATAGAGACCTCCGTAAGACTCCTCGCAGCCTTGGATTCCCTCAAGGCCGACTGAGCTGTTTGTACCATAAAAACCCATTACACTATTTTGCCATGTCACTCTATAGAAACATGATATACCGGCCCTCATGTTATGCAAAGTGTGTATCATGAGAATTCTCTTAATGGGATGAGGTTATCATGCCATTTGATGTTGTTCTTGTAAACCCCAATTCTATATCAACATTGTTATGATGTTCTTGTAAACCCCAATTCTATATTAAACTTGATGTTCTTGTGGACCTCAATTCTATATAAAGAATGTCCATACTTGTTTGTCATGGTACCCAAGTTAGGGAACCAATTCCACCTAGTTTTATCGATAATCGTGATTGTACCGTTATTATCGTCTGTCTATGTCAAGTTCCATATTTTTGACTATATTCTATCAAAGTCTATCGTACATGTCTATAAAGCTTTATTCTTGAAATTCCATATTGGTTATACACAAAAGTGGATGTTAAAATACATGATTAATGCCTGCGCATATAGGGCCCGATCTGGTCCTGGGAGGAGCACCCGAAAGTACTTGTGCCCATGGGAGTTGATTGATCACGGTATTGGCATTATACCGAAGTGCATGACTAGCTTGATTGAACATTCCATAAATCTTGTACTTGTACTTGACTTGATATTACATGATTTGCGTGACCCGAAAAAGGGAAATTGCATACTTGCGTGCTTGAACGTGATAGCCAAATTTCCACATGACATGATGAATACACTTGCTTGAATATCTTGATATTTTTTGATATAAGTTCTTGAAAGTTCATGACTAGTTCTTCTTGCTATCGTATTGTTATACACTCTCTCTATCTTGTCGTTTTATGCGAGCATGCATAGCTAAAGTGCCTTCATGAAAGATATAATTTCCTACTGAACGTTCGCTAACTTAGTGTTTCCCTACTTTTCAGGTAAGTCCGACGATGAGGGAACTCAAACGGATGGGGAAAATCAAGAGTGAAAGAGATAGAGCTTCTTCCGTGTTATCTAGTCTTTTTCATATTTTCTTGAGTCAACCTTGTATTTTTTCCCTTATTTTAGTTAGTACTTCAAAGGTTTGTAATAGACATTTTCTTATGAAGGAATAAAGGATTGGGTTATCTTTACTTGTGCGCATCTCTGATTTTGGTGTCGAATACACTAATACTCTAATTGACATGATTGATATAAACTCATCACGCGTCTCCGGGTATCTTCCGCTCTCGGGGCGTGACAGTTTTTGTGGTATCAGAGCCTAGGGTATTCAATTCCTAGGTAAACCCAAGTCCAAGGATAGGTTCAAACCTTTAACCAGTGAGATTGGGTAGAACCAAGGGTTGAGTTAACATAAAAACTTAAAAGCGCTTAAAGCGAGTATATATTAATCTAGTTATTGTAATTGTAGGATGATGGCTGCCGAACGTGCTCAGTGGCGCAACATGCAGCGTACACTTCAAGGCATGACTCAGGTGCTGCAACAGGTAGCACAAGGAGGTGCACAATGAGCAGGGGGTCTCCACCAAGTCTTTAAAAACATGAACCCGCCTAAATTCACGGGTTCTACTGATCCGGATGACGCAGAGCACTGGATCAGGGAGACGGAGCGTATATTCCGTGTTATGCAGTGCATAGATCAAGATAAAGTCTTATTAGCTACCTTTCAGTTAGAAAGGGATGCTTGATGCTGGTGGGAATCAATAGAAGCTACTTTAAATCAAGACCAAGTTACTTGGGAAGAATTCGTTGAACATTTCAACGCTAAATATTTTTCGGACCGAGTCCAAGAAAAGAAAGCTACCGAATTTGCCGCACTCAAGCAACGGTCATTATTGGTGGCGGAGTACGAGGCACAATTCTCTAAATTATGTCGGTATGCTAAGCACTTAGTTAACACCGAGAAGATGAAAGCTAGGAGGTTCCTTAATGGGCTCAGGCCCCAATATATTACCCAACTGGCGCCGATGGATAATCAAGTCTATTCGGAGATAGTGTGCCGAGCTCAGCTATTAGAAGACACCACGGAACTATCTGATAGAATCCGTGGGAAGGACAAGAAAGAACAAGTTACAAGTTCGGGTTCCTTTAAACCCAACTTCAAGAAGAGGCCTAGCAATGGAGGTACTTCCTCACAAGATCAGAAGTTTAAGAAGACCAAGCCCTTCTCCATCACCACTACCCCATCAAATATAGTGTGCAAGCATTGTGACAAGGCGGGCCATAGAGCAGAAGAATGATGGAGGAAACTAGGAGCATGTCTCTCCTGTGGGAGCCGCGATCATCGAATTCCCGATTGCCCATTACTTAATGATCAAGCTGGGGACGGGAAGCACCCAGTAACCAAGAATGCTCGTCTTCACGCAATTAAGGAGACCGAACAAGAAGAAGAAGGCGGACTAGTAGAAGGTACACTGAAAGTTTGTTCCAAGTCTGCACATGTCTTAGTTGATACTGGTGCTTCACATTCACTTGTTTCCAAGAAGTTCGTTGATCCGTTACCCCTAGAACCGGAACGGATAAAATTAGTCTTGTCTACTCCTGTAGGAAACGAGACTGATATTACACACCATTACCAGAACTGTGAAGTATTGGTTCATGGTAAGAATCTCCCTATCAATCTCATATGTTTAGACCTAAAAGAATATGATGTCATATTAGGAGCAGATTGGTTATCCATGTATCAGGCTACTGTGGATTGCCACAATAGCAAGGTTACTTTCAAGGAATTTTCGGAGCTGGTCTATACTAGCCCTAAGAATCGGAGCAAGTCCCCTCTTATCTCAGCTCTCCGAGCTAGCAAACTAATAAGGAAAGGATGTGCATCTTTCCTAGCGTTTGTCACGATTAAGGAGAATAAGGAAACTAAGATAGAAGATATCCCAGTTGTGCAAATTTCCGGACGTATTTCCGGAAGATTTGCCTGGATTACCTCCACAAAGAGAAGTGGCCTTCACCATCGACTTAGTCCCTGGTGCTGTTCCAGTTTCGAAGGCACCATATAGAATATCCCCTGCCGAACTCAAGGAGTTAAAAGAGCAATTGATGGAACTCATTAAGAAGGGATTCATTAGACCAAGTACTTCCCCGTGGGGAGCGCCTGTATTATTTGTAAAGAAGAAAGATGGATCCATGAGGTTATGTATCGACTATCGATAATTGAATCATCTCACTATCAAGAATAAGTATCCACTGTCGAGAATCGATGAGTTGTTTGATCAAATTTCAGGATCCAAGTACTTTTCCAAAATTGATCTTAGGTCGGGATATCATCAGTTAAGAATCAAGGATGAGGACATTCATAAGACTGCATTCAGAAGCAGGTACGGCCATTATGAATTTGTTGTTATGCCTTTCGGACTAACGAATGCCCCTGCTGCCTTTATGCAGTTAATGAATAGTATATTCAGGCGTTATTTGGATCAATTCGTGGTGGTCTTTATTAATGATATATTGATTTATTCCAAGACCAAGGGAGAGCATGAGGAGCACTTAAGGATTGCATTACAAATATTAAGGGCAAACCAATTATATGCAAAACCCAGCAAGTGTGAATTCTGGCTTGAGGAAGTGACTTTTCTCGGACATGTTATATCAAAGGATGGCTTATCAGTAGATCCATCAAAAGTTGAAGCTGTAAGAAATTGGGAAAGACCGACCAATGCTAGCGAGATCCAAAGTTTCTTGGGTCTTGCTGGCTATTACAAGCGATTCATCAAAGATTTCTCTAAGATTGCCGTACCACTTACGAGGTTAACTCGCAAGGAGATCCGTTACGAATGGAGTGAGGAATGTGAAAGAAGCTTCCAAACTCTCAAGGATCATCTTACTACAGCTCCTGTCTTAGCTTTACCAATGGAAGGAGAGAAATTTGAGGTATACACTGATGCTTCTGGCATTGGCCTCGGATGTGTTCTAATACAACAAGGAAAGGTTATAGCTTACTCTTCTCGTCAATTAAAGAAGCATGAAGAGAACTACCCCGTCCATGACTTGGAATTAGCCGCGGTAGTATTTGCACTAAAGATCTGGAGACATTATCTATATGGAGTGCAATTTACTGTATACTCCGATCACAAGAGTCTCAAGTATCTTTTCTCTCAAAAGGAACTAAATATGAGGCAAAGGCGTTGGCTAGAATATCTCAAGGACTTCGACTTCAATATACAATATCATCCTGGAAAGGGTAATAATGTAGCAGATGCCCTTAGTCGAAAGCCGAGAGCACTGTTAGCCAATTGTATGATTCAAGAATGGAAGTTGCTGGAGCAATTCTCTAAGCTCAATATAAGCATGGACATAGACTTCAAATGTGTCACATTGTCTCACATAAGCATTCATCCAGACCTATTAACTGAAACACAAGCACTTCAGGATGATGACCCAATATTAGTGGAAATCAAGGGCAGATTGGAAGGACAATCTGATTTCCAAATAACTTGTGAAGGAAGATTAATGTTCAGGAATAGAACTTGCATACCGGATTGTCCCGAGTTAAAGAAGAAGATCTTAGATGAAGCTCATAGATCAAGGTACACGATTCATCCTGGATCTACCAAAATGTACCAAGATGTGAAAAGAAATTTTTGGTGGCCCAACATGAAAAGGGAAATAGCAGACTATGTATCACGTTGTCTCACTTGCCAACAGGTCAAGGAGGAACACCAAAAGCCTGTTGGAAAATTACATCCTCTAGATATTCCCAAATGGAAGTGGGAGAATATTCGTATGGATTTCATCATGGGTTTATCTAAATCAAAAGGAGGACATGATGGAATATGGGTTATTATTGACCGATTGACTAAATCAGCGCATTTCTTGCCAGTCAAGAGCCGATGGTCAGTCGATGTGTTGGCTGCATTATACATCAAGGACATAGTCAGATTACATGGTATTCCTGTTTCAATCGTGTCTGACAGAGATCCCCGTTTTACTTCTCATTTTTGGAAGGGACTACAACATTCGTTGGGAACAAGGCTTAACTTTAGTACAGCTTTTTATCCTCAAACGGATGGTCAGACCGAGAGAACTAACCAGGTGGTTGAAGATATGCTCAGAGCTTGCATCATTGATTTCAATGGAAGCTGGCATGATCACTTGCCATTGGTGGAATTTGCATACAATAATAGCTATCAAGCAAGTATACAAATGGCACCTTTCGAAGCTTTATACGGAAGGAGATGCCGATCACCCTTATGCTGGGACGAAGTTGGAGAGAAACAACTGCTAGGTCCAGACATGGTAAGGGTTACCACTGAAAGAATACAATTGATTCGAGAAAGACTGCAAGTTGCTCAGTCTAGGCAAAAGGCTTATGCCGATACAAGAAGGAGAGATCTTGAATTCCAAGTCGGAGATCATGTATTTCTCAAGATATCGCCTGGACGTGGAATACGGAGATTTGGTGTTAAGGGCAAGCTTACACCAAGATTTATCGGACCTTTCGAGATACTGGAAAGAGTTGGCGAGGTTGCTTATCGCATCGCATTACCTCCTCAATTGTCCGAAGTCCATAATGTGTTCCATATATCTATGTTGAAGAAGTATGTACACGATCCATCACATATTATTGAACATGGAGACTTAGTTGTCCAGAAGGATCTCACATATGAGCAGAAGCCCATAAAGATACTAGATCGTGAAGTACGTACCCTAAGGAATAAGGTTATTCCCATGCTTAAGGTACAATGGAATAAGAACTCCGAACATGAAGCTACATGGGAGACCGAGGAATCCATGAGGAAGCGATTTCCAGAACTATTTTAAGGTATATACTCTACACTCTCACTTATATATACTATCGAATTTGGGGACCAAATACTTTTAAGTGGGGGAGGGTGTGGCAACCTGATAAAAACAAGATTTTTAAATAAATCAAATTAAAATAAAAGATAAGTAAATAGTTGACAAAGAGCCTAAATAAGTAAATCATTAATCAAGATGAAATAACGCCTTCGGTCAAGGCGCGACTTTGAAAAGAAACGCCCTTACATAAGGCGTTAATTATAAAAAGGACACCAACACCAAAGGGCGTCAATTCCCAAACGGCCGAAAATAAATAAAGGGCAAGTATAAGTGACGCCCTCTACATGGGCGCGTTTTACATAAGAAATGACGCTTGACAAGGCGTCAATTTAACTTAACGCCCCTCGCTTAAGACGTTAATTCAGTTCGAGTTTCGTTCGACCCAGGAGACTATCCAGGGCAAGTTCTGGATAACTACGTCGAAGGTGGAATATGGTAAGAACTCTATCATGGAAGTATTACTTCCAATACAACTCTAACCCTATTAGGATCCCCAAAATCCTATAAATATCCTCCTAAATCAACCCTTGATCGCTATTTGGCGATCTGTTGCTGCTGGCATCAACGTGAAGAACAGGTAATGTTTTTCCTCTTTAGTTTTGGTTGAGTGTGTTGAAAGAACGTTGATGTTCTTTTCCTTCCTCATCTTCCTATACAGGTTGTCTGTGTTGAGAAGACGATCACCCCTTTTTTACTGAAGATCGGGTATTCTTCGTCCATCTCCTGCAAGATATCTCTGTTCGAGAACAGGGCATCGTTTTCTTCTCCAAACCTTCATCCGTTCATCAGTTAAAAACTTCAAAAGGTAGGTTTTCTCAAGAACGTAGCCCAAACTAGCTTAATATCTTTAATAATGTCATCGATCCCTTATGCATATAGTTTTATTGTGGTTTCAACTGTTTCTATGCAATTTTCAAAGCAACACCCTTGACCAGGTCGCTAATTTAAAGAAGCGACCCACACTAGGGCGCTACTTATTGTTTTGACGCCCTTCCCAGAAGTCGTCAAATTACATGTAATTAATAAATACCCATGTTTAAAATTTAATATCTATGTAACCATGAATCTAATGTATTGCATGAGTATACCTATGAAATTCTGTTAATTATCTTGTCATGACCATGAAATTGTTTTCCTGAAATTTTATTATCTGAAAATTGATAAATTGTTGAATTAACGACCTGCACAAGGTCGTCTCTTATTGAACTGACGCCCCAGACCAGGGCGC
Source organism: Amorphophallus konjac (assembly GCA_022559845.1). Classification (NCBI taxonomy): domain Eukaryota; kingdom Viridiplantae; phylum Streptophyta; class Magnoliopsida; order Alismatales; family Araceae; genus Amorphophallus; species Amorphophallus konjac. The sequence continues at coordinate 243,892,096 of CM040124.1, forward strand.
TAATTGAAAAGTAACGCCCCTGTCCAGGGCGCGTTTTTGTTAAAATTCCAGAATATTAATTTTATGTAGAATAGAAATATTGAAGGGACGACTAATGTATAAGTCGTCAAATTGGGAATAAACGCCCCTGAGTAAGGCGTTAATTGGATAATTAATGACTTAGCTTAAGTCGCTATTTTCTGTATTTCTGTTTTACACTGATTACTGTCAACCGAAGGGTTATATATATATAAATATCTATATCGGCACTATATTTCCACTCCGTGAATATAGTCCCACGTTTCATGATGTTTTATCGCACTACCCTCAATTCTCATTGACATACAAGCTCTCCATTGGACATTCCGTTCCTTTGGACTAGCGAGTTAGTCATAGAGACCTCCGTAAGACTCCTCGCAGCCTTGGATTCCCTCAAGGCCGACTGAGCTGTTTGTACCATAAAAACCAATTACACTATTTTGCCATGTCACTCTATAGAAACATGGTATACCGGCCCTCATGTTATGCAAAGTGTGGATCATGAGAATTCTCTTAATGGGATGAGGTTATCATGCCATTTGATGCTGTTCTTGTAAACCCCAATTCTATATCAACATTGTTATGATGTTCTTGTAAACTCCAATTCTATATTAAACTTGATGTTCTTGTGGACCTCAATTCTATATAAAGAATGTCCATACTTGTTTGTCATGGTACCCAAGTTAGGGAACCAATTCCACCTAGTTTTATCGATAATCGTGATTGTACCGTTATTATCGTCTGTCTATGTCAAGTTCCATATTTTTGACTATATTCTATCAAAGTCTATCGTACATGTCTATAAAGCTTTATTCTTGAAATTCCATATTGGTTATACACAAAAGTGGATGTTAAAATACATGATTAATGCCTGCGCATATAGGGCCCGATCTGGTCCTGGGAGGAGCACCCGAAAGTACTTGTGCCCATGGGAGTTGATTGATCACGGTATTGGCATTATACCGAAGTGCATGACTAGCTTGATTGAACATTCCATAAATCTTGTACTTGTACTTGACTTGATATTACATGACTTGCGTGACCCGAAAAAGGGAAATTGCATACTTGCGTGCTTGAACGTGATAGCCAAATTTCCACATGAAATGATGAATACACTTGCTTGAATATCTTGATATTTTTTGATATAAGTTCTTGAAAGTTCATGACTAGTTCTTCTTGCTATCGTATTGTTATACACTCTCTCTATCTTGCCGTTTTATGCGAGCATGCATAGCTAAAGTGCCTTCATGAAAGATATAATTTCCTACTGAGCGTTCGCTAACTTAGTGTTTCCCTACTTTTCAGGTAAGTCCGACGATGAGGGAACTCAAACGGATGGGGAAAATCAAGAGTGAAAGAGATAGAGCTTCTTCCGTGTTATCTAGTCTTTTTCATATTTTCTTGAGTCAACCTTGTATTTTTTCCCTTATTTTAGTTAGTACTTCAAAGGTTTGTAATAGACATTTTCTTATGAAGGAATAAAGGATTGGGTTATCTTTACTTGTGCGCATCTCTGATTTTGGTGTCGAATACACTAATACTATGATTGACATGATTGATATAAACTCGTCACGCGTCTCCGGGTATCTTCCGCTCTCGGGGCGTGACAGTTTTTGTGGTATCAGAGCCTAGGGTATTCAATTCCTAGGTAAACCCAAGTCCAAGGATAGGTTCAAACCTTTAACCAGTGAGATTGGGTAGAACCAAGGGTTGAGTTAACATAAAAACTTAAAAGCCCTTAAAGCGAGTATATACTAATCTAGTTATTGTAATTGTAGGACGATGGCTGCCGAACGTGCTCAGTGGCGCAACATGCAGCGTACACTTCAAGGCATGACTCAGGTGCTGCAACAGGTAGCACAAGGAGGTGCACAACGAGCAGGGGGTCTCCACCAAGTCTTTAAAAACATGAACCCGCCTAAATTCACGGGTTCTACTGATCCGGATGACGCAGAGCACTGGATCAGGGAGACGGAGCGTATATTCCGTGTTATGCAGTGCACGGATCAAGATAAAGTCTTATTAGCTACCTTTTAGTTAGAAAGGGATGCCCGATGCTGGTGGGAATCAATAGAAGCTACTTTAAATCAAGACCAAGTTACTTGGGAAGAATTCGTTGAACATTTCAACGCTAAATATTTTTCGGACCGAGTCCAAGAAAAGAAAGCTACCGAATTTGCCGCACTCAAGCAACGGTCATTATCGGTGGCGGAGTACGAGGCACAATTCTCTAAATTATGTCGGTGTGCTAAGCACTTAGTTAACACCGAGAAGATGAAAGCTAGGAGGTTCCTTAATGGGCTTTGGCCCCAATATATTACCCAACTGGCGCCGATGGATAATCAAGTCTATTCGGAGATAGTGCGCCGAGCTCAGCTATTAGAAGACACCACGGAACTATCTGATAGAATCCGTGGGAAGGACAAGAAAGAACAAGTTACAAGTTCGGGTTCCTTTAAACCCAACTTCAAGAATAGGCCTAGCAATGGAGGTACTTCCTCACAAGATCAGAAGTTTAAGAAGACCAAGCCCTTCTCCATCACCACTACCCCATCAAATATAGTGTGCAAGCATTGTCACAAGGCAGGCCATAGAGCAGAAGAATGATGGAGGAAACTAGGAGCATGTCTCCATTGTGGGAGCCGCGATCATCGAATTCCCGATTGCCCATTACTTAATGATCAAGCTGGGGACGGGAAGCACCCAGTAACAAAGAATGCTCGTCTTCACGCAATTAAGGAGACCGAACAAGAAGAAGAAGGCGGACTAGTAGAAGGTACACTGAAAGTTTGTTCCAAGTCTGCACATGTCTTATTTGATACTGGTGCTTCACATTCACTTGTTTCCAAGAAGTTCGCTGATCCGTTACCCCTAGAATCGGAATGGATAAAATTAGTCTTGTCTACTCCTCTAGGAAACGAGACTGATATTACACACCATTACCAGAACTGTGAAGTATTGGTTCATGGTAAGAATCTCCCTATCAATCTCATATGTTTAGACCTAAAAGAATATGATGTCATATTAGGAGCAGATTGGTTATCCATGTATCAGGCTACTGTGGATTGCTGCAATAGCATGGTTACTTTCAAGGAATTTTCGGAGCTGGTCTATACTAGCCCTAAGAATCGGAGCAAGTCCCCTCTTATCTCAGCTCTCCGAGCTAGCAAACTAATAAGGAAAGGATGTGCATCTTTCCTACCGTTTGTCACGATTAAGGAGAATAAGGAAACTAAGATAGAAGATATCCCAGTTGTGCAAGAATTTTCGAACGTATTTCCGAAAGATTTGTCTGGATTACCTCCACAAAGAGAAGTGGCCTTCACCATCGACTTAGTCCCTGGTGCTGGTCCAGTTTCGAAGGCACCATATAGAATGTCCCCTGCCGAACTCAAGGAGTTAAAAGAGCAATTGATGGAACTCATTAAGAAGGGATTCATTAGACCAAGTACTTCCCCGTGGGGAGCGCCTATATTATTTGTAAAGAAGAAAGATGGATCCATGAGGTTATGCATCGACTATCGACAATTGAATCATCTCACTATTAACAATAAGTATCCACTGTCGAGAATCGATGAGTTGTTTGATCAAATTTCAGGATCCAAGTACTTTTCCAAAATTGATCTTAGGTCGGGATATCATCAGTTAAGAATCAAGGATGAGGACATTCATAAGACTGCATTTAGAAGCAGGTACGGCCATTATGAATTTTTTGTTATGCCTTTCAGACAAACGAATGCCCCTGCTGCCTTTATGCAGTTAATGAATAGTATATTCAGGCGTTATTTGGATCAATTCGTGGTGGTCTTTATTGATGATATATTGATTTATTCCAAGACCAAGGGAGAGCATGAGGAGCACTTAAGGATTGCATTACAAATATTAAGGGCAAACCAATTATACGCAAAACTCAGCAAGTGTGAATTCTGGCTTGAGGAAGTGACTTTTCTCGGACATGTTATATCAAAGGATGGCTTATCAGTAGATCCATCAAAAGTGGAAGCTGTAAGAAATTGGGAAAGACCGACCAATGCTAGCGAGATCCGAAGTTTCTTGGGTCTTGCTAGCTATTACAGGCGATTCATCAAAGATTTCTCTAAGATCGCCGTACCACTTACGAGGTTAACTCGCAAGGAGATCCGTTACGAATGGAGTGAGGAATGTGAAAGAAGCTTCCAAACTCTCAAGGATCATCTTACTACAGGTCCTGTCTTAGCTTTACCAATGGAAGGAGAGAAATTCGACGTATACACTGATGCTTCTGGCATTGGCCTCGGATGTGTTCTAATGCAACAAGGAAAGGTTATAGCTTACTCTTCTCGTCAATTAAAGAAGCATGAAGAGAACTACCCCGTCCATGACTTGAAATTAGCCACGGTAGTATTTGCACTAAAGATCTAGAGACATTATCTATATGGAGTGCAGTTTACTGTATACTCCGATCACAAGAGTCTCAAGTATCTTTTCTCTCAAAAGGAACTAAATATGAGGCAAAGGCGTTGGCTAGAATATCTCAAGGACTTCGACTTCAATATACAATATCATCCTGGAAAGGGTAATCATGTAGCAGATGCCCTTAGTCGAAAGCCGAGAGCACTGTTAGCCAATTGTATGATTCAAGAATGGAAGTTGCTGGAGCAATTCTCTAAGCTCAATATAAGCATGGACACAGACTTCAAATGTGTCACATTGTCTCACATAAGCATTCATCCAGACCTATTAACTGAAACACAAGCACTTCAGGATGATGACCCAATATTAGTGGAAATCAAGGGCAGATTGGAAGGACAATCTGATTTCCAAATAACTTGTGAAGGAAGATTAATGTTCAGGAATAGAACTTACATACCGGATTGTCCCGAGTTAAAGAAGAAGATCTTAGATGAAGCTCATAGATCAAGGTACACGATTCATCCTGGATCTACCAAAATGTACCAAGATGTGAAAAGAAATTTTTGGTGGCCCAACATGAAAAGGGAAATAGCAGACTATGTATCACGTTGTCTCACTTGCCAACAGGTCAAGGAGGAACACCAAAAGCCTGCTGGAAAATTACATCCTCTAGATATTCCCAAATGGAAGTGGGAGAATATTAGTATGGATTTCATCATGGGTTTATCTAAATCAAAAGGAGGACATGATGGAATATGGGTTATTATTGACCGATTGACTAAATCAGCGCATTTCTTGCCAGTCAAGAGCCGATGGTCAGTTGATGTGTTGGCTGCATTATACATCAAGGACATAGTCAGATTACATGGTATTCCTGTTTCAATCGTGTCTGACAGAGATCCCCGTTTTACTTCTCATTTTTGGAAGGGACTACAACATTCGTTGGGAACAAGGCTTAACTTTAGTACAGCTTTTCATCCTCAAACGGATGGTCAGACCGAGAGAACTAATCAGGTGGTTGAAGATATGCTCAGAGCTTGCATCATTGATTTCGATGGAAGCTGGCATGATCACTTGCCGTTGGTGGAATTTGCATACAATAATAGCTATCAGGCAAGTATACAAATGGCACCTTTTGAAACTTTATACGGAAGGAGATGCCGATCACCCTTATGCTGGGACGAAGTTGGAGAGAAACAACTGCTAGGTCCAGACATGGTAAGGGTTACCACTGAAAGAATACAATTGATTCGAGAAAGACTGCAAGTTGCTCAGTCTAGGCAAAAGGCTTATGCCGATACAAGAAGGAGAGATCTTGAATTCCAAGTCGGAGATCATGTATTTCTCAAGATATCGCCTGGACATGGAATACGGAGATTTGGTGTTAAGGGCAAGCTTACACCAAGATTTATCGGACCTTTCGAGATACTGGAATGAGTTGGCGAGGTTGCTTATCGCATCGCATTACCTCCTCAATTGTCCGAAGTCCATAATGTGTTCCATATATCTATGTTGAAGAAGTATGTACACGATCCATCACATATTATTGAACATAGAGACTTAGTTGTCCAGAAGGATCTCACATATGAGCAGAAGCCCATAAAGATACTAGATCGTGAAGTACGTACCCTAAGGAATAAGGTTATTCCCATGCTTAAGGTACAATGAAATAAGAACTCCGAACATGAAGCTACATGGGAGACCGAGGAATCCATGAGGAAGCGATTTCCAGAACTATTTTAAGGTATATACTCTACACTCTCACTTATATATACTATCGAATTTGGGGACCAAATTCTTTTAAGTGGGGGAGGGTGTAGCAACCCTGATAAAAATAAGATTTTTAAATAAATCAAATTAAAATAAAAGATAAGTAAATAGATGACAAAGAGCCTAAATAAGTAAATCATTAATCAAGAAGAAATAACGCCTTCGGTCAAGGCGCGACTTTGAAAAGAAACGCCCTTACATAAGGCGTTAATTATAAAAAGGACACCAACACCAAAGGGCGTCAATTCCCAAATGGCCGAAAATAAATAAAGGGCAAGTATAAGTGACGCCCTCTACATGGGCACGTTTTACATAAGAAATGACGCTTGACAAGGCGTCAATTTAAATTAATGCCCTCGCTTAAGACGTTAATTCAGTTCGAGTTTCGTTCGACCCAGGAGACTATCTAGGGCAAGTTCTGGATAACTACGTCGAAGGTGGAATATGGTAAGAACTCTATCATGGAAGTATTACTTCCAATACAACTCTAACCCTATTAGGATCCCCAAAATCCTATAAATATCTTCCTAAATCAACCCTTGATCGCTATTTGGCGATGTGTTGCTGCTGGCATCAACGTGAAGAACAGGTAATGTTCTTCCTCTTTATTTTTGGTTGAGTGTGTTGAAAGAACGTTGATGTTCTTTTCCTTCCTCATCTTCCTATACAGGTTGTCTGTGTTGAGAAGACGATCACCCCTTTTTTACTGAAGATCGGGTATTCTTCGTCCATCTCCTGCAAGATATCTCTGTTCGAGAACAGGGCATCGTTTTCTTCTCCAAACCTTCATCCGTTCATCAGTTAAAAACTTCAAAAGGTAGGTTTTCTCAAGAACGTAGCCCAAACTAGCTTAATATCTTTAATAATATCATCGATCCCCCATGCATATAGTTTTATTATGGTTTCAACTATTTCTATGCAATTTTCAAAGCAACGCCCTTGACCAGGTCGCTAATTTAAAGAAGCGACCCACACTAGGGCGCTACTTATTATTTTGACGCCCTTCCCAGAAGTCGTCAAGTTACATGTAATTAATAAATACCCACGTTTAAAATTTAATATCTATGTAACCATGAATCTAATGTATTGCATGAGTATACCTATGAAATCCTGTTAATTATCTTGTCATGACCATGAAATTGTTTTCCTAAAATTTTATTATCTGAAAATTGATAAATTGTTGAATTAACGACCTGCACAAGGTCGTCTCTTATTGAACTGACGCCCCAGACCAGGGCGCTAATTGAAAAGTAACGCCCCTGTGCAGGGCGCGCTTTTGTTAAAATTCCAGAATAATAATTTTCTGTAGAATAGAAATATTGAAGGGACGACTAATGTATAAGTCGTCAAATTGGGAATAAACGCCCTGAGTAAGGCGTTAATTGGATAATTAATGACTTAGCTTAAGTCGCTATTTTCTGTATTTCTGTTTTACACTGATTACTGTCAACCGAAGGGTTTTATATATATAAATATCTATATCGGCACTATATTTCCACTCCGTGAATATAGTCCCACGTTTCATGATGTTTTATCGCACTACCCTCAATTCTCATTGGCATACAAGCTCTCCATTGGACATTCCGTTCCTTTGGACTAGCGAGTTAGTCATAGAGACCTCCGTAAGACTCCTCGCAGCCTTGGATTCCCTCAAGGCCGACTGAGCTGGTTGTACCATAAAAACCCATTAAACTATTTTGCCATGTCACTCTATAGAAACATGGTATACCGGCCCTCATGTTATGCAAAGTGTGTATCATGAGAATTCTCTTAATGGGATAAGGTTATCATGCCATTTGATGATGTTCTTGTAAACCCCAATTCTATATCAACATTGTTATGATGTTCTTGTAAACCCTAATTCTATATTAAACTTGATGTTCTTGTGGACCTCAATTCTATATAAAGAATGTCCATACTTATTTGTCATGGTACCCAAGTTAGGGAACCAACTCCACCTAGTTTTATCGATAATCGTGATTGTACCGTTATTATCGTCTGTCTATGTCAAGTTCCATATTTTTGACTATATTCTATCAAAGTCTATGCTACATGTCTATAAAGCTTTATTCTTGAAATTCCATATTGGCTATACACAAAAGTGGATTTTAAAATACATGATTAATGCCTGCGCATATAGGGCCCGATCTGGTCCTGGGAGGAGCACCCGAAAGTACTTGTGCCCATGGGAGTTGATTGATCACGGTATTGGCATTATACCGAAGTGCATGACTAGCTTGATTGAACATTCCACAAATCTTGTACTTGACTTGATATTACATGACTTGCGTGACCCGAAAAAGGGAAATTGCATACTTGCGTGCTTGAACGTGATAGCCAAATTTTCACATGACATGATGAATACACTTGCTTGAATATCTTGATATCTTTTGATATAAGTTCTTGAAAGTTCATGACTAGTTCTTCTTGCTATCGTATTGTTATACACTCTCTCTATCTTGTCGTTTTATGCGAGCATGCATAGCTAAAGTGCCTTCATGAAAGATATAATTTCCTACTGAGCGTTCGCTCACTTAGTGTTTCCCTACTTTTCAGGTCAGTCCAACGATGAGGGAACTCAAACGGATGGGGAAAATCAAGAGTGAAAGAGATAGAGCTTCTTCCGTGTTATCTAGTCTTTTTCATATTTTCTTGAGTCAACCTTGTATTTTTTCCCTTATTTTAGTTAGTACTTCAAAGGTTTGTAATAGACATTTTCTTATGAAGGAATAAAGGATTGGGTTATCTTTACTTGTGCGCATCTCTGATTTTGGTGTCGAATACACTAATACTCTGATTGACATGATTGATATAAACTCATCACGCGTCTCCGGGTATCTTCCGCTCTCGGGGCGTGACAGAGGACCCCATGGTTGTCGAAGTTAGCACGGTTGAGAATTCCGAAGTTTGTGCAAACAACCTCATCATATTCTCCCCTCGAGATGTGGTTCGGGCTAGTTGAGCAGTCTAAATTTAGAGGTAGTGACTAATTAAGGTTTTCCCACGATCACTTTCCCTCTCCCTTGTTCTATCTTCTTCCTCTACTGACTTCCTCCGTTCTTCTCCTCCCGTCCCTCGACTGCAGACGGTAGAGTGAGAGAGCTCGGCTGGATAACGGTGGCAGTGGATGGTGGTTCGGAAGAGTATGGGAGAGACGATTTGTGCAAATAAGATTGTGAATCACGCGTTTAGTTTGACTTTCGAGGTCATTTATTGAGGAGTTGGAGTTTTTTCGGGTATCTAATGAGTTGAGGTTTCCCATCGGTGAGTTACTAATGACCTGGGATGGAATTCTGTGATCGGGTTACTACCCAACGAGATCAATTGGGCAGTGGTGTGTGCTGTGAACAGTGGTGCTGTGAAGCCTCGAAAGGCTGATGGTGTTGTATTCTTTGGGTATTGCAGGAACCAGTAAGAGATTGGTGTTGGGACTAGAGTCGATCCAGTGAGGTTTAGTAGTGACTTGATTTGCAAGGCACCAAAGACTACAGGCAAGTAATCGAAGCTGTGAAAGCTTATCATCCTTCTAGCTACCAAGCATGATTACCCTGATGCGAGTGGATGGTCGTCGTTAAAAACATTGCACATACAATTTTAAAAATCCGCACTCACACATATTAAAATTAAATTTTGAGCGTAGTGGCAAGTACGAGTCGATCCCACGAGGAGATTGAGTTTTGAAATTAAAAACTTTGAATTTCTTTTAGAGAAAAAATAATGAATATTTACTTTTGATTTTCAAATTTTAAAATAACATGAAATAAAACTATCTAAAGAAATATGGAGGGTTAAGAGAGAAAAAGATGGATATTTTGAGAGAGAGAGAAAAGTTTTAATCCAATGAAATTAAGTGCTAAATAAAATAGGCAAAGTGGGGTAGAGAATTTTACGGCCGTGGTGTGAGGGTAACGGCATCGTATCCTCGAGCCTTTGAATTGCGAGTTGTTGGGGACAACCACGTGCACTCGACCGGCAGACCTATCTCTATTGACCGACTTTAGACGAATTTTAGAAGGTTTAAGATAAAGAATTTTAGAAGAAACATTATAGAGAGATGGAGAGAAATTTTGCTACAAAATGAAGAATTGAATAATAATAACAACACTAGAAGTAATTATAAATTCAAATAAACATACAAGTGAATAAAAATTACAACAAAAATAAATTACAACCAATCTAAGGTGGAAGAACAATATGAGAGGGAGAAAAAGAGTTCCTACGTAAGAGAAATAGAGAGGTAGAGAGAGGGGTAGAGAGATAGAGAGAGAAGAAAGAACCTAAACTAAAGAAGTGAGGGGGAATGAGAGGGAGTGCTTCTACGTTAGGGGTATGTTAGTTGCCTTCCCATAAGCCCTCAAGAGCCCTTTTTATAGGGCTAACATTACCCCCAATCCATGTTATTTTATCCTTACTCACACTCATTGCAAACCTTTCGGTGCGGCCACTTTGCTTTGCCCATGTCAACCCATGCTTGCCAATGCCAACAACCTGACATGAGGTGCCCATGCCAACCACGTAAGGAGCCCATGTGTGACTGTGGTGTAGGTATGGGAGAGTGAGAAGAGGAGAGGGCGAAGCCCACGTGAAGGAGTGAGACAAGGAGGGGGAAGTGCGGTCGACGCGGTGGGTAGAGGCGTGAGATGGGGTGCATGGCGATGGTGGGTGGGAAGATAGGAAGAGTAAAGGGGAGCCCGTCGGCGTGCATGTGTGAGGATTTTGGTGCGACAGAGGGTGAGAGGTCAACGGACGTGGTGAAGTGTAGGCGAGGTCGACGCCATGGAGAGGGGGATGGTGCGGTTAGAGAGAGAAAGTGAGAGGGAGAGGGTGTGAGATGGAGGGAGATGATGGAGGAGGTGTGTGTATATGGGTTAGAGAGAGAAAGTGGCCGCCGGACGGTGGCTGTGCTGTGGAGACGGTAGAGGGGGAGCTACATGAAGAGAGAGAGAGAGTCCCGAGGTGCTTTCATGATTGTGAGAGGAGAACTGCGGCAGCTGCTGTGGGATGGTGGGGTGCATATGGGTTAGAGAGAGTGATGCGGGACGGACCATAGACTCGACTCCAATTTTATATGCAAACCTTGGACTCTAGACAAACTCACAATCGTCCCTTAGTGAGGGAAGCGTACGGACGTGCGCGGTTGAGAAACCGGTAGTGAGCTAGGGTGGTCGGCTCTCTCTCATGCCCGGATCGGGTCACGGGACGGGTCTCGCTCTCTCTCGTAGCGATGATGAAAGTAAAGCGAGCTAACATCCTATCACTAGCAGTGGCATACAAACATATACGAGATAAGCAAAGTACCTACGAGGAGGGTAGCGAGTGTACCTCCACGCTCCGGGTATGGGGAAGACGACCCCGGCCAAGTACGATACCTCCCGGCGAAGACGACCCCGGCCAAGTACGATAACTCCAAGTACAATATTACAGCAGCTATTTCTTACCCACTCCACGCAGGGAGGTAAAGGGCTACAAGTGGGGCCCGGGAAGACCGATCCTGGGTTGACGGGCAGCAAGTCGGAAGGGCTCTCGGGGTGGAACCGGGCTACTGGTCCGACTCGGTACTGTGCCGACTCAGTGCTGCTCCGACTCGGTTCTGAGTTACAGGACAGCATATAATGGCTTCCAAAGGGACACCGTCCTCCTTGAGTCTTCTGAAGGCCGCGCTTGGCTGGAATGATGATGGAGCGTCCCTGGTCGACTCTCTAAAGTGGCGGTTCTTGAAATTGAGCTTTGATATTTTTGCAAGATTTATTTTGCTGCTGCCTCTGCTGGTCTGTTCATAGAACAGATTTGCGCGCCACCACGAACGGAATTGTTATGCTCAGATCCGGAAGCAGATCGAGGCGTGGTTGGTGCCATTGGAAAGAGGACTCATAGATCTACAATATATATTGTTTTTCGGTCGATGCAGAGAAGGGATTAGAAATGGGAAGCTCTGCAAACTCTATGTTTTTCTATGGATCTGGTTACAGACTGTCAGGACAGAAAGGGATCTGCCTGAAAACAAATTTTGACTAGAGGGTAAGGGAATTTTATGGGTGCTGGGAAAATTAGTGGTGGAAGGGGGGACGTGAGGAACACTTGGTAAATTTTGTGGAATTTGTGAAAATTTCTAAGGGGGTGGGAAAATTACGACAATGGGACATTATCCCGCAGATCTGTAAACTGACAGATTACTGGGGGGGAAGAACAAAAATATGGAAAAAATATCAAACGAAGGCCAAATGGCACGAAATTTTAACTGGAGATTAGGGGTGACAGGGAGAACAAACCGTCAAAGTTTGGGCTTGATCAGAAAACGGGAGAAAAAGATAAAATTGTGGCTTTGAGATTCTATCCTGATTTGGACAGAACTATGACGATGGCGGTGGCGGTGCGATGGCGGCACGAACGGAAGCGGCGGCGGCGGGGCTGAGCATCACACTCCGAGAGGTGGTGGTGGAGAGGCTTCACACCTCTGAAATGGGGAGCTCTCATAGCTCCAAGAGAGAGAGGGGGTGCGCCCTTAGGCTCCTTGGGCACAAATGAATTTTTCTTCTCATTAATGCTAAGTAAATCACAAAATACAAGGTATATATAGAAAATGTAAAAAGACCTAAACTATCCCTAGATCTAGGGTTAGGGGGGGCCAAATGTGGAAGATCATATTTAATTCTCCCATGTGTTTTGACCCAAATAAAATAAAAATATAAAACTTATTAAACTAATATGAAAGGGGGGTGCCCCCTTGACTTTAAGGGCCATTATTTTTGAATTTTTTCACCCTTTGTCCCCTTGAATGGTCAAGCCATCTAGAAGCCCACTTTGGATATTTGACCAGCCCCACATGGGCCTTGGGGCTTAGGTGGACCAATGGGGAAGAAGGAGGGGGCCCCTTGCTGGACCTACTGGACTTTTGCAAATAACCCACGAAAACCTAAAGACTCGCATTTTGGCTTATACTTGCCATACAATTGCGCACCCAATTACACAAGGGTATAAATGCAAATAAAATGACACAAATCTAATAGAAAAATATCAGTGCCCGGTGTTGATTCCCATCAATTCTCCCCGTGTGGGAAGAACTCCACCCTGTCGAGTAAGGGGTGCGGCTGCTCGTGTGACTCCTGCGGATCCGTCACCGAACTTGGAAGCGCGGAGTACGCTCCACTCTAAGTAATCGTCACCTACTCATCCCGTATAGATTCGATATGCTCACGCTGCTGTGGGAATGAGGCTAGTGATGGACACTCTGGGGTGGGGTCACTCTCAAAGGGGAGGAGGCGGCTCGAAGACTCACTAGGAATCACCGTTGGGTCCCTGTCTGTGACTAGATCCGAGATAGAGAATGGTCGAGCCGATCCCAAATTCCGGCAAGTCTACAACGTACGTATTGGATTTGACTTGCCTCACACTCGAAAGGGACTGACAACGCGAGCATACAAAAGACCGACTCGACACATGCATGTACAGATCGACATACAAAACCCTAGACAAACCTATTGTTAGTCCGACCCATACATGTGTGATGGTGAACCAGAACATCTGAATGTGTGATTGGCATACACGAGATGCACCCGATGGTTGGCGGAATGGGGAATCCTAGACATCCTAAGATGCACCAGTCATGCACATTGGATTTGGATGCGGGAGGGCTAAGAGAACCAAAATCACCGTGCTAATGAACGGGCTTGATGGGTTTACATCGATCGGCCCATGGGGAAGGGGTGTGGGAGGGGACTTCCCTAACAAGGTGGAATGGATAAGGTGGGTCATACGGCTCACTAGGGAAGGGATCGAAGGGATCAAAGAAAGTATGACCCCTCGATATGGATTCCCCCATGACACGGTCCCAAGTTTGAAATCCCGGAAGGTATAAATAATCACCTTCATGCATTGTGATTGGTGGCATGATGGTCCTGTGTAGAAGGTATGGTTCCTCCCTCGGGATAAAAGGAATGAAGATTGGCTCGGCCGATAGGGGGAGGAATAAAAGAACCTCCGTGATGACATGACCCATGGTGCACACGGAGGTAATGGACCCTAAGGCTGGATGTGTGAAGCTACGACTATGGGGTTGGTCGAGGCCTCGGGCCAATATACATGTTAACTTCATTTGCCTGTCTAACCCCCTGATATGGTCGTCAAAAATATCAACATGATGGAAAGACCGGAATGTGGTATGGAAGCAGTTGACGGACACTAATGGTAGTGTAGGGTCCATGGATGGATAGGAAGGTGGGACCAAGCCATTCTTGAGCCAGCTAAGTAGTGACTCGGCAATGAAAAGCATTCTCGTTAGAAACACGGGTGGCTCGGGCTGAGGTGGCTCCAAATGAGATGGCTCCGGATGAGGATCAGAAATGGGTGGCAAAGGAGCACTAGGGGAAGGGTTCCCAGGCTATGTTGGGGGAGGACTGTCCTCCAGGAAGGGAAGAGGCCCTTGGGACCCGGTAGGTGGGGCTGGGTTGGGACTACCGGCTATGACCTTCCTAGCTGTGGTGGTGGCTACGTCTAGTCTCGGAGGTGGGCAAGGGGAGACCAGCGACTCAAAATAAGCACACCTCCTATCCACCCGATCCGAAATCATTTGCACCAGTTCGGAAACGGTGCGGGTTGGAGTAGGGGTATCGTGGTGGACATGCCCATAATCAACCGGCCTAGGCTTGGGTCTAGGCTCTACTACGTGTGGGGCTTGTTGCCTCCGACTATGACTCATTTGGTTGGAGGTGATTGGGTGGGGTCGGTTGGAGGTGACCGGGCCGGGTAGGTAGACCTTCCTAAGTTCGCCCTTCATCTCATGCCACGACTCGATGGGCCATTGCCTCTTAACCTCCCTTATACGCTCATTGCTCTCCCATTTCCAGGCGGCCTCGTTGACAAGCCTCTTTTGGGCAAAGCTGACTTGTATGGCATCAGACATAGTGTAACACTTGAAATACTTGTCCATGGCGGCTTCCCACTTGAGGTAGTCGCTCGGGACCTTGGAGCCATGAAAGTCCGAGGCTTCGGGCCTATGGAAGTGGATAGGATGGTTTCCAAGCCCATGGGAGTCATGCAGCCAGTGATATCGCCTAGGCGATTGGGAATCCATGGGTGACTGGAGACTATAGGACGGACATGAAGACACAAAGAGACAAGACACTAGACACGGCCCTAAAACGACAATGCAGGTTGGAATGCCGACTCGTCTACACACCTAGACTTAACCAATAGACGGTACATGGCGGAGGTTTGATCTGAAGATCGCGCTCACGCAAGTGAATCACATTCCCGATAGGCGTAACCTAACGTTCGGGCAACACCTTTTGATATACCGAATAAAGGTATGCAAATGCAACCTTGGACTGACTTAAATGACTCTTTTTTTCTTTTGTTTTTAAGCAAATACTACCCTAGACTCAACTTGCTCTGATACCAATTTGATGCGGGACGGACCGCGGACTCGACTCCAATTTGATATGCAAACCTTGGACTCTAGAAAAACTCGCGATCGTCCCATAGCGAGGGAAGCATACGGACGTGCGCGGTTGAGAAATCGGCAGTGAGCTAGGGTGGTCGGCTCTCTCTCGTGCCCAGATCGGGTCACGGGACGGGTCTCGCTTTCTCTCGCAGCGGTGATGAAAGTAAAGCGAGCTAATATCCTGTCACTAGCAGCGGCATACAAACATATATGAGATAAGCAAAGTGCCTACGAGGAGGGTAGCGAGTGTACCTCCACGCTCCGGGCGTGGGGAAGACGACCCCGGCCAAGTATGATAACTCCCGGTAAAAATAATTATTCAATAATTACAGCAGCGATTTCTTGCCCACTCCACGCAGGGAGGTAAAGGGCTACAAGTGGGGCCCGGGAGGACCGATCCTGGGTTGACGGGCAGCAAGCCGGAAGGGCTCTCGGGGTGGAACCGGGCTGCTGGTCCGACTCAGTACTGCACCGACTCGGTGCTGCGCCGACTCGGTTCTGAGTTGCAGGATAGCAAGTAATGGCTTCCAAAGGGACATCATGCTCCTTGAGTCTTCTGAAGGCGGTGCTTGGCTGGGACGATAGCGGGACGTCCCTGGTCGACTCCCTGAAGTGGCGGTTCTTGAAATTGAACTTTGATATTTTTGCAAGATTTATTTTGCTGCTGCCTCTACTGGTCTGTTCACGGAATAGATTTACGCGCCTCCACAAACGGAATTGTTGTGCTCAGATCTGGAGTCGGATCGAGGCGTGGTTGGTGCCGTTGGAAAGAGGACTCATAGATCTACAACATATATTTTTTCAATAGATCCAAAAAAGGGATTAGAAATGGGAAGCTCCGCAAACTTTGTGTTTTTCTATGGATCTAGTTACAGACTGTCAGGACAGAAAGGATCTGCCTGAAAACAAATTTTGACCAGAGGATAAGGGAATTTTCTAGGTGCTGGAAAAAATAGTGGTGGAAGGGGGGGACGTGACGAACACTTGGTAATTTTTGTGGAGTTTCTGAAAATTGCTAAAGGGGTGGGAAAATTACGACAAGGGGACACTATGCTACAGATTTGCAAACTGTCAGATTACTGGGGGGAAGAACAAGAATACGAGAAAAATATCAAACGAAGGCCAAATGGCACGAAATTTGAACTGGAGATTAGGGGTGACAGGTAGAACTAACCCTCAAAGTTTGGACTCGATCAGATAACACAAGAAAAATATAAAAGTACGGCTTTGAGGTTCTATCTTGATTTGGACAGAACTCCGGCGATGGCGATGGCGATGGCGATGGCGATGGCGGCACAAACGGAAGCGGCGGCGACGGGGCTGAGCGTCACACTCAGAGAGGTGGTGGTGGAGAGGCTTCACACCTATGAAATGGGGAGCTCTCACAGCTCCAAGAGAGAGAGGGGGTGCGCCCTTAGGCGCCTTGAGCACAAATGAATTTTTCTTCTCATTAATGCTAAGTAAATCACAAAATACAAGGTATATATAGAAAATGTAAAAAGACCTAAACTATCCCTAGATCTAGGGTTAGGCGGGGGCAAATGGGGAAGATCATATTTAATTCTCCCATGTGTTTTGACCCAAATAAAATTAAAATACAAATCCTATTAAACTAATATTAAAGGGGGGCGCCCCCTTGACTTTAAGGGCCATTATTTTTGAATTTTCACCGTTTGTCCCCTTGAATGGTCAAGCCATCTAGAAGCCCACCTTGGACATTTGACCAGCCCCACATGGGCCCTAGGGCTTAGGTGGACCAATGGGTAAGAAGGAGGGGGCCCCTTGCTGGACGTACTAGACTTTTGCAAATAAACCCACTAAAACCTAAAAACTCACATTTTGGCTTATACTTGCCATACAATTGCGTACCCAATTACACAAGGGTATAAATGCAAATAAAATGACACAAATGCAATTGAAAAACATTAATGCCCGGTGTTGATTCCCATCAGAGAGAAAGAAGGAGAACTGCATGCAGGGGAGCGAACAGCTAGAGAGAGATGGAGGTTGACGATGGTGTGGACGTGGGTTAGGGAATGAGGGAGAGTGGCGAGGGCTGCTGTGGTGTTGTTGCAGGTGACAGCGGCTAAGGAGTGCTGTGGCGATGTTGCAGGCGTAGGAGAGAAGAGGAGTGAGGGCGAGACAGTTGGAAGGTGGAGGTGGCGCTGGCGGTAGCTACCGGTGGTGGGTGCGCAGGGAGAGAGGGAAAGAGTAGTGCGATGGTGGAGGTGATGTAGGGCCACCGCGGTGTTTCCGGTGGTGTGGCGTGCATGGGTGAGAGGGAGACGAAGTAAGGGGGTGAGCTGACGGGGGGGGGGGGCGTGGAGGCAGCGTGCGTGTGTGTTAAAGAGAGAGGGCGAGAAGGAACATGTGTGTGTGTGTGTGTGTGGGAAGAGGGGCAGTGAGAGAGAGAGGAGAGTGAGACGCCGGCGGAGGGTGCATGCGGGTGTATGTGGGAGGTTGTAGGTGAGAAAGAGAGAGAGGGAGATCGTGAGGGGGGGCTCACGCATGGTGACTGCCGGCGGTGGGTTTTGCATGGCACGGTGGAGAAAGAATAGGAGAGAAGAGAGGGACATGGGAGAAATGTGGGCAACGACGGCTTGGCGAGGGAGACGCCGGAGGTGGCCGCGACGGTGTTTAGAGAGATAAGGAGAGGATGGCGGGAAGAGAAGGCCGACGGTGAAGGGTAGTGAGGAGAGTTAAGAAGGGAGAGGAAGGGCTCGCGGGCGGAGAGGATGAGAGGGAGAAGGTGATCGCCAGGCAATGGTGGGGGACCAAGTTGTGGCAACGGTGGCGAAGTGGGTGTACGGGATGTGTGCGAGGGTGAGAAGAGAAGGGAGGCCGGTGGGATGCCATGGTTAGAGAGAGAAAGAGAGATAGCGGCGAGGGGTGGTTGGCAAGCTGAGCAGGTGGCGGCTGCCATGGGAAATTAGGCTGCTTGCAGCCACGACGCCGTCATTTTCTCCTCCTCCGGCCAGCACCGTTGCTGGTGGCTGATCAAATGATTCGCCATGAAGCCCATGGAGAAGATGCATTGTTCATGGAGAGGGGAAATCTCGTCGCCCGTACGGAGATGCCAAAAGAAGTCCAATCAGACCAAATGAGGCCCAACTCCTCAAAGTGGTAGCCCCCGGGCCCACTTAATATAAAGTTCAAAAACTCACTCGGTACAAGCGCTTCCTAGGCTGCCTGTGGGTTGGGAAGTCTGAGCATCAGTTCGATCGGGAAAGCTCCCCCAGAGCCTCTTATTCCATGTCCCGACCAAGCACTCATCGCTCGGGAGACCTCTCCTAGGCCAGTGCCCATCGCTCGGACTCACTGATGGAAGCTTATTGATCACGGCCGTTGCAGGTCCGTTAATGACAAGAAGCTCAAGAGGACAGGGGAAACCAGGAGTCCGTGTGCTATAAGGAGCCCCGCATGAAGGACGTAACCCCCCCTGAGACTCCTCCTCTTATAGGGATCAGTCACACAAATAGGCCACTATTTAAACTGGAAAAACCCTACTACGGGAGGTAAGCAAGGCAAGAGCCAAAAAACCCTGTGTAGGAACAACTTCACCTTTTGCTGGAGAGAGATCTCGTGCTCCCATCTTCCTCCTAACTCTTCCCTTTGCATCCGAGCTCTACTATTTTACTGACTTAGGCATCGGAGGGTCTTCCCTGGGGTTCTATCCCTGGTCACCTCTGACTCGTTTCCCTTCTTGCAGTTCACATTTCAAGGGTACGTGGACATCATCTCCCCCGCTCAGGAGCAGCGCGAGATAACCCCTCTTCATCTGGTGCCGTCTGTGGGAAATGAACAAAGAGCCATCATGGTGTGAAGGAATTCTAGCAGGAGGACTACCGGTGACCCGGGGAAAGCCCTGATGAAGGAAGAAGGCGCACCTTCTCTCCCCACGGAGAACTCCCCGCCGAGCAACCACGCCTACGAGATACCTCCATCAGTGGCGGGGGAACAACTTCCCAGCGGGAGCACCGACGCCCTCCAAACCCTCAACGTAAAACTAGATGTCCTCGTGGATCTATTGAGGGCCCAGGCGACCAGGGAGGAGAAGTCGCAGCTCCCCCGGAAGAGCCCCCCATGTGGATACGTCTCCCAGCAAGCCGCTGGAGGTCGTTTTACCCTCTGGGGGGGGAGGCTCATTCGCAACTTGTTAGGAGGACCATCGCATGCCCCTCCCCCGGAGTAGGAAGCCTCCTCAACCCTGAGGAGGGAGAAGATCGGAGCACGCCGACCGTTTCTAGAAGCCGAAGCCCCCGAGGAGCATCGACACAAGATGCAAGTCTGCCCCCCCAAGCCCCTTGGGTCAGCGACAACCGGAGCTGTCTCTCCGACTGCGAGACTTTGACAGGCGTTTCAAGGAGCAAGAGCGCGCCCTCCGTGCCTTGCAGAAGACCTCTTCTATGGAGGACGAGGAGCGATCCCCGTTCTATGACTATATTTTGAAGGCAGAGATATCCCCCAGAATTTCACTCCCGACCTTCAAGTCGTACGACGGCCAGGGAGACCCGGCCGACCACTATGACAGCTTCGTCGCCCTAATGGCCTTGGGGGCGTCCGACGTAATCAAGTGCCGAGCGTTCGTGACCACTCTGCTCCAGGGTGCTCAGGCTTGGTTCAGGGTCCTCGCCCCCGGTAGCATCCACAACTTCAAGCAATTCAGGCGAGTTTTCAAGGAAAGCTTCGCCGACAGCCATCTACCCCGGTCAGTGGCGGGACTATTGGCCCTCAAGCTGGAACAGGGGGAGAAGTTACGGGCTTATATCAACCGATTCAAATCGGAAGCCCTGCGCATCCCCCACTTGGATGTGGCCTCTGCCATTACCGCGTTGAGCGGGGGTACCCGTGACGAGAACCTGCGGCGCAAGCTAGTGCTGCATCCTCCCACCTCCTTGGCCGAGCTAGTGACCCTGGCCTTGCGCCATGCAGAGTGCGAGGAAGTCCTCCACGCCTGCCACGGCACGACATGCTCGAGTAGAAAGGGGGACAAGAAGCGACCGTCCGACCAAGGGACATGCCAAGGAAAAAGGCGGAACCAGGACGGAGACCAAAAAGAGCCGTCCCAGAAGTACGAGCGGTATACCCCCCTTACCGCCCCCGTCTATGAAATCTATGAAAACATCAAAGGCTCGGGCCTCCTTAACCAACCCGAGCCTATGAAGACCAAACACCATAATCGCCGCAAGCATTGCCTGTTCCACAGTGACTACGGGCATCACACCAGCAATTGCCATCAACTTCAAGATGAGATCGAGCACCTCGTCTGCCAGGGACATCTATACTGATATGTGTCTAGGCAAAAGGAAGACCGAGGCGCCCCTGAAGAGATCGACAATGCCCCCCGCGGAGTCCACATCAACGTCATCATGGGCGGCGCAGCATCAGGCGGAGATAGCAGCCGAGGAAGAAAGCGTCATGCCGAGCAGGCGAGCCGAGCCTCCATTGAGCACTCTATGGCTCCGCAGGCGAGCGAATCATAGGCCCTGGTATTCTCCGACCAGGACCTGCAAGGGTTAACCACCCCACACGATGACACTCTCGTTGTATCGGCTATAATAAACCATTGTAACATAGACATTATCTTAATTGACAATGGTAGCGCCCCTGATGTATTATCCAATGAATGTTTCCTCAAGATGGGAGAGAATCTATCTAAACTCCGCCCGATCCGAACCCCCCTCTGTGGGTTCAACGGCCAGGTAACTTATCCCGAGAGAGCCCTGAGCCTGCTAGTTACTATCGACACCCTGCCCAAAACTGTTACGGTTATAGTAGACTTCATCGTGATTAAGGGGATGATGGCATATAACGCCATCTTCGGCCGAGGCATTCTCAGCCGAATGAAAGCGGTGCCCTCTACATTTCACCAAAAAATGAAGTTCCCAACCAAACATGGCGTGGGAGAAGTCCGAGGTAACCAGGCATTGGCTAGACGGTGCTATATAATCTCGGTCAAAGCCACTAGGCCGGAAGGGAAAAAAGGAGTAAAGGGAGCCGAAGAGGGACCCGCAACATCTGAGCTTGGTGGCGAGTTGCTCATGATTTTCCTTAACGGTGACTCGACTCTAGGAGAAAAGATCGTAGCTGATCTACCACTTGAGGGATTTCCTTACCCGGTATATTCGAGTCTTTGTATGGTCAGATGAGCACCTTCCTGGGATCCCGGGAGATGTGGTGATGCACAAGCTCAACCTCGACCCAACGGTAAAGCCGGTCCAGCAACGTAGAAGAAAGCATGCCCTAGAGAAGCAAGCGGTCATCAAAGAGCAGATCATTAAGGGGCAGAAAACTGGTCTTTTTCATCCGGTCATGTACCCTACGTGGCTCGCCAACGTCGTCCTTGTACCAAAGGCTTCTGGGAAATGGTGAATGTGCGTGGACTTCACCGACCTCAACCAGGCTACCCCGAAGGACTGCTATCCGTTGCTGAGCATCGATCAACTGGTTGACTCAACCTCTAACAACGAGCTACTTAGCTTTCTGGATGCCTACTCCGGCTACCATCAGATCAGGACGGACCCGGAGGACATCGAGAAGACCGCCTTCATCACTGACTTCGACGTACACTGCTACACCCGGATGCTGTTCGGATTAAAGAAAGCCGGAGCAACATATCAAAGATTGATCAACCATATATTCGAAGGATAACTCGATCGGAACGTCGAGGCCTACATTGATGACATGCTTGTCAAGACGCCGAAGGCCGAAGACCCCATCGCTGACCTAGCCGAGACCATCGACACCCTACTGAAGTGCAGCATGAAGGTCAACCCCGCCAAATGTGCCTTCGGAGTTAGATCCGGGAAGTTCCTAGGCTTCCTGGTAATTCAGCGTGGAATTGAGGCCAACCCCGACAATGTCCAGGCCATCCTGGACATGCGGCCGCCCACTTGCATCAAGGATGTTCAATGCTTTACGGGGTGCATTGCTGTGCTCAACCGTTTCCTGTCCCGGGCGGCCGAACGGTGCCTACCCTTCTTCAAATTGTTGAGGGGATCCAAAATGACATCTGCTACATTCACCTGGGATCAGGAATGTCAGAAGGCGTTCGCCGAACTTAAAAAATTCTTGGCCTTGCCCCCGGTACTGTCCAAGCCGGCCCAAGGCGAAGCTCTATACCTCTATCTCTCAGTGACCCCTTCTACAGTGAGCTCGGTCCTAGTCAGGATCGACGCAGGGGTCGAGATACTAGTTTACTATACCAGCAAGGTGCTTAATGAGGCTAAAAGAAGGTACCCCGCAACCAAGAAACTCGTGCTAGCGTTGGTTACCTCGGCCAAGCGCCTCCGACCCTACTTCCAAGGGCACTCCATCATTGTATTGACCAGCGAACCTCTGAAGAAGATTCTCATTCACCCTAAAGCATCGGGATGCCTCGTCAAATGGGCCATCATGCTTGGGGCCTACGATATCTCGTATCGCCCCCACTCAGCCATCAAAGGACAGGCTCTCGCAGACTTCATCACCGAAAGCACGGTCCCGATTGAAGCAGTACCTCCACCACTGCCCGGGCCCACTTGGGATCTGTTCGTCGACGGGTCCTCCAATTCGGTCAGATGCGGCACTAGTGTCCTCCTCAATTCCCTCGAAGGAGCAGAGCTGCGGTACGCCCTGAAGTTCAACTTCCAAGCATCCAACAACGCCTCCGCGTACGAAGCCCTTATCTCAAGGGCCAGGATGGCTCGACGATTGGGAGTCGAGAGGGCCAGAATCCACACTGACTCCCAATTGGTCGCTAACCAGGTCAATGGTGAGTACGAAGCTCGGGAAGGACAAATGGTCAAGTACCTCCAGGTGGTCAAGAGGATGGCCCAACTCTTCAAGAGCTTTGAGGTAGTCCGGATAGCTCGGGGGGAAAACTCCCGAGCGGACGCCCTCTCTCGACTGGCCTCCTCGGTCGACCCCGCAAGCACACGATCGGTCTTCCTCGAAGAGCTCGGGCGACCGAGCATTGAGTCTGAGCTTATGACTGTTGACCCGGTAGCCCCGAGCGACTGGCGGACCCCCTACATATCCTGGCTTCGGATTCTCAAGAGCTCACCGACCCTCGGGAGGCTCGGAAGCTGAAATACCAAGCTCGGTGTTTGGTCATGCTAGATGAGGCCCTGTACTGCAGATCTTTCTTCGACCCTCTCCTCAAGTGGATCAGCACCGATGAAGCCAGCCGAGCTATTCAAGAAGTACACGAAGGCACCTGCGGAGCGCACCAAGGAGGAAGATCATTCGCCAAGATCTTGCTTCGGCAGGGTTATTGGTGGCCCACCCTCCAGCGTGATTGCATGACCTACGTACAGAAATGTGACCAATGTCAACGCTTCGACCACCTGATCCATCAGCCCGCCACGGAGCTCATCACCCTTGCCTAGCCATACCCTTTCGCTCTGTGGGGGGTCAACATCCTGGGGCCATTCCTCATGACTCAAGCTCAGAAGAAGTTCGTCATCGTCGCCATGGACTATTTCACTAAGTGGATCGAGGCCGAAGCCACCACCAAGATCACCGAGTCAGTCGTATGGAGTTTTGTTTGGAAGTCGATCATCTATCGCTACGGTGTCCCCCGAGTGATCGTGAGCGATAACGGTCGACTATTTGATTCTCATTACTTCATAGACAGATGTGCTTACCTAAACATTCGCAACCACTTCACTTCGGTAGCCCACCCTCAGGCTAACAGACTGGTATAAAATGCCAATAAGACTATCTTAAAAGGCATCAAAACTAGGCTCGACAAGGCCATAGGTAGCTGGCTCGAATAATTACCGAGTGTACTATGGTCGCAGTGAACTACTCCGAGGACGGCCACCGGTGAAACACCTTTTCAGCTGGTGTATGGCACGGAAGTCATAATTCCATTGGAGGTCGGCAACCCCTCTCTCCGAGTCGTCACTTCGAGCCCGAGGTAAACGAGCATAAATTGTGAGGGAACCTCGACTTAGCGTATGAGATCCGAGAGATTGCAAAGATCCGAGCAATGGAATACCAATGGTGCATCACTCGATACTACAACTCCAGAGTCCGAGACAGACACTTCCAGCTGGGAGACTTCGTCCTAAGGAATGTCGAAGCATCTCGACCACTAGAGGCGGCGGGGAAGCTAGCCCCAACCTGGGAAGGCACCTACCGAGTGGTAGAGACACTCGGGAAAGGAGCATACCGATTGTCCACCATGGAAGGGACACCCGTCCCTCAGACATGGAACGTGAAAAATCTTTGCAAGTTCTACTTTTGATCATTTGGCAAGCATACACACGTAAGTAAAATAGAATAAATGACAGTCTTCTCTTCTTATTAAACGTTGATGTACATCAAGTAGGCCGTAGCCAATACAGTATGCATGTATAAAAATTACACCCTCTGCCACTACAACGCGAGCAGAACGCTCGGCTGACCCGGTAGGCGCTCCTACGTCCAACCACTGATTCTGCCTCGTGCGGAAACTGGCTCGGACAAAGGATTGCCGGCCTCGTTGGTTTGAGAAAGCTCAGAGGAAAGATGCCAAAATGAAAAAAGGGGAAACAACAAAAAAAAGAAAAAAGAGAAGAGGTCGACCCGAGCAAAATGGAGTGGAAGCTTAAGAGAGCTCCCCTTCTTAGCAATGGGGTCGACGGTGGAAAAAGTGGTCGGGTAGTGAAAGAATGAAGCTTGACGAGCTACATCCCCCCCCTCGGGATAACGTCGGTAGGTCAGGGACAGGAGGGCTACATGCTCCGGCATGACGAACCCTCTCCTAGAGTGACCCCCGACTGACGAACCCTCTTCCAGACTGAAATAGCAGGGGCTTCCCTCCTGCCCCCATCTGCATCATCATCTTCTGAAGCGCCTTCCATGCCCGCCAAGACCAATAGCACAATGCCTCGCAGATGGGAAAGAAGGAGAAACCACCAGGGATGGCCTTAAGCGATGAAAGGAAAAGGAGACGCCCCTCGGACCTTTTATAGGCCGAAGGGGGAGCTGATCACCTTAAATGACTCTCCCCTTACAAAACACGCTAAAAGGGGCTTTCCCTGCGTTGGTTACCTCATTTCGCAACATCCCCCCAGCGAGACGCGTGAAGCCGCAAGTCATTAAGTGCGGTATGGAAAAATGGAAAGGTGCCAGTGCCATGTCAGTTATTTGACAGATCGGCACATGCAATATCTGTAGAGAAAATTGGTGCCTTCTCCAACGACTACAAATCCGATAGTCAAATCACACCAGAAGCGGTAAGAAACAGTCAATTCAGCATTTAATACTGTCGCTATTATATTTTCCAAAAAAGTCTTACCAGGCTACATAAGGGAAAGGAAAGAAAAAAAGAAAGAAAGAGCTATTACATCAGGCCTCAGGCCCATCTTCAAGCTCGACAGGCGAGGCTTCCTCAACACCAGATGATCTGCCCCCAATATTCTCGGCGACGGCCGACCCGGGCACTGACCCCACCTGTATGGGAACTGTCTCGGTCGTGTGCTCTCCCGAAGATGCTGGAGTTGGCAATCGCTCAGACGAAGACTCCCAACCCTCCTATTCGCTCCAAGTATAATGGGAAGAGTCGGTCGAACCCCAGTCCGAGTCATAGCGTTGCCCGGAAGGAAAAATGAGCTTAGACGCCTGGGCCTCTGCCTCTATGACGGCCCGATCGTAGCCCTGAGAGAAGCCCTTTCGAAGGCCCCGGAGATAGCCTGACTCATAATAAGGGAAGGCAATTTGGAGAAGAGCCGCGTGGTAGGCTTCTGAGCACTTATGTCGCTCGAGCGCCTCCGCCCCAGCCGACTCCGCCTGCCCCTCGAGCTCGGCTATCCTCCGCTCTGACTCGGATAGCCTTCTCTCAGCGTTGGTCAGTGCATCCTCGGCTCCCCAGACTCGTCCCTCGAAAGTCTCCCGCTCGGCCTTCCACTTCTCGCCGCACCCGACCTGAATCAAACGCTCCTCTGCCAGGAGCTCATTCTTTCGGTCGACCATATGACGAGCCTAGGTCAGCTGCTCCGCCAACGACCGAGCCTCCGCTTGGCTCGACTGCACCTGAGCGCGAAGCGGGGACACCTCCCGACGGAGGTCACCAAGATCAAGGGTCAGACGCTCGACCTTCTGATCGAGCACACCATGGGCCCACGAGAGAGCCTCCCGCTCTGACTCCACCCGAGCATACGTGCCTACTGCCTCAGCACCGAGCTGGGCAAAGATCAGGGTGCCTTCCATAAGTTGCTTGAAAAGCGTGGAGGGGGGACTTCTCTAAAGTTTCGCTCGTACGACCCCTGAAGCTACAGAGTGGCACCTATGATACAGGGAGGTCCAGACACTGGAGGCACTAGTCAAGGGAATGGGAGCCATCTCCGGAGAGGCCGGGACTGGGGCACCCTCCCCGAGCAATCTTGCCTCTGGGGCCCCACCGGCTGACTCGAGATGAGCATCCCCGCCATGCCCCTCCCCAGCCTCGGTCGACTGCGATCGAGTCGCTACACCCTGTGACCCTCCAGCCTCGGCCGGCTTGAGCCGGGCTCCCGCATCTGGTGGCCCCTCTACTTCGCTCGGCACCCTAGCATCAACCGCAATCCCTTCGTCATTTGCCCCATCTTGCACCATAGAAGGAGGAGGCAACAGGGGAACCTCATCAACCGGGCAGATGGTCTCCACGTTCCTCACCCGTTTCTTCTCAATAGACTGGGCCTGCATCGAAGACCGCAACAACTTCGCCACAGGATCCTTCCGCTTGACCCCCCGACATTCTGAAGCATCGTCTCGGGCGACCACCTTGCCCTTTTCTCGGCCGCGGGATGAGCCCTCCGAGGCTGGGAGATCATTCGGAACCGGCGTATCATACACATTGATGATCTCCAGCTCGACCGATGGTGCCTCCTCCTCCTGCCCTCCTCAGCCGCTCGCCGCAGATCTACGCGAAAAGGAACAAATTGAGAAGAGGAAAGCACTCGCTTGAAAGAGGACAAGTTCCTGAGAACCTTACCCGTCGGCAACAGCAGTCCAGAAAGATACTCCTCGATGTTATAAGGAATCACCAACTCAGAAGTCCCCAGGCGGTCCCGCTGAATGATAGCAGCATCCCTCTCCACTTCCGGAGAGACCTCTATTTGCTTTGGAGGGATGTTCGGGTGAAAGTTGGGCGCCATCAGGAAATTTCAGACCACGCCGACTGCCGATGGGCCCACCCAAAAATATTGGGTCTTCCACCCATTGCAAAAGTAATCCTTCACAGAAAGGGACACACAACTCCTCCCCCGCCTCGCCTGAATGAAGAATAAGCCCTTCCCAGCAAAAGGATTATCCTTCAACTCAAAAAATAGTGGAAGAGATCAAGCGAGGTGCGCACCCCTCTCTGGCCACAGAGGAAAATGAAGGAGAAGATGAGGGTGTAAGAGTTGGAGACCAACTAGACATGAGCCATCCGGTAGAACCGAAGCAACTCGGCAACAAAGGAATGGAGGGGCAGCCGAAAGCCGCACTTCCAGGCCAAAAGGAAAGAACAGAAGAGACCAGAACGAGCGACCAAAATGGATTCATGAGGTTCAGGTGTGAGGAACTTAAATCACCATGGCAGCCCATACCGATTCTCCAGCCGCTTCACGTCCGCCTCACCCAGCTCACTGCGAAGAGCTTCTGATGGCACCAAAAAAGTCCTCGAGGCCAGTTCTCCCTCTCGGCTCTCGGCCCCTGGATTTTGGTCCGCCATGGAATAGACAGAAGAGCTGGGAGAAGAAGGGGAAAGCTCTAAATCAGAGGACTCTGGAGGAGAAGGAAGCTGACAAATCGCCGCTTCAGGAATGCTCTCTTAGCTCCGATGGCCGCAACGATTCTCCACTCTTCCGAGCTACAATCAGCAACGCAGGAGCCCCCACAAATATAAAAAGAGGCAAAACCCTAAACCCCGAAGATAAAAGGACGTAAAATGCGCAATGCTTAAATCGGAGGCGGCACGTCGATCCGATCTCCCCGGGAGGGGCCTTCTCTGATTCATCATAACGGGCATATTTTCAAGGTGAGCCACGTCAAGTGGCCCTTGTCAAAAAGAGAAATCTATACCTAACCAGTGCCACAAAACGTCCAGCCCAAACGCTACTCGTCCGAGCTTAATTTTGGCTCAGGAGTAGGAGGGGGACAAGTGGAGAGGGGAAATCTCGTCGCCCGTACGGAGAGGCCAAAAGAGGTCCAACCGGACCGAACGAGGCCCAACTCCTCGAAGTGGTAGCCCCCGGGCCAACTTAATATCAAGCCCAAAAACTCACTCGGTACAAGCGCTTCCTAGGCGGCCTTCAGGTTGGGAAGGCCGAGCATCAGTTTGATTGGGAAAGCTCCCCCAGAGCCTCTTATTCCCTGTCCTGACCAAGCACTCATCGCTCGGGAGACCTCTCCTAGGCCAGTGCCCATCGCTCGGACTCACTATTGGAAGCTTATTGATCACGGCCGTTGTGGGTCCCTTAATGACAAGAAGCTCAAGAGGACAGGGGAAACCAGGAGTCCGCGTGCTATAAGGAGCCCCGCATGAAGGACATAACCCCCCCTGAGACTCCTCCGCTTACAGGGATCAGTCGCACAAACATGCCACTATTTAAACTGAAAAAACCCTACTACGGGAGGTAAGCAAGGCAAGCGCCAAAAAACCCTAAGCAGAAACCACTTCACCTTTTGGTGGAGAGGGATCTCGCGCTCCCATCTTCCTCCTAACTCTTCCCTTTGCATCCGAGCTCTACTATTTTACTGACTTAGGCATCGGAGGGTCTTCCCCGGGGTTCTATCCCTGGGCACCTCTGACTCGTTTCCCTTCTTGCAGTTCACATTTCAAGGGTACGTGGACATCATCTCCCCCGCTCAGGAGCAGCGCGAGATAACCCCTCTTCAGTTCACAAAATTAACTTTGATCAAAGTTTGTTCTATGTAAAAAATTATAAGCAAACCCCTCAAGTAAAATATATTTAATAATTGTTTATTCTTCTCAAACATATCTCAAGTCTCATTGATTAAGATATATTTAAAATTTTAGATAATTATAGAAAAATCTTGATTTTATGTTAGACTGAGATTCACTTGGAAAACTCGCATAATTAATTAGAGTAAAGCCCAAAAATGATGTGTGTGATGTAAATAAATATATAAAAAATAGATGCTTATCATACCACAACAGTAGTAAGTATGCATGGCATGAACCCCGTCGTCCTACGGAGTAAAGCCAACATCAGATGTTATTCAGGTTCATGAAGAATTGGAAAGGATGAGGCTTGGCGTAAGAGGCGAATGAGGAATGAGAGAATTCCATTGGATGTGGTGGTCTAATCACGTTCTTCGAGAAGGGTTGGATCATGATTGCAAGTTAGGCACGACGCGCGGGTCGCTGGTAAAATAAATCCTTCGCCCCCTCCTGTCACGCCCTGAGCGCGGAAGGAACCCGGGAGTGCGCGATGAGTTTATATCATTCATGTCCATTAGAGCACGAGGTAATTCGACACATAAGATAGAGCGCGCAAAGACAAGATAATACCAAGTCCTTTATTCATTACTAACTCCAAATAACTTTATTACATAATCGAAAAAGAAAGTACTTTAATGGCAATCTAGACTCAATAAAAGGGAAAATTACAATAAGGACTCAAGACAATATAAAAGAGTCGATGTAGAAGTCTTGGACATCCGGGTATAGCTCTACGCTCAGCTCTCATGGTCATCCCCATCCGATTGAGTCTCGCTATCTTAGTTACCTGAAAAATAGGGGAAAATACTAGGTGAGCGAATGCTCAATAGGTCTTATATCTCTTGCTCCAAGCTAGCTTTAAGTAATTAACAATTGAACATGAAATGCAGATCATGCAGGGTACAATAATCAAGAGCTATAATGGCACAAGACAGATTAATAATCTGGAGATAATTTCATGATCTATAAAGGAAATAGACAAGACAATACTTAGGAAATAAATTCAAGGATGATCATGATGAGACAATAACAAGTATTTCAATAAGGTGCTCGCTTTCACAAGGGCATATCATGGGACTATCATTTGTAAGATTGGCCATATGTACATAGGAGTTCAAATATGTGAGTCATGAACATGTCATTCATGTGTGGAAGTGTCATAGATCAATCTTGCTTTTCATTGGTGTAATGCCACACCCGATCAATCATAATATTGGCACATGTTTGGACTTTGCCTCGTCCATGGGATAAGATCCAGACCCCGTCACTTTTCGTTCTAGCGTTGAGTATCAATTTTGTTGGACCCATAGCCCCTTTTAAATTCTGGACCAATTCCATGTCAATTAATGGCCAAAAGATTTCCAAGAATCAAGTCATGTAGGAACATTAAGGTAGATTCACAGAATTCAAGGATAGAACTTTGGACAAGATGACATGGCGATAAATCGTATAAAAACCAGGACATTCATGAAATCTGGGATAATTGGCATCCACGCAAGCCGCCGCCAATTACAGAACTATGTCCACTATAGTGGTCACTAATTTTTTGAACAGTATAAGCACGAAGAAATAGCATCCACTGCGACTGTCGCTAATTCAATATGGCGTCATCTGTCCTGGTCACCAATTCCAAGCAGAGACAGGTTCTCACAGAATGCCAGAAACAACGCTCTGTGATGGCTAGGGCGTCATGTTTCTTTAGAGTGACATGACAAATAAGGTTTCTAGGGTTTTTAGGGTACAACCTGCTCGGTTGTCTTGAGGGAAACCAAGGGTAGCATAGGCTTACGGAGGCCTTAGAGAAAGAAATTCCAGTCCGGCAAAAGGAATATCCGGCGGAGGGTCTTTCAATCTCCAAGAATTGAGGTGTAACACGAAACAACGTGAAACAGGGATTCTATCTTCAGACTTGAGATAGAAGTGCCAAAGACCTGCGATATGGGCCACAAATCCGATGAAACTATGAGACAAGAAAATATCGTCCATTCAAGCAAGCGCTATATCATAAATTAGCGTCTGTTTGAAGAGTCGTCAAAATCAATGTTTTACAGAATTCTAAATAATTTTACTATAATTGGCGTCCTTTCAAAAAGGTGCCATATCTTTAAATAGCGTCCATGTGATGGACGTCAATTCATAATTTTCAATTTATTTCAATTTTCATAATTTTGAACAAGAATCTGCGTCTCTATAAAGAGGCGCTATTTTAATAAGTAGCGACTATGCGAACAGTCGCCAATTCTTTTCTATGTGCATGGCTTGAAGCATTAGGAAGATACATATATAGAGACAAATCACTGCTCATTTGCTTAAGAATAGCATGAACAGTAGCATATTGATGTTTATGAGGTCTTTCAGAAAACTAATTACATGAAAGAGCAGAGAAAAATATGGGGACTCAGAAAATATGTTAATGCAGAAATATTACAATTAGGTTCCATACTTATTTAATTTTGAACATGCGTTAATTATTAATTACACAGAATGAAATAGCGTCTAGGTGATGGTCGCTAATTAAATAACGCCCAGAAGATCATGGCCAATTCAGAAATTAGCGCCTTTCCACACGGGCGTTCATTAAATAGCGACCACTGCTATGGTCGCCAATTCTTTATCATGAAGAAACATTGTAAACAAGTGCTAGAACATGCAAAAACGGTAACAAAAGATCATGAGAAGCTACATGGCCTATCTAACAAAGAAGATTGGACGTTTTGCATGAATATTAAAGGTTTTGCTTGGGAGAAATCCTACCTTTTCGTCGCTTGAAGGACGAAGACGTAAGAAGAAGAAGTAGCCGAGGATGCAAAAGAAGAGGCAGAAGAAGAGGAAGCAGTCGGGCGTTGCAAGCGAAGCAGAAGGAAGAAGATGAAGAAGAGGAAGAATCCCACGCTTCTTCATGGGTTCTCTGTAGCAGCAACAACAACAGCACGCACCGCAACAGCAGAAGCCACACGAACTCAATGGGAAGCAGAGGAAGAAGATGCAGGTGAGCTCCTTCACGCACGGGAGGTCGACGGTGTTGTGTAAATGATGTTTTGATGATGTCACACTATAAGTCATTGGCCAATTAATTAAGAAACTCATGAAACATCCTTTAATTGACTAGGAATGAAGAAGTTCAACCAAGCATAAAGGTTGCGTCGATGTAGGCATTGTGATGCGTTGACCTCACGAGCTCACTACATCGACCTCATTAAAGCTCGCAACATAGCCAACTCAGAAGAGTCGACTCCAAGTGTCGACACATATTGCAGATGTTCTGCCATGCAGGCTGCGTCAATGCCATGCTCTCAGAGCATCGATGCTATGGCATTTCCAGAAGCTGGTTTAAGCGCGCTTTCTTCAGATGCGTCGACCGTACTTTGTCAGGGCGTCGATGCAAGAGGTCTTCTAGAAGCCATTTTACAGGCCATTTTCCAACAGCTGCATCGACACATGGGTGAAGCCGCGACGACGCACCCAAGGATCATCTAAATAAATTCAAATGAAACTGTCTTTTCATAAACCATACAAAGAGCAAAAAGATCCGACGTAAACCTCTAGAAACACTATTTTTGTGGTCTGGAAAAGGTGTCCAGGACAATCAACTTTCCTTGTCATCATTGGCTTACCATATCAATCCTTTTGGTCAATAGAAATGTCAGTTAGCAAATGTGGGAAAGGTCACCTTTCATGGTAACCACCTTTTTACCTCCACCCAATCAGAAATGATGCCTAAAAGATCTTCCAGGACATAAGGACATCCTTGGTGCTGCTAGCCAATGAGGAAGAAGATGATGCATGTCCTCTCATTCAAAGTATTCTTATTTTTCTCAACGAATCAACTTGCAAAACTTTGGAGAGAAATTTTCCTGCCTTTTGAAGCTATAAATTGGATGCCCCGTCTTGATGAAGAGGCTGCTGGTGGAGCTACTCTTGTACGATGCTCATGCTACCTATGCTATTGAAGCTCTAAGCTTGCCTACAGGAAGAGTAGAATATGAGAAAGAAAAGAAAAGAGAAAGGAGTGCCTGCTCTGATTTCCATCAGAGAGAGAAGAGAAGGATCCATAGCCAAGCCAAGCCATCTAGTGTGGACGTCAAAAAAATGATGATGATCATACGACATGCACGTCTCAGGACTCGAGAGCGAGTCGAAGACGGAAAGGCCGGATAAACCCCATGCCTCCTCCAAGCCCGACGAATACCTACCCGGTGCTCCACCACCCAACAAAGAAGCCCCTCGGGCTGAAGAGATAACCCCAGCTCTCTAGTCGGCGGTGCCGAAGGCCGAATCAAAAGAAACTCAGGAATTCAAACACATGTTCAGCATGCGCCGAAAATCACTCAAAGTCCTGAACTAAGGCTCGGAGGCTCACAATTAAAGCAACACGGGAGGGCAGGCGTCCATCCGAATCACCGCTAAGCTGGGAAGGAATCTAATGGGTCTTAAACCGACGTGGCTATACCTCTACATCCTTAAATCGGCGCGCCCCTTCCAACAGCCTTAAACCGGCGCGCACCCCCTCCTTGGTTGTAAACCGGCGTGCCCCCCTTCTTGGCTGCAAACCGGCACGCCCCTTTGTAGGTCGTTAATCCGGCGTGCACAACACCACGCCGGTTTAACTCAAATGCCATCCCATCCATCCTCTGATACTCTATTCTCCTGTCAGCTTCGGGCGCAGAGTCGAGAGAATAGGGCATTCAATTCCCCAAGCCCTGTCTCGACCTCCGTTCGACAGTGCAGCGGCGAGGCATGCATCGACGGTGGAAGCAATAGAATATCTCCCGACAAATCTGTGAATGTCCTGTCTTTGGACGAATGCCAGTGTGCTCCACGAACCAGCAGAAGCCAGCGCAATGGGTTATCTCCCGATGTCATTGCAGACGTGGCAGAGATGGCGAGAATCCTCTTCTCCACTGTCCGTTCTATAAAAGGCATGCTCCACTGGAGAAGCAGAGGAGAGAGGCTGGAACCCCCAAAGGGAGATTGAAAAGAGAAGAGAGGGCCACCCGAAGAGAAGAAAAAGCTTCATCCCCGTGCCGGAGAAGAGAAGAGAAGAGAAGAGAGGAGAGTGAGAGGTGAGCTCGGAGGGGGGGAGAAGCTTGTGCTCCGTTCCCCCTCCCCCATCGATGTATTCCCTCCTTTCTCTCTGATGTATTCCCCCCTTTTTCTCGCTTTAGGGTAGATTCCCCGTTGTATTTCCCTTTGCAAATGAATAAAAAGAAAAGTTTTTTTCACAACATATGGTGTTCTTCTGCTTCCCTCTCTTTCCCTCTGCCTTCTCTTCATCCGGGGCCCTTCGAAGCTTGCTTCTCCATAGCATGGCCTTCGAAGGAGTCCGTTAGGGGATGAACATTCATGGACTCGTGGCATACATGTGTCCCGCTTCACGAAATCATCACCCGTGAGCTGCTGGAGCTCTTGAAGGCTAGTCCTCGAGCCTCCACAAGCGCTTACGGGTTAACGAAGGCCTCACTCCGAGTTTTGAGATTCACCCCGGAGCAATCCGTTTGGTGTCCCTCCTTTTTTCTCTGGCAAA
Organism: Amorphophallus konjac; assembly: GCA_022559845.1. Taxonomy (NCBI): domain Eukaryota; kingdom Viridiplantae; phylum Streptophyta; class Magnoliopsida; order Alismatales; family Araceae; genus Amorphophallus; species Amorphophallus konjac. The sequence goes on from CM040124.1 coordinate 243,927,136, forward strand.
ACCTTAGTCCGAGGGAGATGCTGCCCAAATTTTGCCAGACGAAGAACGCATAAGAACAAACGAGCAAGCTAAGCTCTCTGGCAGTAAGAACAGCGTATGCTTGAAGCCTCTGATCACGACTGAATCTCTGAGTTCCTGCACAAACCGGCCTAATAAAACATTCAATCTGCATGCTCCTTCACCTTAATAAACGATTAAAATGCTTTAACCTCCTTCTCTATCAACTTAATCCATTAATTAAGTGAATAAACCAATCAAAACGTCAATCTGCAGGTTGAAGGAACAAGAACAAAAGCAAGAAGAAGGAACAGAGCATAACAGAACGAAAGAAAACCCCCACGGAAGCTATTCTAGCGCGCTCTTAATCCAGCGTGGGCTAATCCAGTGCGCTACCCCCCCCTGCGCCGGAATAACATTACACTCAAAACCATCTTCAAACTCCTGAAATGAATAGTGTGCACCCTTGAGCCTCAATCCGGCGCGCCCTCCTGTTCTTGGCTAATCCGACGCGCCCTCTCCTCTCCTGGTATCCCCTTAATCCGGCGTGCCTAAAAGAAAGAAGGTGATTAAGAAAATAAAAAAAATACTTCAAGTTATAAAAAACTAATCAAAAGTCCCCCCTTGCTATAATCAAAATTTTGTTCAAGGGGCTCCGCCCCCGGAAACCCCCGCAAGGTCGAACCCCGCGACCTGACCGCGCAGGTCGATCCGCGTGCGAGGGCGCACGTTGCCGAGCTCGGGCTCCACACCTAACAACTCGCTCCTCCGGACTGCGTGTGAAGAGAAAATCAATGATGCCCCATGGCATCGGACGTTGACCTCGGAATCCTGATATGGTCATGATCCGAACACCTCTCGCCTGACCCGCTTCTACTGGGATCCAATCCTGCATCCACATTAAACTTGCCATATATACCACAAACATCCGTACGGCTTTATCGTCGTCTTCGATGCTTCAAATGCGGACTCTCGTCCGAACAGTGAATGGTCCGTTAGTGACCGACATATATATACCAAGATCTGATCCCGCATTTGCATTAAACTTTCCGTACTCACGGTAGGTATTTGTATGGTTTGTCACCGTCTCTTACGCTACAAACATGGACCTTTGTCCGAACATAAAGTGGTCCATGAGTGACTGACAAAATCTGAATGGGACGAGAAGGCTCTCGTCATCCCCGGACCCTTTGCATGGGAATATCAATAAGGCCTCCGTGGGCCATGCTTAGACCTCGGGTCTGCCCCGATCATGGTCATTGCCTGACCCATATCCTCGGCCTATAGCCCGCTCTCTTCGAACGTATATTGGTTCTCAGATCTGGTCCCAGGACATCCTCCCGTTGCCCCCTTGGCACCAGAAATATTGACGATGCCCACGCGAGCCCGACTTCGACCGCGGGGGGCCCACCGCAGTATGGTCGTAGCTTGATCTTGCATCGGGCCGACAAACTTATCGGTTTCCGACCGCTCTAACCGTGATTTAACTGAACATTTTCTGTCCCTTTGAACAATAAATTTATCGTACCCCGACATACATATACTCTAGTTTTCCCCGTGATGATCACGATTTTCTGAAGCCGGACGCTCGTCCGAATATCAAAATGGTCCCTTGAGTGACCGACATATTTCGAATGCTTGCTTCCCTAGACATCGGGCTTTCGACTGATTCGAGACCGCTATCGGCTTGTTTCTCTCGATATAGTTTCTTGGCCATGAGGCCCTGATTCCCGGTGATTAATCAAGGGTGTTCTCCTCTCCGAGGGGATGTAAATGACACTGTGACCTTTATGGCGCGGCGGGTTTTGGTCCCGACACGAACCACACAATCATCTGATTAGTCAGATCGAGCGCACAATAAATCGTCACTTTGTGACTGGCACGCCCACGCACTTAATAAACGAATAAACTAATCGAATAAATCGACTTAAAGAATAAACAAATGAGCGTGTCAAAAAGTGCGCCCACAGCTAGCCCTGGTTCTTTTGTTTCCTCATTTCTGCACCACCGGTCATAGTGCTTCTTCCCGTGGAATTACTGCATTTGCAACTTCTTATTTTGGTTTCCTGTGTTGTCTTTGTTTTTCTACATCAAATCAGTCCGTGTGTGGGGTGTTGCCACTGTGTAAGCTGCAGTTGCAGCGTGTGTGTTTGTCTCCTTGTTTTTGTTTTCTATTGTTTCCTTGTGGGACTTCATCCCCGTGTGTGTTGAGGACTTGTCCTCGCGCGTGTGTGTGGGGAGGGGGGGCTTGTCCCCGTGTTCTGCTGCTCTCCAGTGTGTGTGTGTGTGTGTGTCTATTTTGGCCAAAGAGTGGAAGCCTCATCTAGTTGGTGAGGGGTGGACGTAGGCTTGCCCAGTGGCAGTTGAACCACCTTAAAAACCCTATGTTGTGGTGTGTTGTGTGTTATCCATTTCCTCTATCCCACCTTCACAGGTTCTCTGAGTTTTCTAAATGCATCTCATGTCATTCTGGTGATAGCTCTTCGGTTTCTGTTCAGGTCTGAGTTTGAATTGGCTTTTCTGCTCTCAGCCTTGTTAATCTCTTAAAGTTTTCAAAAGGTGTGTGTAGGATCTATTCACCCCCCCTCTAGATCCTCTCATACCATCCAACAGTTGGTATCAGAGCAGTTTCCCTAGAGATGTGGTCCAATAACCCAAGGAGATCCGATGGGAACGTCCTTCGCAGCTACATAGCTGAGGGCCATGCCATCAATCAACCTCCATTTTTCGATGGAACAAATTATCTATATTGGAAGAACTGAATGGAAGTTTTTCTGTGTGTTTAGGATCACTTGATGTGGCATGTTGTGAGTAAGGGTCCCTTTGTTTTACCAGAAGTAGATGACACCTGGACACCTGACCAGGTTAAGAAATCCACAACCAATTGAAGTGCCATGAACATCATGCAGTGCGCTATCCACCCCCCAGAGTACTCAAGAGTATACACTTGCAAATCTGCAAAAGAAATGTGGGATAGACTTGAGCTAATCTATGAGGGGACATCTGAAGTTAGGGCCATCAAGGCCAACATGTTAACTTCTGAATACGAATTTTTCAGAATGAAACCCGAGGAATCTATCTCCGAGATTTATGCAAGGTTATCTCAATTAACAAATTGTTTAAAACTGCTTGAGAAAGAATATTCTGACAGTGAGCTTGTTCGAAAGATCCTTAGATATCTTACCCCATCGTGGCATACTAAGGCCACTGTAATTGAGGATTCAAAAGATCTATTTGTAATGACAGTTGACGGGCTGATTAGCTCGCTCATGACGTCGGAGCTGAATGTGAAGAGGAATGAAGAAGACACCAAGCAAAAGAAGACGGTGGCTCTCAAAGTTGATGAGAGCACAGACGGCTTTGATGATGATAATGAAATTGCCATTCGAGAGGCAAGCTTAGCTGACCATGCACTCCTCACCCGATAGTTCAAAAATTTTCTAATAGGCAAAGGTAAATTTCAGAGAAGGAAGAAAACTCCACAGGTAAGTAGAAACTCTAATTTCAAATCTGCTCAAGTTAGGAAATCTGACAATGTTATTTGCTACCAATGTAAGAAGACAGGACACATGTGAGGAGAGTGTCCCTAGTTGCTCAAGCAAATGTCCAAGGCCAGCCCAAGGCAATGGTCTGCACTTGGAGCGACGACGAGGAGGAAGATGAAAGCTCCTCCGCACTGGAAGATGAGGAAGATTTCTGTCTAATGGCCTGTGAAAAAGAAGATCGGGTAACTAACCTGTTTGACAATTTCTCTCTTGAAGATTGGGAAGAGGCATACACCATTTTGTTTGAAAGATATGAAGCCTTTAAAAAAGAAAACATGCATCTTAAGAAGAAGATAAATGCTCTAGCTCATGACAACCCTATCAATAGAAATCTGGATTTGTTAAAGGCTGAAAATGAGGAGCTGAAGAGAAAAACTGATGAAGATGAGTCCAACAATTCAAAATTTAAAGATCTGGAAGTGGAAAATAGAAATCTTAAAAACCAACTCGAGGAAGCTAAGCTGAAATGTCTGCAATATCAAGAGGAAAATAAGCTTGATCTTGAAAAGTTTGAAGCTGTAAAAATTGTCAATGATGCTCTACAGAAAAATCTTGAAAAGGTTGAAGAAGAGTTGAAGAACAAACAATCTGCCCTAGAGAGAATGACTCAAGATAAGTCCAACCTTGATGCCATCTTAAGTACCCGGGTGAACTCTAGAAAGGAAGGGTTAGGATTTAACCCCACTGAAAAAAGACCCTTTGAATTCAAGACCATATCCTTTTGTCTTGAACAAGGAAAGGGTAAGCTAATCATAGAAGAGTCAACACGGTAGAATGTCCCTGAGCCCAAAGCTCTCAAAGCTCAATTTTCCCAAATCAAAGGATAAAATATCAAAAATTAGAAAGGAAACCCTCAGGCTCAGAGACCTGCTAGACAGAAAGGTCGACGCATCTCCCAAATAGGCCGACGCAACACTTCTCAGCCAAAGCCTGTTAGATCCCAAGGTCGACGCTATGACCATTCAGTTCGACGCACCAGAGGAATGCGTCAACGCAGTTCATTCTATTGTTCTGAAAAGAAAAATTGGTTCAATGATAAACGAAGGCTCAACAGCTAGCCAACCTTGGGTACCTTCCATACCCAATTCAATACACTTGGAAACCCAAGATCCAAACCTCAATTCAACTCACGTCCCATGAACTCCATGAAATCTTGTTGTTATATCTGCAACAAATTGGGACACACCAGCAACCAATGCTGGTCCAGCCAGAGATTCATATTCTTTAAGCAAGTCTAGATTCCAAAGAACTTATTGCATGCATTTAATTATGATGGTGGACCCAAGTTTGTTTGGGTTCCCAAAGCTTCTTCTTGATTTACTCTATGCAGGAATGCCTAGCAGCCCATCACAACCGATGGTACTTGGACAACGGCTGCTCGAGGCATATGACGGGAGACAAGAAGAAATTTAGCCATCTAATCAAGAAGGAAGGAGGCCAAGTGAGGTTTGGAGGCAAAGATAAAGGGAAGGTTATTGGTATAGGAACAATTGGTAAGAACTCTTCCAATTTCATTAAGAATGTCATGCTTATTGAAGGCCTTACGCACAATCTGCTCAGTATAAGTCAATTGTGCGACAAAGGGCACAAGGTTCTATTTGATGCTAATGAATGTAAGATTTTTGAGAAGAACTCTAACTCTGTGATGTTTGTAGATCATAGAGTAAATAATGTCTACATGGTAGACCTCGACACCTCACCTTCAGAAAATCTATGCTTGTCTGCCAACCAACTCAGTGATGCAGGGCTGTGGCACAAACGATTGGGTCATGTCAGCTATGGAACACCACATAAACTGTCCAAACATGGAATGGTTAAGGGTTTGCCAAAATTGACCTACTCAAGAGTTGGCCAGGTTTGTGAAGCATGTTCCCTATGTAAATAAACTTGAAAAACCTTTAAATCTAGAAGTGAGGATTTGTCATCCATGCCTTTTGAATTTCTACATATGGACTTGTTTGGTCCTAAAGAACAGCCAGCATTAATGGGAAAAGATATGGATATGTGCTAGTTGATGATTTCTCACGTTTCACATGGATCTTTTTCCTTACTAATAAGAATGATGCCTTTCTTGAATTTCAGAGATTCTTCAGAAAAGTAAAACAACAAGGTAACTTTAGAATTTCCACCATCTTGTCTGATAATGAAGGAGAATTCAAAAATTCATGTTTTTCTGAACTATGTAATCATGAAGGTCTAACACATATGTTTTCTTCTCCCAGGACCCCAGAGCAAAATGGTATTGTAGAGAGAAGAAATTGAACAATTGTAAAAATTCCCCAGACCATGTTGATTGAGAGCAAGCTCCCAAGAAAATTCTGGGCTAAAGTGGCAAACACGGCATGCTACACAATTAATAGGGCCAGGGTAAGGCCAAAGAGTAAGAAAACTCCTTATGAGATGCTGAAAGGTAAAAAAGCCAACTTGGCATACTTTAGAGCATTTGGATCAAAATGCTATGTGCATAACAATGACAAATCAGATTTGGACAAATTTGAAGGCAAGAGTGATATTGGAGTATTCTTGGGTTATGCTGAAACATCAAGGGCATATAGGGTTTTTAATGTTAAGAATCAAACCGTGGAGGAAACTCCACATGTGATGTTTGCTAAAACATTAACTGATTCAGATAAAAGCATTAATGACAGGAAAAAGGAGGAGGATGAAGGTACATTCCTAGAATCCAAGGAAGAACAAGGAGAAGGCTTCCAACCGCCATCTGCAGAATAGGTAACCGGTCAGTCGACCGAAAACCCTGTCCAATCAATTATGCCCGGTGAGTCTTCTATCAATTCTCGAACCCTAAAGGACCACCCTATCCAGAACATCATAGGAAACATTCATGATCCCCCTAGGACTAGGTCATTTCATAAAGATGTGCATAATGAAGACCTCATTGCATTAGTTTCTCAATTTGAACCCAAAAGCACTAAATATGCCTTGCAAGATGAAAATTGGGTTAATGCCATACATGAAGAACTTAGTCAGTTTGAAAGAAACCAAGTTTGGAATCTGGTTCCCAGACCCACCGACCAGCATGTTAATCGGACTAGATGGGTTTTTAAGAATAAGCTAAATGAAGAAGGGGCTATCACTAGAAACAAGGCTAGGTTGGTAGCCAAGGGGTATAATCAAGAAATTGGAATTGATTTTGAAGAATCATATGCCCTTGTAGCAACACTAGAAGCCATCAAAATTTTGATAGTCTTTGCAGGCTCCCTAGGCATTAAACTACAACAAATGGATGTCAAAAGTGCCTTTCTGAATGGATTGTTAAAAGAAGAAGTTTTTGTAGAACAGCCGCCTGCTTTTGAACATGTTGACTTGCCTAATCTTGTTTACAAATTGAACAAGGCACTGTATGGATTAAAGCAGGCTCCACGGGCCTGGTATGATAGACTCAGTGCGCATCTGACCGGGAAAGGCTACATCAGAGGTAAAATTGATCAAACACTCTTCACAAAGGTAATGAATGGCCACATCATCATTGTACAGGTATATGCAGATGACATAGTATTTGGTTCAACTAATGCTACCATATGCAAGCAATTTGCTGAACTTATGACAAAGGAATTCGAGATGAGCCTCATAGGGGAACTCCAATTTTTTTTTGGACTGCAGATCACACAAACGAAGGAAGGATTCTTCATAAATCAGTCCAAATATACATTGGAGGTTCTGAAAAGATTTGGAATGAAGGATGCCAAACACATATCCATGCCCATGAGAACAAATGCATCTCTAGATGCAGATGAGAATGGTAAATCTGTAGATCCTAAAACATACCGAGGTATGATCGGGTCTCTTTTATATCACACTTCTTTTAGGCCTGATATTCAGTTCAGTGTATGCATCTGTGCTCGATTTCAATCCAACCCTAAAGAATCTCATTTGGTTGTTGTGAAAAGAATCTTAAAATACATTGCTAGCACACATGACTTAGGGCTGTGGTATCCTGCATCATGATGTTTTGATTTGATTTCATATACTGATGCTGATTATGCGGGGTATAAACTTGATCGAAAAAGTACTAGTGGCTATTGCCAATACTTGGGTGGGTGCCTATTCTCTTGGGCTTCCAAGAAGCAGCACTCGGTGGCTCTATCTACTGTTGAGGCAGAGTATGTAGAAGTTGGTAGTTGTGGACCCAAGTGCTGTGGATAAAGCACCAACTCCAGGACTACGGAGTAGATCTTGGATGCACACCCATATTGTGTGATAACACAAGTGCCATCAATTTAGCTAAGAACCTCATCCAGCATTCCCGCACGAAACACATTGAAATAAGGCATCATTTCCTTCGAGATGAGGTAAGCAAAAAGAGTTTTGAATTCCAATTCATTGAAACAGAGAAGCAAATTGTAGACATTCTCACAAAACCTCTAAGTAATGATAGATTTTCAACCTTAAGGAGAGAATTGGGTCTATGTAGACCCCCCACTTGATTGTGCTTGCATGTTTTTGCTCATCTAAGTCCAAGGGGTCACTGGTTACTTATGTTAGGGGGAGTCCGTGTTGCATGATTAGTTGGTTGCATTGTTCACGTATTGTAGATTGTGTTCTCTATCTGTATGACCCATGGTATATGAAATGGTGGTGTGTGGAAGGACGGGCACACCCTATCTAAAAACACTCATTATGCATGAGAAGATACTCCGCCAAGTACCAAGGGTCCTCACATACTACATTTTAGTGCCCATGGTTTGAGGGGGAGTTGTCTGTTCTTCTTGAGATAGGTTCATTATCAGATTTGTTGCATTTAGTGTATTGCATCTGTCTGACTTAAGTGTGTCGACACACTGATCACTCTGCATCGACCTCTCAGTTCAAACTCTTTGCCTTTTCCCTTTCTATGAGATCACTCTACGTCGACCTCCTGTAAGCTAAGGTCGATCTCTCCGTGAGCCCTCCAGTCTGTTACTGCTTTTGCTCCTCTATGCTTTGCATCATTGAAGGGCTTGTTCTCTCATCATCTCCAGTCTTAATTCATGCTTGTATCTACTAAACACATTCACAAGCATCCCTTGCCATTCGAATCCTTGCAATTGTTGGGGGGGGGGGGGAGTGTGCACCATCATGTATTCATCTTTCCACTCCCATTTGGATAATTTCAAGGGGAGATTCTTTTCTAAGACTGCCTCTCATTGACTGATCTTACTAAATGAAATTTCCTGCACTTTCTATCATCGGTGTTTGAATGATTTTAGGTGTTAAGGTCAATAACTTCCTGAAGATTGCAAACCAGGAACTTGAAAGAGGGTCTCCACAGGCTTACTTATGTTGATGCTTTTCATGTTATAGGTTCTAATGTTACTTGGTCTGCTTATGCATTTTCATTGACAAACTTGGTTAATGTACTTCTATTGAGTATTGTGATCAAACAATCATATCAAGTGAGAGTTATCCAAAGCACTCATTGCAGAGCAATGGTTAGGACTCATTGAGTAACCGGATACACTTCACCTGAGACATGAGGTGGTTCACGTCAAAAAGTAATGTCTTGACTAACTCTGATCTGGTAGAGTTTATTTTTTTAAAAAAAAAGGCTTAACAGAGCAATGGCACTTGTCCACTGAGAAACTATACCCCTTCACCAATGAAGTGATAGTGGGTTAGGCATGAAGTGGCAAGTTATCTCTAATCAAAATGAGACATGATAGTTAACTGCACTGAGTAACTGGGGCATTTGCATCTAACATATGTGATTCCTCACATAAAAAGGTGTTAGTTGAACTTGATTGTCAGTACAGTCACTATAAAATCAGAGGTGCATGTTCAGATAAGTTCTCACAATTCCAACTTGTTTGGACTCAATACTCATGGTAGTTTATTCTGAAAAGTCACTGAATCTCAATGAGTTAGACTGTGCAGGGATTGTCCAGAACCTCCGTTCACTTTTGTGCATTAGCACTAGTAATCTTGTTTGAGCACTTTCTTGTTAGTTGCCTGCATTCTAATACTTCTACAAGTTATTGCTTTTAATCCATCAATTAACACTCTACTACCATGAAATGCTTGTGTGCTGGGAGATATCTACCTTTGGAGTTGATCCAGTCCTTTCCTCCAATGTGTCTTAGTCTTGAATCTCTCTTCTAAGACTTTCTCCTCATCTCATACTCCACACTGCCCCTTCTACAGCACCCCTCATGTTTTTGCTGATGTCAAAGGGCGAGAGAGTTTGCATGTCAAAAGGTAGAGAGTTTGCATGTCTAAAGGGGGAGAGAAAGAGAATTGTTTGTATGTAAAAGGGGAATCAGCCTTCATTATCTGATTGTCTGCATGTGTTCATTGCATATCATGATGAATCCTTCATGTGTTCATGTTGTCAAAACTTATTATATTCAAACTTGTATGATTGTGCACTGCATGCCAAATTTATTGTCCACAACTGTGAGCATAATGACTCACGGTTGCCATCATCAAAAAGGGGGAGAATGTTGTGTAAATGATGTTTTGATGATGTCACACTATAAGTCATTGGCCAATTAATTAAGAAACTCATGAAACATCCTTTAATTGGATAGGAATGAAGAAGTTCATCCAAGCATAAAAGTTGCGTCGATGTAGGCATTGTGATGCGTTGACCTCACGAGCTCACTGCATCGACCTCATTAAAGCTCGTAGCGTAGCCAACTCAGAAGAGTCGACTCCAAGTGTTGACACCTTTTTATGGATGTTCTGCCATGCAGGTTGCGTCAACGCCATGCTCTCAGTGATGTGACACAATATGCAGCAATAGAAATTTGATCCCTAGGACTTAATTCGCAATCACAACCACAAGATTGGGAGCAACTTGAGAGTCACCGTCACACTGCGCGCTCACGTTTCCCGGGGTGACTCGGTGATGCCGAGTCGAGATTGTGGAGGAAGCTCCTGGCTGGCTAGAGGACCAGCACCGCTAAGGTTGTCCCTCCCGAAGATATGAAGCCCACAAACAAGGGCGGCCGGGTGCCTTGGGGGCACTAGGTCACTCGCTCACTATCATCCACGGTGACCACACAAGGGTTGGTGGCTCCGGGATCGGGCACTCTCTCACCGACCAGCAGATAAGTTTCGCAGATATGAAATGAACAGGAGTAAATGAGCAAGGGTAGAGGCTCACCTGGCTGGTTTGAGGAAACCAACCCCGGTAGGAGACGAGGGCGAGCGGGGAAGTGTGGGTCCCCGCACACTACGCCGATGAAGCTTCAACCTGTTCAACTTAATACAACCACTACACCTCGCGCAGGAGGGTGACCTCGGGGAAGGGATGATCAAATACAATCAAACACTACCTCCACGCAGGGAGGGGCGGTAAGCCGGCCAGGCGGGGACGGGAGAATCGTCGGAGAACGGAAGAGGGAAGCCGAGGCTGTTTCCACATGCAGGCTGTGATGGCTGACTGCCAGACGGTCCCGGGGCTGTAGATCGCGTTCCAGAATTTTTCCGGATGCGAGACCAGCGTGGGGATCTTCGTATCTGGTACGCGGATGACCAGAATTTTTCTGAATTCTTCTGATGAAGTTGCGGGTCCGGGAGGAGTTTCGATCAGGGAAACAAAATCTGGGCGCGGCAGCTTCCTGTTTCTGACAGAAGTTTGCAGAGACTGCCCCGACCGCTCCCGTACTCTGAATCATGAACCGCCAGAGGTGCTGGAATCGTGGATGAGTCCTCTTCACAGAAAAATTGACGGGGAAGCCGTCTGATGTCAGAGAGGGCTGGGGGACTCAGAAAGGTGGAGGCAGGTCGTTGCAGGCTGTGGGTGGCAGACCCGCGCAGCCGAGGGAGAAAAATGGTAACTTTGGTCTCCGGACGTCGATCGATGTTCCGCTTCCTGATTCTGAAAGAAGACTGGACGAGGAAGAACTTTGTAGAAGAGCTCTTTGCCTGATTCTTCCGTGGTTCGTCGTGGTACAGCTTCTCCTCTGGTTCAGGTACTCTGCAGGGGGAGCTTTGCGCAGTCGGGGGAGATCGGACCTCCCGGGTAGCACGGATCTCGGATGGGGATGAGACCACCGCCGATACGAAGCTGACTGGTAGAGATTTCCGTCGATGTAGGCCATGCCTTCAAATGATGTCGAAGGACACCAGAGCAGCTTCTGCAAGTTGCCTTCTCTCTGCTGCCTGCAAACCAGAACTGGTTCTGCTAGTATTGGAAGGGGTGGATGGAGGAGATGGTGGTGGAGGGGCAAGGGGAAGAAGATGGATGGCTATGGGAGAGTAATGGACGTGGGAAGGGGAGTGCAATGGAGGGGAAGGGCAAAGAGGAGCAGTGGAGGGGGAAGAGGGGCGCAGCTAGTGGGTGGTGGGGAGAGGGAGTTCCCTCTTGGAGGTGGAGTGGAGGGGGCGCAAATGGGCTTGGGGAAGTGGGGAGGATTCTTCTTGATTTGGGTGGAGGGTTAATGGGTGGTGTTAATGGTGGCCTAGGGAGGTGGAGGAATTGTCTTGGGGAGGGGAAAGGTTACTTGGGAGAGGGGATTCTCTCTTGGGAAAGTGAAGGGTTGTATGGGGAAGGAGAAGGGTTGTATGGGGAAGGGGAAGGGAGTTATGATGATTAATGGCCTTGGGGAGGTGAAGGGGTGGGGTGGGGTGATGTGGCAAGGAGAAGAGAGAGAGAGAAGGGGGCGAAATTTGCAGAGAGAGGGGGAGGAGAGAGAGAGGGGGCCGCCCCCTTTAGAGAGAGAGAGAGAGAGAGCTAGAGAGAGAGAGTAAGAAGGAGAGAGAGAGAGACAAGAGGGGACAATGCAAATGGCTAATGCTTTCTTTAATACTTCATTTTTTTGACAAGAGGGGCTGTCCGGGACATCCATGAATGCTTTCTTCATGTTTTGACTTCACATGGATTGACCTGGTGGGTGAGGGTAGGAGGGTGGTGAGTGATGAGTACTTGGAAGCCCATAGGGAGTGGCCAAACAGATCAAGATGGGTTAAGGGGTGAGTGACGTGGAGGGGGGTTTCAATCCAAGTGATCGCCCTAGGGTCCCGAGCACACATAGGGAAGTGGAAGTCATGACCCTGGTGGGACCCGATGCAATGCTCCTTGTAGGAGGGTAAGGGGGTGATGTAAGACTCATTGGGCTCGGGTAGAAATAATAGGAGTTTACTCATGCAAGGACCCTTGGTGTAAATGGAGGTGATGGTCCCGATGGAGGGGTGTAAGAAACTAAGGTACCCCATGTGGCTTGCTTCTAAGGCCCACATGTTTGTCACCTCTATTTGCCAAAGTACACTCCTAACCAAGTCCCTCATAGCTCCTACAAAGGAGAATGATTGGAAGGTTGTGTGGAATGGAGAGGTGGGCACAATTGGGAAATGATTTTCCATAGGGGGTGCATGTTGTGGAGGAGGAGGTTTTGCTTAAGCCACTCAATGAGGGGTTCCCCGAAAATCACAATTCTCATGGAAGGAGGGGCTTTCCATTGAGTGGGGTCAAAAGGATCATAGAAATTGAAACTCTTATGGAGGGATTCCTCTCTGTCCTTGGATAGGTTGGCCCAAGTAGGACGTTCCCTGATGCATGTTGAACCTTCATCGACAAGGGGCAACAACGAGAGTGTGGACTCACTAGGAAGTGTGACCTTGAGGAGTGGAGAGCATTTTTTTGGGGGAGCTAACCATAGAAGAGCCCCTAGCGACCTGGCTCAAAAATGGTCCCATCTTGTACCCTTCAACCCCATGCAACCTCCCCATAGAGCAAGTTCAACTAGTGCCATGTCATTCTCTCTTCCTCTCTCTCTAGGGGGCGAACCCCACTGATGTGACACCACCCTTGGACCTATTTGCAAGCATTCAAGTTTGAGCAGCGGACTCACACTACCGAGCTCACCCGTATGGCGCACACTAGTGCCCGATGGCGACTAGGCGATGTTGGAGAGGGTCCGAGGCGGGACCTTGAGGCTCCAATGGTTGGCTAGCTTGGGGAGAACCCCAAATAGGCCTAGGATGCCCAAATCATGGGCGGCCAACACACCAAGGGTGTGGGTTAAGTGGATGCTCTCACAACTCGCCCGCGGTGGTCACTCAATGTACTAGCAATTTGGGCCGAACTCTCACTCTCCGTCCGACGAAGCAATAGCAATAATACTAAGCTAAGCAAGTGATTAAACCAGTAAGAGAGGGACCGAGGCTCACCTAGCCGGCGTGAAGACGCCGACTCCGGCCGGAGACGGGGGCGAGCGAAGAGGCGAGGGTATGTACCCGCACGCCGCGTCGATTGAAGCTTCAAACCTGCGACTTAATAATTACATGAACTACACCCCATGCAAGGGGGGGATATTGGGGTGGGGATTATGCTTAATACATCCAAAACTACCTCCACGCAGGGAGGGGCCTTCAGCCGGCCAAGCGGGGTGGGGAGATATGCAAAGAGAACCGACTTCCCGAGCTTCGCCGATTCTGCCTAGCTTCTGTATTTCTGGACAGAGGGTCGATGTCGATGCTCCCAATAATTCCACCGAGCTCAGAATCTGATGAGACTTGCGCCAAAAGCTTGCTAACAGATGAGGATGATGTCTGAATCTTGGCAGGAGCTCTGGAACTCAGGGCTGGTCGGGCTAGCGACTGGAACAGGTCAGCAGCTTCTTCCTCTGGCTGGTGCAGAACTGGTACAGTAGGTTGCAGAGGGTACCACGGACGCTTCTGAACTCCAAATGTGATGAGCCTGGCGGTGACGTGATCGTCGTCGGAGTAGCTTCGAGTAGGAATCAACGAGGCCCCAATCGGAGGTCGGAGAAGAACGAGGTAGCCGGATGAGCAGGGGCAGGTCAAACCTGGACCCACAGGGGCAGACGACACACCCCGACGAAGAAAATGGTAACTGGAAGCTTCGGAGGCCAAATGAGTTCCTTCTTCTTGGAGGTGACAGCTAACTGGTAATAGTTTCATCCCTCCAAAATTGGCGCTCCGATCCCTCACGAGCTGGCCGAGGTCAACTGTTGAACAGGAGCTCTGTCTCTGGTTCGGACAAGAATAGTTTCCCAGCAGCAGATTGACAGCAATGCCACGACCGCTCCCGAACTCCAAATCGAGCGCCGTCAAAGCCGTTGGTTCGGCTGTGGAGTCTTCTACGCAGAAAAATTAACGGGGAAGCCAACCGATACCAAGGTTGGCCGGTAGCCTCAGATCACCGGTGAAGGGTCGCTGCAGACTGTGGGAGGACAGAACGTATACTTCGGGGGAGAAAAATGATATCTCCCATATTCGAATGCCAAATGGAGCTCCGCTTTCTGGGGATGAAAGAGGATTCAGAGAAGAAGAATTTTGATGAAGAAACCGAGCTCTGATTCTTGCTAGGTTGGTCGTGGTGAAACTTCCAAGTGCTCTCTGGTCTTCAGCCTGGGGCAGATTGCACAGTCGAACAAGATCTGCTCCACCGCACAGCTCCGAGCTCGGATGGATGCGGGACCACCTCTGTTGGAAAGAGGACTCAAAGATGATTCCAACGATGTATGAAGCGCCTTCAGAAGCCTTAGGATGACGATGTGACACCTTCTGCAAGTCGCTGGACTTCTGCCACCTGCAACCTGCGAACTATAGGTGGAAGGTGGTGGGAGAAATGGGGTAAATGGAAGTGGAAATGGGGGTGAATTGGTGTGGGAGTGACCCCTAGTTGTGAGGGGGCCTAGGAGGGGGTGTTCTAAGGTGTGGGAGAGGGAGAATGGGGTCTGGAATGGGGTGTTTTCAGAGGGTGAGAGAGGAGCTACGACTTTGGACTGTGAGGGAGGCACAAGTGGGTGGAGGGAATGTGAGTTTGAATTTTCTTTGATGGGGAGTGATCAATGGTGGTCTTGGGGATGGGAAGAGGTGTCTTGGGAAGGTGGAGTGAGGTTTGGGGAAGGGAAATGGGTAGTTGGGGGTTGGAAGGTGGAGTGGGGATTGGGTGGAGCTCTCTTGGGACTAGGGGGTGAAATAAAGAGGGTTATGGGGAAGGGGAGAGGTTTAAATGGGGTAGGTGGGAGGTGGGGTGGTTGGGAAGGTGATTGAATGAGGGGAGGGGAGTTAATGAGAGGTAAATGGGGAGGAGAGAGAAAATTCTGAAAATTGGGGTGGAGGGAGAGAGAGAGAGAGAGAGATATTGAGAGAGAGAGATATTGAGAGAGAAGGCTAGAGGGATTTGGAGTATATCTGGAATTCAATATTCATGCATAAGTTGTTATATATGAAGAGTGGGGTGGCCTATTTATACGCACATGACTTTTTGACAAAGGACCCTAACAAAAGACACAATGACTAATAACCGAAGGGAAGGGGGGTGTCCATGGGCCTAGCCCAATGAGATGGGCCCAATAGCCTATCTAAACAACACAATGACTTAGGACATTGGTAGATAACTTACTAACCTAGGTACATGACTCAAATAAAGGGAAAATTACATGATTAAGACTCAAATAAAAATAAGAAAAACACATGACTCGACTCACAAACACTTGAGGAACATAATGGCACTTGCCGACGAACAATCCGAGTCCGGAGAAAATGTGGAGGGGCAAGGGATGCCCTCATCATACCCCCGGGGTGGGGAAAAGTTGACCCTGTCGAGTATGGGTCCACCAGGGAAGTAGTATATCGAACTGCGGCTCTGGGCGATCCACGATCTCCATACTCAACCCGCGACCATAGTCGGGGAACGGCGCTTCAGCTCGACAAAGTGACTCGGTCATACCCTCATGCTAGCGATGGGATCTTGCTTGCCTAGTATTACCGCTGTGTGCTCACGTCAGGCTCTCAGGCTATTTGTGGTGGCACTCCGAGGGTGTCTCTCACAAGGGTAGGTGTAAGCTGGAGGCACTCACTAGGATCCACCGCGGTGCCCTTATAAAGTGCTAGATCTGCCACATGAGAAATGGGGAGAATCCCAAAACCCTTTTTGAAAGTTCAACCCATAAGCCGTGTTGCCAAAGCCACTCGGAACTTGGCAAGGTCCAAGTCCTCGTGCCCTCAATTTGGAGGTGACCCTGGGGTTGAGCCACTCCAAAGTCATCATCGTCAAGTTACCAACTTGGAATTCCAAGTGGCGCTCATGAGTTTTTGCTCGCTTGTTGTGAATATCACCGCTTGTTGCTTGATATGTGCTTGGATGCATATGCCATGCTTGATGATGCGATGTGAGTGGGCAATGTTTGGTATGCAAAGGTGGTCCGGGGCAGCCACATGTAGATCGATCATGCTTTGATGCTATGAAGATTGTGACAGACTCAGGGGGACCGGGACATCCATAGATGAACCTTTTATGCATGGGTATGACAAATGTCGGGGGACCCAGACATCCATGTATGCTCCTCTCATACTTAAGAATCATGATGAATGAGGGTGGGCCAATACATCCAAATACGGTCCACTTATGCTTCCTACTTGACATGTGGGTGATGTAAATGAATGTACCCGACTTATGAATCATGCCAAGTGGTGTTGTATGCCAAGACTTATGCACTCTTGTGACAAAGATGTCTCCTATGTGTGGGCCTTTGGACTTCCATTGGAATGGGTCGAAGGGGTCTAGAAAGGTGGATATCATGAGATGGGGCACTTCCTCGATCCCTAGGTATATACCACCCAAAGTCATGGTTCCCATGGTGTAACCCGGGTCTGGGATGGGGTGGATTGGATCAAACATGGTGGGTTGGGGTAGTGAAAGGTAGGTGGTAGTTAAGGTGGTTGGGTTACTCGGGTTCCTTGACTCCCATTGGAATGGATCATAGGGATCATAAAGTGGGTTACCAAGGGGCTCCATGTCCTCAAGGTCCTCAAAAGGTGATGAGTCGTCTTCTTCTAGTGGAATGGTTGGGCCGGTGTATGGGGTGGGCTGGTTGGTCAAGGTTTTAGGAATCACAATGGTAGGGGAGTGGACCAGGATGGGCTCTTCCACTATGGGGAGAAGGAAAAGGATGTCACTAGTGTAGCAATCAATAGTGCAAACCGAGGAGATAGACCTAATGCATGGATGGATGAGGTTAAGGCTCTTGGGTTGGTCCGCTCCTAGGGCCAATAAAGAAGTCAAGTCTGATTGCCACTTTAGACCTTTGAGGAGATCATCCCAATCTTCTACCTCATAGTAGGATTGGATTGTAGTGTGATAGGAGTGGAGGGGAATAATTTGGGATGGATATCCCAAAGGTGAGAGAGGTGGGGGTGAGCTAGGAAGGGTGGGTCCTTGCTTGAGCCATTGGAGTATATGCTCATTCATGGTGAAGGTGGGTGACTCTTGAGGATCCGGGCTATTTGAAGTGGTAAAGGGTTGAGGCTTTTCCTCACCATTGGTGTGATCTTGGGCTTCCTTATGGGTGGGAATGGGTTCCGGACTAGCATCAACTCCCATGTGGAGGGTTGTGGAGGTTTCAATTCCTAGTGTTAATGGGTTGGGTAGGTCTAATGCGGGAGAATTGGTGATAGCTGGAGCATGGTGCATTTGGGGTGGTGGGCAAGGGTGGACTTGGATCGGAAGGGGAAGTAGAGGAGGCCTAGGTTGGGGAAAGATTGGTGAAGGAAGTGGGAGGTGAGTTGGGTGAGGGGTTTTGGGTTTGGGGATGGTGGCCATTATGGGCCTTGGTGGAGGGGTGGACACGGTGTCCACATGGTTTTTAATGGTGAGGGTTGGATGAGTGGTGGTCACCATGGAGGGAATTGGGTTGGTTAGGGGTCTCTTGCCCTTGGGATCATTTGGGGTGGAAGTGGGGGCTAAAGAGGCTTGACTAGTGTAGGTTAGTGAAGGGGGTTTTGGTTGGGGTGTGGGGGCCCTCATGGGATTAGGTGGGGAGGTGGAGGCCTTGGAGACTTGGGTTCTAGTGGTAAGGGTTTGGACGGGTGGGTTTGGAGGAGTGAGAGTGCTCCTCGAGTTTTGGTAACCCGGGTAGGAAGGGGACATATATTTTGCTCTAAGTTGCTCCTTCATGTCCTTCCAAGTGGTGATGGGAGTTTCCCTTCTAAGTATCTTTAGCCCGACAATTTGCATCCAATAAGTTTCCGCCCGTTTGGTAAGTTGCATTTTGGCAACCAATGCCTTTTCATCCTCGGATATATGATACCAAGTGAAGTATTGGTCCATTGTAGTTTCCCAATCTAAATATTCTCTAGGAGAGGTTCCATCAAAGGTGGGAAGTGGGAAAGGGACCATTCTATCGTCTGTCCTTGGGGCGGGCCTATTTTCTCCAAGTTGGTTGAGTCGGTCCGATATGTTATCAAGCCGCTCATTGGCATAGGTCAAGGCTTTCATGAAGTAGTTGACATGGCCAGGGAAGTTATGGGTGTTAGTGGTAGGTATCTCTTGGTGGCTTGGACTTATGGAGTGGGCCGATTGGTAAGGTTGATATGAGGTGGCCATACTAGGGGACAAGAGTGATGCACTTGAAGACTCTAAATGCATAGACATGACCTAGGACCAACTTGATAGAGACAAGTTGTGAACTTGCTCTGATACCACTTGATGTAACACCGACCTATGACCTATGTTGCAAGCATTCAAGTTTGAGCAGCGGACTCACACTAGCGAGCTCACCCGTATGGCACACACTAGGGCCCGAAGGCAACTAGGCGATGTTGGAGAGGGTCCGAGGTGGGACCATGAGGCTCCAAGGGTTGGCAAGCTTGGGGAGAACCCAAAATGGGCCTAGGATGCCCAAATCATGGGCGGCCAACACACCAAGGGTGTGGGTTAAGTGGATTCACTCTCAACTCGCCCGCGGTGGTCACTCAATTTGGTGGCAATGTAAAATCGGACACTCTCTTACCGCCGACGGAGTAACTATAGCAATAATACTAAGCTAAGCAAGTGATTAAACCAGTAAGAGAGGGACCGAGGCTCACCTAGCCGACGTGAAGACGTCGACTCCGGCCGGAGACGGGGGCGAGCGGGGAGGCGAGGGTATGTACCCGCACGCCGCGTCGATTGAAGCTTCAAACCTGCGACTTAATAATTACATGAACTACACCCCATGCAAGGGGGGGGGATATTAGGGTGGGGATTATGCTTAATACATCCAAAACTACCTCCACGCAGGGAGGGGCCTTCAGCCGGCCAAGCGGGGTGGGGAGATATGCAAAGAGAACCGACTTCCCGAGCTTCGCCGATTCTGCCTAGCTTCTGTATTTCTGGACAGAGGGTCGATGTTGATACTGCCAATAATTCCACCGAGCTCAGAATCTGATGAGACTTGAGCCAAAAGCTTTCTAACAGATTGAGGATGATGTCTGAATTTTGGCAGGAGCTCTGGAACTCAGGGCTGGTCGGGCCAGCGACTGGAACAGGTCAGCAGCTTCTTCCTCTGGCTGGTGCAGAACTGGTACAGTAGGTTGCAGAGGGTACCACGGATGCTTCTGAACTCAAAATGTGACGAGCATGGCGGTGACATGATCGTCGTCGGAGTAGCTTCGAGCAGGAATCGACGAGGCCCCAATCGGAGGTCGGAGAAGAACGAGGTAGCCGGATGAGCAGGGGCAGGTCAAACCTGGACCAATAGGGGGCAGACGACACACCCCGATGAAGAAAATGGTAACTGGAAGCTTCGGAGGCGGAATGAGGTCCTTCTTCATGGAGGTGACAGATAACTGGTAATAGTTTCAGCCCTCCAAAATTGGCTCTCCGATCCATCACGAACTGGCCGACGTCAACAGTTGAACAGGAGCTCTGTCTCTGGTTTGGACAGGAATAGTTTCCCAACAGCAGATTGACAGCAATGCCACGACCGCTCCCGAACTCCAAATCGAGCGCCGTCAAAGCCGTTGGTTCGGCTGTCAAGTCTTCTACGCAGAAAAATTAACGGGGAAGCCAACCGATACCAAGGTTGGCCGGTAGCCTCAGATCACCGGTGAAGGGTCGCTGCAGACTATGGGAGGACATAACATATACTTCGGGGGAGAAAAATGATATCTCCCAGATTCGAATGCCAAATGGAGCTCCGCTTTCTGGGGATGAAAGAGGATTCAGAGAAGAAGAATTTTGATGAAGAAACCGAGCTCTGATTCTTGCTAGGTTGGTCGTGGTGAAACTTCCAAATGCTCTCTGGTCTTCGGCCTGGGGCAGATTGCACAGTTGCACAAGATCTGCTCCACCGCACAGCTCCGAGCTCGGATGGATGCGGGACCGTTGGAAAGAGGACTCAAAGACAATTCCAACGATATATGAAGCGCCTTCAGAAGCCTCAGGATGACGATGTGACACCTTCTGCAAGTCGCTGGACTTCTGCCACCTGCAACCTGCGAACTGTAGGTGGAAGGTGGTGGGAGAAATGGGGTAAATGGAAGTGGAAATGGGGGTGAATTGGTGTGGGAGTGACCCCTGGTTGTGAGGGGGCCTAGGAGGGGGTGTTCTAAGGTGTGGGAGAGGGAGAATGGGGTCTGGAATGGGGTGTTTTCAGAGGGTGAGAGAGGAGCTACGAATTTGGGCTGTGAGGGAGGCACAAGTGGGAGGAGGGAATGTGAGTTTAAATTTTCTTTGATGGGGAGTGATCAATGGTGGTCTTGGGGATGGGAAGAGGTGTCTTGGGAAGGTGGAGTGAGGTTTGGGGAAGGGAAATGGGTAGTTGGGGGTTGGAAGGTGGAGTGGGGATTGGGTGGAGCTCTCTTGGGACTATGGGGTGGAATAAAGAGGGTTATGGGGAAGGGGAGAGGTTTAAATGGGGTAGGTGGGAGATGGGGTGGTTGGGAAGGTGATTGAATGAGGGGAGGGGAGTTAATGAGAGGTAAATGTGGAGGAGAGAGAAAATTCTGAAAATTGGGGTGGAGGGAGAGAGAGAGAGAGAGAGAGATAATGAGAGAGAGAGATATTGAGAGAGAAGGCTAGAGGGATTTGGAGTATATCTGGAATTCAATATTCATGCATAAGTTGTTACATATGAGGAGTGGGGTGGCCTATTTATTGGCACATGACTTTTTCACAAAGGACCCTAACAAAAGACACAATGACTAATAACCGAAGGGAAGGGGGATGTCCATGGGCCTAGCCCAATGAGATGGGCCCAATAGCCTATCTAAATAACACAATGACTTAGGACATTGGTAGATAACCTACTAACCTAGGTACATGACTCAAATAAAGGGAAAATTACATGATTAAGACTCAAATAAAAATAAGAAAAACACATGACTCGACTCACAAACACTTGAGGAACATAATGGCGCTTGCCGACGAACAATCCGAGTCCGGAGAAAATGTGGAGGGGCAAGGGATGCCCTCATCACCCACTCTCTCTCTCTCTCCCCCTCCCTTGGGCGAACTAGCCCCTTCACCTTCCCCTCCCCCTGCCACCTCAGCTGCCACCTCACCCTCCACCCCTTCACCTCCCCTAGGCCACTTAATACCCCATTTACTCCCACCACTTCCCAAGCATCTCTCCACATCCCCAAGGCAGCCCCTTCCCATTCCCTAGACTACCATTTACCCTCCATTAACCCACCACTCCAAATCCAAAGGCAACATCCCCACTACCCTAGACCATTTGCGCCCCCACCCCCATCCTTGGCCGCACCCCTCTCCCCTCCCCTCCACCTACCAGCTGCGGCCATCTCACCCCCCTCCCTCTTGGATCTCTCCTCTCCCCCCTGCTCAACCCCTCTCATCACCCTAGAAGCATCCCACCCCACCCACCATCCACACCTCTCCACCTCCGTTGCTAACCCCCACCTACCCCAACCAAGTTCTTCCACCCCTCTCTTCCCCTTTGATCAGTCTGCAGGTGGCAGAGAAAGGGCTGTCTTGCAGAAGCTGTCACGGAGTCATACGGCGACCTCTGAAGACGTGCTATACATTTCTGGAAAGGTCGACTAGTCGGCTTCGCAGGCGAGGCGGTCTCATCCCATTCCGAGTTCGGGGATGTCCGGGAGAGCCATTCTCCCCTGACTGCGCTGGACTCCCTCTGCAGAGTACCTGAACCCGGTTAGAAGCTGCACCACGACAAACGGTGAAGGATTCAGACTACGAGCTTTTCTACAAAGTTCTCCTTCCTCAAGTCCTCTATCAGGATCAAGAAGTAGAACTGCGTTCGGGGTCCGGAGGCCAGAGTTCTCGTTTTTCTCCCTCGGCAGGTCGGGTCTGCCTCCCACAGTCTACAGCGACCTGCCCCCACTCTTCTGAGCCTCCCTGTCCTCATCGGCATCAGACGGCTTCCCCGTCATTTTGCTGCTAAGAGGGCTTGACCACGGTTCCAGAAACTCCAGCGGCTAGTGATTCAGAACTCGGGAGCGACCGGGGTAGCTTCTGAAAGTCATTGTTCATATCAGGTAGTTACTGCAGCCAGAATCTGCCACCCTGTTCGAAGCTCGACCCGGACCAGCAGCTGCAGCAGAAGAAATCGTGAAAATTCTGGGTCATCCGCGTACCAGATACGAAGATCCCCACCCTGGTCTCGCCTCCGGAAAAATTCTGGAACGCGATCTACAGCCCCGGGACCGTCTGGCAGTCAGCCATCACAGCCTGCACGTGGAAACAGCCTCGGCTTCCCTCTTCCGTTCTCCGATGATTCTCCCGTCCCCGCCTGGCCGACTTACCGCCCCTCCCTGCGTGGAGGTAGTGTTTGATTGTATTTGATCATCCCTTCCCCGAGGTCACCCTCCTGCGCGAGGTGTAGTGGATGTATTAAGTAGAACAGGTTGAAGCTTCATCAGCGCAGTGTGCGGGGACCCACACTTCCCCGCTCGTCCTCGTCTCCGACCGGGGTTGGTTTCCTCAAACCAGCCAGGTGAGCCTCTACCCTTGCTCATTTACTCCTGTTCATTTCATATCTGCGAAACTTATCTGCTGGTCGGTGAGAGAGTGCCCGATCCCGGAGCCACCAACCCTTGTGTGGTCACCGTGGATGATAGTGAGCGAGTGACCTAGTGCCCCAAGGCACCCAGCCGCCCTTGTTTGTGGGCTTCATATCCTCGGGTGGGACAACCTTAGCGATGCTGGTCCTCTATCCAGCCAGGGGCTTTCTCCACAATCTCGACTCGGCATCACCGAGTCACCCCGGGAAACGTGTGCGCGCGGTGTGTCGGTGACTCTCAAGTTGCTCCCAATCTTGTGGTTGTGATTGGAAATCAATTCCTAGGGATCAATTTCTTTTGCTGCATATTGTGTCACATCAAGTGGTATCAGAGCAAGTCGTTCGATTTGTTCTATCCAAATCGGGGTCCTGGGAATCTCATGTTCACCATGTTCTTTAGCTTCAAAGTAGTCCTACCCCACAACAAAATCACCACTGTGTTCCTTGATGAGTACCAATCGGGAAATTATGTCTCCCAAACTCTTGTGAACTCATTGTCGCAAGAAGGGAAAATTGTCATCCATGGGGAATGGGTTTTCGTAGAGTTCTACGTACCTTGTGTAAGCCGCATTCCCTCCAAATCCATTACGTGGGGTAGTGGGGCATGGTGCAAAATTCGGCCCCTTGGGTCACATATTATTTTGGGAAAAGAATGGATGGAAGAACAACAACCAATCATAGATCCCGAAGGAAAAGGGTGTCACTTGCAATCCCCGGGAGACAAGAAAAGGTTCCACTTCCCAAATTCTTATAACCAAACCCTCTCCAAGTTTGAGCAAACCAGTCAAAAGCGGTCAGTTAAAATGGAAAATGAGCCTCAAATCTCCATTACACAAAACCAACCCGAACCCCAACATGAGCAACTCATCCCACCCACTGGTGAGCTAACCATAGAAGAGCCCCTAGCGACCTGGCTCAAAAATGGTCCCATCTAGTACCCTTCAACCCCATGCAACCTCCCCATAGAGCAAGTTCAACTAGTGCCATGTCATTCTCTCTTCCTCTCTCTCTAGGGGGTGAACCCCAATCTCTCTCCCTCTCCCCCTCCCTTGGGCGAACTAGCCCCTTCACCTTCCCATCCCCCTGCCACCTCAGCTGCCACCTCACCCTCCACCCCTTCACCTCCCCTAGGCCACTTAATACCCCATTTACTCCCACCACTTCCCAAGCATCTCTCCACATCCCCAAGGCAGCCCCTTCCCATTCCCTAGACTACCATTAACCCTCCATTAACCCACCACTCCAAATCCAAAGGCAACATCCCCACTCCCCTAGACCATTTGCGCCCCCACCCCCATCCTTGGCCGCACCCCTCTCCCCTCCCCTCCACCTACCAGCTGCGGCCATCTCAGCCCCCTCCCTCTTGGATCTCTCCTCTCCCCCCTGCTCAACCCCTCTCATCACCCTAGAAGCATCCCACCCCACCCACCATCCACACCTCTCCACCTCCGTTGCTAACCCCCACCTACCCCAACCAAGTTCTTCCACCCCTCTCTTCCCCTTTGATCAGTCTGCAGGTGGCAGAGAAAGGGCTGTCTTGCAGAAGCTGTCACGGAGTCATACGGCGACCTCTAAAGACGTACTATACATTTCTGGAAAGGTCGACTAGTCGGCTTCGCAGGCGAGGCGGTCTCATCCCATTCCGAGTTCGGGGATGTCCGGGAGAGCCATTCTCCCCTGACTGCGCTGGACTCCCTCTGCAGAGTACCTGAACCCGGTTAGAAGCTGCACCACGACAAACGGCGAAGGATTCAGACTACGAGATCTTCTACAAAGTTCTCCTTCCTCAAGTCCTCTATCAGGATCAAGAAGTAGAACTGCGTTCGGGGTCCGGAGACCAGAGTTCTCGTTTTTCTCCCTCGGCAGGTCGGGTCTGCCTCCCACAGTCTACAGCGTCCTGCCCCCACTCTTCTGAGCCTCCCTGTCCTCATCGGCATCAGACGGCTTCCCCGTCATTTTTCTGCTAAGAGGGCTTGACCACGGTTCCAGAAACTCCAGCGGCTAGTGATTCAGAACTCGGGAGCAACCGGGGTAGCTTCTGCAATTCGTTGTTCGTATCAGGTAGTTCCTGCGGCCAGAATCTGCCACCCTGTTCGAAGCTCGACCTGGACCAGAAGCTGCAGCAGAAGAAATTGTGAAAATTCTGGGTCATCCGCGTACCAGACACGAAGATCCCCATGCTGGTCTCGCCTCCGGAAAAATTTTGGAACGCGATCTACAGCCCCGGGACAGTCTGGCAGTCAGCCATCACAGCCTGCACGTGGAAACAGCCTCAGCTTCCCTCTTCCGTTCTCCGACGATTCTTCCGTCCCCGCCTGGCCGGCTTACCGCCCCTCCCTGCGTGGAGGTAGTGTTTGATTGTATTTGATCATCCCTTCCCCGAGGTCACCCTCCTCCGCGAGGTGTAGTGGATGTATTAAGTAGAACAGGTTGAAGCTTCATCGGCGCAGTGTGCGGGGACCCACACTTCCCCGCTCGCCCTCATCTCCGACCGGGGTTGGTTTCCTCAAACCAGCCAGGTGAGCCTCTACCCTTGCTCATTTACTCCTGTTCATTTCATATCTGCGAAACTTATCTGCTGGTCGGTGAGAGAGTGCCCGATCCCGGAGCCACCAACCCTTGTGTGGTCACCGTGGATGATAGTGAGCGAGTGACCTAGTGCCACAAGGCACCCGGCCGCCCTTGTTTATGGGCTTCATATCCTCGGGAGGGACAACCTTAGCGGTGCTGGTCCTCTAGCCAGCCAGGGGCTTTCTCCACAATCTCGACTCGGCATCACTGAGTCACCCCGGGAAACGTGTGCGCACAGTGTGTCGGCGACTCTCAAGTTGCTCCCAATCTTGTGGTTGTGATTGTGAATCAAGTCCTAGGGATCAATTTCTATTGCTGCATCACTCAGGGCGTCGACGCTATGGCATTTCCAGAAGCTAGTTCAAGCGCACTTTCTTCAGATGTGTCGACCCTACTTCGTCAAGGCATCGATGCAGGAGGTCTTCCAGAAGCCGTTTTACATGCCATTTTTCAACAGCTACATCGACGCCTGGGTGAAGCCGTGTCGACGCACCCAAGGCTCATCTAAATAAATTCAAATGAAACTATCCTTTTGTAAACCGTACACAGAGCAAAAAGATCCGACGTAAATCTCTAGAAACATAATTTTTGAGGTTTGTAAAAGGTCTCCAGGACAGTCAACTATCCTTGTCATCATTGGCATACCATATCAATCCTTTTGGTAAATAGAAATGTCAGTTAGCAAATGTAGGAAAGGTCACATTTCATGGTAACCACCTTTTTACCTCCACCCAATCAGAAATGCTGCCCAAAAGATCTTCTAGGACAGAAGGCGTCCTTGGTGCTGCCAGCCAATGAGAAAGAAGATGTTTTAGGTCCTCTCATTCAAAGTATTCTTAATTTTCTCAGCCAATCAACTTGAAAAACTTTGGAGGGAAATTTTTCTGCCTCTTGAAGCTATAAATTGGACGCCCCTTCTTGATGAAGAGGCTGCTGGTGGAGCTACTCTTGTACGATGCTCATGCTGCCTATGCTGCTGAAGCTCTAAGCTTGCCTATAGGAAGAGTAGAACGTGAGAAAGAAAAGAAAAGAGAAAGGAGTGCCTGTTTAGATTTCAATTAGAGAGAAAGGAGAAGGAGAGGAGAAGGATCCACAGCCAAGCTGATGAGGACATCTCCCGGCATTCCCTATGGCACGAGGCGACTCCGACTTCGTGACCCCTTGGAGATGTGGTCCTCATGGCTATCTTTATTTGTTGCTTATGTAGTTTCTTTATTTGAGTCATATCATGTGTAATTTTCCTTTATTTGAGTCCATTATCTAGGTCTTAGAGTTAATTATCCAAGTCTTGAGTCATTTGGACCCTTAGTTGAGGACATTGGGCCCAGTTAGTGGGCTTGGCCCATGGGCGCCCCCCCCTGTCTCTTGGTCTTTTGCATTTATGCACTTTGTTAGGGGGTTTTGTGCAAATGGTCCAACTCTATATAAGGACCCCCCCCTCTCCCATTTGTAACAACTTTTGATGAATTGAAAAATTAAACCCTCAAGTATTCTCTCTCCCTCTCTCTATAGTTCTCTCTCTCTCTCTCACTACTTCTCCCTCTCTCTCTCTAAATTTCGAAATCCCCTCTCTCTCCTCCCTAATCACCCTTCTTTAAGACCCCTCCCCCTTCCCTATACACTCATTCAATTCCCCCTCCAACCCCTAGGTGGAAACCCCTTCTCCTAGGCACCCTTTCATCTTCCCAGGCACCCTTTCATCTTCCCAGGCACCCTTTCACCTTCCCAAGGCCACTCCCCACCCTTCCCAAGCCATATTCCTCCACCCAAGACCCCTTTCCCCTCTCCAAGGGACCCCTTCACCTCCCTAGGTCGTCCATCCCCTTCCCCTCCCTCCTAGGGTCGCACCCCCCTCCATCTCCACCCACATACACCACCACCACCTTAGCCTCCCCTCCACAAATCCATTCCAGCCCGCAGGCAGTTTCTGGCCCCAACTTGCAGAGCATTTTCCAACCCGTTCCAGGAGGATTCGGCATCCAAGCGCTTCAGCAAACTTGTGCATCCACGAGTCTTCTCCGCAGGCGAGTTGGAATCGCTCCGTTCCAAGATCGTGGCCGGCCGCTAGCTCCGTTCTACCGCGACTGCGCACTGGGGGCTCAACCAGAAGGCCATCTCTGTTCGACCTTCGTGCAGCGGCCAAGACTGGAGGAATCGGTCATCAAACTCTTCATCAAAATTCTTCCTCCCCCTGTCAGCTTTCAGAATCCGAAGACGGAGCATCGTTTGAACGCCGTAAGTGGAAGTTACCATTTTTATACCGCCGGGCGTTCGTTCTGCCTCCTGTCTGTCTTCCCCGACCTGTCCCCCTTCAACGGGACCATCCTGTCCACACGGACTTCAGACAGTGGCGAGGCCGGCTCCGTTGGAAAGTAGACCTCCCCACGCTTCCATCGACACCGGCCGTTTGCAAAACAGAGCCCGGGAGTGTTCGTGGCGTCCTCGGCAATCTGCTGTTCAGAAGCTGAACCTGTGCAGGTCCTGAACAGGGACCCCGTTCGGTCGATCGTGGCAGCCCGGCTCGTGCAGAACGAAAATCCATAAAATTTGAGGCGCACCCCTATTCTGTTACGAAGCCAACGACACCGACCGCGCCTCCGGAAAAATTCCAGAAAGTGTTCTACGGCTACATCAGTGACTGCTGGTCCAGAATCCCAGAACCGGACAGGTTTCGGTATCGACCGCCGGTGTGATAATTAACCAATTTTCCCCACCCCGCTTGGCCGGCTGAAGGCCCCACCCTGCGTGGTGGTAGTGTTTGGTGTAAACTCCATAACCCCCACCCCGAGATCCCCCCTCCTGCGAGAGGCGTAGTTTTGTAATTAACTAACCAGCAGGTCAAGCTACCCCGCCGCGGCGTTCGGGTGCATACCCACGCCTCCCGGCGCGCCCATCGTCTCCGGCCGGGATCGGTGTCTTCACACCGATCAGGTGAGCTTCTGGTCCCTCTCCTGGTCCTCATTTACTTTGCTTAGCTAGTATCGTTTCCTTAGCTCGTTGGCGGTAATTGAGTGCCCGGACTTGATTGTTTGTGAAACCACGAGCGCACCACCGTGGCAAGTGAGAGAGCGCCACCCAAGCCCACGCCCCAGCGTGCTAGCCCGCCCATAAATTGGGTATCCCAGGCCCATTAGGGGTCAGCCATAAGCCCACCAACCGGTGGAAACCTTAGGGTCCCACCCCGGATCCTCGCCGGCATCACTCGGACCCACTGGGAGCGCATGTGCGTCGCGTGAGATAGGTCGCACGGTGAGCCGAATTGAGAGCTTGTATGCTTGTGGATGCATAGGTCTAAGGGTCATTATCATCCTAGGTAGACCGTGTCACATCAAATGGTATCAGAGCAAGTTTTAGACTTGTCTCTACTAAGTCTAGTCCTAGGGCGCATTGTCATCTAGTTCATGAATCATGGCTACCACATACCCATCCCACTCGGCCCACTACCGGGATCCGATCAACCCAATACTTTGGGACATTATTCGAGATGAGGGTGTTACCTTTGATGGGTCGCATGCTAGTGATTACCTCAAGTGGGAGGCTGCAATGGAAAGGAACTTTGAGAGGAATCGGGTATACGGACACACAAGAGTTTGTAGGGCCAAGGGACAAATTCGGGGTCAAGCCAAGATAGAATTGGAACACATAGAGGCCATAAGAAGGATTGAGAGGCAAGAGCCCATTCACTCGTGGGAAGAGATGACGAGAGAACTTAGGAAAATCTACATTCCAAAACCTTCCTACTCTTCCTACTCACACAC
Source organism: Amorphophallus konjac (assembly GCA_022559845.1). Lineage (NCBI taxonomy): Eukaryota > Viridiplantae > Streptophyta > Magnoliopsida > Alismatales > Araceae > Amorphophallus > Amorphophallus konjac. Next base: position 243,956,719 of record CM040124.1, read on the forward strand.
CCCTAGCCCGAGGAGCACCACCACTACTCAATCCCAACCCGGCCAACTTAAGACCATCCATAGGACTCCGCCCCCACCACCCCTAACCGATCCCCTCTCCACATTTCGCCACCAACTCCTCTCCCTTAGAACCCAACTGTCCCAACTACCCACCCCTCCACCTAGGCCCCCAAAGACCACCACCCTCCAACCCACAAATCCCTACCAAACCCCTCCACCCCAAAGAGTTGAGAAAGTGATTGAAGTTCATGAAGCTCCCCTTGAATGGGAGGAAGAATTTGAGGCACAATGCCAAGAGTCAAGTCAGGAAAACCCAATCCCCACCAACCTTCCCCAATTAAAACTCACTTCCATAACCCTCACCGTTCAAACCCAAGTGGATCCCGTGCCCACCCCTCCACCTAGGCCCGCACCGGTCACCACCCCGCAACTCACTATTCCCCATGAGACCCATACTCCCCAAACCCCCGTAGCCCCTACTACTACCCCTCCATTATCCCCTATAAGGGATGCCCCACCCAAGATCGACCAATCCAACTGTCTTCACCCAACCCACCTTCCACTTCCAACTACAAACCTACCCCAACCTAGACTCCCACTACCTCCACTTCCAACCCCAACCCAATTCCGACCTTGCTCATCACCTTGGGGGCGCCATGCACCTACCATCACCACCCCACCCCGAACATACTCTCTCACCTCTTTGGAGGAGGAACCCATACCCGACCCCAAAGTGGTGAACACCCCGGACCCAATTCCCAACATGGAGACCACACATGTCCAAATTGAAGAAAAAAACTCACATGGTAACCTTCACCCTACACCACCCTCTCTAGATGGGACCGAGCTTATTTTAGGAGAGACCCTTGTTAGCTGGTTGATGGGTAGCCCAATTAGAGAGATAATGGCCCATGCCTACCCTCCCATGGAACAACACCTCCCCATAGTCCCTCTCTCCTCTTATCACACCACTATCCAATCCTCCTATGAGGTTGAGAGTTGGGATGACCTTCTTAAGGGCCTAGCATGGCAAATAGAGTTGACCGACATGTTGGCCACAATGGCTGACCAACCTAGGAGCGTTGACCTCCTACATCTATGTGTCGGATCCATCACCACAGCTTACACTGTAGGTTGCTACACTAGCGACCTCCTTCTAATCCTCCCTACACCGGATGAGCCTGCTGCTCTCCATGAATTAGAATTGCTTATCTCGGGTAGAGTGTCAAACCATCCCTTCCTGGCTGATCCACCCACCAAAGACTTCGGCCCAATTATTTCTTTAGAGAAGGATGACTCACCGCTACATGAGGACCTGGAGTTCCTCTCCCTAGGGGACCCTTACCATGACCCCTTTGACCCCTTCCTATGGGAGTCTAGACCCCCATGCAACCCACCCCCCTTACCCACCACCCACCCTTTCCTACCCTCACCCACCTTAATAGACCAGGCCCACTCTATTTTCCCAGACCCATTTGACCCCTATGAGAGGAAACTCCCACACCAAGCCATACACATTAGGGATGCCATTTGGGAAGGAATGCATGTGTCTAGACACACCACACCGCTTGACATGATTCATGAGTCGGGTCCATTCATTCAAATCACCCACATGACATGTAAGAAGTATGAGTGGTCTATGTACGGATGTAATGGCCCACCCTCGTTCGTCGCAAGTCTTAGGCATGAGAGAAATATTCAAGGAAGTTCGGGTTCCCCGGTAATTATCACCACCATGCATGATAGATCCATCTATGGTTGTCCTGGCCCACCTAGGTCTATTAGGGCCTACATGGCATGGCATGATAGGTCCCTTTATGGGTTTTCCGGGTCTTCCATCCCCACCCCCTTTGACAAGACGCATAAGCCTCCTAGGTCTACCAAAGTCTGTGTAGCACCACTGCATGATAGGTCCACTTTTGGTTGTCCAGGACCCCCATTATCTTCTAGTGAGTCAACATCCACAAAGATACATGAAAACATCCGCAAGCATATAGGCAAAAGCAACGAGGCTTACAAAAGGCAGGCCGATGCTCATCGTCGTCACTATGAATACCAAGTGGGAGACCATGTGATGGTGAGAACGGAGCGGCTCCTCCCAGGGCCCGCCTCCAAATTGAGGACACGGGGTTTGGGACCCTTTCGGGTTCTAAGACGGGTTGGTACCAATGCTTATGAGCTCGACTTACCTAAAGGCTTTGGGGTTCACCCCACTTTCAATGTGGCGGATCTGGTTCGCTATAAGGGCCCCACGGTGGAACCCAGTCAGGATCTCGAGCCTTTACCCCCCCTTGTGAGTGACCCTCCCGGAGCGAAACTACCACCCCGATTGAGAGGCCGACTTGAGCAAGTGGAGGCAATACTGGATGAGCAGAGCACACTTACCAGGAACAGGGTCTACCAGCGCTACCTCGTGAGGTGGAAAGGCCGTTCCCCGACCGAGGATGCTTGGGTAAGCCGAGAGGACTTGATGCGCCTAGACCCGGACCTGCTGGTGCAGTACGAGAGCCGATTGGACCCCTACTCGACGGGGTCGAGTTCTCCCCACCCCGGGGGATTTGATGAGGACATCTCCCGGCATTCCCTATGGCACGAGGCGACTCCGACTTCGTGACCCCTTGGAGATGTGGTCCTCATGGCTATCTTTATTTGTTGCTTATGTAGTTTCTTTATTTGAGTCATATCATGTGTAATTTTCCTTTATTTGAGTCCATTATCTAGGTCTTAGAGTTAATTATCCAAGTCTTGAGTCATTTGGACCCTTAGTTGAGGACATTGGGCCCAGTTAGTGGGCTTGGCCCATGGGCGCCCCCCCCTGTCTCTTGGTCTTTTGCATTTATGCACTTTGTTAGGGGGTTTTGTGCAAATGGTCCAACTCTATATAAGGACCCCCCCCTCTCCCATTTGTAACAACTTTTGATGAATTGAAAAATTAAACCCTCAAGTATTCTCTCTCCCTCTCTCTATAGTTCTCTCTCTCTCTCACTACTTCTCCCTCTCTCTCTCTAAATTTCGAAATCCCCTCTCTCTCCTCCCTAATCACCCTTCTTTAAGACCCCTCCCCCTTCCCTATACACTCATTCAATTCCCCCTCCAACCCCTAGGTGGAAACCCCTTCTCCTAGGCACCCTTTCATCTTCCCAGGCACCCTTTCACCTTCCCAAGGCCACTCCCCACCCTTCCCAAGCCATATTCCTCCACCCAAGACCCCTTTCCCCTCTCCAAGGGACCCCTTCACCTCCCTAGGTCGTCCATCCCCTTCCCCTCCCTCCTAGGGTCGCACCCCCCTCCATCTCCACCCACATACACCACCACCACCTTAGCCTCCCCTCCACAAATCCATTCCAGCCCGCAGGCAGTTTCTGGCCCCAACTTGCAGAGCATTTTCCAACCCGTTCCAGGAGGATTCGGCATCCAAGCGCTTCAGCAAACTTGTGCATCCACGAGTCTTCTCCGCAGGCGAGTTGGAATCGCTCCGTTCCAAGATCGTGGCCGGCCGCTAGCTCCGTTCTACCGCGACTGCGCACTGGGGGCTCAACCAGAAGGCCATCTCTGTTCGACCTTCGTGCAGCGGCCAAGACTGGAGGAATCGGTCATCAAACTCTTCATCAAAATTCTTCCTCCCCCTGTCAGCTTTCAGAATCCGAAGACGGAGCATCGTTTGAACGCCGTAAGTGGAAGTTACCATTTTTATACCGCCGGGCGTTCGTTCTGCCTCCTGTCTGTCTTCCCCGACCTGTCCCCCTTCAACGGGACCATCCTGTCCACACGGACTTCAGACAGTGGCGAGGCCGGCTCCGTTGGAAAGTAGACCTCCCCACGCTTCCATCGACACCGGCCGTTTGCAAAACAGAGCCCGGGAGCGTTCGTGGCGTCCTCGGCAATCTGCTGTTCAGAAGCTGAACCTGTGCAGGTCCTGAACAGGGACCCCGTTCGGTCGATCGTGGCAGCCCGGCTCCTGCAGAACGAAAATCCATAAAATTTGAGGCGCACCCCTATTCTGTTACGAAGCCAACGACACCGACCGCGCCTCCGGCAAAATTCCAGAAAGTGTTCTACGGCTACATCAGTGACTGCTGGTCCAGAATCCCAGAACCGGACAGGTTTCGGTATCGACCGCCGGTGTGATAATTAACCAATTTTCCCCACCCCGCTTGGCCGGCTGAAGGCCCCACCCTGCGTGGTGGTAGTGTTTGGTGTAAACTCCATAACCCCCACCCCGAGATCCCCCCTCCTGCGAGAGGCGTAGTTTTGTAATTAACTAACCAGCAGGTCAAGCTACCCCGCCGCGGCGTTCGGGTGCATACCCACGCCTCCCGGCGCGCCCATCGTCTCCGGCCGGGATCGGTGTCTTCACACCGATCAGGTGAGCTTCTGGTCCCTCTCCTGGTCCTCATTTACTTTGCTTAGCTAGTATCGTTTCCTTAGCTCGTTGGCGGTAATTGAGTGCCCGGACTTGATTGTTTGTGAAACCACGAGCGCACCACCGTGGCAAGTGAGAGAGCGCCACCCAAGCCCACGCCCCAGCGTGCTAGCCCGCCCATAAATTGGGTATCCCAGGCCCATTAGGGGTCAGCCATAAGCCCACCAACCGGTGGAAACCTTAGGGTCCCACCCCGGATCCTCGCCGGCATCACTCGGACCCACTGGGAGCGCATGTGCGTCGCGTGAGATAGGTCGCACGGTGAGCCGAATTGAGAGCTTGTATGCTTGTGGATGCATAGGTCTAAGGGTCATTATCATCCTAGGTAGACCGTGTCACATCACAAGCCAAGCCAGCCAGCCTTGGTTCTTTTGTTTCCTCGATTCTGCACCACCGGTCATAGTGCTTCTTCCCTTGGAATTGCTACATTTACAACTTCTTGTTTTTGTTTCCTGTGTTGTCTTTATTTTCCTACATCAAATCAGTCCGTGTGTGGGGTGTTGCCACTGTGTAAGCGAAGTTGCAGCGTACATGTTTGTCTCCTTTTTTTTTCTATTTTTTTCTTGTGGGATTTAATCCTCGTGTGTGTTGAGGACTTGTCCTCGTGTGTGTGTGGGGGGTGGGGCTTGTCCCCGTGTTCCTCTAGTCTCCAGCATGTGTGTGTCTGTGTTTCTTTTGGCTAAAGAGTGGAAGCCTCATCTATGTTAGCGCAGCAAAGAGTGATATAGAAGGGGGGGATGAATAGATCACTCCCGATTTAGAAAACTTCAGCGAAAAATCACTACTTCGAAATTCAACCCTTCAAATACAGCTAAACAATATAGCTAACGTAGTGAGTAACTAAGACAGAATAATAAGGTGCGATTGAAAGAGGCTGTCCACACACAAACACAAAGCCAAGCAGATGGAGAGTACAAACGATAATAGCAAACCACAGAGGAGACAAGAGATTTTAAGGTGGTTCGATTGTAGTTCACAATCTACATCCACCCCTCACTCCAACTAGAGTGAGGATTCCACTAGCCACTGCTAGAAAACTGCAGACTCACTCTGCGAACAAGATGCTGCCACACAGCTTGAACAACCAAGCGAAACAAATCCCTCAACCAAACTCTGCTACCCACAGAGCTTGACACCTGGACCTGCTACCAGCAAGACCAGAACCGGAGATGGCTCTCCCTTCCTCCAACCCGGAGGGAACCTGCTAATGACAACCCGTCACTGGCAAAACCAGAGATCACAGATCTCTCTTCCTCTGCAGCCCAGAGGGGAACAGGAGTAACTCTCCCTTCCTCCAAACACTGGAGGGTAACAACTCGGAATCAGAGATATGAAGAAATGAAAGGAAAAACAGAAATGTAAACAGGACCAATGATGAACAACAATTGTTTCAGAAAACCAAAATCAAATGTAGCTTCCGAAGAAGCAAATTAGACTCTTCTCTCTCACTCAGACTTTTCTCTCACAGCAATACTCTCAAATCTTTTCTCTCTATCTTCTTTCTGGAACGTGGAGGCTCTCTCTCTTTACTTCTTCTGCTCAGGGATTCTTCTCTTCACCTTTTTCCTCCAGTTCAATCCATCTAATCACAGAAGATACCTTTTATATGGCATTCGACCTGACTTTCAAGACTTCACACTAGTGGGTCTTGTTCCCTCCTTTTCCAGAGCATCCTCGGTTCACATGCCAGGCATCATCCTCGGTTCACGTGCCCAATCATTAACCTGAATCATCTGCAGGCAGAGACAAAGGAAATGTGATTAGTTAGTTTAGTCATATAACAACGAATGTATATACTTTAGAAGCAGTAACTGAGTAAGTGTGTAAACTGAGAGAGTGTATAGACTTGTGAGTCTTCATGCGACCTTAGTGTATATACTTGCTGAAGAATGCATTATCACAACAGGGGGAATGTGTGGACTTCTGTGAAATGTATGAAGCCATCGAGTGTATAGACTTGGAGATGTCAATTAGGCAAGTGTGTCAAATGTGAGAGTGTATACACTTGAAAACAGCATATAGGCAAGTGTGAACAACGTGAGAGTGTATACACTTGAAGGCCTTCAGCGTCCTCAGTGTATAGACTTGAAATCTGATGCATTAACGAGCCTATCCAATGTATAGACTTGAAACATTTGAACACATGGACAATGTATACACTTGGCCTTTGAAGAATGATGTAGATACTCTGAACGATAAGGCAGGTTGTACAAACTTTGAGAATATTGAAGCAATGTATAGACTTGGTAAACCTGAACCAATGTACAGACTTGGGACGCCTGAGGACCAGTGTACAGACTTTGAATCAATGAATGAGTTGGCTGTACAGACTTGCATGAGCGATGTATACACTTTGCCAATGTGTAGACTTAGGGTGTAGCTAAAGCAGCGAATGTAGGAAAAGGTTGGAATGTATAGACTTACGTTCGATCAGCAATGTATAGACTTCAACTAAGGAAGCTACAGTGCAATGTCTAGACTTAATGATACAAGCCATGTATAGACTTTGGAACGCTTGAAGCGATGTACAGACTTGGTGAGCGCCAAGCAATGTACAGACTTTGAATCAAGGCTTGAATAGTGAATCAATGTCTAGACTTGGATGCCCAACGCCAAAGTATAGACTTGTGCAGTGCTGCCAATGTATGGACTTGTATAGTGCTGCGCAATGTACAGACTTTGAAGTGTGACCTATCAGGATGTGTAGACTTAGAACGCAACCAGGATGTCTAGACTTGTTATGAAGCAATGCACAGGTTGTACATACTTGAAGAATGCTTGCAGAAGGCGATGTATGGTCTTGGAAGATGTGAGGCGATGTGCAGACTTTGGCAAAAGAAACAGCTGTACAGACTTTAGCTCAGCAGCGATGTATAGACTTTGATGACTGATGCATGAACAGTACGCCAATGTATAGACTAGGCCAATGAAGGATGTATAGACTTCAGTTGAGCAAGCTACAGTGCCGATGTATGGACTTGACCTCAAGGAATGGCTGTACAGACTTTGAAGGCTTAGCGGAGGATGTACAGACTTTGAATATGAAGACCAATGTACAGACTATGAGAGCTAAGGCCAATGTATTGACTTGCGAAACTGGGGGGTCGACCCATCAGTAAGGGTGGTCGACCCACAACTGTCCAGTCAATGCTGACAGAGTGTAGACATGATCAAGTAGTGCATATCTATCTGACAACCACATGAACTGCACAATCCTACATGATGAAGCATGAATAAATCTAGAAATGGTAGATTGATTTATAGTGTGGGACATCATCAAAACCGTAGGGATGCAACAATATCCCCCTTTTTGATGATGGCAACACTATGAATCAAGCAATATCAAAGCTTAACAAGAAATTAACTGTAGCTTCAACAATCAAAGCAAATTCAAGGCATGCTCATGCAAACGAATTAAACACTACTGCTGAAACACTTCTTTCTCCAAAACCACTCCCCAATAACTCACTCTCAGTTATTTCCATTACATGAATTCTCCCCCAAAGCTCATGACAATTCATGACTTACAGATATTGCAGAACTCTCTCCCCCTTTGACATCAGCAAAAGGAAATGCAGAATATATGAAAGTGCTGGAGACATGAAGAAGAAGTATAGTAACTTCTTAGTGCAGAAAGGCACGAGCAAGTCTTAAGAAAATAAGTGAGGTGCTAAAGTCAAGTGAAGATTCTTTAACTCCAGTACACACTAGAGAAATAGAATGATAGAAAAGTTTATCAGCATACATAGTGTATGATTTAGAGCAGGAGGTAACAAGTATGGCCAGATATAGCTGAACAGTCAACAATCCCAAAAGACAGCAAGAGACAAAGTCAGAGAGGTGTTCTCAAGGTATTGAAGACAAGCAATCCATTAGTTGCATAACAACAAGGAATTTGTGAGATGATTTTCAAGAAGATCAATGAGTAAGTTGGTAATTCACTCTTTTGACATTAGGGAGACACCTTGATTAGAGGCCTGAATCTCCAGTTACTAAGTGTGAGTACCTCATTACTTCCTCCTTTTTTTTATTAAAGGAACAGAGTTAGTAACTGTGACTTTTGACATGAGGAAACACCTTGATCAGAGGCCAGAGTCCCCAGTTACTCACCAGCAAGCCACCATTGCTCTGTCATGACTTTTTATTCATTTTAAGCATTTGACACCTCATGACATAGGAGAAAACTTCATTTCGTTGATGAAGCTCCCAGTTTCTCAGTGACCATAACAAGACATGTTTGTTCAGTTAAGCCCTTGTGTTGAAGAGATGGAATGATTGAAAACAATACCAGAAGGACTATTTCTTGAAGTGAATCTTGAAGTCTAGATTTCAAGCTGATTGGGTCAGATATCAAGACATACATGTTTTGGCCTGAACCAGAATCATTGACAATGTAGGAAGATATACTTTATACAATTAATCCAGATCTCTGAAGGAATACCAGAGGAAAGATTCTAATTGGACTTTAGTATCACTGACTTATAGACTTAAGAAATAAGTGACATTCTACTGTCTGAGAGAACCACACTAGATCTGTCATGAAAACCAGCAATGATACACATCTGGTCAATCTTTTTGAATCTGTCAAAGAACTCTTCCTCTTACAGCTCAACCAACTCCTTCTCACTTAAAGCAATCTTGAAAGCTAACCAGTAGACATACAGAACTCCCCCTCACAAAAAGAACAGACTTCACATTTAAGACAATTTGTATAAGCCTAATTCTCTTCTTAGTGTTGTGAATTTTTCATTATCCAGAGGTTTAGTGAAGATGTTAGCAATCTGATTATTTGTGCCTACATGAATCAGTTCAAAATTGTTTTTAGAAACCTCATCTCTTATGAAATGATGCCTTATCACTATGTGTTTAGTGCGTGAATGCAAAATAGGATTTTTGGCAAGATTAATGGCACTGGTATTATCACAATAGATAGGTATGCACCCCAGGTCTACTTGGTAGTCCTGAAGCTGGTGTTTAATCCAAATGACTTGTGTTCCACAACTCCCTGCAGCCACATATTCAGCTTCTGCAGTGGAGAGGGCCACAGAATGTTGTTTCTTGGAACCCCAAGACACTAAACGCCCACCCAAAAATTCACAATGACCACTAGTGCTTTTCCTGTCTAGTTTACATCCTGCATAATCAACATCTGTGTATGCAACTAAGTTAAATGTGTGTGATGCTGGAAACCATAAACCAAGAGAATGAGTAGCTGACAAATATCTGAAAATTCTTTTCACTGCAGCTAAATGTAATTCAGTAGGTCTAGACTGATACCTTACACACATTCCTACACTGAATTGTATATCAAGTCTAGAAGCTGTCAAGTAAAGAAGAGATCCAATCATACCTCGATAGAGTTTGGCATTTACTTCTTTACCTGTCTCATCTGCATCTAGTGAGGTATTGGTACCCATGGGTGTTGTAATATGCTTCAGGTTTTCCATGCCAAACCTCTTGAACAGTTCCATTGTGTACTTGGTCTGGTTGATGAAACATCCATCCTCAGACTGTTGTACCTGCAAGCCAAGAAAGTACTTTAGTTCACCAACCAAGCTCATCTCAAATTCAGCAGACATCATTTTAGAGAATTCATCACATAGTTCATGCTTAGTTGATCCAAATACAATGTCATCTACATATACCTGAACTATGATGAGATCTTTATTTGTACCCTTGGTAAATAAGGTTTGATCAACTTTACCTCTTTTGTAGCCTTTGCTGATCAGAAACTCAGTTAATCTTTCATACCATGCTCTTGGAGCCTGCTTTAGACCATACAAGGTTTTGTTTAAGTTGAAAACTTGGTTAGGTTGAGGAGAGAATTAAAATCCAGGGGGTTGTTCAATAAAAACCTCTTCTTTAATGACTCCATTTAAAAAGGCACTTTTCACATCCATTTGTTGGAGTTTTATATTCTTTGAACATGCAAAAGCAAGCAACATTCTTATAGCTTCCATCCTAGCAACAGGTGCATAGGATTCATCGAAATCTACGCCAAATTCCTGACAGTAGCCTTTGGCTACTAATCTGGCCTTATTCCTAGAAATGATTCCATCTTCATTCATTTTATTTTTGAACACCCACTTAGTTCCTATGATATTAACATTATCTGGTCTTGGAACAAGTTCCTAGACATTATTTCTTTCGAACTGGCCCAATTCCTCACACATAGCATTGACCCAAGCTTGATCAGCTAAGGCCTCATCTACTGATTTGGGTTCAATTTGTGAGACTAAAGCAATTAAGTCTTCATTATTTACATTCCTAAAATGAGACCTAGTCCGAAGAGGATCTTCAGGATTGCCTATGACATTATCTATCGGATGATCTTTAAGAAATCTAGCATTTATTGAAGACCCACCTGTTTCTCTTGGCTCTTCCTGGTTGGGAGTATTTGCTATTCCACTCGACTGAGTCTTCTCTTCTTCTTGGTCTTCTAGGAATTCCCCATCATGATTGAAATCCCTGTCAAAATTTTCAATGTTAGAAGCACCTTTCTTTTCACTAAAAATGATGTGTGGAGACTCTTCAACTTTCTGGTCTGTTATGTTAAAGACCCTATATGCCCTAGACACTTAAGAGTACCCCAAAAATATTCCAGGGGAGCTTTTAGCTTCAAACTTGTCTAAATCTTTCTTGTCATTGTTATGAATAAAGCATTTAGCTCCAAAAATTCTGAAATGAAACAAGTTTGGTTTCTTACCCTTTAGAAGCTCATAGGGTGTTTTCTTGTGAATGGGTCTTACCATGGCCCTGTTGATTATGTAAGTTGCTGTATTAGCCGCCTCTGCCCAAAATCTCCTTGGTAATTGACTTTCAATTAGCATGGTTCGGGCCATCTCCACAATAGTTCTATTTCTTCTCTCCACAATTCCATTCTGTTCAGGTGTCCTGAGAGAAGAAAATCTATGTGTTAGTCCCTCTCTCTCACAAAGATCAGAAAACATGGAGTTTTTAAACTCACCTCCATGATCAGATTGAATAGAATAGATCTTGTGTTTTCCTTCTTGTTTGACCTTATTGAAAAACAGATTAAACTTTTGAAATGCATCACTTTTATTTGTTAAGAAAAAGATCCATGAAAATCTAGAAAAGTCATCAATGATGACATAGCCAAACCTGTTCCCATTAAGACTCTGAGTTCTAGTGGGACCGAAGAGGTCCATATGGAGAAGTTCCATTGGTCTAGAGGACAATGGCTCAGATCTTAATTTGAAAGAATTCCTGGTCTGTTTGCCTTGAGCACAGGCATCACAAGATTTTGAAATAGAATTGAATTTAATTCTAGGCATGCCTCTCACTAAATCATGCTTGATCAATTTATTTAAAGTAGTAAAGCTAGCATGGCCTAGACGTCTATGCCATTCAAAAGCATCATTTTCAGAATTGACAGATAAACAAATATTAGATTCAAATTCCTCATCTAGGTCTACCATGTAGACATTATTAATCCTGTTGGCTACAAATTTAACCACATCAGAATTTATTTCAAAGATTTTGCATGAATTATCATCAAACACAACCCTGTGACCCTTGTCACATAACTGACTAATACTAATCAGGTTGTGTTGAAGACCTTCCACAAGTAGAACTTTTTCAATGGAGTTTGTGGAAGACTTACCTACTGTACCAACTCCAATTATCTTACCTTTGTTCTTTCCTCCAAACATGACCAGACCCCCTACCTTCATCTCTATCTTTCTGAACTTGGATCGATCTCCTGTCATGTGCCTGGAGCAGCCACTGTCGAGGTACCACTTGTTATCTTCAGCTGCCAGGCCGACCTACACAAACAAAATCAAGCAAAGTGATTTGGAACCCAAGATGAGTTGGGTCCAAAGATATTGTTCAAATCTCTGATCAAATGTTTAGGTATCCAGATTTACTTCAGCATGGTTTTCTCTGGCACCTTTACTTCTGGTTTACTGAAATTAAGTCCAGCTGTTCTGGGGAAGTAAGTTCTATTCCATTCATTAGGCTTCCCATTCCTAGGAAATCTCCTGTAAGCTTGTTGATTAACAGATTTTTTAAGATTATAATTATTTCTCCAGTAGGTCCTATTTGGACCAATCTGATTGTAGTAATTCCAGATTTTCTTCTGATCCACTTTCTTGGTCCATTTACCATTTATGTTCTGATGAGTGGGCTAAGTGAAGTTTTTCACAGAATTCATTCCCATTTTAAATGGTTGACCAGCACTGTTTTTAGAACTTTCTTTCGGACCTTGAGTTCCCTTACTGCTGTTTGAGCTGGATGGTGTGCCCAGCTTCTCTTTCCCCTTCTCTGGGCAGAAGGTAATGGTTTTGAATTGTAAGGGTCTCTTGTTAGTTGGGTCATAGCCTAGACCCTCCTTATTGAAGTTAACCCTAGTCCCTAGTATAGCATCCAGACTAGTTTTTCCTTGGACAAACTTTTCCAAAACTTTCTGTTTGTCTTCCAACTCTTTTTGCAGAGACTCAGAGTTTTTTAAGAGTTTGGCATTCACTCTCTTAACAGCTTCATACTTCTCTGAGGTTACTCCATTTTCTTTCAGGCTTTCTTCCATTTTCATTTTGAGTTCATTAAGCTGGGTTTGACTCTCTTGGTTTTCTCCCTTGAGTTTATCATTTTCTTTTCTTAGTGAGGTCATTTCATCTAGTTGCTCTTTTAGTTTCTGATTTTCCTCACAGACCTGGGTTTGTTCTTCAACATTAGTATTAAATTTTCTTTTCAGAACCCTGTGCTCTTTACTAAGAGAATTGAACTTATCTAATAACTCAGCATAAGCATCTTCCCAGTCATCAATCGTAAAGTTTTCAAAAACATTGGTTACCTCCTCTTCACTGTTTGCCATTAGGCAAATTCCTTCTTCATACTCCTCTAAGGAAGTGTCTTCGGGATCTTCTTCCTCCTCGCTCCATGTGCAGACCATCGCCTATGGCTTCTTCTTCTTCTGCACCTTTGTGTTCTTCTTCTGAAAGTAGGGACCCTTCTTCTGGAGATCTGGGCATTCACCTTTCATGTGTCCCTGTTTGTTACAATGATAACAAGTCAGTCTCTTAGGATTTCTATCCCTATGATTGGTAGATTAAACATTCTTGTTAAAGGAGTATGGCTTTTTCCTCCTAAAGGTCTTCCCCTTTCTCCTTAAAAATTTACTGAACTGACGAGTGAGCATTGCCTGCTCCTTCTGGTCGAGATCAGAGAAGCCATCAGACTCACCGCTACTACTGCTGCTACTGCTACTCTTGTTGCGGGATGCCTTGAGAGCTACATTCTTAGCCTTCCTATCACTTCCTTCACCACCTCCTTTGAAATTCATCTCATAGGTCATGAGGGATCCTATGAGTTCATTCACTGTCAAGGTCGTCAGATCTTTTGACTCTTCAATCACGATGGCCTTAGTGTGCCATGCTGGGGATAAAGATATAAGAATTTTCCTGACTATATCTACCTCAGCTAGATCCTTCCCTATCCCCTTAAGAGTGTTTGTGATCAAGGACAACCTGGCATACATTTTAGTAATATTCTCCTCTACATTCATCCTAAACAGTTCATACTTAGGGTGTAGAGGTTTACCTTCGAGGCTTTCACTTGAGCTGTACCTTCGTAGATTAATTGCAGCTCATCCCACATTCGCTTGGCAGTCTTGTAGGCAGATATACGGGCATATTCCTCTTGGTGAACAGCACACTGGATGATGTTCAGCGCCGTCCAGTTGAGTGAAGATAGCTTGACATGATCATCTGTCCACGCGTCCTCGTTCTGTGGCAGATCATACGGCCCAACAGTAATTACCCTCCACAGCTTGTGGCTCTGTGCCCTGATAAACACTTCCATCCTGTTCTTCCAAAAGAGATAGTTATTACCATAAAAAAATGGAGGGCGACTAATGGATTGACCTTCAGCCATGAAGCTTCTAGGACCATTAGCATTTCCCTAACCGTTCGTCCACATGATGCAAACCTGCTCTGATACCAAATGTTAGCGCAGCGAAGAGTGGTATAGAAGGGGGGATGAATAGATCACTCCCGATTTAGAAAACTTCAGTGGAAAATCACTACTTCGAAATTCAACCCTTCAAATACAGCTAAACAATATAGCTAACGCAATGAGTAACTAAGACAGAATAATAAGGTGCGATTGAAAGAGGCTGTCCACACACAAACACAAACCCAAGCAGATGGAGAGTACAAACGATAATAGCAAACCACAGAGGAGACAAGAGATTTTAAGGTGGTTCGATTGTAGTTCACAATCTACATCCACCCCTCACTCCAACTAGAGTGAGGATTCCACTAGCCACTGCTAGAAAACTGCAGACTCAGTCTGCGAATAAGATGCTGCCACACAGCTTGAACAACCAAGGGAAACAAATCCCTCAACCAAACTCTACTACCCACAGAGCTTGACACCTGGACCTGCTACCAGCAAGACCAGAACCGGAGATGGCTCTCCCTTCCTCCAACCCGGAGGGAACCTACTAATGACAACCCGTCACTGGCAAAACCAGAGATCACAGATCTCTCTTCCTCTACAGTCCAGAGGGGAACCGGAGTAACTCTCCCTTCCTCCAAACACTGGAGGGTAACAACTCGGAATCAGAGATATGAAGAAATGAAAGGAAAAACAGAAATGTAAACAGGACCAACGATGAACAACAATTGTTTCAGAAAACCAAAATCAAATGTAGCTTCCGAAGAAGCAAATTAGACTCTTCTCTCTCACTCAGACTTTTCTCTCACAGCAATACTCTCAAATCTTTTCTCTCTATCTTCTTTCTGGAACGTGGAGGCTCTCTCTCTTTTCTTCTTCTGCTCAGGGATTCTTATCTTCACCTTTTTCCTCCAGTTCAATACATCTAATCGCAGAAGACACTTTTTATATGGCATTCGACCTGAGTTTCAGGACTTCACACTAGTGCGTCTCGTTCCCTCCTTTTCCTGAGCATCCTCGGATCACGTGCCAGGCATCATCCTCGGTTCATGTGCCCAATCATTAACCTGAATCATCTGCAGGCAGAGACAAAGGAAATGTGATTAGTTAGTTCAGTCATATAACAACGAATGTATATACTTTAGAAGCAGTAACTGAGTAAGTGTGTACACTGAGAGAGTGTATAGACTTGTGAGTCTTCATGCGACCTTAGTGTATATACTTGCTGAAGAATGCATTATCACAACAGGGGGAATGTGTGGACTTCTGTGAAATGTATGAAGCCATCGAGTGTATAGACTTGGAGATGTCAATTAGGCAAGTGTGTCAAATGTGAGAGTGTATACACTTGAAAACAACATATAGGCAAGTGTGAACAACGTGAGAGTGTATACACTTGAAGGCCTTCAGCGTCCTCAGTGTATAGACTTGAAATCTGATGCATTAACGAGCCTATCCAATGTATAGACTTGAAACATTTGAACACATGGACAATGTATACACTTGGCCTTTGAGGAATGATGTAGAGACTCTGAACGATAAGGCAGGCTGTACAGACTTTGAGAATATTGAAGCAATGTATAGACTTGGTAAACCTGAACCAATGTACAGACTTGGGACACCTGAGGACCAGTGTACAGACTTTGAATCAATGAATGCGTTGGCTGTACATACTTGCATGAGCGATGTATACACTTTGCCAATGTGTAGACTTAGTGTGTAGCTAAAGCAGCGAACGTAGGAAAAGCTTGGAATGTATAGACTTACGTTCGATCAGCAATGTATAGACTTCAACTAAGGAAGCTACAGTGCAATGTCTAGACTTAATGATACAAGCCATGTATAGACTTTGGAACGCTTGAAGCGATGTACAGACTTGGTGAGCGCCAAGCAATGTACAGACTTTGAATCAAGGCTTGAATAGTGAATCAATGTCTAGACTTGGATGCCCAACGCCAAAGTATAGACTTGTGCAGTGCTGCCAATGTATGGACTTATACAGTGCTACGTAATGTACAGACTTTGAAGTGCGACCTATCAGGATGTGTAGACTTAGAACGCAACCAGGATGTCTAGACTTGTTATGAAGCAATGCACAGGCTGTACATACTGTGGATTCTAATTAGAAATCCACTTAGGAATGAATAGAAATAATGACTAAATAAGCAATGTAAGGCACAAATAAGCACGAGGTGCTAAGATGGAGTTTGTGATTGCCAGAGACGCGAGGCCTCAAAGGATATAAACAATAACAATATGGGAGGGATCGCGAAAAATACCTTAACCGCGGGTGATTGTGAGTGCTCCTTTCTCTTCCAATCGGCCGGCCGATGAAGAGAGTTCTTCAACTTATTACCCTTGCAAAAAAAGACACAAACACCAATAAAGAATATGGAATTAGAACATGGTGAGTGTAGCATCAATTCTTAATAAAAATATGAGCATGAAAATATGATGAAGAACACACCTTAAGGGTGTTGGCCCTTAAACCCCTATGCAAGAAGGGTAGAAAAATATGAATGTATGAAGATGCAAATATATGAATAAGGGGAAAGAGTGTAAGAGTTGCACTAAAGGGGAGGTTTCTCAACGTGGTTGAGAGATATTAAAAAAAATAATAAGATATGAATATGCATGCATGTGAACAATGATAATAAAAGTAGAAACAAAAATAGACAAAGGAAGCCTATTGCTTTTGGCTTTGATTCTCGATGGTGAGAAATCTTCCAAAGGATGAAGAAATTAGTATAGGAGTTCCTCCTTCAGCCAGCAGCAGCAACCTGCGTGAAAGAAAGAAAGAAGAAGAAAAACAATAGAAAAAATAACAGAAGAAGAACAACGTCGGAGGGAAGAAGAAAAGGAAGAATCCGAACCAACCTCTTAACAGAGCTGCAGAAGCTCTATTAATAAGATCGAAGAAGAGATAGGAAGGAAAGAGTCCAACGGAGGAAAAGATAAGAAGGGGCAAGAGCCCAAGGAGGGGAGGATTAAGATGGAGAAGTGACCAAACAAAGCAAGGACTCTCTGGGAAAGGCTGCGTTCGTTTAGAACCCAAAAGGTGAAACACGACTTGGACACGGGCGTCAATTCTTAATTTGACGACCTACCAAAGGGGCGTTATTAAAAACACGCCTTAGATAAAGACGTTAATTCAAAAATCAATTTTTAGAAATAGATGAAACACGTCTTTGTCCAAGGCGTGATTTAAAACGCGCCCTATCAAGGGACGTTAATTTAATATATTCAAAATAGGGCCAATTTTCATTTCTCAATATTATTTTCCCATTTTTTAGGTGGAGGTGCATCTCGTTGCACTGATTCCAACGACTATTTTTGCGTATTTTTCTGACACCCGGAAGGCCACCAAATCACCTCTGGAAGAGAGTGGAAAATAATATAAAAAAATCAATTTGAAAAAGTGACGACCGTGCATAGGTCGTGAATTTGATTTTTGATTTTTTTTATTCTTTTCAAATTCAAAATAACGTCTCATGGTAGGTCGTTAATTACAAAATAATTTCGAAAAATTCTCAGAAAAATCCAGAAAAATAGAAAATGAGTGGAATTGACGCCTCCATAAATAGTCGTCCATTTTTAAGAAACGCCCAAGGCTAAGTCGTTATTTAAAAGACGCCCCACGTCAAGTCGTTAATTCTGAAAAATTCATAAAAATAGAGAAAAATGCCCAGAAAATCAGAAAAATCCAAAAAAATAGGAAAAAATAAGAAAAGTGAGGGAAAATAGAGAAATCCAAGAAAAGTGAGAAAATCACTCAAGAAAAGTTAATTTGAGGGTCAAATTGGGGCATCGCAGGGTAATATGAGATGTGCTCACAGTAACGTCAATTTTGGCGTGTCTACAGCTGCCCCGCCTTGACGTCTGCTTTGCAAGGGAGCAGAGCAAACTGAAAAGTAGATGCCAAGGTGTGATGAGACACGCAATCAACATCACTTGATGAGAATGAAATCAGAAGCACGAGATGAAGTAATCTCGAGAAATTCAATGAAACCAACGATGTTTGGATAAAACGGGGAGTGTGCACGCGGTGCACGAAGGAGATAAAAGAATGATCAACTTCCAGCGCGGTGGAAGTACCCCAGGTCACAAACCTGTAGGTTTCACCATTGGGGAGCGGTTACCAGTCAATGTGGACGTGCTGCAGCCAAGGTGGATCAAAGGGAAAAATGATTAAAATAAGATGATTAAAATCCAAACAAGGAGCTTCCAAGAAAATGACCCAAAACAGCGACAAAACGAACTGATGACACAATTCGGCATGGAATATCTCATATCTGGAAACAGGATCAAATTTAACCCTCAAAATCAGCTTAAGAATGATTTTCTAAAATTATTTCAAATTCCTATATGAATGCATGCTGGGTTTAAAGGGGAAAATTAAATCAAACGAAAATATAAGATAATCAAGGATAATATTGTTAAACTGCCCAGCCTGAGTCAAGAAACCCATTCTGCGAGCTGATACTAAGCCGAAGCCCGTTTATCCACGCACCAACTCACAAAAGGGAACTATCGTCCCCAGTCTTGGATGGCTCAACGGCCTATCCGTATGACTAAGACTCCTCTGGAATCATCATTATTTTTGATGAAGGGGAACTCAAATTCCAAATTTACCAAAGCCACAAGGTCCTTGATATAATTTAGTAGCGTATGTAACATATAGTAGAATGCATACAGGGAGAGATGGTGATAGCAATGAGCATATGGGGAACTGAGATGAAATAATGTGCAAACACCGTGGGACTTGGATGTTGATGATGCCCAGTCAGTGGGACCAAGAGCTTCTTATCCTGCGCTCAAAGATTCATCAGCCAAGATATAATTAAGATAACAAGTAATGAATAAGGCATTTAAGCATAGTCATCAAAGCATGAATCAAAGCATCAATCAACCATTATTAGTTGAATCATGATATTACAAAGCATCATTATTTGTTATTTCGTCATGAGGATGACAATCTTGGCTAATCAAGATGTAGAGTTGAATGATCAGAGTGATATAATGCCCAGTGGCAGAATTGATCAAGAGAAATTAGCAGGAGTTGATTGAAAGATCTGGAGATGAATAATCAGGATGATAATCAGGACATATGATAATGAGAATGATATAGGGAGATGATAATCAAAAAAATGCCCAGGGTGGCATGTCATGAGAATATCGGGAGAAATTAATAGATTGATAGCAATGAGTGAAGATAGGACTTATCCCGTGCTCTTGATCCTTGTAAAGTTGTTCCTACAAAACACCATCAGAAAATACAATGTATTTTTAGATTTTGAAATATGCAAATTTTTATGAGTTTTGGAAAAGATATTCAAATTTTTATGAATTTTTAGAAAATATTTCAAATTTTTATGAATTTTAGACAAGAAATATTCAAATTTTTTTGTTTGAATTCTGGTTAGACATTGCTAAAGCAGCATCAAAGGTTGTTTAAACCATTAATTGGGGGTCCTCGTTCCTTCCCTTTTTGCTAAAATTTTCTAAAGTCGGGCGTGCATTGAAGGTGGCATCCTATAACCGACCGCCTTTGATCAACGGTGCCCCTACCAAGGCCATACCTGAGAAACATTCGGTCTTAGAGGGAGAAGAGAAGAATAATTGAGGATAAGCTTTATGCAGGATGGGAGATGTCGGGACTTGAATTCCTTCCAAGGTGTTAACCCTCAAAGAGGTAGTCTGTTGCGCCGGGGCTTTGTGCCTTTGATTTTTAGACCCTTGACATGCATACGACCAGGATTTCCTTGCGGGGACTTTGCCACTCTTGTCATGCCATAATTCACAATTTTACTTTTATCAAAATTTTGACTTGATTTTCATAATAGCCCTTTTGGCGAGATGTATATCATGAAAACTCATATGAAAACTCATATTGATTTTGGGTCAAGACTGCCCCTATTTGAGACTCCTCTCGTATTGGGGATTACCGAGGTTGGTCATCTCATCCGTCAACCTCTTGCCCCTGCATTCGGCCGAGTAAAGAAGAGAAAAAGACTTTCAGATATACTCATGGCATGGCCAAAATAGCAACGGTGTTTTACCCAAAGGAGCCGGCTAAGGACGCCGTGAAGTGTGTGCGGTGCCCAGCTAAGGGTTGCTCTTAACAAGCGGGGAGAGAATACCGAATTCCCAGTGTTGGGTTCTTATTAACCAATGGTGCTGCATAGCAAGCCTAAAGACTCTTTTTGACAATGATTTAGTAAAGATAAAGATTTAAAACACCACTTTTGATCTTGTTAAGAAGCACTTCATTTTGAAAATCATGCGTGAAGCAATGAGATAATGATATCATAAAAATGCATACTTACGCCAATATGTTACCTTGCAACCTTTGTAGAAGCAGCTGTCAGAGGCGAGGTTGATCATCGTGGGGTAGTCCTCTTTCGTAGTCAAAAGGATTGGAAGCAAAGGGTTTGAAAGTGGCTTAACAAAAAGGAGTGGTGCCAAGACCAGACTCAGACGAATAAGGAAAAAAGGAAGAGAGGCGAGGGCTAGAACTCCCTTACTAAGGCGCGGAGACCCTGATCACATGGAACGGTCTACAGAAGAAGCGGAGAATTAGAAGGAGGAGTGAGGACTAAAGCCTCGAAAGCAGTGGGAGAAAGGGCAGTTGCCCACAGTAGTGGATGTGGAAGAAGTTGCGTCGGACCCATGATTAGGAGGAATTAGAAGAAGAAATTGATAGATGGAAAGAGGCAGATCTGGAGGGTCTGGAAGTAGAGGAGGAGAATCATGATAGGAAGAATTATCCGGAGGCTCCGGAGGGATAGAGTATCGAGGGACGCGGTGCCCTGGGAAGAAATAGGAAAAAAATGATGGAAAAGGAGGAAGAAAATGAAGGAGGTGGTGTTCTGGAAAATCAGAAAGATGAATCGGAAGAAAGATGGAGGGTCCGGAGGTTCCGGAGGAATGAAATCAGGAGGGGTGCGATGCCCTGGAAGAAGATAGAAAGAATAAGATGGAGAATCCGGAGGTTCCGGAGGAATAAGATGGAAAGGGGCGCGATGCCCGAGAGGAAAGTATGAAGGATCCGAAGGGATGAGAAGGGAAGGGGTGTGATGCCTGAGGGGAAAGTCCGGAGGTTCCGGAGGAATGTGGTGGAAAGGGGCATCATGCCCTAAGCAGAAGGAAAGAGAATCCGGAGGTTCTGGAGGGATGAGAAGGAAAGGGGCGTCGTGCCCAAGGGGAAAGTCCGGAGGTTCTGGAAGAATAAGATGGAAAGGGGCGCGATGCCCGAGGGGAAAGTCCGGAGGTTCCGGAAAAATGAGGTGGAAAGGGGCACGATGCCCGAGGGGAAAGCCCGGAGGTTCCAGAAGAATGCGGTGGAAAGGGGCACGATGCCCGAGGGGAAAGTCCGGAGGTTCCGGAAGAATAAGGTGGAAATGGGCGCGATGCCCTGGGAGAAAGTAAGAGAAATTCGGAGGTTCCGGATACAAGAGTTGAAAAGGGATGCGATGCCCTGAGAAGAGATTGGGGAGGGGGCAACGCCCGAGCAATGTAAGGGGACCTACAGATCCCGAGGATGAAGATGAATAAGATGGAAAATTCGGAATATCCGGAGGTGTCGGAAGGCGGGGAAGATACGGGTTTGGAAACCCGGGAAGCAGGAGGTGCAAATGTGTGCAATGGGATGGATGCGATGAATGCAGTGAATGCATAAATGCAATGAAATGCAAACAATATGAAGAATGTGAAGGGTGAGAGGATGAGATCTTCCTTTTTACCCTTGGAGTAGCCCATGAAGAAATTGTGATAGATAATAATGTGAATGATGTTGAATAGAAGGTGGATGAAATAGTGGAAGGCCCCTTAGCACCAAGATAACCTCCCCTCCATGGCAATGGAAGTGTATAGTCAATTGGCCTAAAGAAAGAAGCAGGAGCCCATGATGAAGCTCCAATGGTGAATGACAACTCCCTTGGAGGGTGAAAAGCAATAGTGCGAGGGAGTTGGAGAGTTGGGACAGGAAGCATCGTGTTGCCCATTGATTGTGACGTATATGGAGTGTTGAACAAAATGGGCATTCGCCCCTTGTAAGAAAGAATGGGTTCAAGATTTAAAAGTTTGAACAAGGAGTGCCCTGCCCTGTCCATGGATGACATCAACGCTTGGCATTCTTCTCTGAGCAATGGCGGTGACCTGGCCCCTTCAATCGTTCCTGGCACAATAACCCGGATTGGCATCCGGCAGATGAACTCTTGCGCCTTGAATGGCACGGTAGTGGCCAAATTCTTCTTACGCGGCTCTTACTCATCTTCGGCACAAGTACTTTCAGAAGGCCGCCCGTTCCAAATAGTAAAGGGGGGTGAAGCGGAGGCGGAAGGTTCCATGGATGGTGGAGGTTTAATGGAAGGTGTAATGGGAGGTGTAGTGGAAAGTGTTGGTAAATGGGTGAAGGGGGGCGGAGGTTCAAACACGTCGAGTTTCTCCCTTTGCTCGGAAGCAGTCGGGGTTGGCTCGAGTGCAAAAAAAGGTGGATCCTGCTCAGGATTAACCATAGGTAAGGGTGAAGGGTTAAGTGGTGGAGTAGGTAAAGTAGTCGGGGTTGGCTCGAGTGCAAAAAAAGGTGGATCCTGCTCAGGATTAACCATAGGTAAGGGTGAAGGGTTAAGTGGTGGAGTAGGTAAAGTAGGTTTTAGGGTTAAAGGGATAATGGAAGGTTAAATTGGCGAAGGTTCAATGGTAGGCTCGGTGGAGGCTAAAGGCTCAATATGTGGAGATTTTATAGTGGAAGGCTTGGGGGAGGCTGATGGAATAGAGGTTAACGGTGTAAAAGGAAAGGGTTTGGTGCGCTGAAAATGTCGGATGGGGCGAGAGGTGTCAGGTATAGGGGAAGGCGCATGATGCACCGGTGTGGGTGACTGGAGTATCGACCCATCATCGTAACACCAAGTATTGGGGTGAGGAGGAGACTCATGGTGCGGCGGTATGGGTGATTGGAGTATCGACCCATCATTGTAACACCAAGAGGTCTCATAAATGGGGGTTGGATCGGGGACTGTGGCATAGTCCTGAGCATAGGGGTCTTCTGACAGTGGAGGAAGAGGACGGCGAAGGAAACTCGGAAGGGATGCATGCGGAGCTTCATCATCATATACCGCTTCAAGTTCTTCAATTGCCGGTTCTTCATCATCAAATTCAAGTGGACACCGTAGTGGAGGCGTATATGTGGATGGAGGAATGTAATGATGTTGCGTATGTGGAGGTGGAAGGCCATATGAATGAAGTGTGCGGATGGGTGGAGGGCGGACGGTGTCCACTTGATCGTCGAAATCTGCCGGCTGTTGCTTGCTTGAGCTGCCGATACCATAATCATCTCTCCTATCTTTCAACTCTTTCTCCATCTTTGTAATTTCATCCAGAGCAGCATGGAGAGGATTGACCGGAGTAGGAGGAGCCATGACCCTTCTTAATTGTTCCTCCATCAAAGTGACTTTATCAAGAAGGGTTTGTTGGAGGGGTGTAACTTGAGCAACCAAGGGTTGGTAGGGCCTTGAAGGAGGGGTGGCATAAAAAGGCCGTGGAGGGGAGTTACCGGGATGACCCGCAGAAGAACCCGGATGGGCCGGATTGCAAGAAATAAATGGGCCTCGGGGCCGTGATGGAGGAGGAATAGAAGGAGGCGGGTGTCGGACCACCCGGGGAGGAATGTGAATAGAAGAGGATGGGTAATGGGCTACCCGATTAGGATTGTGAATAGAAGAGGGAGGTGGGTGATGGGTCACCCGTGTAGGGTTGGAAGGAGGAAGAGATGAAGGAGATGCACCCTCAACGGCGGTCTTAAGGGCTTGGATCTGTTGAGGGGTGAGATGATCTAATGCATGAATGATTTGGGAAACCTTCTCATCGATGGGAGGAGACGGTCCAACTGGAATAGTGGCTCGCAATTGAGGTGAGGGACCATAAGTTTGGACATTGCCCATGGGCCGGGCATGACCATAAGAATGAGGACGTGGTCCCTCGAAAGTATGGTGAGAATTGTCATGAACATGTTGAGATTGAAGAGAATAAGATGTGCACGGTTGTGCATCCTCATGAATTGAATTAAACATGTCGGTTTTCTTACCATGGTAAGCCATTATAGAATCAAAGTTCAAGCAAAATAATTTGTAAAGAAGCACACAAGTTGGAATGGTTACCGTTGATCTTAATTTGTTTGAACCTTCGTGAATTAATGAATTTTAATAAAGTTTGGTGTGATTCACACAAGGGAGGATCCTAGTTTCAATATGGTTCGAACTCCGGTGCCAACTAGGAACACTCTCTCACCGTGTATAGGCCAACGAACTCGGGACTTCAAAAGGGTACAACCTGCCCGGCGTCCGTGAGGGAATCCACGGGTGCGGGGACTTATGGAGGCTTGGTTTAGAAATTTCCAATCCAAAGAGACGGAATGCTCAATGGAGGGTCCTTCCTTCACCAAGGGGGTGTGTGGAATCCTAATGTAGAGAGAGGAGGTCTCCCAAACCAATGCAAAGATGAATGAATGCAGTAGGGTAAACAAGCCAACCACATCAATATAATCAATCAACAAGTATAAGCATGAATCAGCATGAAAACCCACACACGGGGAGGGTTCTGCAAACCCACAGTAAAAGGCGCCCTGGCAGGGGGCGCTACCAACAAAGAGATGACAGGGTCACTGTCGTGAATAACTATGAGGGGGCCAGGGGCAGCGAAAAACACGCCTTAGAGTGAGGCGCTATAAGTAAAAGGACGCCCCTGCAGAAGGCGTCAAATCCAGAAAAACGCCTTGACGAGAGGCACTAAGCAATAAATAGACGCCCTGGATGAGGGCATTAATTCAAAAGCGCCTCTGGCTGAGGCGTTAATTCCCCAGGAAAGCTCCACGTCCAAAAATATCAAGATACTCACAGTCACAACATAATCATGGCAATCAATATGAACGATACAGCATGCTCATCAAATTTTGAATAAGTGGAATTTTCAAAAAAATCTAACAAGCTGACAGATCACTTGGGGAGAGTGCAAGGCACAATGGAGGGTGCCCGAGGGGCACGAAAAGGAGACGCACCGAGGGTGCAAAAGGGGAGATGGCACACGTGGGTGCCTAAGGGGAAGGGGTAATCAAAGAAAAACGAAAAGGGGTCCCACCGTGATCGCCAATTTGTGGATTCTAATTAGAAATCCACTTATGAATGAATAGAAATAATGAATAAATAAGCAATGTAAGGCACAAATAAGCACGAGGTGCTAAGATGGAGTTTGTGATCGCCAGAGACGCGAGGCCTCAAAGGATATAAACAATAACAATATGGGAGGGATCGCTAAAAATACCTTAAGCGCGGGTGATTGTGAGTGCTCCTTTCTCTTCCAATCGGCCGGCCGATGAAGAGAGTTCTTCAACTTATTACCCTTGCAAAAAAAGACACAAACACCAATAAAGAATATGGAATTAGAACATGGTGAGTGTAGCATCAATTCTTAATAAAAATATGAGCATGAAAATATGATGAAGAACACACCTTAAGGGTGTTGGCCCTTAAACCCCTATGCAAGAAGGGTAGAAAAATATGAATGTATGAAGATGCAAATATATGAATAAGGGGAAAGAGTGCAAGAGTTGCACTAAAGGGGAGGTTTCTCAACGTGGTTGAGAGATATTAAAAAAAAAATTAAGATATGAATATGCATGCATGTGAACAATGATAATAAAAGTAGAAACAAAAATAGACAAAGGAAGCCTGTTGCTTTTGGCTTTGATTCTCGATGGTGAGAAATCTTCCAAAGGATGAAGAAATTAGTATAGGAGTTCCTCCTTCAGCCAGCAGTAGCAACCTGCGTGAAAGAAAGAAAGAAGAAGAAAAACAATAGAAAAAAACAACAGAAGAAGAACAACGTCGGAGGGAAGAAGAAAAGGAAGAATCCGAACCAACCTCTTAACAGAGCTGCAGAAGCTCTATTAATAAGATCGAAGAAGAGATAAGAAGGAAAGAGTCCAACAGAGGAAAAGATAAGAAGGGGCAAGAGCCCAAGGAGGGGAGGATTAAGATGGGGAAGTGACCAAACAAAGCAAGGACTCTCTGGGAAAGGCTGCGTTCGTTTAGAACCCAAAAGGTGAAACACGACTTGGACACGAGCGTCAATTCTTAATTTGACGACCTACCAAAGGGGCGTTATTAAAAACACGCCTTAGATAAAGACGTTAATTCAAAAATCAATTTTTAGAAATAGATGAAACACGTCTGCGTCCAAGGCGTGATTTAAAACGCGCCCTATCAAGGGACGTTAATTTAATATATTTAAAATAGGGCCAATTTTCATTTCTCAATATTATTTTCCCATTTTTTAGGTGGGGGTGCATCTCGTTGCGCTGATTCCAACAACTATTTTTGCGTATTTTTCTGACACCCGGAAGTCCACCAAATCACCTCTGGAAGAGAGTGAAAAATAATATAAAAAAATCAATTTGAAAAAGTGACGACCGTGCATAGGTCGTGAATTTGATTTTTGATTTTTTTTATTCTTTTCAAATTCAAAATAACGTCTCATGGTAGGTCGTTAATTACAAAATAATTTCGAAAAATTCCCAGAAAAATCCAGAAAAATAGAAAATGAGTGGAATTGACGCCTCCATAAATAATCGTCCATTTTTAAGAAACGCCCAAGGCTAAGTCGTTATTTAAAAGACGCCCCACGTCAAGTCGTTAATTCTGAAAAATTCATAAAAATAGAGAAAAATGCCCAGAAAATCTAGAAAAATCCAAAAAAATAGGAAAAAATAAGAAAAGTGAGGAAGAAAAGAGAAATCCAAGAAAAGTGAGAAAATCACTCAAGAAAAGTTAATTTGAGGGTCAAATTGGGGCATCGCAGGGTAATATGAGATGTGCTCACAGTAACGTCAATTTTGGCGTGTCTACACATACTTGAAGAATGCTTGCAGAAGGCAATGTATGGTCTTGGAAGATGTGAGGCGATGTGCAGACTTTGGCAAAAGAAACGGCTGTACAGACTTTAGCTCAGCAGCGATGTATAGACTTTGATGACTGATGCATGAACAGTACGCCAATGTATAGACTAGGCCAATGAAGGATGTATAGACTTTAGTTGAGCAAGCTACAGTGCCGATCTATGGACTTGACCTCAAGGAATGGCTGTACAGACTTTGAAGGCTTAGCGGAGGATGTACAGATTTTGAATATGAAGACCAATGTACAGACTATGAGAGCTAAGGCCAATGTATTGACTTGCGAAACTGGGGGGTCGACCCATCAGTAAGGTGGGTCGACCCACAACTGTCCAGTCAATGCTGATAGAGTGTAGACATGATCAAGTAATGCATATCTATCTGACAACCACATGAACTGCACAATCCTACATGATGAAGCATGAATAAATCTAGAAATAGTATATTGATTTATAGTGTGAGACATCATCAAAACTGTAGGGATGCAACAATCTAGTTGGTGAGGGGTGGATGTAGGCTTGCCCGGTGGGAGCTGAACCACCTTAAAAACCCTGTGTTGTGGTGTGTTGCGTGTTATCCATTTCCTCTATCCCACCTTCACAGGTTCTCTGAGTTTTCTAATTAATGCATCTCATGTCATTCTGCTGATAGCTCTTCAGTTTCTGTTCAGGTCTAAGTTTGAATCAGCTTTTCTGCTCTCAGCCTTGTTAATCTCTTAACGTTTTCAAAAAGTGTATGTAGGATCTATTCACCCCTCCTCTAGATCCTCTCATACCATCCAATAGACGCAATAACAATAGCATGTTTTTGCATTGAACAGGGCTTGTATTTATATGGTTTTTGGGCTTTCTGAATCCTAATATGTGTATGGAATCCTACTAGGTTTTAACTTCCTAGATCGATCTCATCCTTCCCTCATAACTAGCCGCTTTCCCTGTTAGAGTAAAATCCGAATCTTCTGTGCATGGCCGGCTCATACGTTCAAACACTCTAATGGGTTTGGGCCTCTAGATGTTTTACATGTGAAAGAGGTTTCAACGTGGGTTTTCAATGTAAGGCTTAGTGGGCTTTTATCTTTGAGGATTTATTTGTAGTGGATTTCAAAGCCCACTCTTTTAATATGAATACCCATTATCTAATTTAACTATTTCTCTTTTACTAATGTCAAAATTTTATCTTCCATAATAGTTATATGACTAATATTATATAGTCATTATTATTTATTCTCTCTTTAGATTTCTGGGTTGCTACACCTCGAGTTATTGTGCTTTGTCTAAAATTTTAAGGATGAAATTTTTGTAAAGGAGGAGGACTATAATGACCTGGGCTTGTAGAATTTTGTGGGTCTTGGAGTGATTCCGCAGGTTTCAGATTGCACTTTCTAATTTAAATGTAGTTTCTTAAATATTGGATCTTCGGGTCCCCTAAATAAGAGAAGATAAATATTTTTGGGTCTCATGGCGTAGCGAATAAATAATGCATTTTTAGAAGAATGTCAAGTTGAAATTTGGAAATTTTCTGTATCTATTTGGGCTTAAAAGCATAAGAAAGAAAAATATAAAATATTTAAACTATTATTTAAACCCCCTACCCCCCTCTTTCCCCTATCTCTCTCGAACTCTCTCTTCTCTCTCCCTGTTTCACTCTCTTTTAACACTCCCTCCCTCTCTCGTTCCTCCTCAACTTCTTCCCCATTCTCTAGACGGCCGTCGGAGGACACCGAGGAGGAGGCGGAGGGTGATGTAGGTGACGAGCGACGGGTGCACGGGTGATGAACAGAGGTGGAATACGCGGCAAGCCATTTGCAAGTTCATGATTCAGCCTTTAGGGGACACGTCATCTTCACGTGGAATCGACTTGCCAAGCATGGTAAAGCATCATCAAAGGTAAGGGGATGGATCCTGGCCCCTTGCACATTATTTTCCCGTGGTTCTATGCCAATTCGGGCAAGTTTAGAGTGTGTTTTCTTTTGTCTGGAAAATATACATGTCTTTGGGCGAGTGGCGATTCCCGTCGATTCAGGTAGTGTTTTCTAGTTAATCTTATGGCATTGATTGAATGGATGGTAGGGAATGATTTTACCTTGTTTTTCTTGCGTTTCAGTGTGACTCGGGGTCATGGTGAGGCCGAGAGCGGGTGTTGCTTGTATTTCAGGATACTGTGCATATTGTGGGGTGTAGGATGATTTTACGTTGTTTCGTGTTCAGAATGCCGTCTATTGGTTTGTGTCAGCCTTTTGGCTAGTGGGGACAAGTTCCCCGATGTTTTTCCCCACGTTCGGGGTGAATGAGGCTCAATTCGGGGGTGATGGTGAGTTCTCGACCATTTTCTATCGACCGACGGTTAGGGTCAATCGACGACTAGGCCATCAAATCAAATTTGGGAGTAGTAGGGCACCCTAGAGGCTTTCAGTCTACCGAACCTGATGGGTCAGTCAACCAATGGTGCAGGTTGGTAGACCGATTTGGGAATCGGTTGACTATTCTCTACTGTAGGCTGATAGCCCTGCCAAGTCGGTTGACTTGAGCAAGGGTCGATCGACTCCCCAGACTAGGTCGGTCGACCGGTGCCTGGGTCGGTCAACCGACATAGGGGTAGACCAGCCATGGTGTTGGCCGGCCAATCCTCACTCCGTTCACACTCTAGATGGGCCGGGTGTTCTGGCTCTACATTTCTAGTTCTGTGTGGGTCGTAGAACTTCGTAAAGTGTGTCTAAATGGGGTTTATGTGTTTAAGTAATCTCGAGTGTAAAAAGAGTGGTTCTTCCACGTGTTCAAGTCCCATGAAGAGTATTCTTTGAAAAGCATGGCTTAGTTACTTGAGGCTTGTTTCCGCAAGAGTTAGTGGGCCGGTAATTGCCAAATCGTGATATCCCGCTAGTGACCCCCCCGGGGGCCAAGGTATCCTAGAGTGGCGGGTGTGTGTGCTCATGTTTCCCTAGGTTAAGCTAGACTTCCAACCATTGTTGCCCAGGAGTTAACCTTGAGGGCACGATTATATTTATATACAGATGTGATAATTGAGTCATGCGAAGATAGCTTGTAAACCACGAATGGACCTGGCGAATATAGCCTTGTGTGCACAACGCTTAGTGTTTCCCAGGCGAAGATAGCATGTTGCCAAGTGAAGATAGCCCAAGCGTGTGTGCCTTAACTAGAACAAGTGTGCGTTGCCAATGGGTGCAGTGGTGCATACCCCATGTCAGGTAGTAGGACACGACCATGCTAACAGGTGCAGAGGCATAGACCCTAGCCAGTCCTAGGGAGAGGTGTGTATGTGTAACGACCCAAGATCAGGATACCGAGTCAAACTCGATACCATTCGGATCTTACGCCACCACCCACGAGCTGGAAAGCTCAGAAGGGTTGTTTAGAGTGTTGTGGTTATGCATTGAAATTCTAAACAATAGAAGGAAATAAATTACATTATTAATATATAAATGGTAGAAATAAAATTAACATTTTATAACAATTACTATAACTACAAAGTCCAGTCCCCAAGTACAGTCAACTAGAAAAGAAACGTACTCTACTACGGGACACACCCTGGCACTGGCAAGTTGGACACTACTTGCCCTTCGACCGGAAAGCTCCACCACCAAGAGAAGTGACACACCTAAAAAAGCAGAGAGTAAGCCACATCTCATTGGCTCAGTAGGGGTCTTGCGGATCCCCACCACAAAAAAATGGTAAGTAGTGAGAACAACAATATCAGTAGTAACAACAATAATAAAATAATGACAACGATCAGAATGACGGTATACGGAAAAACCATGAAGCCTCTGCGCTACCCTAAGTCCCGCAGTCGTATAACCCGTCTTTGCTGATGCAACCGATAACAAGGCCACACGGCCCAACCCTTAACCTCCACCCACGGGAGGATATCTAGACGCTGGTAAACCTCGGTCTCAAGACAGAACCAGTGAGAGAACCATGCCCCAAACATAGGGCGACACCAGCCCATCTGCCGAAAGGGCCACGATAACGCTGTCGCTAACTCAACCTTCACCGGCGTAGGGTCTGCTACTCAAGTATTCACAACAAGGCCAGATGCATCCACTGACATCTTGTACTGTGCCAAGGTCTCATATGCGCGCACACTACCCATACCCGGTCTCGGGAGGGGCAGAGGAGACACACACACCACACCCTGGGACTAGCTAGGATACATACCTATGTCCCCATCAGTACAGCCATGTCCAACTACCTGACATGGGGTACGTGCCACTACGTCCATCAGCAATGTACTCTTGTCCCAACCAAGGTACATACGCTCAGGCGGTCTTGCCTTTGAACAAGAAGTGTCATACACACTGGGCGGTCTCGCCCAGTCCAATCATGATCGGCCATTAGGATATTCTGTAGTCTCATAGAATCCCGTCGAAACTCTAACATCTGCGGTCTCACGAAAATCTTGAGAAAGGCGTATGCACGCACGCAAACCACTGTAAACCATGGTATGACACCACCAGGTGCAAGGAAAACTACCCATGATTGGGTGCTGGAAACGAGTGCGAACCGGCCCACTAAACTCGCACAAGGACTACTCATCGCGATCATGGAACTCACACGGAT
The DNA here is from genome assembly GCA_022559845.1 of Amorphophallus konjac. Lineage (NCBI taxonomy): Eukaryota > Viridiplantae > Streptophyta > Magnoliopsida > Alismatales > Araceae > Amorphophallus > Amorphophallus konjac. The sequence continues at coordinate 243,988,580 of CM040124.1, forward strand.
ATGACCCTCCGTGGTCACAAGACTCACGCGGTATATAACCCACCACGGGTGCGCAAGCCACGTGAAAACTAAGCTACGCGTATACAGCTAGACCCACGATAGGGAATCTCGTACCTAAATCCATTCTCGGGCGACTGTCGCCCTCACAGGGCTGAAATGGCCTGTATTCCATGGGTTTATGTGAATAAAACACAAATTCCTATGCTCTGGGGCGAAAACCAACTCACGGGACTCAAACGGGTTGCAAAGCCCTCATCGCGGTCGACCCAGCCCTCAGGTCGGTCGACCTACTATTCTGGTCGACAGATCGAGAATGTGGTTTAGGAACTGGCCACGTCTAACACAGACACGGACTGTTGTCTGACCGCATCAACCTGAACATGGTCGTTCTGACCACCGCGTTCAGGTCTGTTGACTTAGCCCCCCATTTATAGCAGACGTGGTCTTTATTCATGTGGCGCCCATTATCCAACAGCTGAACACACTTGGGCGACCGACCGCATTCTCGCTTCCGATCCGAGCTTTCGTGAACCAGTGTGAAATTGCTCGATCCACACCCCATTCACCTCGTGTGAAGGGGAAAACATACAAAAACGATTCATAATCCTTCCATACGCCAGAAGGACTCAAAAGAAACCCCAAAAGATCAAAGAAAAAGGGCAACTCCTTCGATTGCCTTAAACACATGCCCATGTCACTCACATCGCACATTCGACCTCATCCCGGCCTTAAATCGCGAGGAAAACTTGACAAAAGCGAGGGGAAACACTCCCCGACATGCCATTAGCTCGAAATCAAGCATTTCAATCGAAGATCACTGCCCAAATTGGCGGATTCGACTCACACCCCGAAACATGCAATTTTTACCCCAAAAAGGGCAAACCCGCTCAAACTCGCCCCATTTAGCATGAAATCGCGGGGAAATGAAGCACAAGGGTTAGGGATCTGTCCCCCTACCTCTTCCAAAGAAACCACGCGAATCTGGCATCGATTCGTGCCGAAAATACCTCGTTCAATGGTCAGTTCTTCACGAAACCTCGAAAATCTTGTTCCACACTCTGGCCCTCGCCGCTCGTCACTCGCGTCGTCTTCCACCTCACCCGTCGGTCCTCCTCGTCGGCCGCCGGGGAAGAAGAGCGAGAGAAGGAGAGACGTGAGAGTGAGAGGGAGAGAGAACGAGAGTGAGAGAGGGGGAGAGTGACAAAGTGAGAGGGGGAAAATAAGGGGGAGGGGTTTTAAAAAAGAATTTTTTTTTTCATTTCAACTAGAAATTTCACAATAATTCTGAAAAAAATCAAAACATATATTCTTACCTTGAAAATTTTCAAAAAAAAGCTAGGCCGCTCCACGCGCTGTCACAGACCCAAAATAATTCACACAAATACCATCTAAGGGTCTGAAGATCCGATATTAAAGTCCAAAACCAATACGGACATGATCCGCAACCCACGGAAATACAATCTGAAATACAGGGAAATTACCATCCTCCCCCTAACAGAAATTTCATCCTCGAAATTTAGGACAATGCATAGAACTCACGGAGAAGAACTCGTCCAACGGGAAAGGCCTCGAAATCACCGCACAACCCTTATACTCACCACACAACATCCTATAAGGAACACTGCCAAACAAAAATAGCCAATAAAGCCTTTTCACTTCATGACTAGAAATCACATCGAACCCCAGATCGATCGAGGTACATAAACTCACAAGTATGGCATTACCTCAACTTCCTTGAAATTCTAAAGGCACAAACAGCGTCCAATACACTCCAAATGCAAGGGAAATACACGATTCCCATTGGGAATCCTCACATAGCTAGCTATTCATGACATCAGCTTCTCCAACTGCTAGACAATGAGTACTCCTTACAAGGGGGACTACCACACTTCATTCCCAGATGACGACCTCGTCACTCATCTAAACTGGCTACCACTCTTCCGACGACTCTTGATAGCCAGCGACACACGATCCAGGGCCGAATACCTCAAGGCTTGTCGGTCACATCGATCCCAAAACTAATGTCTCGCCAGTCACCATCAACACCTATGAGACACACCACAATCAGCCTCCTGGGACTTCACAGTCCAAAATTTACCACTCACAATGGCCAACTCACTGGGCACACATCGGGTGAAGAAATCCATCTGCCAGCCGCCAACCATAGATCGTTTGACACCATCTTGGTCCTCCCTGTCCAACCGGCCAATTCCAGCTTCTCGAGAGGAGCGAAAACAATGAGGTAACTCACGTGAACCTTGAACTCCTCAATCACACTAATCTTGGTCACACCGCATCAAACTCCTTTCCAATGGCGGGGTCCAACCTTACATCACACTTTGGGGAATTCTTTCATCGAGAAGACAGTTGTCCCATATCACAACCGTCTAATATGCACTTATCAACTCTATAGTTCCACCGAAACTGCTAACCAGCAGCGACTAACTTCCAGCGTCTGCATGCACAATCCCTTCGCATGACTCCTTCCGAGCCAAGGGAACACCACAATCCAGACAGTGGTGCCATAGAAAGCACCGAGTCCCAAACTCTCTCGAGTCTTGTCATAGCCACGCTCTTCATCAACAACCATCGTATCACTTGACCAATCCTGAATATTACGCCCGCCGAACAACCGGTGCACTAGACCATACATTAACAGGGCGTTTATCAATTCCAGCAACTTTCTCGACTAGTCATCATGGCTTCCACACAGGATCTCATCTTCAATGACGTCACCACTCATTCCTCAGGTCTATTTCAAGAATATCCACACTGACCGAGGTCAGTCAAATCACTAGCTCAACTCTAAGCAACGCACACCTGTGCCATACAACCAGTTCTAACGGCCACAACCTGCACCAATACTGGTCGATAAGTGACTCCACTCTGAGCCACGTGACACAATCCATGAAAAAAGAATAGGCGTCATAATTATTCTCATCTGACAACTCTCACCACTGAGCTCCCCAATTCTCAATTCTCCTGGCGCCACACAACACGATACTGTCGCCGACACACGGCAACCGAGGCCACTCACAAGGCCAACACAGCCTTCCATCCGAAGTCAACTCCTCGCGGTTGACTATAAAATCTCCAGGACTCGCTTACCAATGAAACACATACCATTCGCCATCACCCATCTGATCCTAGAGCCTGTGAGTCATTGTCCCACCACGCTTCCGCTACATAACTTTGCACCAACCATACTATAGAAATAGAGGGAGACCCGACATCCGTCATGACACGACCTCCAATTAAAAATGGATCGAATCCAGACACAGGGGTGAAAGAACTCACACTCCTTAATTCTGAAACACAACCTCCCTTCCATGCTTGAAAATCCACCTACACGTGCAGGACTCAATATCACAGCACATTAGGAGGCTCAACACCAACCCTTACAACACTATGCATTAAGAAATGAAAAGGGATGAGCGCATAACCCCCGCAGGCAGCTCCACTATCGACACACAAGACGTCCTCAAAAATTCATGAATACACTTCGAGAAAAACAAAAGCGCATGAAAACACAATTATAACAAGAAAGTAGCGGAATCAACAAAAACACATCATATAATAATTAAAACTCGCACATACCTTCCACAAGGTGGAGTACCACCACTCTGCCAGGTCAGGTGCATCGCGCATGTCGGGATCCCTGTCTCGCCAAGCTAGTGAACTACTGTCGAGATGGCTGGGACTGAGGCGGCTGCCATGGACACTCACGTGCAACATGTCTGATCTGACCACACTAAAAACATTCCAATTCGCTTTATCCACGGTGCATGGCCTGCACTCGTGAAACCCACCACATCTCAGACACTACCCTGGCTGCTCATTCATGCCATGCCGTAGGGGCCGAACGTCATGTTCCTGATCAAGCACTGCTAAAACCTACTCCTCCTGCTCCTGGCGCCTCCTGCCTGACCTACTTCTTCTGAAAAACCTCGACACCTGATTGAATCTCGATCCCATAGGGGAAGAACTCGTGCTAGGAGATGGAAGAGATGTTGATTCTAACTACCTCAAAGATTGCTGGAGAACATACTGTTATTGAAGGGTCCTTTGCTGACCTTGACTTGACTGGGACTGCCCTACACGAGCCTACTCCTGGGTCCTCAACCAATCCTCCTCTACGTCAGTCATGGCTTGATAGGTTGATTCCATGTCTACCACACAAGTTGCAATTACTAAGTGTCTAAGCTCTGGCCCTAGACCTCTAATAAACTGCCATGTCCTTATCCTCTCATCTGCCATGATATGGGGAGCATAGCGACCCAACTCTACAAATCTGGAACGATACTACATCACTAACATATCCCCCTAGGTCAGCTCCATAAATTGATACATTCTCCTTGTTCTGACATGCTCTAGGCTGAAAACTCGCTCAAAAGCTGCAAGAAACTCCTGCCACAGGATTTGCCGTAGAGGACGTGATTGGAATGCCGATTCCCATTCTGTAGTCCACCAAGACAAACCTGATCCCTGCAACTAATAGTTCGCTAGAAAGACTTTCTCATCATCTGCGCACTCCATCGATTAGAACACACATTTCGTAGCATCAATCCACGATCTTACTGCATCAGGATCTGACTGTCATTCAAACGTCAGTGGGTGAAATTGCATAAACTCTTGCAAAACATGTCCATGGCCACCATATGATGAACTACCCTTGCTAGCCTCTGGACCATAATGCCGCTGACTCATCTGCTGCGTGACAAATCGATACATGTTGGTATAAAACTCGGCCTGACTTGACACACTCGGGGCCGCTACCACTAGGGGAGATGATTCACCACCCGGTTCCTCTATACTCGGCTCCTCTCGGGCCCCCGCTGGCACCTCAGGCAACGATCGAGTCTGCCTCCTCGGTGCCATCTGATCCTTAACACAACATGAAAAACAAGGGGGGGTAAATAAAATAAAATACCCTATGCGAGCTACCGATTGTATTGGACTCTTGGACACTGTAATCATTTTGAATTACCATGCATTTCCATAACCTAGCTCTAATACCATCTATAACGACACAAGATCCAGATACCGAGTCAAACCCGATACCATTCAGATCTGACGCCGCCACCAACTTGCTGGAAAGCTCGGAAGGGTTGTTTGGAGTGTTATGGTTATGCATTGAAATTCTAAATAATAGTAGGAAATAAATTACATAATTAATATATAATTGACAGAAATAATATTAACATTTTATAACAATTAATATAACTACATAGTCCACTCCATAAGTACAATCAACTAGAAAAGAAACGTAATCTGCTACGGGGCATGGTGGAATGATTTTTTATTTAAATTGAATTAATTATAGCGTAAGGCGTGCCAGTCAATAAGTGACAAATTTATTGTGTGCTTGATCTAACTTGGTCAGTCGATTGTGAAGTTCGAGTCGGGACTGAAAGTCCGCCATACCATAAAGCCTACGACGTTAATTACATCCTCTGAGAGGGGGAAAACCCTTGATTAATTGCCAAGATAAGACGACTTCTGAGGCTGAGCTAATACGAACAAGAGCACAAACCCGGCGAGATTAATAAAACTATGTGAGGGGTTTATTTATTAGCTTATTCATGCAGAGCAAGCATAATTTATTAGATCTGAACCCCGGTACGAGGCAGAGAGCCTAGGTCCGAGGACTCCCATCACGCATAGCGAAAGCTTCCAGTCGGGCATGACCCGACCTTCCGCTAAACACCATTTGATATACCGAGGGTTCGGTTAAGCAAGTATGCATCAAAGCAGTGATATTTGTATTTACATACTATATTATATTCTAGTAGAAAATATGGTCAAAGATAAGTTTAATTATAATTTTTTTATTATTAGGCTCATGATTTGTTGGGGTCTAATTATTAATTATTTGTTTAAGGGGTCATTAGGTCCTTGACGAGGGGTAGGTGTCGACCTGGAGGCTAAGTGAGGTCGACCTGGGGACCAAGTAAGGTCGACCTGAGGAAGGTGGTGCATCGAGGCTGTGGAAGGGGGTATGGGTCGGTGACGCGTGGAGTGGTTGAACAGCATAAGAAAGTGATTCGGTGACGTCACCACCGAATCGACTGAGATGGAGGGTGATTCGGTGGCATCGCCACCGAATCAAATAAGGCAGTGCGGTAATCAGTGGCGACGCCACCGAATCAAATAAGGCAGTGGGGTAATCGGTGGCGACACCACCGGATCACAAGGATCCACACCACCTAAGCTTCACAAGAATTCTTGCAGAAAGGAAAGGGAGAAAATCTTATGATTTCACACCACAGAGGGCATTTGAATGAAAATTCGTGTGAACTTAAGAATTTCAAAGGCATGACTGCCCAGGTATTAGAAGAAATTTTGTTATCTTTGTTTGTTTGTCCATCTTTTAGTTTGTTTGTGCGAGGTTCATACTCAAGCACAATTAGTCGATTTTTGAATTCATTGATTAATGAAGATGCAGAGCCCCTATCACAAGCCAATAGCATGCATAACTCTTAACTAGTCATGAAAACTCTGAAAATAATCGGGCAGCATTTCCCCAGTATAGGGAATGCTCCCCTAATCAAGCGGATCAACACACGGGGAAACCGGTGTTAAACCATAAACCAGTGAGAAGCCCCAGATGGGACTGTCTCAAAACCCATGATCAGCACATTGTGAATCCTGAGGGCCAACCTACTAAGGATTCGTGCAGATCAGGGAGAGGTTGCCGAAGGGTCGATATGTTGCCAGTTGAATGGCGTTTTTTTATCTCATCCGTACAAGGGGATTCCAGGGGAACATGTCACTAGACTACAGACCCCCTGGAACCCGGGATGAGTATAGGTTTGCAGAATGAAAGTATCAAATAGGTAGGTTGTACCCTTCCCGGGGCCTAATCGGTAGAGTATCACCATCTATGCTAAGGCACGGTGACGGGAATCATTGAAACAAACCGGCCTCCCTCTTCCCTTTCTGAGCAAAGATCGACAGTGTTGGCCCATTAGATTGGGCTCGTCTCTAATTTAGGAGGAAGCAGAAGGCTTAGCGAACAACAAAAGCATAGAGTCCTCGATGACCCTCAATTAAACACCCCCAGGATGAGATGTTATTGACTTTTGAAACAAATCATAGTGAGGCCGAAGTATGTATGTGGTTTTACTGGCGTCCCTACAACTCATCGGAGAAGAGAGTGAAAGGGCACCTAGTGTTCCTGTTTGTGAAACTCTGCTCTTCTTTAATTCGGTAGCAGGCAATGCGTATATCAATAGAATCGACGATGAGAACCAAAGCCCCTCGGGGAGGGGATTTAATGTCGCCCGGTTAGGGCGTGGCCGTGGGCCATTTCACAGAAAAGAAAGGAAAACCTTATGGGCTTTCCCCCCTTTCCCGAGCGATCCCAGGATCAACTGGAACTTTTGCCCCTGAGAGCCTCCTCACGCTCGGGAGGGAAACTAGGCAACTCAGAGTAAACTCAGCGAAAGCGGTAATCGGAGACAGCATAGACTACAGATAGAATGCGAAGATAGCAATCCAAGGAACTCGGGCCTTCTTCTTATTCACTCTCCTTTGCAATCATAGAGGGATGTAGACAAGGAGTACAATGCTCAGGGGATTGAGGAGAGTAGCTAAATAAAAGAAAGAATGAAATTTGAAGAACGGAGAATACAGAACAAAAGAAAATGGAGTCCCTCGCGGGAACCCATCTTCTTCTGCTCCTCTGCTTCTTCAGCTCTCCTTTTATCTTTTTTCTTTTTTTTGTTCTCTCGCCTATTGTCGCATGATCTCTCTTCATTTGTCTGTCTCTATTTTTTCTTTCACTCTTCTCCAGTTTCTACTTAGTTTCTTCTCTCTCTTTTTTTTTCTGATTGAGTGCGAAGGGCCCTATTTATAGATGAATGGGAGCAGGGGAATCGGTGGAGTCGCGACCAAATCATCGGCACGCCATGCCAAGGGCGCCACCGACTCGCCATCGCCCTGGGGCGCCACTGACTCAGCCGGGAAGAGGGCGCTGCCGACTCAAAGCGCTAAGAGCATTGTGGCGCCACAGATTCAGCATTCAAGGTGCCACTGACTCAATGGAGGGCATTTTCGGTAATTTTGACGTCTTGCCCCTAAATTGACCCGGTGAGAGCTTATGATCTAGGGTAGTCCTAGAGTTGATGCAGTGGCTCCAAGGTACGCTTTGAAACTCTGATTTGGAGTTTCAAAGATTTCCGGCATGTGCCGAACCTGTACCGATTTTTTTTTCCAAATTTTGTTCTGACTTGTCATTCGGCATGCCGATTTGTGCTGCCAGCTCCGTTTTGTGGACACGTGGAGTGTCTTCATTGAGTGGGCATTCACCTTGGAGATTCTTGCCTCCATAGGGTAGATTTTTGGTCATTTACGGACCACTTCGGCACTCTGAGCGTGCTAACCGACTCACCCGGGTTTTCCGTTGATTTGGCCTTTGACTCCCTATCTTAAGGAACCGAGGACATTTCTTCATCTCGGGAGAGCTTCTTTATCAGGTGGGAAACCACCTGGTACATTCTCATCTTGATCGGACGGGAGTGGAGGTACATCTGACATGATTGCTTCAGTATCTGTTCATTGGCTCTGGCCGTCATGCGGCCTTAGTGAGCTATGGTAGACGTTTTACCCTGAGATAATGAAATGTGGAGTCCCCGGTACTTCTTGCGAGGTGACCTGAGGTTTCAGCGGTCCGAGTGGGCCTGTTGTTGACTTTCAGTTGACTCCTTTGGGCACATAATTATCACCGAGTCATATTTTGTATGTCAACAAATGTCCCCAAGCCGCGGGCGTCGCGAGTGAGGGATGAGTGGAGCGGGGCCCACGGATGTACTTGCTTTATCGAGCTCTGACATGTGGGGCCCACTTTGCCTTCAATAGTCTACATGCCTTGGGCAGTGATTCGGTGACGCATGCGACTGTTGACTCAGTGACGCACGTTGTCCATTTGAGTCGGTTATGCACATTGTTCGTTTGAGTCGGTGGCGCTCGACTGATGATTCGATGGCGTCTTGGCCACTCAATTCGGTGGCAGGCTTGCCCTGATTCAGCGGCGCCTTCACTGTTGATTCGGTGGCATCTTGGCCACTCAATTCGGTGGCGGGGCTAACCCTTGATTCAGCAGTAGACTTGGCCTTGATTCGGCAGCGGGCTTGGCCTTGATTCGACAGCGGGACTCGTAACTTTGATTTGGTGAAGACTTCAAAGGGGCGGAGCGGTGAGTCGATTAAGCCGGTACCGACTCACCCCCCCCCCTTTTTCTTCTTCAAACCCCTTTGTAGGGTTTAGCAATCCCCCCCTTTTTATTCCTTGTCTTTTCGCCATCGCGGACGAGCCTTCCTTTCTTCTACGGCTTCGGTGGTGGGCTCCCTCTCCGGCGAACACGACAGCCTATTCTACGGTGGGCTCCCTTTCTTCCTCTATCTCCCGCGAGCGTAGCGGTGGGGAAAGTTGGGTGCCTTCGTCTGCTTCCTTCTTCCTTACTGGCGACGAGGGCACCGCGACGGAGGGCTTCCCCTCTTGTTCCTTCTCTAGCAAAGGTGGCAGTGAAGGCGGTGGGCTTTTCATCAGGGAGTCGGTGGAGAGTCGCTTCTCTTGGCCACGGAGCAAGATGAATCGGTGGTGGCAGCCACCTTTCTTCTCCGCCAACGGCGGTAGGCCCCACCTCATTCATCTTGGGAGCTCGGGCAAGGGGGGTTGACGGTGTGCTATCAGCATGTAACGCTTTCGAAGGGGGCTCATCCCTTCCTTATTCAATGGCTTCGGGGAGGTTCCTAGTAGGCTATCCCTCAGAACCAGAGTTCCCCGTTGTTCATTCGGCCTAGGTGTACCACCTATGGCTCTATTTTTTAGGGACCGCCCCCTCTAGCGTGTGGACGTGTTCCTCTTTGTTTGGGGACGCTCCCGATTAAGGGGAGACTTTGCCAAAATTTATTCAAAAATTTCCTCTGATATTATCTTTCTTTCTGACTTGAATGTTCTTTTAATTGCAGCCAATGGCTTCACCAACTTCTGCTACGGCCGAACGAGGGACTGGCACCCCATCTGGTGGTCGCCCTGTCGTGATGTGGCAGATCATTAATGAGCTTGATCAAGGGCGAAACCGCTCGGCAATAGTATCAGAGTCCTCCGACTCGGAGACTGACTCCATGGATGCCGGGCGATTGACCATGTCCGACAGAGATAATTTTTCATTCGACCGAAGCCAAGGCTATCGAGTCGACTTCCTGAAGGATAATCATTTAATGTCTTTTCTTCATGCCTTCAACCTCTTGGGGAAGCGAGACATCCTCGTTGTTCGGGCAGCAGAATATAGCATTCTCTTGGACCGAGATAGCTTAATTGGTTCAGTAGTAAGAAGTGAGCCAATTTATTTCCCAGGAGATACCCGTAAGTGGGACGCTGTCACTGGCGTGTTGGAACTGACCCCAGCACAAGGAATGCTAACTCGAGCTCCAGAGTTTACTCCCGCTAGGTGGGACTTATCTACAGGAAATCTGCATAAGGAGAAGCCAATGTTCAGCCTTTTCCTGGCCCCATTGAGATGGGGGTTCAGAGAAGAACCATTCCTTCTGGACTGTTTGGCAATCCGCTTCAAGCATCAAATTGCTGTTGGCTGGTTTGCCGACTTTAAGGCCACCGATGCACATGCCTTTCGAGACGGGGCTATAGAGTTCACTGAGTACGTGCTCCAGAATTATGGCCTTATTCTGATGAAAGCTGGACTGTACCATAGTGTATATACATCCCGCTTCTGGTACCCTATCTCGAAGGGTTTGTGTGACGACCCGGACTCAGGATACCTGATATACCCGATAGGATTACCGAGTAGACCTGATACCACTTGGAACCCGTGAAGCCTCCCAAGAGCTGTAAAGCTCCGAAGGGAAAAAGGATTATCATGTAGTTCATTGAAGCCGCAGATATAACAGTAAGTAATTAAATTTCATTAATCAGGTTTGCTAAAGTAGCAGAAATAAAATTACTTTTTAATTAACAGTTATAACTTAGTAATTAATTAAAAAGTAATTTTATTTCTGCTAATTTAGCAAACCTGATTAATGAAATTTAATTGCTTACTGTTATATCTACGGCTTCAATGTACTACACGACAATACTTTTTCCCTTCGGAGCTTTACAGCTCTTGGGAGGCTTCACGGGTTCCAAGTGGTATTGGGTCTACTCGGTAATCCTATCGGGTATATCCGGTATCCAGAGTCCGGGTCGTCACAGGTGGTATCAGAGCATTGTTGTGTGAAAGTACATGAGAATCCAAGATATACAGTGTCTAGAGTCCTGAAAGTCTAGTACAGTCTTTCGTTGGCTTAGGTTTTGCGATTAATTATCGCTTTGTTTTCCGTAAGTGATCTTGTGCGTGCTGTGTTGGCACTGTACGAGATGGTTTTGCTCTCGTCAGGATGCGATGGGATGCTCCTTTTTCGTCATAGTGTTTGTTTCGATCGTGCTACACTTGGTAGAATTCACCGGTAGGCTTGAATATGCAGTACATTGTTCGAGATTTTTTCGTGGTTTGTTCAGGTGGCTGGTGACTTCTCGAGTTGGTGTGATGGCCGTATACGTTCTTACGTTGTTTTGGTCATCCCGGCTTAAGTTTGTGCAGCTCCTGAGGTATTTCGCTTCTGTCAAAGTGGTCGATTAGATTCCTCGATTGAGAAGATGCTCAGGCGACCTAGGATTTTCTCTTCCTGGTGAGCTTCTGTGGTTAAGCTTGATGCTTCTCATCCTGTTTGGTGGAGTCTTTTTCGAGGCAAGCCTTAGAAGTGTTGTCTTGGTGAGACCTTTTTCGTGCATCTACTTAAGTGTGGACAATATTTGTTTTGAGCCTGATCTGCTCTTTAATCTACGGTTGCTTGGATTTGAACCAAATCTTTGTGTTAAGAGCCGTTCGGCACCGTGTTTGTCGTGCCGTGTCTAGCGGCCGATGTGTTGTGAAGGCTCATTTATTGTTTCAGGACGTAATGGTAAGCTGAGATTACTCTTTCTTTATGCTTTGTGCTGAAGCTGGTACTCTTCTTGATTTGCACTTAGGCTACTTGTGATCGATTGTTAGCAGGATCAGTACTCGTGGCGTGTTATATTGCGATTTTCATGAATTGCGATGGTGCCAAGTATGTACTAAGATGCGGATACCCAGATATTTCTGACACCTGTGTGCGTTGTTTGAGTGCGCAGCGAAAGCGTGTGGGCTGATAACCCACGGGTCGAGGATCATTGTTGTAAGATTCTGGCCAGTCGAGAGTGTTGAACATGTGTGCAACATGATTACTTTTATGGTTTTGATGATGTCTGCCTCTGTAGTCATTAATGAGCTATACCTGCACCTGATAATGTTCATATTCATACATTTCAGGTCATTATACCTCCAGTGCAGACGATCAAGATCAAGAGACATGGTTCAGCAAGTCTATACATCCAACAAAGTCCATACACTTGGGTTCAGCAAGTCTATACATCAGCAAGTCCATACACTCGGCTTCAGCAAGTCTATACATCCAACAAAGTCTGTACACTCAGATTCATCAAGTCTATTCATCCGACAAAGTCTGTACATTGGATGAAGTCTATACGTTGCTGCACACAAAGTCTATACGTTGCTGCAGATGAAGTCTGTACGTTGGCTGCATGCACAACTCAAAGTCTGTACGTTGCACAACACGAAGTTTGTACGTTGCGACAGATGAAGTCTGTACGTTGCTACAGATGAAGTCTATACGTTGGCTGCATGCACAAAACAAAGTCTGTACGTTGCACAAGACAAAGTATGTACGTTGGCTGCTAGCACAACTCCAAGTCTGTACGTTGGTTGATGGCTGCAACACAAGTCTATACATTGGCCTGCTACTTCACACGCAAAGTCTATACATTGCGTTCTGTTGTGTTCGTGCATCAAGTTACCAAGTCTGTACGTTCATGAAGCAAGGCTGTATAGGCTCATGCATGATCAAGGTATAAAGTCTATACAGGGTTCATACATGCACACAAAGTCTACACGTCCAAGCCTTGATGCAAAGTCTATACAACAACTACAAGCTTCATTCAAATAGCCAAGGTCACTGAACAAGATGAGAGTCCAAAGATAAAGATTCAGTTGGTACCTTCTAGACCAACAAGGATGAAGTTACAGACATAAACGGGCTGCTAATGGACTCAAGCGACTGAGCTGGAGGGCTAACAAACCAAACCCGGCTGAACTGGGGGTCTGCCCAGCTGGCGGTCGACCGCCCCAGCCAGGGTATGCCCGTCTGCAGTTCTTTCAGCTGCAGGTCGACCGCCAGCCCGTAGCGGTCGATCAGAAATCCTAGGGACCGCCCGTTTGCAGGTTTCACAGTTGCGGTCGACCACCAGAAGCTGCAGGTCGACCGCCAGCCCCGAGCCAACCAATATTGAGTTGTTTTCCACTTCGAAAAGGGCCATTCAACATGGATTTGTTTAATCCAAAAGTCATCTAATCACCCATGATTTGTGGATCTGGTCTGGGGCTTTTCTATAGACCATTCAAAGTCTATAAAACCAACACAAGAGGGTTAGAAACCCTAGTTAATCATTTGGAGCAAAGAGAGATCAAGAGAGGCTAGAGAGGAGATTGGAAGAAGAGGTACTGTAGCCATGAACAGTACTTCGTGCAGAAGTTCTACATCCAATCCAAGGGATTCAAGCCTACATCTGAAGCCTTCAATCTCCAAGGAAGAAGAGAAGCAAGCAAGCACACAAAGGTGATCAAATCTTCATTCAAACCTCTTCGTCAACTCAAGGGAAGATCAAATCTACATCCAACAATCTCTCCATCAACTCAAGGTGATTCAAGCTCATATCTCAATCCATCAACCTCCAAGGTAGAGTAGAAGCAAGCAAGGCTAATAAGGGAGATCAAAGGAGGCTGCAAGGGTGTGTTCAAGGGAGAGGAGTTCGAGTATTGTAGCTGTGAACAGTACTCCGGGAAGAAGTTCTTCATCAAATCCTCATGAGATTCAAGCTCCAGCAAACCTCAGACAAGATCCTTTCTCTTAAGCATATTCTATATCTTGTTGAGTGTTTTTCATAAGTTGTTCTTATTCCATTTCTTTCAAACACTTGAACTTGAGAATCGTCCCTACCGGTGGTTAGTAGGAAGGCAATCGGAGGCTGTCCGATTTGCGGTGTTGACGTCCCTACCGGTGGTTAGTAGTAAGGCAATCGGGAGTTCTCCGATTTGTGGTGTAGCCGTCCCTGCCGGCTTTGTGTGTACGAAGACAGAAAGAGGGCTTTCTCTGTTCTGTGGTTGGGGCGTGTCCCCGGTCAAGCTGTGAGTCAGCAAGGAAGCCTCACCGGGTTTTGGTGAGGGGTGGACGTCGGTTGCGGGGTTACAACCGAACCACCTTAAAAATCCCTGTGTTGTGGGTTGTTTATCGTGTGTGATTGATCTATATCTTCTAACCCCATTCGCAGGTTCGTGTGCTTCCATACTTGGTTAGATTGTTCACACACATATGCACTTTGAGTAATCAACATAGCACATACACACACGCACGGTTGTTGCAAGCTATTGCATGCTCTAGTGTTATGCTTTATGATCCCTGCACTACAAGTCTTATTTCTTTCAAGTTCACAAATGTGCTTAAATAAGTGTGGACGTTTCATACCTTGTAATCCAAGTCTTTTCATTTGAGCCACTCTACTTAATTCCGCTGTGCATTGTGCCTAAGTGATTCATTCACTTTATAAGAGTGGTTTAAGTTTCTATTAGCTAAGAGTTTTAAATAGGCCAAAGCTTTTTATAGAATCTATTCAACCCCCCTTCTAGATCCGTTTACACCTCGCGAGACCCAACAAGTGGTATCAGAGCGAGGCTCTGTCATTCCCAGATCCAACGATCTACAGGGAAAGATCCCGATGTTTTGTTATTTAGATGGACTCACATGCTACACTTGCTTCGATGGCTTCTCCACCCATTTATGATGGTTCAGATTTTTTTACATGGGTTGGAAGAATGTTCATCTATGTTAGCTCCATAGATCCACAATTGTGGACTCTTATATACAATGGTCCTCATGAGCTGCCATCAAATTCAATTAATTGGTTAGCCGAACATGAGACCAAACACAATGATAATCATCTTGCATATAACTTAATTATAGCTGCAGTTGATCTAAGACTAATTCATCTTGTGTCCTCTTACAGCACAGCCAAGCAAGTATTGGACAAGTTGGTGAAAATCCATGAAGGGAAGGAACAAGAACAAGAATGCTTCATGGCCGACCGTGCAGAACAGTCCAGCAATGCATCCTCATCACAGGTAAACTCTGACTCCGAGGAATTCACTTTTGAAGAGCTTATGGAAGCCTATGATGAATTAATCACACAATACAAAAAGGTAAAAACAGAAAACAAAAATTTGAAAAAGGATCTCAAGAAAATTAACCAAAATGAATGCTCGATTTGTAAAAAGTGTTCTATTTTTAAAGAGCTTAACAACACTCTCTCAGTTGATCTAGATACGCATAAACAAAGCATTGCATGTCTAAGGGAAGAAAATGAAAATCTTCATGATGAAATCACTAGGTTGGAAGAAATTATAATAAAACTTTAAAACCAACCTAAGTCAATCTCTAATGATCAAACTATGGCCGATGGGCTAATCCATGATGAGAGGTTGATTGAAGAAAATAAAATTTTGTTTCAAGCTCTGCTAACTTTGTATGTGAAAAATGTTCATTCTTAAGAAACATAAATGTTGGTCTTCATGATGATCTTGAATGGCAACAAAAACTGATTGATTCTCTGAAAGAAGAGAATAGAGAGTTGTTGGAAAAGAAAATTGAACTTGAACAAGTTGAAGAAGAATTGCATGAAAAATTGGCTGCACATGAAAAAGGTAAATCTGTCATTGAAGATCACTCTGAAACTTTGCATGCTTTAGAACAACAAAATCAAAATCTTAAAGTAGTAAACGCCATGCTCAATGAGCAATTGGCAGCATGCGAAGAGGGCCTTGTTGAATCTAAACAACACATTTCCTCACTTGAAAATGAAATTTAAGGTTTCAATGATTTCCTGTCAATGTTTGCCCAAATCCAAGATTCTGGTTCACCGAAAGCCACCACTTCCTGTGGTCACCAAAAAGGGCACACTGCTTGAAAGAAAAGTAAAATTCAGCATGCTCATCAAAACATGCACCATAACACGTCCAATGCTAAATATCATGCTTTCCACAAAATGAATGTCCATTGCTATTATTGTGGTAAACATGGTCACACTGTGCATGATTGTTTTATCTTGAGAAATGATGAGCTTAGAGCAGGAGATCAAGTGAAAGGGCAAGGAAAGAAATAGGTCAACACTGGCAGAGGGCTTGCTCAACAGAATTCTGTATAGAATCACATGGAGAATCAGAAGTGTCGACATTCCTATCCAGACAGGTCGACACTCCCCATGGCCTTTAATAGAAATGCCTCTCTTTGCTGCTCTCATTGTGGTAAGACTGGTCACACTGACCAGGAATCCTGGTATTTGAAAGAAAGACATCACCCTCATACCATGAAAGGTAAAAATTATGCTCGCCCACAAAAGCATAGTCCACATGCACACGCACATGAACATAAAAAGAAAAATCAATCTTTTGTGTGTTGTTTCTATTGTGGGAAAAATGGGCATGAGATATATGATTACCTCACAATGAGGGAGGATGATGTGATTGCCTTGAAAAAGATGGGCCAAGATGCTAAACATGTTGCTAACCCACAAGGACCCAAGCAAGCTTGGGTACCTAAAAATTTCAAATGAGAATTTTGGGTGCAGGATGTCTTGGAGCTGAACAAAGGATCATAAGGTAAATAAAAGCTCAAGGCACAGGTATGTACATAAACCTTTAAGTTCAGTCATCTTGCATGTTTAATCTTGACATGTAGATAGTGCATCATACGTTTGCCCAATGTCATTAGATTCTGCAAACTGAATTGCTCTTAGAAATGCAAAACCCCCAAGGTGTGAGATGAACTTTTGAGCTTGATAACTTGTTCACACCATGCTTGATTTCAGCTGTTTAATTCATGAAAAACTTGTTATGCTGATGAATTTGATGTGATGATGAGTTGCTTAAGTCTTGCTATCAGCCACTTGAAATTCTTGGACTTTGGTTTTGATGATGCATGTCATGGCTGCATTTTCAACTCGTTATTCATGTTAGCATTATTCAAAAGGGGGAGTCTAGCAATTGACATCATCATGTTGCATTCAGTTCAAAATCAATTATGAATGATTTGTGTTTGCATCATATTGTGATCACACATACCTTAATGCACATCATGTTTAGAAGACAAAAATGCACAATCATTTTGCAGCATCTTCATTGCATTGTGTATTCACATAAGTCTTAGGCTGCATAATTCATTGCCAACCCATGCATGTACTCAGGGGGAGTCAATATCAATCTAGTTTGAATCATTTCACATCATCTCACTCTTGCACGGCCATGGTATATCAAATGTTGATGTATGGAAAGGCAGGTTATGCTTGCCTAGAAGCACCCAATATACGTGAGGTTTCACCTCCGCCACGTACCATGCGTCAATGTCGCATATAGGCTATATAGTAAGGGGGAGTTGTCTCTTTGCAGTATTTATGCATATGTTTCATCTTCATTCTGTTGACATCATGGCATAGAATGCATCTTCTCATGGGGAGCTTGTTCATCATGAAAATCTAGTCAAAATTCTGCCGGTCGACCTCACTCCTTTGACAGGTCGACCCCACATTTCTTTCTGTCTAAAAATTACGCTTGTCTGAGCTTAGTGCATAACCTCAGAGGGAGTGTTCTTCATCTATTCTTGCCTATCAGTTATGCAACACTCTCTTCTTAAACCAAGCCACTGCATGATATTGCTTAATCCTTGTGTGGTTCAATTTAGATTCAAGGTACCTTGAACTTCTTGGAGGATTCCCTATCTATTATTGAGGTTGTTTATCAGAGTAAATCTTCAAGAAGAATTTTCTCTTATAGAGTCTTGTGATTGCCTTGAACATGAATGATTTTGGTTTAACATTAATGATTTCTTGAGTCTTGAAGTTCGATGGTCTTGAACATGTTTGTGATCGGGTTTAATAGACTTAAACTAGTTTCTCATGTTTTGACTTGTTATGCCATCTTGAATCTGAAAAATTTTTGAGTACAAAGGCATCCTTGATCGAGAAACTTCAGCTAAGTATTATTTTTAAACATTTGTTGAATCTGTTTATTTCAAAAAGTGGCTATACTTAAAGTAAGCTCAAGGCAGAGCAATGGCACTGTTGCTGAGAAATATATCTCCTCATCAAAGAAAATGAGGTTCGATATGTCATGAGGTGACTATGCTATCTCTATGCTAAGTGAAGTAAAATCGTGAGCTACATTGAGTAACTGGGGGTGCTTGCGTCGGGTAAACGTGCACACTCACGTCAAAAGGTGGTTGCTACACTTGACAGCTCGTAAAATGATGACAATCATCATTCAAATGATTTCAAAAAGAAAAATCTGAATGTGTAGCACTCATGAATCAAATCTAAGTCATCTAAGTGTTTAGCCTCAATACTTATTGTGGTCATTCTCAAGGGAACCAATGAAACTGAATGAGTAAGATAAGAGAAGGTTAATCTGGTTTTGACATGAATTTCTAGTTCACTACTATTAAACTTGCATGCAAATGTCTTCATGTGATACTACTGAGTAGGCCAAAACTCATTAGCATTAAACCAATCTGAATGTAAGAGCTGGTACATTTGGGTTCTATAACTGAAAATTCTGAAAAATCCATAACTCTGATTTATGAACTTGGTTTCAGATTAAAGAACCTCCATTCTCTCTTGAGAAGTCATATCTTGATGCTCCTTCTTGTTTGTCTTCATCTGCCATATCTACATAAATCATTTAGGCTGCCCCGATTACATCACCATACTACACAAGTGGTATAATCCAACAAGTGGTATCATCTTGATGCACCTTTTAAGTCGTCTCCAAAATCATTGGTGTCCTCTGTGAAATGATATCACATTACTTTCTCATTCATTGGCATTTGGCATAAGTCCTAGCATCATTGTCATCATGTTTTCATGCATTAGGGTGGCATGCATGTCTTGACTTCATACAATTGTAGCTTGCATCAAAATTTGATCATTTCCATGCATTGCATAGAAAATCCAAACAAAATCTGAATAATGGAAAACCACTAAAAATCTACAAAATTTGAAATCAAAAATTTGATCTTTGGCTACTCTATCCATCTCCACTATTTGAGGAATTGAATCATGCTGCTGTGGCTCCACCTCTCACACTTACATTGTCTTTGCCAAGCCTCGAGTTCCTCGTTCTCTTTTCTGGATCTTTTGATGTTGTCAAAGGGGGAGAAGATTATGTGAGTCATTCATCAAAAAGGATGTAGTAAGAACCATGTGAGTCATTGTCACAATATGAATGTTGTTGACTCATAGTTGTCATGTGAATTACTAATGCATGTGAATCTCTAATGACTCATAGTTCAGATTGACTCATAGTTGCCATCATCCAAAAGGGGGAGAATGTTGAACATGTGTGCAACATGATTACTTTTATGGTTTTGATGATGTCTGCCTCTGTAGTCATTAATGAGCTATACCTGCACTTGATAATGTTAATATTCATACATTTCAGGTCATTATACCTCCAGTGCAGATGATCAAGATCAATAGACATGGTTCAGCAAGTCTATACATCCAACAAAGTCCATACACTTGGGTTCAGCAAGTCTATACATCAGCAAGTCCATACACTCGGCTTCAGCAAGTCTATACATCCAACAAAGTCTGTACACTCAGATTCACCAAGTCTATTCATCCGACAAAGTCTGTACATTGGATGAAGTCTATACGTTGCTGCACACAAAGTCTATACGTTGCTGCAGATGAAGTCTGTACGTTGGCTGCATGCACAATTCAAAGTCTATACGTTGCACAACACGAAGTCTATACGTTGCGGCAGATGAAGTCTGTACGTTGCTGCATATGAAGTCTATACGTTGGCTGCATGCACAAAACAAAGTCTGTACGTTGCACAAGACCAAGTCTGTACGTTGGCTGCTAGCACAACTCCAAGTCTGTACGTTGGTTGATGGCTGTAGCACAAGTCTATACATTGGCCGGCTACTTCACACGCAAAGTCTATACATTGCGTTCTGTTGTGTTCGTGCATCAAGTTACCAAGTCTGTACGTTCATGAAGCAAGGCTGTACAGGCTCATGCATGATCAAGGTATAAAGTCTATACAGGGTTCATACATGCACACAAAGTCTACACGTCCAAGCCTTGATGCAAAGTCTATACAACAACTACAAGCTTCATTCAAATAGCCAAGGTCACTGAACAAGATGAGAGTCCAAAGACAAAGATTCAGTTGGTACCTTCTAGATCAACAAGGATGAAGTTACAGACATGAACGGGCTGCTAATGGACTCAAGCGACTGAGCTGGAGGGCTAACAAACCAAACCCGACTGAACTGGGGGTCTGCCCAGCTGGCGATCGACCGCCAGCACAGGGGCGGTCGACCGCCCCAGCCAGGGAATGCCCGTCTGCAGTTCTTTCAGCTGCAGGTCGACCGCCAGCCCGTAGCGGTCGACCGAAAATCCCAGGGACCGCCCGTTTACATCTTTCACAGTAGCGGTCGACCGCCAGAAGCTGGGGGTCGACCGCCAGCCCCGAGCCAACCAATATTGAGTTGTTTTCCACTTCGAAAAGGGCCATTCAACATGGATTTGTTTAATCCAAAAGTCATCTAATCACCCATGATTTGTGGATCTGGTCTGGGGCTTGTCTATAGACCATTCAAAGTCTATAAAACCAACACAAGAGGTTAGAAACCCTAGTTAATCATTTGGAGCAAAGAGAGATCAAGAGAGGCTAGAGAGGAGATTGGAAGAAGAGGTACTGTAGCCAAGAACAGTGCTTCGTGTAGAAGTTCTACATCCAATCCAAGGGATTCAAGCCTACATCTGAAGCCTTCAATCTCCAAGGAAGAAGAGAAGCAAGCAAGCTCACAAAGGTGATCAAATCTTCATTCAAACCTCTTCGTCAACTCAAGGGAAGATCAAATCTACATCCAACAATCTCTCCATCAACTCAAGGTGATTCAAGCTCATATCTCAATCCATCAACCTCCAAGGAAGAGTAGAAGCAAGCAAGGCTAATAAGGGAGATCAAAGGAGGCTGCAAGGGTGTGTTCAAGGGAGAGGAGTTCGAGTACTGTAGCTGTGAACAGTACTCTGGGAAGAAGTTCTTCATCAAATTCTCATGAGATTCAAGCTCCAGCAAACCTCAGACAAGATCCTTTCTCTTAAGCATATTCTATATCTTGTTGAGTGTTTTTCATAAGTTGTTCTTATTCCATTTCTTTCAAACACTTGAACTTGAGAATTGTCCCTACCGGTGGTTAGTAGGAAGGCAATCGGAGGCTGTCCGATTTACGGTGTTGACGTCCCTACCGGTGGTTAGTAGGAAGGCAATCGGGAGTTCTCTGATTTGCGGTGTAGCCGTCCCTGCCGGCTTTGTGTGTAGAAGATAGAAAGAGGGCTTTCTCTGTTCTATGGTTGGGGCGTGTCCCCAATCAAGCTGTAAGTCAGCAAGGAAGCCTCACCGAGTTTTGGTGAGAGGTGGACGTAGGTAGCGGGGTTGCAACCGAACCACCTTAAAAATCCCTGTGTTGTGGGTTATTTATCGTGTGTGATTGATCTATATCTTCTAACCCCATTCGCAGGTTCGTGTGCTTCCATACTTGGTTAGATTGTTCACACACATATGCACTTTGAGTAATCAACATAGCACATACACACACGCATGGTTGTTGCAATCTATTGCATGCTCTAGTGTTATGCTTTATGATCCCTGCACTACAAGGCTTATTTCTTTCAAGTTCACAAATGTGCTTAAAGAAGTGTGGACGATTCATAGCTTGTAATCCAAGTCTTTTCATTTGAGCCACTCTACTTAATTCCGCTGTGCATTGTGCCTAAGTGATTCATTCACTTTATAAGAGTGGTTTAAGTTTCTGTTAGCTAAGAGTTTTAAATAGGTCAAAGCTTTTTATAGGATCTATTCAACCCCCCCTTCTAGATCCGTTTACACCTCGCGGGACCCAATAGAGAGAATTGTTCTTTCTCGATGTGACTTCGTCTTGGCTTCCTTTGCCTTGATGTGGTCTCTTGCCGTGTCGTTGCTGGAGTCATTCTGGTGTTGGCACTGGCATTTGTGAGTATTGGAGAATCTGTCGACATTTCTGCTAGTTGAGTACCCTCTGCTCTGTAATTCCTTCTTGGGTGTTGTGCTCTCGGGACGTGATCGTGGTCCTTGAGATGCGTTTCCCAAGATTGTTGTTCCTATCGTTGTGGGTCTTTCCTTAGTAAGCTGCTCGTTGCATGACTAGTCCATTATAGTCGTGTGTTCAGCTGTTATCGTGCCGTGATGTGACCCAGCTTGCAGTTGTGTTCCATGGTTCTATGTCCGGTACGGAGCCAGGATCCTGCAAGTACTGTCGTTGTTGTCATTTTATCGCTGTTTCTCTATGATTTTGTGTATCTGTCTTGGCACTGTGTGGACCGTAGTCTTGTGGGTTAGTTGTGCTGTACTGTTCTTCCCTGATAGAGTTAGCCTGCCACTCGATCAGATGTAATGCCTGAGTGAGGACTGACTTGATTGTGCTTGTGGTCTGGTGCTGTCGTTGGCGTCCTATGTGCCAGGTTTTGTGGTTGCCTTTGGCACTGGAGCCAATGTGTCGAGCTGTCAGCTGAGAGGATTATGCTTCCTTGTTTAAGCTGATGCTTGCCGTGTCTGTTGTTTTATTTTATCGATATCTATTGTCATGGCATGAGTCGTGTCTCCTTTTCTGTGAGACGTAAGCGACGTTGCCTTGTTTCGGAGCTGTCAGACTTGAGTTCACTTGTGTATCATGCTCGTTCGATGGATCTGTCTGCCTTGAGATCCGAAACGTGTGCTTGTGATTATGGTCTAACTATGTCCCTCTGAATTGTGTTTCTCGAGATTCATGTTGTTTCAAGTTGTGTCTTGGGGTTTGTTCATCCCCGCTTCTTCTTGTTCATTCCTTAAATTTCGAGGGTGAAATTTCTTGAAGGAGGGGAGGCTGTAATACCCTAGATGCTTATTGGGTCTTCCGGATCTTCTTCGGAGTGTTTCAGATCGCTTTTGTGGGTTTCTGAGTTGAGTTTAACGATCCACGTGTGTTTTTCTCTCGTACTAGTTACGGAACCCTGTGGTGAGTTTATTTCTCAGTTCATCGACTCGTGGACGCCGCAGTTGCGTTGTACTCTTCTCATGGATCATTTCGACTATTTTTGCATATTTTTCTGAATTAGGAGATTTTTGGCACAAAAACTAGAATTTCATAAAATTAGGAAAATTCCTAATTTTCTTTCTATTTAACCTTTCTCACCCTCTCTCTCCTCCCTCATTTCTCAGCTCTATTTCTCTCTCTCATTCTCTCTCCTCTCTGGGTCTCTCGGCGTGGGGTGCACACCGTTGCGGAGCTGGCCGAGGTGAGGACGCGATGGAGTGATAGGGACGCGGAATGGGGCGACGGTTTGAGCGTGGCGAGGCGCGATCCCTTGGTGGATTTTGAGACGGCGCGGTTCGTTGATTTGGCATTTTCGGCGCAGTTTAGTCGCTTCGGCGCACGGTTTGTTCGGTGGAGGTAGGGAGATGGATCACCGACTTCTCCTCTATGTTTCCCTGTAGTTTTGTGGTGTTCGGTGAGCATACGAGCGGGTTTTGGCTTGTTTTGGGAAAATCATGCTTTTGGGGTGTTCGTAGGGTTCACCGGAAAACGACGATGATTTTTTGATCAGTTGGTATCAATCGAACCCCTGGAATGTCAGCGTTCCAGATCCGTTGATTTCATGTTGATTGGTTGTCATTTGGGACCGGTACGAGCCCGGGATCCCCGGTGACTCATTTAGGGTCAATTCGGTGGAATTACCCATTTCAAGCCGTTTGTGCATTGTTTTGATCCCTTCCGGAGTGTGGAAGGTCAGTATTCTCATTATGGATGTTTCCCCCTTCGATCGGAATCGAACGGAGCGTGCAATCGGGCCCGGAGATTAGGGTTTGACTGGTTTTTCGCCGTGACCGGTTGACCGGACCGGATGGGCCGGTCGACCGGTGGTTACCTGCGGACCATGTTGGGTCCGGCTGTTGGTCCGGTCGACCGACCCCATAGGTCTGGTCGACCGACCCAGTCAGGTCGACCGACCCAGTCAGGTCGACCGACCCCAGGGGCCAGGTCGACCGGAATTCTCTATTTTTGTTCGTTTCGAGTCCTAGTCGGTCTGGTTCTGACCCAATGACCGACCTATGGCCGCGCGAGTGTCCCGGACACCCTGTGGGTTCCGTGTCCATGTTTCTGGGGTGTCGAGAAGTGCCGTGTTACTTCGATTAATGTGCCATAGGCATGTGTTTCGGACTTTGTGTTACGTTCGATCGAGTCACCGTGTATTGGTGCGAGTGTGGTGGGGTTACCCCGCATGTGTGTGCCCTCCCTTGAGTTCCTATTTGAGGGGATGGTCCCGGCGGCTTGTGGTCTGCCTCGGTATTCGTGTTACCGTGGTTTTAGACCTAGTCAAGATTTTAAGTCGGTTGGCCTTGGCGGCCCAACCTTCATGTGTTTCTTCGTTGTAGCGCATCTTCCTTCGGCCGCTACAGTCCGTGTGTCTTAGGTCAGTATCTTAGGCAGGTTTGTGTGGCTGATTCATTCTTAGACCGCCAAGTCTGTGTAACGCGTCTATCTTAGACCGCTGGGTGGTTTGACTGGGTAGGTCGGTGCGAGAGTTGACTAGTGTAGGCGGCCTCACCTATGACCGCTATAGTCTTCTAGCGGCCCAACCTTTGACCGCTACTATCCTCTAGCGGACTAGCCTACGACCGCCATTATCCTCGTCTCTGTGTGCGTAGCGACTTCCTCCTTTACTGCTTGGTTTACCTAGCGGCCGAGTGATGGATCGCTTATGCCCAGAGTGTCGTTTCCCGTCGTTTCGATTTCCGTATGTCTTGGCTTGACCTTGTGGTTTGCCGTTCCCGTGGATATCTTTTGGTGTCCTATGAGGGCTAAGACTACGTTATGAGGTAGCCAAGAGTTTTCTTGCTTGAAATAGGACTTTCTTCCCTACTGTTAAATAGTCATTGTTCGGTTCCGGTCAACCCGGGGTGACCCAGTGGTTGACAAGTGATCTTGTGTGTGTCTCGGTGGTTCTGTCCAGCCCGAGACTTGGTTCTGGATGCCTTGAGGTGTTGTCTCACCTCAGTTTGCGTGTCCAGATGTGTTGAGGTTCTTGGTGTTCCCTTATGTCCCTGTGTGTCATTTTATGCGGTCATGTCATTTCCTCTAGCTTAGGATTAGACCGATTGGTGGCTTGTTCCGCTTTGCGCAATGATCTTGACTCTGAGTCGTGAGAATCAAGGATAGTGGTAGTAGTAGGTCTAGTTGCCTTGTCTTGAGTCTGTCGGTAGTTGTCTTGCTACCTCAGTGCTTCGTAGTGCGTGCGATAGTGCTTCTTTACCTATCTATCCTCTAGCACTCATGTTTTGGAGTCTGTGTCTAGTGAGCCTGCACTAGTCATAGCCTTACGACATGTTACGGCGTGTCGGCCCATGTGGCGGGGTAGTTCCCGAGATACAGTTTTTAAGCTAGTTCCGTGGGCCCCTGCTTAATGGTAGCGTCCTGTTGGGGGGAAAACTAGCTAGAGGCCTGGCTCAGGCAAGAGCCAGTGTGTGCACACGTGGTCAGGGGCTTTGGACTTGCGCCGACGGGCGTGACCCTGACTAGTCACTCGCGACTGTAGTTCCGGTTCTGGTTCTGACAGTTTCTCAGTCTCTATCGTCTTGTTGGCATCGTAGACTGACACTTGTAGGCACAGCATAAGACGTCAGTGCACGCTGCTGGCTGTTCTTCTAGTGAGGGAGCGCTTTTGTCACGTGACACGTGACTCTCGCGTTTCTCGTGCGTCGTGACCTTTCTGGGTTAGCCCTCTCGTGGCTTTACCCAAGGTCAGAGTTCTGTCATGTGCACGACATTCTAGTTGTGCTGGGTCTGTGTCTGTCTCGATCTTTTCTAGACTTATTGTCTGGTCTCGCAGGCCTTTGTCTTAGGCCTCGTGCTTGCCGATAGATCGGTGACTCCTGACTTCGTCAGTTCAGAGTTTACTCTTCTGTTGCTGTTTGGAGTAGCCTAGGGGCTGAGGTCTACTTGGCAGCCGTGTTTTTTCGATACAGCTTTTCCCCCTTTCTTACTTGCTCCCTACTCCTATTCTTCCTACTTTCTTTTACAGCTTTCTAGCAGTAGTTTTCCCTACTTTTCCTGCTTTACTACTACTGTTGTTTTAGTTGTTGTTCCGTGTTATTGCGTTGTTTTTTAGTGGGGATCCGCGTGACCCCTACTGGGCTAGTGACACGAGGCTCACCCCTACTTTTCAGGTGTGGTCATCTCTTCTTCCTTGCGGTTCCTAGTGTAGCGAGTTCATAGTTGCCAGCGGTACCTGCGTCGGGCTTCCCCGGACCTCAGTGTACGTTTTTCTTTCTGTTGGACTGTACTTGTCTTTCCTTTGGACTGGACTATGGTATAATTGTTAATTTGTAACTGTTAATTAAAAAAGTAATTTTATTTCTACTACTTTAGCAAACCTGATTAATGAAATTTATTTTTTTACTGTTATATCTGCGACTTGAATGTACTACACGACAATCCTTTTTCCCTTCGGAGCTTTACAGCTCTTGGGAGGCTTCACGGGTTCCAAGTGGTATCGGGTCTACTCGATAGTCCTATCGAGTATATCCGGTATCCGAAGTCCAGGTCTTCACAGTTTGTGTTGCGGAATGATGGACGTGTTTTGTCCAGAGTACAACACCTTTTATATATCGGAAGGTGAAACTTTCTTGGATTTATGGAGCTTGTATCAGCTATCCGGCCTCCCTATTGACGGTGAGCCATATGAAGAAGTTTGCTGGCCAAATTGGATCAAAGATCGCACTGACGGCGAGGGCTGCTACTACATCGGGTTTGCATATCGGTACCTCATGAAGGTGTAGCGTACATTATGGTTGTCTATTCAGGATGTTGCAGAATCTTCTTCATCTCGCTCACGCAAAGAATGGAAACGGGTGTGACTGGGCCTATGGCTGGAATAATTCTTTGAAGGCGAGGAGAACTACAAGAACATTCCCCCTGTTGGAGCAGCTCCGAGCAGATTGAAGAAGCGGTCTTGTCGAAAGACTCACTTATCTACTTTTCTTCGTAGAGGGTGTCGAGGCGGCCCTAACCCTGGGGGAGTAGACCCCATTACACATTGCACAGCCTTTTTAACATATTGGTTGTGTTCTTTTGCTCTACCACAGGGGGATGAGATAGTGATTCGCGTCGAGGCAATATACTCGGCGTGCTTGATGGCCTGGGGCGTGAAGCTGTCCCTTTATCCTACTGCATTATGTTTGATTTATAAAATGCTATGAGATCTTCATCGTAATAGTCTCCCGAGGACTATGCGGACCGTAGGTCCACTTCACTTCTTCAACGCCTGCGTATGCTCATTATTCCTGGAATTTGCTCCCCGCACGTTGCAATCATTGAACTTATTCTCGAGAATGTCAAAATTCGCCGATGCCGAGCTGTAGCAAGCGTCAGAACAACTTTTTTGAATTAGGGGCCAGTTGCCAAAAGTGCTACTGAACGCCCCTGGCGTCTTAAACTTCTGGCGCTTGGCCGCTCATTCAAGTCCGCTGGTGAACCGTTCCTGGGAATGCAAATTCGGCAGAGTTGAAGAACATATTCATCCTGTCTCAAGCAAGCTTTGTATGAGGCTCTCATTGGAATCAGAGTTGGTAGACTGGGTGATGTCTATTAGGCCTAGTGTCTTAGTATTCAGGAAGGGTATAAGCACTTATCTGGAACCTTATTACCCTTTCCGGTTTGGCAGAAATTTCAGGTATGACCAGCAAATTCCCCCGTCGTCAGCACAATTTCCGCTGGAGAGTCGATCAAGGGGAGGGTCTGCCGCTATTGAAGAAGCTCGCACCTAGTGGGACTATTTCCATCGCCGAGAAGCCGCTTCTTTCAGGGTACCGGCCCCTGGGCATTTTCCTCGTGTGACGCCAGAGTACATCAAATGGTGGAATGCTCGCACCGGCTTTTATCAAGTTTCTCGGCCGGATTGTTGGTATATCGCTGAACGTAAATTCTTGAGCTCCCAATCCTCGGCTATTTTTGAAATTGATTCATATCATTTGCGGATGATTAAGTCCCGCAAGGAATCTAAAGTGCAGGCTTATTTGGCTGCGTGGAAGGCCACCAAGCACAAGACACCCAAGCCGCAGCCGGTGCTCCCCGAGATTAGTAAGTATGAATTTATGGAAACTCTTCGGGGCCTATGTAGAATTGGTAGCAAGAGGACAGCCTTGCAGCAATTCCCGTTGCCGGTGGAGGAACCCATCACTTGTCCTGCTCCATGGCGTCTGGAGGTCGATCGCCAATGTCCCTACAGGACTTTTGTAAGGAAAGAGGATCGGCGATCGACGCTATATATCCAGACTTCCTGGCTCTTTGTGTTGTTGTATACTCACTACCTTTCTATCAGTGACCAAGCCGAGGTGATATTGGAAAGGCCTCTGTTTATTGCCTTCAAATATGCCGATGGATAGCGTATGGACCGTCTCGGCTTATATTATTGTTTGTCAGCTCATGGCCACGAAGACCTAGCGCTTTTGGCTGAACATTGTGCCAACATTGGCGATATTTGTTGGCTAGTTCGGGAAGGTGCATCTAGGAACAAAGAACCCCCTTTGTATTACTGGTCCCTTTCTCAACTATATTCAGGCCCACCAGGTATACTGTGTTCTTCCTTGATCATTCTTCGTTCATATATGCACATTACTTGCACAATCATCATGCGAGCGCACCGCCTTTGCAGATTTCCTGGCTTCCAAGATGACCATCGAGTACCGGAAGCTGATTTTGAGGGCTCAGAAGCCCGGCTACTTTGAACCCCCAGCTATACCTCTGACTACTGTGCCATTGCCTTCGAGGGGCTCTCGCAAGTGTGAGAGGTCTAAAGTAAAAGAGGCAGTTTCCCGAGCTAAGAGGGCTAGAGCAAAAGTTTTGGCAGAGGAGAAGGTCGTAGCGGCAGCCCCTGTCGCTCCATTACCAACCATTCCATCATTTGAAGAATTTGACATGGCACGAGAGTAAGCACTTCCTGCAGCAGGTATACCCTTTTACATTTCCGGTCTGGACATAGCCTCGGGTCTCCATCCGTTTGTTTTTCATTTAGGTGCTGCAGCTCCTTCTATTCAAACTACCGAAGAAGCAGCAACTATTGGCGGTACGGAGGAAGTCAAGAGCATCGAAGCACCCACCTTGTTGGTCAAAAAGGACCTTCTCTCTCTGACGCCCAGCCAGGGTGGTGAAGGTAATGTCGTAGCCCGTGGGACTTCGTCAACAAAGACACTTTTATTTCATTATTCTTATTTTCATTAATCATTCTTATCTATCAATTGTCCAGATATCATCACTTTGGAACTTGCTGAAGCTCCCCCCATTGAATCTCCGGCTCAGAGTATGTTGGCATCCCGACGGTCTTCTGAGCGGCTGGCCACATTGGCTTCAAAGAAGGCAGCCTCAGTGGTAGCCCCAGACAGTTCGGGGCGCCTGACGTGTCCCGGTGCAACAGTAACGGAGCTAGCTAAATGTTCACCTTCAGATGAGCTTGTAGATTATGAGCCCTCCAGCGATGAGGAAGAACGGGACTTAGTGTCGGAGGCTAGCACTCCTTCCCTCACTTATGGGAGCGAAGTTTGTTGCGCTCAGCCCACCTCGGCTAACATTAGGCCCTTCAAATGTGCCAAGTTCCTTGGTGAAATGGGGAGAAGTTTCTTTGAGCCTTGCACTGCCTACATCGGAGGCCGCGGGAGCCAGTGAACTAGGCCTCATATCACTTGAAGTAAGTTCCTCTTCCTTCACATAATTCCTTCATGTTTGCCACCGCTTATAGCCGGGAATCTGACACGTTCCTTTACTACATCTCTTTTCATTTTGTCCTTCGCACAGGAGCCTATAGTTTTAGTAGGGTTGAACTTGCCAGCAATGTATGTTATTACTGCCTTCTCCCTTTTTCATGCGAAAGGCATGGCCTTCACTCCCATTATGGGTACGACGCTCATATTGAAGCCAATCGCTTTAAAATTTTTGAGCGGGTCTGGCTCCATATTGGGCATAAGCGAACCATCAGCAGAATAGCTTCAGCTTCAGCCAACGGAAGCCAGACCAGAATTAGCTGATACTGCCATTACTAGAGATGCATCAGGGGCGGAGCCTAGAGAGGAGACGACAGGCGATGCCACTGCTTTAGCAATCATTGCTGATGTTGAACCAGAAAAAGTGGCCTAGGTGGAACATTATGAAGCGTTCACCTTGGAAGGTGCAGAATTTTTGAGAGAAATTATCGATGGGGCAGCAGCTTTGACTTTTATTACTGGGACTCAGACAGAGCAAGCAGCCCAGGTCAAGCAGCATGAAGAATTTGCCATGGAGGGTGGAGATTTTGAGAAAGGAACAGTCGGTGAAATAACTGCTCCAGTGATCATTGTTGATACTAAGCTGGAAAAGGTGACACAGCCGGAGCAACACATGGAATTCAGCTCTGAAGGTGCAGGACTCGAAGCTCAAGATTTTGGCCCTTCGATAAAGGATGAGCCTGAAGTCCCTGCCCCAATCGGTATTGAGTCCACTGAGCAGCTTGAGGAGGAGTTGATGGAACCACCTTCCTCCCTGCCAGCATTGCCTTCATCTTCCTCGGAGCCTACTGATGATATTTGGGCTGAGGTTGACAACAGAGTAGAATTTCATCTCCCTGACACGCCATCGCTCGGTTTGTAATCCTCGGATGAAATGGTGTGGCAGAACTTGGAGATGCTCAAGCAGAATGTGTTTGTCCACCGAGATCTATCTTACGCCCAATTGAGGGGGCTAGTGGAGCACATGTCTCGCACCCTTCTGGTATTTGGCTGCCCCATGCGAGATTGGACGCCGCGTGTAATCTTGTTGCTGAGATATGTAAATCGGAGAGAATTTATCGAGCATGGTCTAAGGGACCAATTGGTCGGCTTAAAACTTCAGCGGAGCAAGAGTCACGCTGCCTTGCAGGTCTCCGAAGAGGCTGCTCGCGAACATAGGGGCCTTACTGAAGGTGCCACAGATTATGCTTCATCTTTACAGAGGCGGGCTTCTAAGCTTCGTGCTGAGCTAGCCGATGTCGAAGAAGACTTGGTACGCACCAAGCAGTTGCAGGTGCAGAGCTTAATGAGGCCATTTTAGCAGAAGGATGTGCTGGCTCTATGCAAGAGGAACTATCAAAGCTGGAGGTGTAGGAGCGCCCTCTGCAAGAAATGACTGATCACCCGTTCTTCGGGATTTTAGAATTAAATGGTATTTTCCACTATTCCAACCAGTAGTATCCTTTTCTTTTTTTTTGCTGTAACTTCATGTATCCCGAAGCATGTCCTATGATACCATGTATCTTTTTCTTCATGTAATGAAATTTCTTCAGCTTTTCCCTTTGCAATTTTGGTGCCAAGCTGCAGCTGCATGTTTCTTTTCTTTCTATTGTGAATTTGGATAGAGATGTGAAACTAGTTTACCAAGCCTAGGGTACATTAGTTGGTGGGGCAGGAGAGCGCTCACGCCTTCAAGGAAGGTATGAGGAGTTCGCTCCATCGCCACTCAAATTTCCTCGAGGTCAAGGTTACGCTAGCTCGAGCGGGAAGCATTCTTGGGTAGTTGCCGAAGGATTATTATATTCATTGGCGCTGAGCATATGCCGAGGCAAAGAGGAGGTTTAGTCATCAAGGGCAGGGGGCCTGAGCAACTATGTGCTTACTGATTTCTCTGATGATGATGAAAATCAGGGCTAGTGCATTCGTCGGCATTAGGTAAAATGCCGAAGCAAAGGATAAGTCTCTTCCTTCATTAACAAAGATGAAATGTCCGAATTAACATTACATTCATTGATCTCACCGATGATGATGAAGATCAGGGCTGATGTATTCATCGGCATTGGGTAAAATGTCAAAGCAAAGGATAGGTCTTTTCCTTCATTAACAAGATGAAAGGTCCGAGTTAATATTACATTCACTGATCTAGTGGATGAAGATTAGGGCTAGTGTATTCATCGTCATTGGGTAAAATGCCGAAGCAAAGGATAGGTCTTTTAATTCATTAACAAGGATGAAAGGTCCGAGTTAACGTTACATTCACTGATCTCGCCGATGATGATGAAGATCAGGGCTAGTGTATTCATCGGCATTGGGTAAAATGCCGAAGCAAAGGATAGGTCTTTTCCTTCATTAACAAGGACGAAAGGTCCGACTTAACGTTACATTCATTGATCTCGCCGATGACAACGAAGATCAGGGCTAGTGCATTCGCCAGCATTGAGTAAAATGCCGAAGCAAAGGAAGGGTTAAATTCTTCACCAGAACAAGCAGAAGGCCTATTCCAGTCAGGCTTTGGAAATGTCTATTAGTGGTTTATTCTTTGGTGGGACATATGGGGGTGTTCTGCTATGAGAATGTTTAAGAATTTGACCTTGTGACAGGTCCCTTGGCAAAAAGATACAGCATTTTTTAACCACATTACCGGTACAAGCGCCCTTTCAGGTTTTCACCGGCATCGGCCCCCTCTTACTTTTTCCCACGCGCCCTTTCTGGTTTTCACGGGGTAGGGTACCCTATTTTGCCTGCAGCGCCCTTTCAGATTTTCGCCACAACTGGGTTATTGCCATTTTTGCCCTTATCCCTGTATAGGAACAAGTCCAACAGGACACCTCTATTTTAAGCCCCATTTTTTTTAATATATGATGATTGAGAGTAATAAGTGTTTGTGGTCTAGGGCACGAAGCCTTGTGCCGAAAGGGGTTTATTCGTTGGCAATGGCAAATGCTAATGCAAGGGATAGAATTTCGGTCGAATCAAGCGTAAGGCCCGTAATGGCAATATTGTGTAAGTAGACGACTAGGGCCCAAAGCCTTGTGCCAGGGAAGGGGTTCATTCGTTGGAAAGGACAAATACCAACACAAGGGATAGAATTTCTGACGATTCAGGCGTAAGGCCTGTAATGGCAATATGGTATAAGTGGACGACTAGGGCACGAAGCCTTGTGCCAGAAAAGGGGTTCATTCATTGGTAAGGACAAATACCAATGCAAGGGATAGAATTTCTGCCGACTCGGGCGTAAGGCCCGTAATGGCAATATGGTATAAGTGGATGGCTAGGGCACGAAGCCTTGCGCTAGAAAACGGGTTCGTGAGTTGGTAAGGACAAATACCAACGCAAGGGATAGAATTTCTGTCGATTCAGGCGTAAGGCCTGTAATGGCAATATGGTATATGTGGATGGCTTGGGCACGAAGCCTTGCACCAGAAAAGGGGTTCGTTCATTGGTAAGGACAAATACCAACGCAAGGGATAGAATTTCTGCTGACTCGGGTGTAAGGCACGTAATGGCAATATGGTATAAGTGGACGGCTAGGGCATGAAGCCTTGTGCCAGAAAAGGGGTTCGTTCGTTTGTAAGGACAAATACCAACGCAAGGGATAGAATTTCTGCCGACTTGGGCGTAAGGCCCGTAATGGCAATATGGTATAAGTGGATGGCTAGGGCACGAAGCCTTGCGCCAGAAAAGGGGTTCGTTCTTTGGTAAGGATAAATACCAACGCAAGGGATAGAATTTCTATCGACTCGGGCGTAAGGCCCGTAATGGCAATATGGTGTAAGTGGATGGCTAGGGCACGAAGCCTTGCACTAGAAAAGGGGTTCATTCGTTGGTAAGGACAAATGCCAACGCAAGGGATAGAATTTCTGCCAACTCAAGCGTAAGGCCCATAATGGCAATATGGTATAAATGGATGGCTAGGGCACGAAGCCTTACGTCAGAAAAGGGGGTTCATTCGTTGGTAAGGACAAATACCAACGCAAGGGATAGAATTTCTGCCGACTTGGGCGTAAGGCCCGTAATGGCAATATGGTATAAGTGGACGGCTAGGGCACAAAGACTTGAGCCAGAAAAGGGGTTCATTTGTTGGTAAGGACAAATACCAATGCAAGGGATAGAATTTCTGCCGACTCGGGCATAAGGCCCGTAATGGCAATATGGTATAAGTGGATGGCTAGGGCACGAAGCCTTGCGCCAAAAAAGGGGTTCATTCGTTGGTAAGGATAAATACCAACGCAAGGGGTAGAATTTCTCACCCGGGTAGACGTAAGGTTCGTCAGGGGCATTGTGTTGTGGTTTTCGAGGGAAAGATCTTCTTTGCCCATACGGACATAAGGTCCATTGGAGGCCTTGTTGAATAATATTCACAGGCATAGGGTTAATGCCTGTGCAAAGGAAGGTTTCTTCATCATCCAGACGGGTGTAAGGTCTGTCGGGAATATTATGACCCGGTGGGACTGTGTTTGGGCCATGGGTTATTTCGATCTTATTTTGTCTTCAGGCGTTGGCGCGACCGCTCGGTATGGTTTCATATGCCTCTCATTGAGAGGGGAGAACTGGACTGCACCCTTGTGATCTACAAGGACATAAGCGCCTCCTTCGTAGACCCGATGTACGACATATGGGCCCACCCAATTTTCAGTCAACTTTCCTTTTGGGTTGGCTGCCATCACTTCTCTTCTTTTCACCATAACAAGGTCGCCTTTCTTGAATTCTCGCTCTTTGACCAGCTTGTCAAAAGCACGGGCCATGCGAGCTTGGTATAATTGAATGTTTTGTTGGGCACGGAGTCACTTTCCTTCCAGTTCAGCAAGCTCCTCCACTCTTCTTTCTATATTAGTTAATTTGTTGCTAGCCAGATCATGTTGAATGGCGACCTGCAGAGATGGGACCTCCAGTTCAATCGGCACCACCGCCTATGACCCATATACGAGGGAAAATGGTGAGCATCCAGTTGGGGTTTTATAAACTATACGATAAGCCCACAGCGCTTCGTACATCCTCTCTTCCCAATCCTTCTTATTGGAGTTAACAATCTTCGCCAGCAAAGTGCAAAGCGTTTTGTTGAAGGCTTCTGCGAGCCCATTGGCTTGGGGATTGTAGGGAGATGATGTCCTCCAATCAATTTTGTATTTATCGGCCAGTAGATATACCTTCTAGTTTCTGAAATGGCTACCATTGTCGGAGATAATGCGGCTGGGGGCCTCAAACCGGAATATTATGTTTTATCTGAAGAACCTGGCGACCAGTTCCCCGGTCACTTCCCTTAGCGCTATCGCTTCTGCTCATCTGGAGAAGTAGTCCGTGGCCGCTAAGATATATTTGCACCCTGACGACGACGCTGGCAGAGGACCCACCACGTCTATGCCCCATTGGGCAAACGGCCAACTCGGGATGGTGGGATGCAGTGGCACTGGTGGCCTTCTTGACACGGTGGCATGTCCTTGGCATTTCTGACAAGTTTTGGCAAACTTGCTGTAGTCATCGAACATAGTGGGCCAATAGTAGCCCAATTTCTTTATTTCAATTTTCATCTTCGGACAGGCCTGGTGTGCCCCCGCTAACCCAGCATGAATTTCTTGCATTACCTGCCAAGCCTCCTTCGTGGACAAGTAACGAAGCAAGATTTTCCTTCTGGCATCTGCCATTATCTGGAACAACGTTCCGCCCCTTATTTCATAAGAATCCTTGATCTTGATTAATTTCATTCTTTGTTCTTTTTCCTTCGGGAGCTGTAGGTATTGGAACCAGCGTAGGAGATGCTCCCGCCAATCAGGCTGCTGGATTTCTTCTACGGCCATAACTTCTTCTTCTTCTCCCCTTACTGGGATTTCTATCATGCTGGGGACTTGTCGTCTATTGATGATAGTTATATTCAGGCTCTGATCTGGCGGGACTGCCAAGGAACTTGCCAGCTTTGCGAGGGCATCTGCCTGAGCATTCTGTCCCCGGTTAACATGCTTCATTTGGATGAGATAAAATTTCACCATCAGGCACAACACCAATTGGTGATAGGGAAGAAGCCCCAACTTCTGGACATCAAACTCTCCTCCAACCTATTTTATGACCAGCATGGAGTCCCCAAACACCTCGAGCACCTAGATTCCCGTGGAGAGGGAAATTTGTAACCTGATAATTAAAGCCTCATACTCAGCCTTGTTATTTGTACAAGGCTTGTTTAGTGAGCAGGAGGTATATGTGACCTCACCCTCAGGGGACTTCAGGACTATGCCTGCACCAGCTCTGACCCTAGCTGCTCCGGTCACTGGAGTGTCAATTCTGGAGGCACCATCAACGTACAATTGCCAGAGGGTATGCTATACTTGATCTACTTCCAGGGTCTCATCTTCGGGGAGTTCTACCTATAGTGGGTAGTCTTTAGGCACCGGGTGTCCGACAAAGAAATCCGCAATAGCCTGCCCTTTGACAGCTTTCTGCGGCACGTAGGAGATATCAAACTCCATGAGAATTACCGCCCATTTGCCTAACTAGCCTTTAAGTGCCGGTTGGGATAGAATGTACTTCAGTGGATCTACATTGGATATCAGCTTGATCTCATGCGACAACATGTAGTGTTGGAGCTTCTTAGCTGAGAAACCTAGAGCCAAGTAGACCTTCTCAATGTAGGTGTATTTTTCTTTAGCTCTCACCAACCTTCGGCTGAGATAGTAGAGGGCCTGTTCTTTTCCTTCTTCATTATTTTGGGCCAGCATTGCCCCCAGAGAATAGTGTGTGGCTGCTATATATAGAATTAGCGGCCGCCCTTTCAGCGGCGCACCGAGCACTGGAGGAGTTCTCAGATAATTCTTCAGCTTGTCAAAAGCCATCTAGCATTCTTCATCCCAATAAAATGGAACATCCTTCATCATTAATTTGTGGAAAGGGTGACACCACCCTGATAGGTTGGATATGAATCGCCGGATATAGGTGAGTCGGCGTTGGAGGGACTGAAGCTCAGAGAGATTTCTTGGCGGAGGCAGCTCTTGAATTGCCCTGATCTTTGTAGGGTCTATTTCAATTCCCCTATGCCTGATAATGAAACCCAAGAATTTGCCACTAGACACCCCAAAGGCACATTTTAACAGGTTCATCTTTAGCTCATATTGTGTCACGTCCCGAGCACGGAAGATACCCGGATATGTGACGCGTCTATATAGATCGTGTCATTCGTGTAAAGTCAGAGCGCGCATAGTACTCAGTAAATTCTATTGCTAACTCAAAGTTTGGATATTATACCATCGTCCAAGATAACAATTATTTAACCAGAATAATAACATCCCAAGTTAATTCATAATGCTACATATTTTGGCATAACCAAATCCAACTTAATCATAACTGACCGAAATGTACTATACGATTACAAGCCTTAACAGTAACTTGGAAAATATAAGGTAAGATACAAGACTAGCTGACGGTACACCACTCGGTGGATCTAGCACTCATCATGTAGTGCCCCAAAATTTATATAAATAATTTCTGGATTACTTATGGAATTTTCTAGAATTTATCAGGAATTTATAAGGGGCTAAATAGATTAATAAATGGATTAATGAATTAATAAGTCATTTATGAGTCCCAATTATGTTAAACAATTAATCTAACCTATTCAATTAAGACCCAAAAGGTTTAACGACCTAGCCCATTAAGTTTGGCCCATATTCTAGAAGGTCATTTAACCTATTCACGAATTTTAAAGATAAATACTATTTTATAAAAAATTATATAGATAAAAAGAATAAAAGAGTTTTATTAAATTAAAACTCTACACACGTTGGATGTAACGGTCTATCGGGTGACTGCTACAGTGGTGTAACACACCTAGACACGACCGTTACACCCTGCTGATTTCGTAAGTTGAAGAACTTGTAAAAAGATTGGAACTTTGGGATCCTATCTACAAGAGACCTAATTAGGAGAACATGTAAGATTACTAGGGACTCTTAGGGATTAGTTTTTGGCGAACTAAGGACTCTAGAATCGATCTAATCCTCACACCCTAGCCAAATCCCTATAAATAGAACCCATTTCTGAACTGAGCGACCCTTACTTTTGTATCATGAAGAAATAAGGTAAGGAGATAGAATCTCGGGTAAGTTCTTTAGAGTCTTTTGTTCCTAATACTTTAGACTAACAACTCTCAAAATTTCATGTTAGGAGATCAAGTAACCAAGGAGATAAGGGCTTCTAAAGTTGCTAATTCTGTCATAGCAACCCAGGATTCAGAGCAAAGGACCACTGAAGATCAAGGACTTAGGACGCCGAAACGAGGTAATTAGAGTTAGATGCTTTAGATCTTTTTGTTCCTCTTAGTATCATCTTCTTAACCTCAAAATTTCACATCCTTAGGTCAAGAGGTTGAGGAGTTAGAGCGACGTGAAGTTGCTGAAAAATCACAGGAAGAGAAGAACTAGGGTGACGCTTGAAGACTCAAATTAGAAGTTTAAAGTCCAGTCAAGAGGTAGGTCATCTCATGAACAGCAAAAAGATCTCGTTAGGGATAAAATCCCTCTGATTTAACTTGATTTCATGCATTATAGAATAGGAATTTCATGTTTTAGTAAGTTCATAAATACATGGATACCTTTAGCCTAACCAAAGATAAAAGATATCATCTTGATCATTCACTGCGACCTATGCATGTATCTGGCCTTTACTTCGTTTATCATGACTAGACTAGTTAGTGATTATGATTCTTCTTGCATGGACATAGTTCCTTATCTTTACTGTCAGCAGAAGCTCTGACAGATTAGGGTAGGACCGTCACATTACTGTAACGGCCTTATGATAAGCCGTCACACTCTCTGTTGTGTTTCATTTGTTCTGTTGTCCCCGACTCACCATAGCAGGAGCGTTACAATACTGTAACGCCCCCTTGACAAACCTCCACACGGGCTGTAACGCGCCAATGCTAGACCGTTAGAACACTATTTTCTGTCAACTCGAGACGGAATGGAAATTAGTCAAGTCTATTTATAAATAAGCCTAGTTCTCTAAGTTTTGACCTGATATCATGACTTTGAGTTTATGATAAGAATTGCATGATTACAAGCATTTTAAGTTATTTTGAGTTATGTTAATTTCATTGGCTAAACTCTAACAGTTTGTATTTAAAGTATGATTTCAAATGATGTATTGACGGAGTTTCACATCGTTTCACAGTCTTTCCTATCTATAGAGTCATATTCTTGAAGTACATGGCATATATTCCGGTATATGGCCATTAGTTTACACTTTGCACTCTAGGAACATATTCTTGAACATGAGGACCTCTCTATTGGATATTCATTCCAATGGATTAGGAAATCTTATTTCAAGGCCTCTATAATTCTCTGCGAGCCTGGGATTCCCACTAGGACGCCGAGTTGGTTGTACCATGAAAGCCCAATCATTAGAAAACACTATCGATGGTTTCTGATTTTTGGAGATGTAACGGATCAATATTGGACCGTCAGGCTCATCTAACGGCCCAATAGATGACCGTCACATTGTACCGAGTCCAATTTCTTTGTTTCAGGATTCAGATCATTGTAACAACCCGATACTGGAGCGTCACGTTATGTAACGGCCCAGTATAAGACCGTCACAGTTCTTGAGTACATTAACCCAAGGTTTGACCAAAGGGTTAATATTCTAAAGTTCTTAGATTGATTATTGATGGTCTAGGACTTGTCATATTGTCTAAAGAAACTTAATTTAAATTATGAAAGTTAAGGAATGTAATGTGATGCTGTCGAATTATTTCCATGAGCTTAACCTTGTTTTAAGTCAAACTTGACCTCGCATTTCTTCATTAAAGCATTCATTCAATTGAATTATTGTGAACTTATTGTACATTCTTGGCCATATTTTACTGCTTGAAACACAATAGCTTGATTTATACTTGAAGATGCGATCGAGCACTGATTGTGTTCAAGGGCTCTATGCTAGTCCCCTCGGCTGATTGCCGGAAACATACTATTATAAACCATGGGGTATGATGCTACTGGCATCACATTGCGCTGGGAGTACTTTCTTTATAAATAAGTGAAAATCCACGAGCACGACTGATACTTGTACATGACTTTCTTGCTATTTACATGATATTCAACAAAAATTCACCAAATACTTACTCCTAAGCAAAAGATGTTTGGATGATGACTACGTGGTATTGCTAGTACATTCTCGTTACACTCTTGTTCATGAAAGGCCATATCATATTCTTGTGACATTCTTGCTAGTTCTTACTTGTTCATTCTATCATCTCTGTTACTTTGTTTATTCACATGATTGATCGCATTTTGCATGATTTTACCGTATTCTTCTAGAGCTAAAAAGTTAATCACTTTAATAATGCTAATCATGTTGATGTGAAGATACCTACTAGGCAAGTGTGCTCATTACCTATTTCCAATCTTTTTCAGGAGATGGAAGTGAGTCAGGTTCAGATTCAGAGTATTCAAGTAGCGGATCTGAGAGTGAATGAAGAATGAGCAAAGACTTAGGAAGTCTATATTGTTTAGATTGAGTCTATGTAATTTTTCTTATTCTTGAGTCTAGTACGAGAAAGAAAGTTGAATTGGTGGTTGTATTTGAATATTGATTGATAATGAAATAAAAGTTGGAGTTTGACTAAATTATTGTGCAAATTGTATTCTTATGTGTGATTGTCTTACGCTCTGATCGTTCTTGCTTGCAAGAGGCTTACCA
The DNA here is from genome assembly GCA_022559845.1 of Amorphophallus konjac. Lineage (NCBI taxonomy): Eukaryota > Viridiplantae > Streptophyta > Magnoliopsida > Alismatales > Araceae > Amorphophallus > Amorphophallus konjac. Next base: position 244,029,279 of record CM040124.1, read on the forward strand.
TGTCGGCTGTTCGCCTTCCTCAAGCGAGTCTTCCGCTATAATAAAGGCTCGGGGCGTGACAGTTAAGTTGGTATCAGAGTCTAAGTCTCAGGATTTAGGGAGAAGAATCATGTCATAGGATAAGTCCAAGGTTAAGGACCCCTACCTATGAACTAAGGAAGAAATCTCCATACCCATGTGAGAATTGGGTAGAGCCCGGGATAAGATAGTTAATTAGCTTAAGATTAATTTTCTTCCAATTCCACGAGAAATAACAGGTTGTTATATTTCTCTCAGGTACCTTATTTTACAAATGGCTCATCGTGTAGATTGGAATGGCATGCAACAAACGGTTGCCGGCCTTACATAGGCATTGCAAACTATGGCCCAGGCAGGCGCAGGGGCAAGGGCTGGTGACTAACATCACAATTTTTGGAGTTTAAACCCTCCGCATTTCTATGGTTCTTCTAATCTGGACGAAGCAGAAAACTGGATTGACGAGATGAACCGTATATTTGATGTCATCCAATGCACCGATCAAGAGAAGGTGCGTCTTGCAACTTTCCAACTCAACAAAGATGCCTGTACATGGTGGAAGTCGGTTCCGGCACCTCCGGCCGATGCACCTCATACGTGGGATGGTTTTCTCACTTTATTCCGTGCTAAGTACTTCTCTGAGCATGTGAAAGAAAGAAAGGCTATGGAGTTCGTCTCTCTTCGACAAGGAATGATGACAGTGGCAGAATATGAATTACAATTCTCAAGGCTAGTACGATGCACCGCATCTACTCAGTACCGATCTATTGAAGGAAAATCGGTTTATGGACGGGCTACGACCTGGTTTCATTCAGCAGCTCGGGACCCAAAACATCCGTACTTATGTGGAGATGGTTCAGTGGGCATATTTATGTGAAAGGACCTTAGAAAAGGTCAAAAAATTGAAAGGAAAAGGAGAAGAGTCCAGCCGACGATCTGATCGGCGTTATAAGAAAGAAAAGTTCAGTATCACGGAGCCTCACAAAAGCTGTGATAGTAAGAAGCGATCCAAGAGAGGGAAGGATGGAAGTTCCCAGAAGAATAAGAAGATTAAGGAGGAGGAACAAGTCGCCACAGCTTGCACATTTTGTGAAAAGTTCAGCCATTCAGCTAAAAAGTGCTGGAAGCGCCTCGGCGCTTGTTTACGCTGTGGAAGAAGGGAGCATCACATGCCGGATTGCCCCCTTATGAAGGACCAATCATCTGGTGGTGGACGCAAGAGGCAGGCTCGCCTCAATGCCGTTCTAGAAGAAGAGGAAGCACCTAGGGATGGTGGACTTATGAAAGGTACTCTTCAAATTTATTCTCGTCCTGCATTTGTGCTATTTGATACTGGTGCCTCTCATTCTTTTATCTCCACTACTTTTGTAAAAATATTACCAATTATATCAGTTCCCTTACCTTCAGATCTTGCTATTACCACACCCTTAAGTTCTGGAACAAAGCTTACCGACTATTATCCTGATAGCGAAGTGATATTAGAAGGTCATAATCTCCCCGCAAACTTAGTATGCCTTGACGTGAAAGGTTATGATGCCATTTTAAGGGTAGATTGGCTTGTAGATCACGATGCTTATATCAATTGCAGAAACAGGATTATATCCTTCCAAAAACTCGGTCTTCCAAGATTCTCTTTCCATGGCATTAAATACAAGAAACACCCCACTATCATATCCTCTCTTCATGCTTGCAAACTTATCTCGCAAGGATGTGAAGCTTTTCCTGCTTCTGTCATTGTTATGGAGTCCAAGAAAATCATCATAGAAGACATCCCTATTGTAAATGAGTTCCCAGATGTGTTTCTACCCGAATTACCTAGTTTACTGCCCGAAAGGGAAGTAAACTTCACTATTGAACTCATTCTAGGAGCAGCACATGTTTCTATAGCCCCTTACAGGATGTCCCCCACAGAACTCAAGGAACTAAAGAGGCAATTGTAGGAACTACTAGACAAGGCTTTTATTAGACCTAGCACATCCCCTTGGGGTGCGCCAGTTCTTTTTGTCAAGAAGAAGGATGGCTCTCTTAGACTATGCATCGACTACCGGTGACTAAATCAACTTACAATCAAAAATAAGTATTTGTTGCCGCGTATTGATGAGCTCTTCGATCATCTTTTGGGAGCAGAGTATTTCTCCAAGATTGACCTTAGATCAGGTTATCATCAGCTTAGAATTAAAGATGAAGACATCTATAAATCAGATTTTCGGAGTCGTTATGGCCACTATGAATTCGTGGTAATGCCATTCGGGTTAACTAATGCCCCAACAGCATTTATGCAACTTATGAATAACGTTTTCCAACCATATCTGGACCAGTTCATCGTCGTCTTCATTGATGACATCTTGATATACTCCAAGACAAAAGAGGAACATGAAGAACATCTGAGGATAGCTCTGCAAACACTTAGAGAACATAAACTTTATGCTAAACTTAACAAATGTGAATTCTGGCTCAAGGAAGTTTCATTCCTAGGTCACATTATTTCCAAGGAAGGTATCGCTGTGGATCCTTCGAAAGTGGAAGCTGTCAGAAATTGGAGCCGGCCAACGATTGTATCAGAAGACGCAGCTTTCTGGGTTTAGTTGGTTACTATAGGAGGTTCATTAAGGACTTCTCAAAGATTGCAGTTCCTTTAACAAGACTCACAAGAAAAGAAAATCCTTTTGTTTGGTCCAAGGAATGTGAAAAGAGTTTTCAAACTCTTAAGAACCATCTTACTACGGCTCCTATTCTATCACTACCAGTGGAAGGTGGTGGATTCGAAGTATATACAGATGCGTCTGGTATTGGCTTAGGATGTGTCCTCATGCAGAATGGAAAGGTAATCTACTATTCTTCAAGACAATTGAAACGTCACGAGGAAAATTATCCCGTGCATGATTTAGAATTGGCAGCAGTTATTTTCGCCTTAAAAAATTGGCATCATTATCTCTATGGAGAAAAGTTCACGGTCTACTCGGACCACAAAAGCTTAAAATACTTACTCTCTCAAAAAGAGCTAAACATGAGGCAGAGGAGATGGTTAGAATATCTCAAAGACTTTGATTTTGCTATTCAATATCATCCTAGCTAGGTGAATGCTGTAGCAGATGCACTCAGCAGAAAACCAATGGGAATGCTACCAAGTCTTATGATTAGTATGACTAATCTTATTCCTTAATTTGCTCAGTTGAATCTAGATATTGACAGGAAGGAAGAAGATTATTTTATAGCTAATATCCTAGCTCAACCTACATTGATAGAGGATCTGGTCAAGCTGCAAAATGATGATCCCGCGTTACTAGAGATTAAAGTTAACATAGATCAGAGGCCGGATTTCTCTGTTTCCAATGACGGAAGATTGCTATTCAAGGGCCGAGTGTGTGTACCAGATCATGAGGATATGAAGAAACTGATCCTAGAAGAAGCACATAATTCCAAGTACACTATTCATTCAGGAGGTACAAAAATGTATCAAGATCTTAAAAGAAACTTATTGTGGCCTAATATGAAGAGAGAAATAGCTAATTTCGTATCCCGTTGTCTCACATGCCAACAAGTAAAAGCTGAGCATTTTAGACCCATAGGTAAATTACATCCTTTGAATATTCCCGAATGGAAATGGGAGAGTATTGGGATGGATTTCATCATGGGTTTACCTAAGACCAGAGGAGGACACGATGTTATATGGGTGATCATAGATCGATTGTCTAAGTCTGCACATTTCATACCAATAAAAAGTTGATGGTCTGTGGATATTCTAGCAGCTTTATACATAAAAGAAATTGTTAAATTACATGGTGTCCCTATTACTATTATATCTGATAGAGATCCTCGATTTACATCGTAGTTCTGGAAGGGTCTACAACATTCACTAGGGACTAGATTGAACTTTAGCACAGCCTTTCATCCACAAACTGATGGCCAAACTGAAAGGACAAACTAGGCAGTAGAAGATATGCTCAGGGCTTGTGCTATGGACTTTGGAGGAAGTTGGCATGATCACTTGTCTCTGGTAGAATTTGCATATAACAATAGTTATCAGGCCAGCATACAGATGGCACCATTTGAAGCTTTGTATGGAAAAAGCTGTAGATCACCAATATGTTGGAGTGAGACAGGGGAAAAGTAATTTCTAGGCCCCAACCTTATCAGGGATTCTACAGAGAAAATTAAGATCATACGAGAAAAACTGCAGATGGCACAAGATAGGCAAAAGTCTTATGCTGATAATCAAAGGTGCGACTTGGAGTTTCAGGATGGAGATCATGTATATCTGAAGGTTTCTCCGGATCGTGGTATTTGAAGATTTAGCATCAAAGGCAAGCTAACTCCAGGGTTCATTGGCCCATTTGAAATTCTCGAAAGGGTCGGTGAAGTGGCTTATAGACTGGCTTTACCTCCACAATTAGCAAGAGTTCACGACGTATTTCACGTCTCTATGTTGAAAAAGTATGTATATGATCATGACCATGTTATCACCTATAATAATTTGGAAATTCAGAAGGACATGACGTACGAGCAAACACCAATAAAGATTTTGTAACGAGAAGTGCGTCAACTAAGGAATAAAGTTATTCATATGGTCAAGATTCAATGGAAGAAAATATGGCCATATGAAGCAACATGGGAAACCGAAGAAGCTATGCGGAAAAGATTCCCAAAATTATTTAATTGTAAGTACACTCTCCATAATCTATGTATTATATTTGGGGACCAAATTCTTCTAAGTGGGGGAGGGTGTAGTGCCCCAAAATTTATATAAATAATGTTTGGATTACTTATGGAATTTTCTAGAATTTATCAGGAATTTATAAGGGGCTAAATAGATTAATAAATAGATTAATGAATTAATAAGTCATTTATGAGGCCCAATTATGTTAAACAATTAATCTAACCTATTCAATTAAGACCCAAAAGGTTTAAGGACCTAGCCCATTAAGTTTGGCCCATATTCTAGAAGGTTATTTAGCCTATTCACAAATTTTAAAGATAAATACTATTTTATATAAAATTATATAGATAAAAAGAATAAAAGAGTTTTATTAAATTTAAACTCTGCACACGTTGGATGTAACGGTCTATCGGGCGACCGCTACAGTGGTGTAACGAACCTAGACACGACCGTTACACCCTGCTGATTCCGTAAGTTGAAGAACTTGCAAAAAGATTGGAACTTTGGGATCCTATCTACAAGAGACCTAATTAGGAGAACATGTAAGATTACTAGGGACTCTTAGGGATCAGGTTTTTGCGAACTAAGGACTCTAGAATCGATCTAATCCTCACACCCTAGCCAAATCCTTATAAATAGAATCCAGTTCTGAACTGAGCGACCCTTACTTTTGGCTCGTGAAGAAACAAGGTAAGGAGATAGAATCTCGGGTAAGTTCTTCAGAGTCTTTTGTTCCTAATACTTTAGACTAACAACTCTCAAAATTTCATGTTAGGAGATCAATTAACCAAGGATATAAGGGCTTCTAAAGTTGCTGATTCTGTCATAGCAACCCAGGATTCAGAGCAAAGGACCATTAAAGATCAAGAAATTAGGACTCCCAAACGAGGTAATTAGAGTTAGATGCTTTAGAACTTTTTGTTCCTCTTAGTATCATCTTCTTAACCTAAAAATTCACGTCCTTAGGTCAAGAGGTTGAGGAGTTAGAGCAACGTGAAGTTGCGAAAAAATCACAGGAAGAGAAGAACTAGGGTGACCCTTGATGACTCAAATTAGAAGTTTAAAGCCCAGTCAAGAGGTAGGTCATCTCATGAATAGCAAAAAGATCTCGTTAGGGATAAAAGCCCTCTGATTTAACTTGATTTCATGCATTATAGAATAGGAATTTCATATTTTAGTAAGTTCTTAAATACATGCATACCTTTAGCCTAACCAAAGATAAAAGATATCATCTTGATCATTCATTGCGACCTATGCATGTATCTGGCCTTTACTTCATTTATCATGACTAGACTAGTTAGTGATTATGATTCTTCTTGCATGGACATAGTTCCTTATCTTTACTGTCAGCAGAAGCTCTGACAGATTAGGGTAGGACCGTCACATTACTGTAATGGCCTTTCGATAAGCCGTCACACTCTCTGTTGTGTTTCATTTGTTCTGTTGTCCCTGACTCACCATAGCAAGAGCATTATAATACTGTAACGGCCCCTTGACAAACCTCCACACGGGCTGTAACGCGCCTATGCTAGACCGTTAGAATACTATTTTCTGTCAACTCGAGACGGAATGGAAATTAGTCTAGTCTATTTATAAATAAGCCTAGTTATCTAGGTTTTGACCTGATATCATGACTTTGAGTTTATGATAGGAATTGCATGATTACAAGCATTTTAAGTTATTTTGAGTTATGTTAATTTCATTGGCTAAACTCTAATAATTTGTATTTAAAGTATGATTTCAAATGATGTATTGACGGAGTTTCACATCGTTTCATAGTCTTTCCTATCTATAGAGTCATTTTCTTGAAGTACATGGCATATATTCCGGTATATGGCCATTAGTTAACACTTTGCACTATAGGAACATATTCTTGAACATGAGGATCTCTCTATTGGATATTCCTTCCAATGGATTAGAAAATCTTGTTTCAAGGCCTCCGTAATTCTCTGCGAGCCTGGGATTCCCACTAGGACGCCGAGTTGGTTGTACCATGAAAGCCCAATCATTAGAAAACACTATCGATGGTTTCTGGTTTTTGGAGATGTAACGGATCAATATTGGACCATCGGGCTCATCTAACGGCCCAATAGACGACCGTCACATTGTACTGAGTCCAATTAATTTCTTTGTTTCGGGATTCAGATCATTGTAACGGCCCGATACTGGAGCGTCACGTTATGTAACGGCCCAGTATAAGACTGTCACATTTCTTGAGTACATTAACCTAAGGTTTGACCAAAGGGTTAATATTCTAAAGTTCCTAGATGGATTATTGATGGTCTAGGACTTGTCATATTACCTAAAGAGACTTAATTTAAATTATGAAAGTTAAGGAATGTACTGTTTTGTTGTCGAATTATTTCCATGAGCATAACCTTATTTTAAGTCATACTTGACCTCGCATTTCTTCATTAAAGCATTCATTCAATTAAATTATTGTGAACTTATTGTACATTCTTGGCCCTATTTTTTTGCTTGAAACATGGAAATAGCTTGATTTATATTTGAGGATGCGATCAAGCACTGATTGTGTTCAAGGGCTCTATGCTATTCCCCTCAGCTGATTACCGGAAACATACTATTATAAACCATGGGGTATGATGCTACTGGCGTCACATTGCGCTGGGAGTACTTTCTTTATAAATAAGTGAAAATCCACGAGCACGACTGATACTTGTACATGACTTTCTTGTTTGTTACATGATATTCCACAGAAATTCACCAAATACTTGCTCCTAAGCAAAAGATGTTTGGATGATGACTATGTGGTATTGCTAGTACATTCTTGTTACACTCTTGTTCATGAAAGGCCATATCATGTTCTTGTGACATTCTTGCTAGTTCTTACTTGTTCATTCTATCATCTCTGTTACTTTGGTTATTCACATGATTGATCGCATTTCGCATGATTTTACCTTATTCTTCAAGAGCTAAGAGGTTAATCACTTTAATAATGCTAATCATGTTGATGCGAAGATACCTACTGGACAAGTGTGCTCATTACCTATTTCCAATCTTTTTCAGGAGATGGAAGTGAGTCGAATTCGGATTCGGAGTATTCAAGTAGCGGATCCGAGAGTGAATGAAGAATGAGCGAAGACTTAGGAAGTTTATATTGTTTAGATTGAGTCTATGTAATTTTTCTTATTCTTGAGTCTAGTACGAGAAAGAAAGTTGAATTGGTGGTTGTATTTGAATATTGATTGATAATGAAATAAAAGTTAGAGTTTGACTAAATTATTGAGCAAATTGCCTTCTTATGTGTGATTGTCTTGCGCTCTGATCGTTCTTGCTTGCAAGAGGCTTACCATGCCGGCTGTTCGCATTCCTCGAGCGAGTCTTCCCCTGTAATAAAGGCTCGGGGCGTGACACATCACTCGGTATCATTCCCATCCGGGTGGTAGTCGCTATTCAAATTTCCTGAAAAATGTTAGAATTATAACTGGATGAGCGAATCGCTCAGTAGGATTTATATCTCAAGCTCTAACAACTTTAAGTTAATTACAATTTCATGCGGTATAATGATTCATGTTGGATCGAGTAAGAATATCAGAATTGTATCAAGAGAGTATCACATGAATTTCAATAAGCTGTATCAATAAAGAACTAGCAAGTAATTGCCAAGTATTTCCAAGAAATTAGTATTCAAGCAAGTATTTCAAGAATTTAACATTCGAGCAAGTCCTTCCAAGAAGGGAAAAATCAATATTCAAGCAAGTGATTTCGAGCTCGTGTAATAGCAAGTAGTGTAACAGAATTGGCTATTTCATTCATTTCATTCAAGCAAGTAATTGCCCTTTTTCGGGCCACGCGAGTCAAGTCAAGCAAGTAGAGAGAGGGTAAGCGTGGAATGTCTTAAGTCAAGCAAGCAAGTACTTTCGCCCTTCTGCGGGCCTCAAGTCTTGTATTTCCCATTCTGGGTCAAGCAAGTCAAGTCAAGCAAGTAGTTCGGTGCATGTCAAACACCGTGGTCAATAAACTCCCATGGACACAAGTACCTTCGGGTGCTCCTCCCAGGACCAGACTGGGCTCTATATGCACAGCATTCATGTATACGTTTTGACATCCACTATCATTTGTATAGCCAATATAGAATTTCAAGAAGTTTACGCAATGTAGGAACATGAGGTAGATTTTCAGGAATAGAGTTCAAGGACATATCACATGTAAATGATAAATTATGACTAATCCACTTAAATGCATGACACATAGGCAAGTCTGGTGGATCTTGGCTTCCTTATCTAAGGGGTTTAAAACTTTGAAGCCCAATTCAAATTTCAGGGTTTTCTAACTTGAGTTTACATGGTTTCAATAATGAGAATTTCCCAGTTTTTAGTAGTGAGTTTACTGGGCTTAGTACATGGTTCAGGGGTTCTCGATCACAAGGATGGCTCAGGGAAATGGCGCCCTGGTACAGGGGTGCTATTTCTTGTATCTTATTTCTTTTTGAAAATTTTTCTCCATTTTAAGGGGGCAAAGAAATGGTGCCCTTGTGAAGAGTCTCTATTTCATTGAATAGAGTCTTCGCGGAGAGTCTCTATTTCAGTGCTGAAATAGAGTATATCTAGAGGGTCTCTATTTTAGTAAATAGAGTCTTCGCGGATAGTCTCTATTTCAATGTTGAAATAGAGTCTTCCCGGAGGGTCTCTATTTCAGTAAATAGAGTCTATCCGGGGAGTCTCTATTTCATAAGGTTAACAATCTAACAGGATAACAAGTTTACACGTACAGTAAACAGGTTTAACAGGTAATGTGATTTGACAGGCTACAGGATTTAACATAGCTTAATGATAGCTATGTAATTAACAAGGTTTGACAGGATATGAAATCATCAGGCTCTGTAATTAACAAGTTTCACAGCTAATAGGCTTAACAAGGTAAGTAATTAACGGTTAACAGGTTTACAGGTTTAACTAGTGTAACAGGCGAATCAACAAGGTTTAACAGGTAACATGTTTAACAGGTAGCAGGTTCAACCAATTTAACAGGCTAATCAGCATGGTTTAACAAGTAACAGGTTGAACATGTAACATATTTAACAGGTTTAACAGTTTTAACAGGCTAATCAACAAGTTTTAACAAGTAACAGGTTCAACAGGATAATCGATAGGGTTAACAGGCTAATCACATGATCAGTGGGGGTTTAACCCACAGATGGGAAATGGCACCCTGGATAGGGGCGCCCCATCATAAAATGGTGCCCCCCAGGGGGTCTTCATTTCTGGAAATGGCACCCCAGTCAGGGGCGCCCTTTACCTTGGGCTCATACACGTACCGAGCAGGTACGTTTTGAGACACAAGTCACTATTCATAAATTCTGAGTTCTCGGAATCAAGATATAAAGATATGGACAGGTAGAGAAAAATGTCAAGATCACATAAACATATTCATGCAAGAATTTTATGGTTTGATTCGTAGATATAGATTTTTGAATGTGTTGATTTTCAATTACTGGAAAATGCCTAGAAAATGAAATGACAACACTGTAAAGTGTCTCCCTTTAAATGGCGCCCTAGCCTGGGGCGCCCCATTGGGAAATGGCACCCTGGCCTGGGGCGCCCCATTAAATGGCGCCCTCGTAAGGGACGCCCTTCTCTTGGGTGCCCCAATATACTCATGATACTATTCATCATGCTAATTTGCACGAAATGCGAAAATGAAGACATGATAAAATAGAGAAAAATATGGGGATTTCAAAGTCATGCTCATGCAGAAATTTAATGCCTTGGTTCAATAGATAAAATTCCTAAACATGTGGCTACTAATCACGTAACTTTACTATTCATGATTTATAACAAGTTCACAGAATCAGGAAGTAAAGACATGTGTCGACATGGAAAAATGGCAGGATTTGCGAGGTCATGCTCATGCAACAATTTTTGATTTTTGTTCCATAGACATTAGCTTTTAAACATGCTTTTAAACATGGATCAATTTACAAGAAATTGGGACAGATTATGAGTATAAACCATATGTTGTACACGGGGTACTTGGCGGAGAATCTACTCACGCAAGATTTAGTGTTTTAGATAGACGTAGTCTAACCTTCCCACTAAATCTTTTGATATACCCCTAACTTAAATGACCGAACTGAGACTATGACAAGTTTAAGTAGCATGCATGTTAACCTATGTTAACTACAAGTTAAGCTAGATCTTGAGAACACCTACCTGTTGACGTGGTTGACGCGGTTTAATCGTGAATCCTAACCTTCCAATCCCTCTACAGTCACGCTCCCAGCCGCAAGATGTGGTACGTACCCTACACGTGAAGAGAAATGTTAAGCTCTCTCTTCAGCAGGTGGAGAACAGAAAGGCATAAACAACCTTCTCTGTAGTGGCAGAGGAATGGCAGTAAGGTTTCTACGTCGGATGGGGAGAGTTGTTTATAGGAAATGGAAAACATAAGGGTCCATTGCCAGGGAAAAAGAAGCAATTAATGCTTCAATCCATTGAATCCATTGTCGGGTAAAGGATTCTGTTGTCAGCAAAACAAGTTGTTCATGTCTACTTCTGGAAGGACGACATAATGGAATTGGGTTTGGCAGGTTGTTGGCATGGAAATGGCGTCTTCCCATGTAGTCTTTGTTTAGGGAAATGACGTCCATGCATATGGACGTTACACCCTTGGTTCTTACATATATATATCATATATTTATTGCCAAAGGGAAATGGCACCTGGGGTAGGGGCGCCCTTCAGTGAATAGCGCCCAGGTCAGGGGCGCTATTCTCTCTTGGTGTTGGTTTGTCCTTCGTGCTTAGGTCAGATGTATATACATATATATATATAATTTTTTAGTTAGTGGGGTCTTAAGAGAGGGTCTTAAAGAGATATATCTAAGTATATCTATATGTATACAGTGGCCTTGTGGCTAAGGAAAATGACGACCTTGTATAGAGTCACTATTTCAATGAATAGTCTTTTAGGAAGCCCCATTATGTATGATGATTTCAATGGTGGTATATTTATATAATGGCCCTCAATGGGCATTCTAACTTTTTATTTAACCCTCTTATAGTGTTGTCTCCTCATAGAGATATCTAAAGTTTTTATTCACTCGGAGAAAAAGTCTATATTTTATTATTATTATTATTATTATTATTATTATTATTATTATTGTTATTTTTATACGGTGTGCTACATATTGCCTGAGCCGCTGGAATATAATTCAAAGATCCTGCAGATGATCTTCCTTCTTTCTTATCTTGACAACCATGTCGTCTACGTAGCACTCGACCTTGTGGTAGAGCAGCTCATCAAAAATTTGGGTCATCGCTCGCTGATAGGTTGCACTAGCATTCTTCATCCCGAACGGCATCCTCTTGTAATGATAGATACCCTTGGGGGTCCGAAAAGCTGTATGAACCCGGTCATGCTCCGCGATCCATATCTGATTGTAGCCGCATGAGCCGTACATGAAGGAGAGGACCTCATGACCGATCGTGGTGCTATCATGACTTCCGTTATCGGCACCGGAAAGTCATCTTTTGGACAGGCCTTATTCAGATCCCAGAAATCCACACATATCAAGATCTGTCCATTCTTCTTTTTGACAGACACAATATTGGCCAGCCATGTGGTGTGTTCATTTTCTTCGACAAAGCCTACATCAATCAACTTGTCAACTTCCTTACATATTTGGGTGATGAGCTCTGGCCTCATATGCCGCGGCGATTGCTTCACTGGCTCCACCTCAGGATTCACAGTCAACTCGTGTTGTGAAACTTCAGGACTGAGTCCTGGCATTTCTTTGTAGCTCCAAGCAAAGCAATCCCGGAACTCTTGTAGGAGTTGGATAGATAATACCCGCTCTTCTAAAAAGAGCTCGGCATTAAGAAAGGTAGGCCGGGGGTCATCTTCATCCCCCAGGTTAATCTCTATTAATTCATCAATCATGGCTTGACCTCCATCTTTAATTTCCGGAGGTGCTGGCTGAAGATCAATGAAATCTTATATATCATCATCGACTTCTAAGACCTCGATGACCTTATTATGCTACCCCCGGACTCCTTCAAGAAATTGCAACTTGGGCGAGGATAGTGATGTGGGATGCCTCTCTGGCAAATCCTCTTCGGCCTTATTTTCGTATGGCCAATCATTAGCTTTGACAGGATGGGAGTGGTCCATTGCTAAGTTAGGGGTATGACATTTCAGCTCCGTTGAACATGGGGATGGCCTTGCTTCCTCATCGGCTTGGATCACCGCACCTTTGGTGGGGATGGCCGGGTCCTGGTTGACTGTGTCTTCAGCAGTGGGGATCATTTGATCAGCTGTGACAGCAACCTCATCGGTCGATTGGGGGTATCTTGCCATCATTGTTAGAGGAGGGCCGCAGGAGTAGCTGGATGCTCCTTTTTCAATACCTTCGGCTTCCCTATCGTTAGCCGAGTCAAATTTGGCCTGTAAGGCCGTCTCTTCCCAGTGGACCTGTTCCCAGCATCTACAAGGAGTGGTGACTTCTGGCTCTCGGCCCTACTGCTGAGGCACTTGGACTTGTTCAGCTTCTGTCGGGTACTCATCATAAGTTGCCTTCGTCAAGCCTTCATCTATTGAGGGGAAGATAGAGATGGTGTCTACCTCAAAATGTCTACTGTAGTAATATTCTTCCAGCGAAAATCCCAGCCCCGGACGCAGGGATACATGCCTTAGTTCCTTGTCCAAATTGGCAGGATTAGAAGGTTTCTTTCTCTTTCCGGGGCTGTTGAGAGGGGACATGTTGTTTTATGAACAACTTTGCCACCTTATCTGAGATGAAGGTTAGTCCTTGAATGGGGACTGTGGGATTCTCCAGATCTTCCGGGAGGCGACAATCAGCGTCTTTCCGTGTAGCATGCTCTTCAGCTGTGTAAAGCAGACTGGTGGGGACTTCGGGCTGGGTTATGTCCAGCATCTTAATGGGCATGCTCGTACAATGGTCGAGGCTAGCTACCGGCTTGGTGAGGCCATCCGGGACTTTAATATGTCCATAATGCTTGTCAACCTGAGGTTCATTCGTCCTGGGATATATGGTGGGAGGTGCATTTCTGCCTACATCTCCTGTGCAGGCAATGTGTGACACTGCCCGGGGGTTAACATAGCCTGGTGGTGGCGGCGGGAACCAATCATCACCAGAATTTGTTTTTTTTTTGACTTGGAAGAAGTCTTTGCCTTAGGGGTCTTCTGCGGCTGCTCCATATAAAAGGGTGCATCCAACATTTGACATTCAAAAACCTCGAATGGGTGGAGGTCAGCAAATATCCTCTCCTCCTTTCCATCATGATTATATTTGATGCACTGGTCCAACGTGGATGGCACCACCAAGTTCTCATGCAACCAGGGGTGACCAAAGAGTGCCTTGTATGTGGTGTTGGAATTAATGACATGGAACTAGACTCTGGTAGTGAAATCTGCCATGGTAAGAGTAAATTCTGCCACGCCGAGTGGGGTTTCACACTTCTGATTAAAGCCGACAATCCGCATATCACCAACTTTATCAAGGTGTACATTAAAACAGTATTTCTTGTATATTCTGTAAGGCAATATATTGACGGCTACATACAAGAATCCGGCTTAGCGGCTGGCCGTTCAGTTGCCCCCTCATATACAAGGGTCCATTTTCACTGAGGGTAGGCAGCCTCATATCCTCTTCAGTGAAGGTCACGTTCGCCACTGACAATGCTTCGACCAGGTAGTTTTCATACTGAGCAGGTGTCTATAAGGCAGTAATAATTGCTTGCCGGGTTTCTTCACTTAGAGATATAATCTCCCAAACAGTGAACCTTGCCGAAAGCTTTTTTAGCAGCTTCACTACTCGGCTCTCGGCCCAAACATTTGACAGTTTCATCTCCTCCGCCTATCTCGATTTAGAGGAGTCTTGTGCCATGGCCCCTAATCAACCCACTTCATTGTACCCTAGGTCTGATTCTTCTTGTAGTGTGGCAATGTAGCCTGACTGCCCCTTGGTATTTGCCACTAGCTTGGCCCTTTGTTCTTTTGGCTGGCAAAAAGGCTAATGAGGTGGAGAGGATACGCCGCCAGATGAAGGGCTGGCCTCCTGACATGGTTGCTTGCCCCTAGATGTCTTCAGGAATTCTAGGAAGGAGGGAGTGCCACTACTACCCTCAGCCTGATTGTATAACCCTGGCGGAGGAGGGATCTGGACTCCTCTAACCTCTGGTGCCGATATCTTGTAAGATTGCTCACCTCTGAAGATGATGTTATGGTTGGCAGGCGAGGGGTGCCCCCATTTTCGACCTGAGCGGGTCGCATGAGCAGCATTTATAACATCTGCCTGGCTTGCCTCAATCGTAGGTGTAAGGCAAATGTCCTCATCATCTTCTTCCCCAGGCAAGTTGAAAAGGGCTGAGAGAGTGTTATAGGAGAACACTGCCTCCATCTTGGCTTTGCGGGCCTTTCTTTTCTTCTTCTATTGCTTCCCGGATGGTGCTTGCCCCAAGAATAGGTTATCATCTTCTTCAGCCTTCTTCAGTTCTTCTTTCTGTTCTAAGGAAACCTGCTCCAACTCTTCCCACAGGACGTGGTCCTTTATCAACAGTGGCAGCAATTCGGGCTGTTCATATTCTTCTAGCCCATTTATAAAAGCTTGGAGTCGGTGAATTGCTGGGCCGACTTCTTTTTCTGCCGCCAGCGGAGTTTGCTTCCTCCGGTTATAGGTGGGTATTCTGATCACTATTGGCTGGTCCAACCAAACTAGTGCTGGAGTTGACAGAGCTGGTCGTGGCGTCACGCCCCGGATGTGCGCCCCTGTCGCTGGGCGGGGAAGAGGCTTCTTCTTTCTTTTAGTGGGGACCTGCTGTCATCCCTGTTGTTCCTTTAGAGGCGTTAGGAAACATGCCTCATAAATATGATGAGTGCTATGTTGAACCCACTCCTTGAGTAAATGCTTATTTGTGATGGCTTTTGATGATGACCAAACACTAGATGTATATATATTGTCCTTGAAGTGTTCAAGCATATAAAGTCTTGAAAAGCTCAACATGTTATTGAGATCTTGGAGCTAAGGAGGTTAAAGAACAACCTTAACGGGTAAGCTTCTTAAACTCAAAAATTGCAAGGCTACATCTAATTCACAAGTTATGTCTTTATAGGGCAAGGAACGTGCATAAGTGCTTAAGAAGCTCAAGGACGGTCGGTGAGATCCACTTCAACTCATTGGCCCTTAATCTTGTGATTTGATGTTCATTATTTTTGATCTCAAGGGTCATATTGGTTTGGGTCTTTTCTAAGCTTAAATGTATTGGGTTTTTCTTATTCTTGTCCTTACAAGATTCCCTCTCATGTTTTAAAAACCCAACTTGAAACCCCCTGACTTATTCTTAGACTTAGTGACCTTTTAATCAACCTTTTGGAAGTTCTGGAACAAGGGTCGACCCATTGGGTCGACCCCTAGGTCCCTTGGTTCTGTAAACTTGGGTTTTTGATCTCCAGCTGAAAGGGTCGACCCCCAGCTGCTAGGGTCGACCCTCGGTAACTTTATTTAAAACCCGGCGGGTTCCTTCACCACACCTGCAAGGGTCGACCCCTGAAAACTTATTTCCAAACCCGCACGGGAAACCCCCGAGGGTCGACCCCAAGGGTCGACCCATTTGCCCAAAAACCTTTAAAACTTCTAAAACCTTCACGAGGGTTGACCCCAAGGGTCGACCCTTTCATTCTCGAACCCGAGCCGTGATTTTTGACTTGCGTACACATGCACCAAAAGTCATACCAATCGAACCTAACATCCCTAAATCGTTCCAGGAATTGTGGATCTGGTCTCTAGGGTGTCTTTGAACGTTCCAAACTCTTTATATACATCTTATTGGGGTATGAAACCCTAAGGAGAGAGAGGCATCTAAAGTGTGTTATTTTTCTAACCCTTGTGAGTGCAGGTTCGTAGCAGCAGCTCCAGGGGTTTCTTCCACCTTGTTCTGAACCTGAAAGTGAAGGGAAGAAGCTTGAATCAAGCCTACACATCATCCCCAACAGCAAGCTGTGTGGGATATCAAAGCTACAATCTTGTTTGTGCGACATAGCTTCATTCTTCCTCAAGGATCGATCTTCCTCCTGCAGAAGCATTCAATTACCTTCAAAGAAGTGAAAGGGGGAGCTTCAACCACGATAAATCATTCTTCACTCCTTATTCTCAGAATCATTTAGTTTGAACTTGAGCATCTGTTGTAAAACTTGATTCAGATTCTTGTGTGTGGTGTTCGTGTTCGGAAACACGAATGTGTGTGTAATTGTGTGTGGCAGCCCAAATCGGGTGCCATGTGTGTGCGTTTGCTGTTTTACACAGCGTGTGTGTGTGGCTCACTTCATAGTGAAGTCTTAATCCTCATTGTGAGGGGTGGACGTAGGGGACACATTAGTGTACCCGAACCACCTAAAAACTATGTGTGTTGCTTGTAGTTTGATTTTCTGGATCCTTTGTCGAGTTGGCTTCACGGTGAGTTGAGCATACACCACTTCCTTAATCAAACACATACCCTCATTTACACGCATTCACAAGTGTGATCATGTTCGTGTAAGGCCAAGTGCTTGTGTGCTTAATTAACTTAGTTTTCACTTGGAAGAAATTTTTAATTGACCAATCAATTCACCCCTCCCCTCTTGATTGCCACCGTTCGGGACTCAACAATTGGTATCAGAGCTTTGGTCTCTGTTTCACTCGATCTCACGGTCGTAGAGCAGATCCCATTATATGGCAAACAAGGGGATGATGCCTGAAGGGCATTCGATCCAAAGACCCCCGTTCTTTGATGGATCAAATTACCCTTATTGGAAAAATAGAATGTATGTCTTTCTACGTGCCCAAGACTATGACGTGTGGCGCGTCATTAGCAAGGGTCCGTATACTCTGTCTCAAAATGAGGATGAGTGGGATGATGAGGATATAAAGAAGTGTTCAGCAAACTTTAAAGCCATGAATATAATATAGTGTGCCATTTGAAGAGGCGGAATCTCGCGCTGGGTCCTGAGCGGGCTGTGGATCACCAGAAGATGAATCTGCAAGAGAGGGAAACGTGTCAGAGGGCCTAGGGGATCTCCCTGGGGCAAACCCTCCGATGGCTAAGTCAGTAGAGCGAAGGTGGAAGCGATAATGGGGGGAGGAGAGAGCTGATGCGCGAGAATCCTCTCCACCAAAGGGTGAAGCGAATCGTGCTCAGGAGTTTAGGGTATGTGAATGCCTAGTTCATCTTACCATCTTCCGGAGGGTATCCCTTGCTTAAATAGTGCGCCGCCTTCAGGAGTCCTGTAAGCTGAGGGGTTCCCGGCGGGAGTTACGTCTTTAACAGGGGCTTTCATGGCCTGATCGTGAGAACGTTATCCCCTTGAAGTCTGGCAGCTCCCTTGACTCTCCCGCTAGCGGAGGACTCTGAACGGCCGCACCTGCAGATAATCAACCGGTCTTACCGAGCCTCGGGGATGCTAGCTCACGTCCGAGCGATAGGCATGGCCCGACGAGGGTGGGGTCGGATAGATCGGCTGGAGTCTATCTCTCTCGGATGGGGAGAGGGCTTTAGGCCGGACCTTCCTTGGGACCTAACCGTTGTCTCGGGCCCTCCGAGCCTAGAAGGCCGCCGGGGAGAGTTGGTTCCTCAAGTCTTATTTATTGGACTTTTCTCCCGAAGTGGGCCCTGTGGGCTATCACTTGGGTGGGCTCGCCTGGTTGGACCTTGTAGGTCTTGTTGGGCTGCCTTTGTGGTGGGCTGCGAAAATCCCCCTCTCCACCATTCATCCTAATGAATACTCACGTATTTTCATGTGTTCTTCTACGCATGAGATGTGGAACAAGCTATGGTTGATCTATGAAGGAACATCGGAAGTAAAGGAAACCAAGGTGAATCTGTTAGTCCGGGATTATGAGTTGTTTATGATGAAACCAGAGGAGTCCATTTCTGATATGTTTGCAAGATTGACAGAAATAACAAATGGACTAAAGGGGCTAGGTAAGGAATATCCAGATAAGGAACTCGTCAGAAACATTTTGAGATCCATGTCATCACAATGGCACACAAAGGCCACTGTAATTGAGGACTCAAAGGATCTCAGCACCTTGAAATTGGACGAGTTAATTGGCTCCTTGATGACTTATGAAATCAACATCAAAAGGAGCGAGGATGATCACAAGAAGAAGAAGGTAGTCACACCATTGGCCCTAAAGGTGAACCCACAAGAATCAGAGGGCAGTGACAATAACTCCACCGGCAACACCGAAGATGAGGAGCTAGTTGCCATGATCACAAGAAGAGCAACAAGATTCGTCAAAGGAACAAGAAAGTTCGGTGGCCAATTCAGAAAAGGACCAAGGAAGCAAGGTCCTAACAGAGGTGAAAGTAGCAAGAAGGAAGAAGTTATTTGCTATGAATGCAAGAAACCCGGTCATATGCGGGGTGAGTGCCCCGATCTGATGAAAAAGTTCAAGAAAGGAAAGTTCAAGAAGCCAAAGGCCATGGTGGCCACATGGAGTGATGAAGATGAGGAAGAGTCGGCTAATGAAGATGAACTGGATGAGCTGGTTCAGAATTTATGTTTCATGGCAAATGAAGACGACGCTAGTGAGGTAAATTCTGAAACCGAATCTCTTACATGTGAACAATGGCAGATTGCTTATGAGTCTTTATATGAAAAATGCAAAAAATTTAGATCTGAAAATAGAAATCTGAAAAAGAAAATTGATCATTTTGTGCATGCTGCAAAGTCTTGTGAGAATTGTCATGTTTTAAAATCTGAGTCTGAAAAGTTGAAACATGAAAATGAAATTCTTGTGTCCAAGGTTGAGCTATTTGAAGATGAGAGTTCATGCATGCGAGAGGACCAAGCCACCTTTACCAAAATGCATGAAGACTTAAAAAGACATTTAGAACAAGAAAAGTTGGAAAGAAATGCATGCATTCAAGCCAAAGAAATGGCTGAAAATAAGATTCAATAACTAAAGCATGAAGTCAATGAGTTAAGGGATGCTATTGCCATTCTTGAAAAAGGAAAAACATTACAATCTGAAACACATTCAACTCATGTGTCTCCCAAAAGTTCATCTTCATCCTCGTCAAAAACACATGTGCGTAATTCATTCTTGAATGAAGGCAGGAGAAGAAAAAAGGATAGAGCCATTACATGCTTTTATTGTGGAAGGTTAGGCCATGACATGTATGATTGCAGAATTCTGAAATCTGATGATGAAAGCTTTGCTAGGATGAGAAATAGATCATACACATCTCATGTTTCTAACCATCGTGGACCCAAGCTTGCTTGGGTACCAAAATCTGCATAAGTACGTTTGTTATGATTGCAGGTCTGCTTGAGAGCTCAAAAGAATAGGTGCTATTTGGAATGTGGATGCTCTCGGCACATGACGGGAAACAAAGAATTGTTTGCGGACTTGCATGAAAAGGATGGTGGAATAGTGGCATTTGGTGGTAAGGACAAAGGCAAAATCATCGGAGAAGGTAAGATAGGTAAGAGTCAAAATCATGCCATTGAGAATGTCTTGCTTGTGAAAGGATTGCATCATAATCTTTTGAGTATAAGTCAACTTTGTGATAAAGGATGCAATGTGACTTTTGATTCTAACCACTGCACCGTTGTGAATAAAAATACTCATGAGATAAAGTTCATTGGTTTTAGGCATAACAATGTATATATGATAGATTTGGATGATGCCTCTCATGAGAACTTGTCTTTGGTTGCAAGGAATAATGATGATGCTTGGCTTTGTCATCGCCGACTTGGGCATGCTAGTTTTACTGTTTTGCTAAAATTGTCTCGAAATGATTTGGTAGTGGGTTTGCCTAAACAGAAGGTAATCACATCGAGGCCCCTTGAGTTAATCCACATTGACCTCTTTGGACCAAGCAGAACACATAGCTTGGGTGGTAAAATCTATGGATTTGTAATTGTGGATGACTACTCAAGATTTTGCTGGGTATATTTCCTTTCCCATAAAAATGATGCCCTGATGGAGTTTGAAGCATTTTGCAGGGTTGTTCAAAATGAAAAAGGGTGTTGCATCAAAGCCGTGCGGAGCGATCATGGTAGGAAATTTGATAATAATGAGTTCAGCAATTTTTGCAGGACTTAAGGCTATATGCACGACTTCTCCGCACCAAGAACCCCTGAACAGAACAAAGTTGTTGAAAGGAAGAACATGACACTAATTGAGATGGCAAGAACCATGCTAAACGAGAACAACTTGCCGAGGTACTTTTGGGCTGAAGTAGTGAACACTGCTTGCTACATTGTCAATCGTTCCATGGTAAGACCACTATTGAAGAAAACCCCCTATGAGCTGTACCAAGGTAAGAAGCCTAACATCTCCTATCTTAGACAATTCAGTTCAGTTTGTTACATTCACAACAATGGTAAGGTGGACCTGGCTAAATTTGACCCTAAAAGTGACAATGGTATATTTCTTGGATACTCTCTTAGCTCAAGAGCTTATCGAGTGTATAACTTGAGAACTCTTGTAGTTGAGGAAAGCCCCCATGTCATCGTTGATGAATCATCTTCTAAAAGTACTAATGAAAAATCTGTTTTGCAGGACGATGAATTGAATGATGGTAATATCGAGATGATGGAAGGAAAAACTGAAAAATAAGAAGTAAAAGAACCACAAGAACATGATGCAAATTTGAAAGATTAGTTGGAACAGCAGCTTCCAAGGTAATGGACTTTCAAAAAGGACCATCCGCCGGAGAATGTGATCGGCAATGTTGAAGACGGAACAAGAACACGAGCCTCCTTCAAGGAAGTTGAAAATCAGGACTACATTGCCTTACTTGCTCAGTTTGAACCTCACTCTATTGAAGAGGCCTTGAAAGATGAGTCATGGATCATGGCTATGCAAGAAGAACTACACCAGTTCCAAAGGAACAAAGTGTGGTTCCTCGTGCCATGTCCTAGAAACCACTCAGTGATCGGAACAAAGTGGGTTTTTCGAAACAAAACAAACGATCAAAGAGTGGTAACTAGGAACAAGGCCAGGCTAGTAGCTAAAGGCTATAGCCAAGAGCTTGGGATTGACTTTGATGAGTCTTTTGCTCCCGTAGCAAGACTCAAGGCAGTGAGAGTTTTATTAGCATTTGCATGTTGCAACAACATTAAACTATTTCAAATGGATGTTAAGAGTGCATTTTTGAATGGCTATATCCAGGAGGACGTGTATGTGGAGCAACCACCGGGGTTTGAGGACACAAAGCATCCAGACCATGTGTACAAACTAGACAAGGCACTCCACGGTCTGAAACAAGCACCCCGGGCATGGTATGAACGGTTAAGTGATTTCCTCATTCAAAATGGATTCAAATGAGGTAATGTTGATCAAACCCTTTTCACAAAGTTGAATGGTAAGGAAATCTTAATTGTTCAAGTTTACGTGGATGATATTATTTTTGGCTCCACCAAAGATGCTCTCAGCAAAGACTTTGCCAAATTGATGCAAAGTGAGTTTGAGATGAGTCTTATGGGAGAGCTGCCATTCTTCTTGGGATTGCAGGTCACACAGACGTCTGACGGTATGTTCATACATCAGAAGAAGTATGCATTGGAGCTGCTGAAAAAGTTCAACCTGACCTCTACCAAACCAGAACCAACTCCCATGTCCACCTCAATAAACATTGATCAAGATGAATCAGGTAAATCCGTGGATCAAAAACTCTTCAGAAGCATGATAGGTTCCTTGTTGTATTTAACTGCCAATAGGCCCGACATTTAATTTGATGTGTGTTTGTGTGCACGTTTTCAGTCTAATCCAAAAGAATCACACATGTCGGCTGTTAAACGAATTTTCAGATATATTGTTGGTTCAAGTAATTTAGGATTGTGGTTTCCGCGTAATTCAAGCTTTGATTTAATTGCTTATTCCGATGCCGATTATGCGGGTTGTAAAGTGGATCTGAAAAGCACCTGCGGGTATTGCCAATTTCTTGGAGGATGCGTGGTCTCATGGGCCTCAAAGAAACAAAACTCAGTGGCTCTATCAACCGCCGAAGCCGAATATGTGGCTGTCAGGAGTTGCGTTGCCCAGGTGCTATGGATCCAACAACAGATGATTGATTATGGCATTTCCTTCAAAAACACTTCCATCTTGTGTGATAACACTTCAGCCATAAACTTGTCAAAGAACCCAGTCCATCACTCTCGCACAAAGCATATTGAGATTAGACATCATTTTCTCAGGGATCATGTGAGCAAGGGTGATGTAGAAATCAGGTTCATTGAAACAGACCAACAAATTGTCAACATTTTCACCAAACCTCTAAGTGAAGATAAATTCACAACATTCAGGAGAGAATTAGGTGTTTGTAGGATAGACGAGTCTGAGTCTTGATCAGTTGCATATCTATGTATATACGTCAATGCATAGCATGCATTTGCATTAGTATGGTGCATTGTTGAATTTCCCCTTGTCATGCACGTGCATTATGATTGCTTGAAAAACACAAAAAAATGTATATTTATGTGTGAAAAACCATGATTGCGTGTATTGCATGTCTTCTATTTATAGAATACAACCATGTCATTGTAATTTCTATGGCCGATATTTCCTTGAGTTCTTTAAATGCCAGCAAGAGAGCATAACCCCTCAAAATCTGAAATTTGGAGACGTTAGATTATGAACGTCTACTATGATCCCAGATCTTCTTGAAACAAGTTCCCCAATGCATTAACCCATAAAACAACTCCAATTCCTTGATTCCAACATGATATTATCATTGGGGATTAGAGCCACATCATTTTTTGACCTTCCCTTTCACTTAAACAATTTTTTCGTGAAAAACAGTGGAAGGGTCGACCCCAAGGGTCGACCCACGCAAAAGGGACGACCCCAAGGGTCAACCCTCATGTTAGCGGATCCTGTCTGGGGCCGGGGTGAAAGGGGTCGACCCATTGGGTCGACCCGTTACAGTCGGGCGGCGTCCATCGCGTCTGAACCGCCCTAAAAAGGGGTGAAAACCCTATGTTTCCCCCTTCCCATCTCCTAAAACCCCCAAAGCCCCCTTCTAGCCGTAGCCACCACTCTTTTCATGCCCTCAAATCCCCTCTTGGCACCCACATGCTCAAGCCCTAGCCGCGGCTCTCTCAGTGGCATCCCGCGCACAAAATCCTTCCAAGCGATTCCAACGCGTCTTCCTTGAGCTTCACTCCCACTGAGGTATGTTCTTGATGTGTGGAGGATCATAAATCTTTGTGGATAGCCTTCCTCTCTCGTTGAACCATCTAGATCTACACCCTCATCAACCGGTTCCTTCGGTCTATGTTTAGATGGCCCCAAAGAGGCGTTCCTCTCGCAGTGGAGGGGAGTCTAGTGTGGCCATGGCACGTCGTGGTAGGGAGGCCGCCTATGGTAGAGGATCTACGCCTTCGAGCAAGGTCTAGGACAGAAAGGTACTCTGACCTCGAGCGGTATCATTTGCCAACCTTAACCGCCATCTTCCAAGTTTAGTGGATGTTCTTTGTAGTCAGCCAAATTTGGACTTGTTCATGTCTGAACATCGACACATTTATCCGAATTTGGTGCATCAATTTTATAGCAACTTAACCATGTCTGGGGAACATCCGATTACTTTGGTAAATGGAAAACGGGTTATACTCTCCACAGAATTTTTAGGAGTGGCATTTAATCTCTGTCATGAAGGCTTTACATTTGGAGATATTGTGGTTCCTGAAGAAACAGTTTATCAAATGATGACATCTAAAGAAAAAGGTGAAAATTCTTTTGCTGGGTTAAACGCCAAGAATTTTCCTCCCCTGTAACATATATTACACAGGATGATCACTACTATCCTGCTACCGAGAGGAGGAGGCCATGACAAAGTGACAGAGATTCATATGTTTTTATTTTACTGTCTCTTGGGTGGTATTCCAATTAATTTCTCAGCTATGTTTTTAGCACATATGTGTAACAGCATGAAGCACAAGAATAGAACTCTTCCATATGCCGCCGCACTTACTGCTATATTTGCACACATGGACATAAACCTCTCCAAAGAATCTTCTCAAACCATTAGAGAGGCTGATATATTTACTGTTCATTCTATTTGTCATAATATGGGCTATGAACTGCGAGATGGTAACTTAGTCCGGACATTGAAAAGTGCTGCACATGAAATCAGTTCTGAGGAGGAGGATGACGATGATGCGCAGGCCGGTGTGCACCAGCCACATATTCCTGTTGAGGAGATGCCTTCCGAGGCGGTTCAGCTGCTCATGGACCATTTGGATACTATTGATGATCGTTTAGACAATTATGGGGAGACAATGGAGGCTATGCAACATGCTCTCGCCGATCTGAAGCTATCTCATCAAGAGCACTCTCAGTATGTTACTGATACTTTGGCTAATCAATCCCACATGCTTGAAGAAGTCTTGGAGTATATTAGGCGTCCGCCAAACTCACCAACTCCGGATGATGATTAGATGGCTATGCTCTTGCAGAATGGCACACTTCCTATCCCTTGTCACCCCCTATTTTTGATGATGCCAAAGGGGGAGAAATTTTGTACTATATGTGTGCCCAGGCAATCGGCTACTTGTATTTTATGTGTGTTGTGTGCTTGCATGCATGTGTGATTTCATCATATTTCCGTTCATTAGCAATGTTGCATTTAAGTTTTGTTGCATTTAAGTTGTGTTCAGTTGCATCTCATGCATTGCATCTTGTAATTTTCCCTTGAACTCAGACCTTATTTACATTTAACCTGTGTTGTTGGCAAAGTACTTTGGAACGTGTTTCGCTCATCAATCTCACATCATTGGTTGGTCTTGTATTTCACTATTATAATGCTTCTTGAGCAATTCATGTGATGCATGAAGAGTTGAACAATGCTTCTTTTGTTTTACTCTTAATATGAAGGTTTAAGGTGAAATTCAATGTAAATGCTAAATCTTTTTGAAGTCATATGTTTATGTAAGGCATGTAGTATTTTGTCATCATCAAAAGGGGGGAGATTGTTGAACCCCCTCCTTGAGTAAATACTTATTTGTGATGTCTTTTGATGATGACCAAACACTATATGTATATATATTGTCCTTGAAGTGTTCTAGCATATAAAGTCTTGAAAAGCTCAACATGTTATTGAGATCTTGGAGCTAAGGAGGTTAAAGAACAACCTCAACGGGTAAGCTTCTTAAACTCAAAAATTGCAAGGCTACATCTAATTCACAAGTTATGTCTTTACAGGGCAAGGAACGTGCATAAGTGCTTAAGAAGCTCAAGGACGGTCGGTGAGATCCACTTCAACTCATTGGCCCTTAATCTTGTGGTTTGATGTTCATTATTTT
This sequence comes from Amorphophallus konjac, assembly GCA_022559845.1. Lineage (NCBI taxonomy): Eukaryota > Viridiplantae > Streptophyta > Magnoliopsida > Alismatales > Araceae > Amorphophallus > Amorphophallus konjac. Next base: position 244,055,218 of record CM040124.1, read on the forward strand.
TTATCTCAAGGGTCATATTGGTTTGGGTCTTTTCTAAGCTTAAACGTATTGGGTTTTTCTTATTCTTGTCCTTACAAGATTCCCTCTCATGTTTTAAAAACCCAACTTGAAACCCCCTGACTTGTTCTTGGACTTAGTGACCTTTTAATCAACCTTTTGGAAGTTCTGGAACAAGGGTCGACCCATTGGGTCGACCCCTAGGTCCCCTGGTTCTGTAAACTTGGGTTTTTGATCCCCAGCTGAAAGGGTCGACCCATTGGGTCGACCCCCAGCCGCTAGGGTCGACCCCTGGTAACTTTATTTAAAACCCGGCGGGTTCCTTCACCACACCTGCAAGGGTCGAACCCAAGGGTCGACCCATCCACACGAGGGTCGACCCCAAGGGTCGACCCCTGAAAACTTATTTCAAAACCCACACGGGCAACCCCCGAGGGGCGACCCCAAGGGTCGACCCATTGGCCCAAAAACCTTTAAAACTTCTAAAACCCTCACGGTCGACCCCAAGGGTCGACCCTTTCAGTCTCGAACCTGAGCCGTGATATTTGACTTGCCTACACATGCACCAAAAGTCATACCAATCGAACCTAACATCCCTAAATCGTTCCAGAAATTATGGATCTGGTCTCTAGGGTGTCTTTGAGTGTTCCAAACTCTTTATATACATCTTATTGGGGTATGAAACCCTAAGGAGAGAGAGGCATCTAAAGTGTGTTATTTTTCTAACCCTTGTGAGTGCAGGTTCGCAGCAGCAGCTCCAGGGGCTTCTTCCACCTTGTTCTGAACCTGAAAGTGAAGGGAAGAAGCTTGAATCAAGCCTACACATCATCCCCAACAGCAAGCTGCGTGGGATATCAAAGCTGCAATCTTGTTTGTGCGACATAGCTTCATTCTTCCTCAATGATCGATCTTCCTCCTGCAGAAGCATTCAATTACCTTCAAAGAAGTGAAAGGGGGAGCTTCAACCACGATAAATCATTCTTCACTCCTTATTCTCAGAATCATTTAGTTTGAACTTGAGCATCTGTTATAAAACTTGATTCAGATTCTTGTGTGTGGTGTTCGTGTTCGGAAACACGAATGTCTGTGTAATTGTGTGTGGCAGCCCAAATCGGGTGCCGTGTGTGTGTGTGTTTGCTATTTTACACAGCGTGTGTGTGTGGCTCACTTCATAGTGAAGTCTTAATCCTCATTGTGAGGGGTAGACGTAGGGGACACTTCAGTGTACCCGAACCACCTAAAAACTCCATGTGTTGCTTCTGGTTTGATTTTCCGGATCCTTTGTCGAGTGGGCTTCACGGTGAGTTGAGCATACACCACTTCCTTAATCAAACACATACCCTCATTTACACGCATTCACAAGTGTGATCATGTTCGTGTAAGGCCAAGTGCTTGTGTGCTTAATTAACTTAGTTTTCACTTGGAAGAAATTTTTAATTGGCCAATCAATTCACCCCTCCCCTCTTGATTGCCACTGTTCGGGACTCAACATGCTAGACTCTGCCACTCCCTCCGATAGTGCTTGATATAGAGACACCATCTTGGCAGCTGTTCGGTTCATCTGCACCTTATGAGGTTGCGGGGGATCAACCGTGTACTCCCCCATATCCAGCTCACCTTTTCTTATCATGTCTTCAATGATATCTTTATAGATGTAGCAGTTTTCAATCGGATGTCCCAGCATCTGATGATAGGGACAGAACCTTGGGCTGTCTTTCTTCTTTAAGTCTTCAGGCTTTTCGACTCGGGAAAAGTGATTTGATCGTACTGGGTGACCTAGTCAAACAACACCTTTGTCTTTTCCTTGGGGAAGGAGTAGGCTTTCTTCATCTTGTCCCTAACCGAGAGACCATCTTTCTTCTCTTCTACCGTATCAGGCGGAGGCATAGCTACCTTTCTGTCCTTGTCTCTCTGCAACTTAAATGCCTTGAGGTCAATAACATTTACTTCTTTGGGCACCGGACGCCGCTCTGTTGACTTTAGTTTCTACGGGGAAGCACTAGATGTAGCTGAAGAATGCTTCGCCAAAAAGGCTTCAATCTCAGCCACGACATTGTTGAGACGGTCGAAAGACCTTATCTCCATGCCAATCATTTTCTCTAGTACCTCTCTCCGGAGGTTTTGTTTGCAAATTTGCACAGCGTCCTCCTGATGTGAGGGTCGCTTGCATCTCATTCCAAGGTCTCTCCACCTCTTAATGTAGTCAAGATCTGTCTCATCTAGCCGCTGCCTAGTTTCATATAATTCTGCCATAGTGACTTCTCTTTCAGTTACATGGAACCGCTCTCTAAACCTTTTCTGCATATCTGCCCAGTCACTGATTGACCCTGCCGGCAGGCTGGAGTACCATTCAAATGCGAGTCCCGTGAGAGAGGATCCGAAGAATTTCAACAAGTATGACTCGTCTGAGGCCAAATCACCCATGACGGTCATGTAATAAGCTATATGTTCTTTAAGGGATCCTTGCCCGTTGAACTTGTCAAATTTTGGTGACTTAGAGATCCCGGGAGGGAGCTACTTAGCTACGTGGTGAGGTGGTTAGGGAACCCAGTAAGAATCAAAAGCCATATACTCACCTTCCCTTCGCTCTGCTAGCTTCTTTTCTATCATCTTCTCGACCATGATCCGGTTCATTGCAGTCGGGTCCACTGGCTCTGGGAAGAAATGCGCCGGTTGCAGGTACGGAGTAGCCAGAACGGTTGCCTGTGGTGGTGGGTGCAGCAGTGGTACTTGATGTAGCTGTGGTAGCATCAGTCGTAGCAAAGGCTGGGACCCCCGAGGTGGAGGGGCAGCTTGGTCGTGCTCTGCTGGCTGGGGCAGAGTGTACAATGGTGGGAAATCACAAGGGTTGAAACCTCCCCGTGAGGATTCAACCTGCATCTTCGGCTGCTTGGATGTGGAAGCCTATTCATTTTTTTATGTAATTGTTTCTTCAAGAGCCCTATCTCTTGTTGATACTTTTGCAACAGCATTAGCACGAACGGATCCATAGTCACAGTGCTGGAAGTGCCTTCATTTGCTTCCCCAGAAGCGCCTTCAGGCGAGATAGTTAACAGAACCTCTTCTCCTTCTTCTGTCATCACCACATTAACAGCTAATGCAATGACTTCTTCAAAAATCCCCCGCTTCCCTTCAACTATTCACAGCCTTTCCTTGGCAGCTGTACTCATTCTAGTGTTCGGCCCTGTCCTTGCGGCTAATCGGGCCAACTCTTGGGGCTCTTCTGGCAAGCCCCCATATCTTCCGGCCACGCTGGCCATATTGCATGCAACGCTCCTCATGCCATTCTTTTGCCTCGAGACCTTTCTTCTCATTCGACCTGGGAAGGTCAGTCTTTCAAATACCAAAATTCTTCTCCTCCTCTCCTCCTACTGGTGAGGGGCTTCATCGGCCTCATAGTTTGGTCTATCTTCATATCCATTATCATCTACGGACGATGCCATCTTTCTTTCTTCTTCATCTTCAACTTCCCTTGACTAATATTCTTCTTCTTTAGCCGCAGCCGCTTGTAGCAAACGATGCTGGCGCAATGAGGGGTTCCCCAAGCCTTTAAAGTAATTCCTGACCATATCGGTCATCTCTTCTTGATCACGTCCCTGGTGAGGGACGGGAGATAGTTGTCGGCCTCGCACCATGGGCATGTACACCAGCCGGGCTCTATCTGTCGGCTGGTTAAATCTTCTCCCAATAGCTAGGACATTGGCTTGCCTTACACAGGCGTTGAAAATTTCTCGGTGTGGAGCATCTATGGCTGTTTGTTCTTCTTTCGGGGCCAAGCCCCTCTCACTTCTTCTCCCCACTTTCTCCGATTTGGGATTGCGGAGGTAGATGGGCGCTTCCTCATAGGTAGGTTGGATTCGCTTAGGGACCCACACTTGCTTGAACTTCTTTGGCCGTGGGGCTAGCTCCTTCCAGCCTCGGCTGCCTTCTTCTTCTCTTTCGGCTCTCCTCTCGGATAAAGCCTGGAAGGAGTTGTGTGTAGGGATGGCAGGGACCACCCGGTCTGGAATAGCTTGGGCATCACGGCCGTCTAAAAAGACTGGGACACCCCCGATGAGAATAGATTTCCCAGACATGGAGAGACGCCCGGTAACAGTAGTGGCAGTATTCCTCTGAAAGCTCCTCTACTGGCGTCCTCCGGGCTTCCTGTTGTGGACGGGGCGAGCCCCGTGAGTGATGCGGTGTACCATGAAGCTGTTGACTTGAACTAGGCCTATCAGCGGGCCCGCATAGCATTGGGCCTCTAGGACCTCGACCTTTTTCCTAGCCTTCTCCTCGCTCGGCTCTGGGGACTCCACTTGTAATAGATCGGTGAAGGCAATCCCCAAAAAGTTGGGGAAGTCAACCATCGGTGAGAATGTGCCAAAAATGGTGGGCACCGCCAAGTACCCATGTGCAGCATGGCCAACAACAATTACGGGGCCAAAAGTCAGAGCAGCAAGTCCTGCCGCCATTATCGCTTCCTGCAATAAACGGGCAAACGATCAGTATTCTTGGGGAGAGCCTCGGAAGGCATCTTATCTTGGCAAAGAGATGAAGGGAGACTCGGTCCCACTGGGCGGGCCAATTTGGTGGAATGATTTTTTGTTAAATTGAATTAATTGTAGCGTAAGGCGTGACAGTCACATAAGTGACAAATTTATTATGCGCTCAATCTGACTTGGTCAGTCGATTGTGAAGTTCGAGTCGGGACCGAAAGTCCGCCATACCATAAAGGTTACGGTGTTAATTACATCCTTTGAGAGGAGGGAAAACCCTTGATTAATTGCCAAGATAAGACGCCTTCTGAGGCTGAGCTAATACGAACAAGAACACAAACACGGCGAGATTAACAAAACCACGTGAGGGGTTTATTTATTAGCTTATTCATGCAGAGCAAGCATAATTTATTAGACCCGAACCCCGGTACGAGGTGGAGAGCCTAGGTCCGAGGACTCCCATCACTCATAGCAGAAGCTTCCAGTCGGGCATGACCCGACCTTCTGCTAAACACCATTCGATATACCGAGGGTTTGGTTAAGCAAGTATGCATCAAAGCAGTGATATTTGTATTTACATACTATATTATATTCTAGTAGAAAATATGGTCAAAGATAAGTTTAATTAACATTTTTTATTAGGCTCATGATTTATTGGGGTCTAATTATTAATTATTTGTTTAAGGGGTCATTAGGTCCTTGACGAGGGGTAGGGGTCGACCTGGAGGCTAAGTGAGGTCGACCTGGGGACCAAGTAAGGTCGACATGAGGGGGGTGGTGCATCGAGGCTATGGAAGGGGGTATGGGTCGGTGACGCGCGGAGTGGTTGAACAACATAAGAAAGTGATTTGGTGATGTCACCATCGAATCGAGTGAGATGGAGGGTGATTCGGTGGCGTCACCACCGAATCAAATAAGGCAGTGGTGTAATCGGTGGTGACCCCACCGAATCACAAGGATCCACACTACGTAAGCTTCACAAGAATTCTTGCAGAAAGGAAAAGAAGAAAATCTTATGATTTCACACCACGGAGGGCATTTGAATGAAAATTCATGTGAACTTAAGAATTTCAAAGGCATGACTGCCCAGGTATTAGAAGAAATTTTGTTATCTTTGTTTGTTTGACCATCTTTTAGTTTGTCTGTGCGAGGTTCATACTCAAGCACAATTAGTCAGTTTATGAATTCATTGATTGAAGATGCAGAGCCCCTGTCACAAGCCAATAGCAAGCATAACTCTTAATCAGTCATGAAAACTATGAAAACAATTGGGCAACATTTCCCCAATACAGGGAATGCTCCTCTAATCAAGCGGATCAACACACGGGGAAACCTGTGTTAAACCATAAACCAGTGAGAAGCCCCAGATGGGACTGTCTCAAAACCCAAGATCAGCACATTGTGAATCCTGAGGGCTAGCCTACTAAGGATTCGTGCAGATCTAGGAGAGGTTGCCGATGGGTTGATATGTAGCCTGTTGAATGGCATTTTATATCTCATCCATACAAGGGGCTTCCAGGGAAACATGTGTAATATCTTGGGTCTTTCGGATCTTTATCGGAGAGCTTTCGGATCACTTTTGTGGGTCATGAGTTGTGTTTTACGATCCACGTGAGTTTTTCTCTCGTACAAGTTATGGAACCCTGTGGTGAGTTTATTGTTGAGTTCATCGACTCGAGGACGCTACAGTTGTGTTGTGCTTCTTCCGAGGATCGCTTAGACTATTTTTTCGTATTTTTCTGAAGTAGTGCATTTTCGAGCTAAAAATCAGATTTTTCAAAAATTATGAAATTCCTAATTTTCCTTTTCTATTTCTTCTTCTTTTCCCTTCTTCTCTCCTCACCGTCGCTCATTTCCTCTCTCTTGTTATCTCTCCTCTCTTCTCCTATCTCTGCGGGGCACGCGACCGTGGCGAGGTAGACGAGGCAGGGACGTCGTGGAGTTGATCTGGAGCGTGATGGGGCGATGAATGGAGCGTGGCGTTGGCGCGATCCCTCGATGGATTCAAAGTCGGCGTGGTTTCGTTCATGAGATGGTTTTCGGCGCGGTTTAGTCGTGGTGAGGACACTAGAGCCCGAGTATGGCTTGACTCAGCGAGCCACTAGTACTGGACACGCAGCACGACTCGGTCGACACCGACCTCTTTGTGGCTGGGGGATAGTCTGGAGTCACCACCGGAGCCTTGATACTTTAGTACGTATTTTTATATGTATTCGTATTTTATACGTATTTGGTCGTATTTGGTGTGTATTTGGTTTGTATTATTTTAGATTTTAATATTGGGTCAATGGTAGAATAATTGACCATGTATTTGTATTTTTGATTTATTTTGGTCCAAGGTGGAATTAATATGGTCCAAGGGATTAAAATACACCAAGCCCCTTACGTTGACTTGGAGAGAGGGGCACCCCCTCTTTTGTCTCCACATGGGGATTTGTTTAATCTTTGTTTATCCCATTTCCCCATTATATCCCCTTGACCAAGGGCATCCTTGGCCATTTCGCTAGGTCTAGGGTTTGAGTATTTAATGTCTCTTGTGTCATTTGAACAAAATTATTGATGAATTTTATGTGAAATGTGCATTGGGTGCACCCCCACTATCTCTCTCTTGTTCTTGAGTGTTCTTCCCCTTCTTCCTCCCTCTTCTTCAGATCTAAGGCTAAATCCTGTAGATTTCTGAGATTTCTTCTTCTCCCACTCTTCCTCTACCTGCTGTGATCAACCACCGCCGCTGCCGTCGCCGTTCAAGCCACCACAATCCGGCATCCATCTGCTGCCCTGAAATTCGGAGTTCCTGGACAGCAGCTCGGTAAAAGGACTGGTACGGGAGATCCCACCGTTGGATCGTGATGAGATTTTGAAAGTAGGTTCCCCCCATCGTCCACCATTCCCAATTTAACTTTTAGGCAGATCAAAGCTCATTTAGGCCCTTTCCCGGCCATTTGTTTTTCCTTCTCACAGTCTACCTGTGTGCAAATCTGCGGGATAGCCTGTGGTAGCCGATTTTTCCCACCCCTCACACGTTCTTAGAAAAATACAAAAAAATTATCTTCGTGATCATCACCCTCCCCCCTATCTACCATAAAAATCCCAGTTCCTAAATCTTTCATTTGTTTTTTGTTCAAACCCCTTGAACAGGAAGATGCCGTTCTGCCCTATCTGTTCTGTGTTTCGGGATAAAGAACTTAGTCAGTTTGCAGTCATTTTACTTTCCAATCCAGCCGTTGGATGGAACTAAAATTCCGTTATTTCATAGATTTTTGAGTCCTCTTTCCAACGGTACCCATCGCGTCTTCATCCGACATCGGATCTGGGCGTACTGGCCATTCTTGTGGAGGTGAGCATTCTTGCTCTGAGCTAGGCATGCAGATGGAGGTCACAAATTAAATCCAGGGAAAATAAGTCAGAGCAGAACCAGCGGCCGCCGCTCCCAGGGGTCGACCAGGGACCCTCTGCCAGCGTCCCGGTGAACCGCCACCTTCAGAAGATTTCCGGACACCAACGTCCCTTTGGATGCCCATGCTTGCTGTCCTACCGGATAGAATTTGCAGCTTCGAAGTCGCACACCGCAACTGGCCGACACACCGCCAACACGCTGCCCGTCAACCCCAGAACGGCACTCCCGAACCGCTACGGTGGCCTTTTATCTCCCTGCGTGAGTGGGCCATAATTGTCTTGCTGTAATGAATTTGCCTTTTGTACCGGGAGTGACGATTCTCGGCCGGGAAGTCTTCCCCACGTCCCGAGCATGGAGGTACACTCGCCACCCACTTTGTCTTACTTGCTTAGCTAGTATAAATTCTTACTGCCGCTGCATGTGAGTAGTTTAATTCCTAGCTAGTTAAATTAATCACCGATGTGAGTTGTAAGAGCAAAACCCGTCCCGTGACTCAGTCCGAGCACGAGAGTGAGCTGACCACCCGAGACTTAAAGTCGGTTACTCAACCGTGTAGATAGTCGTGTTTCCCTCGTCGGGGATGACTGTGAGTTAGCGCTTCTTTTTTGGGGCATGTTCGCCTCTTCTGGAGCTCGTTCGGTGCCGTGTTGTAGTGTCGTTGCTGGTCGCGTCGTATCTTTAATCGCATCATCATATAGAGTCCCTGTTCGCAACAAGTCCGAGTCAAGCCTCGTAGTCGTCCAGCATAAAATTGGTATCAGAGCCGGTTTGAGTCTAGGGTAGTCAGTCCAAGGTGCTCCATTTCATCTGGCATATCCAAAGGTGTTCCCGGAACGGTAGGCTACGCCTATTGGGAAAGGGGCACACTTGCGTGAGCGCGATCTTCGGATCAAACCTCCGCCTCGTACCGGATATTATAGTCTAGGTCGTCTTCATTTTTACATTAGTCCGTCCATAAAGGCCGTAGTGAGTCACCCCTTAGTTTTCTCTACGTCCTCTCCCATTGCACGCCCACCCGTGGAGGTGCCCAGTACCATCGCCCTGACACTATGGGCGAACCACGAGGTGCCAACCCCGGAGGCCGAACTCTGGATGACGTGTTCGCTCTACTCATGGAGTGCATGGATAGGTTTGAAAAAACTAGTAGGGAGAACACCGACCACTTGGAGGGCCGTCTCAAGACCATGGAGGACCGTGCCGAGGTCTCTGACTGATGTATCCGAGCTCTGGTTGGAAGGATGGAGAATGTAGAGAGAATCCTCCACCGGGAGCTCCCCAGAGCTGTCCCGGCCCCTCCGGTGCCTACTGCTCAGCCCGCCCCACTTAGGGCTGAGGAGCGACAGCCACGTGCCCCCGATGTTAAGGACTATGAGTCTGACAATGATTATGGGGGAAATGGCCGACGCCGTCATGGTCACCGACCACAGAGGGATGATGAGGACGAGCGGGTCCTCAGGATGATGCGAGCAGACCCTCCCAATTTTGACGAGTCCTTGGACCCAAAGGTCTATCTTGATTGGGAGGCCGGCATGCAGCGGTATTTTGAGTGGTTTGAGATGATGGACCACCGGAAAGTCAAGTTCGCCAAAATGAAACTGCTAGAGCAGGCACAGACTTATTGGAGGAACATGGAGAACCTACTGTTTCATCGTTAGGAGCCCCAGGTAGAGACGTGGGATGAGATGAGGATAAAACTCAAGAAGAAGTACCTTCCTACCTCCTACCGCCAGCGTCTCATAGATAGATGGCAGACTCTCACCCAAGCAGATTGGTCCGTCTCCGATTACATCGCTGTGTTCAATTAGTACTTTCTGCGATGTGATGCCACGGAGGAAAGCTCCCTGATTGTTTCCCATTTTCGGCATGGTCTAAGGCCACACCTACAGTATGAGCTTTTCCGCCGTAAAGTGGACAAGTTGGAAGACGCGTATGTAGATCTAATTAGAAATCCACTAAGAAATAATAAAAAGCATATGCAATAAAATGTGGGAAAGGGGAAAAGGGGCATACGCGGATGCAATTTTAGAGGGTGATCGCCAGAGACCTCGGGCCTCAAAGGATATAACAAATAATTAATGGAGGGATCGTGACATAAATACCTTAAGCGCGGGAGATGTGAGTGATTTCCTTCCCTTCCTACTGGCCGGCCGATAGAGGGAGTTCTTCTTTGATTACTCTTGCAAGAAACAACACCAACAAATAAAATAGGAATTAGAAGACCGAGTGTGCAGTATCAATCCCAAATATAAATATAAGCATGAAAAGCATGTGACTGAACACACCTTGTTGGGTGTTATCCCTTTAAACCCCAATGCAATGGGTAGGGAGATTTATGATGATGAATGAAGCATATATAAAAAAAGGATAAAGTGTGCAAGTGTTGCACTGTTGGCCTCAACGTGGTTGAGAAAAGGAAGGTAAAAATATGTGAAATATGATGCATGCAACAGTTAATGCAACAGACGAAAACACAGAGAATATAGAATATAGAGAGAAAAGAAGGAAAGCCTGGGTTGTTTTCTCCTTGGCTTTTTGTTATGCGTTCGGGAGGGAGTTCTTAGTGGATGAAGCCTTTGATGCAGGGAAGCTCCCTCCTTCAGCCAAGAAAACGGTAGCACCTCCCCCTGTCAATTAAAAAAATCTCCTTCTCGACAGAGCCGCAGGGAGCTTTTTATAGAGGGAGAGATGCGACGGTTTTAATCCGAGAAAGATTAGGGAAATTAATTTTAGTAGGAGATAAATATTGAAAATAATCCCCCCTGTCATGGAAAGCCATTAGCGTCCTTTCCAAAGTAAAAAGGGTCTCAAAACGGAGAAAGAACGGGGTTCGGGATGGTTCAGAAATCTGGAGAAAATGACGACCCCTCACGTAGTCGTTATTTGAAATAACGACTTTAAGAGTGTAGCTAATTAAAAAAATAGAAAAAAAAAACAAAAAGAAATAGCGCCCACCTTCCAGGCATTATTTGAATAACGCCTAGGTGACAGGCACTATTTCAAGGAAATTCTCATTATTTTCAGGAAAGGTCATTTCTCATTTCTTATTATTATTTTCTCATTTTTTCGGTGGATGTGCATCTAACTGTGTTGATTCTAATTTCTATTTTTTCACATTTTTCTGACACCCGAAAGGCCACCAAAACACCCCTGAAAAAGGGCCAGAAATATATATTAAAATATTACCAAATGTAATGGACGCCTCATTACACTATCGTCATTTCCTTTTGTATTTTTTTTATATTTTCTTTAAAATCAAATGACGCCCGTGTTAGTATTGGTGTGCTACAGGCCAATTTAGGGTCGGGTAGGCCCAATAGTTGTACGATCTTATTCATTATTAATAAAGTGGTATTTGAGCGTAAATATGTGATTGTGTATTACTTTACGATGTGCCTAGGATATGTGGTTGTAAAGTCAACTCGGGATGAGATCTCGAACATGAGACTGACTTTACATGGACGCATACCTTAAACTGTTCCTGGTTGGAGGGTAATCACTCGGGGACTTTGATTACCTATTAAACCAGTACACATGATGTGTGAGTGACCAGTCTCATGGTCATTGGTGCGGGGCACCAACACATATGTGTAGGTGTATGTCCTTGGAGGATGTACATTGAACTGATCCGCTATTGGATCTTCAGATGGTTGATTATACCTAATGTCAACTGAATATCCAACTGTCTCAGTAGCATCGTTGGTCCTTTGACTTGAGACATTGATCGGATCTTACACGAGGACTAGAATGGTTTAATTACTTCACTAAGTGACTTTAACAATAAGTCATGAATTGCCGAGTCATTAACCATTTCAGGATATGTGTGAAGATCATCAATGGTCAAGAGGGGATCGCTCACTATCGGGTATATATCAGACAGTTAATGGGTCATGACACTGACGCTACATTAAATCCCTGGCCAGGGTCGTGTGAGTTCATTTAGAACGGACGTCATACACTTTAAGAAGGTCATGGTCAAATGGCACGATCATGGGGTTTGACATAAACCATACCCTAGATCAAACCAGACTCATCGAAGGAGCGAGGGATTATAGCGATGCGGCAACTGTAGACTTACAGGTACCAGACAGTCTGGTTTAAACCCGACGTCCTCTAGGATCACGCGGATTTGCTTGACCCAACATGATCAAAGGTTCAGAATAATTTAAACTATTATTCTGCTCTAGTAGAAGCAAATAATAAGTTTAATTTACTTCTAATTAGGAATTAGAAGTTAATGGTCCTTAAACTAGAGTGACTATGGGCCTAGAGGATCACACACAATGGATTCTTGGGTGACGAATTATTATTGTACAAATGTATATATTAAATCCCTTAAAATCCTGCTGGAAAGGCATATAAGAGGGGCTTAATATATATGTACAATAATGAAAAGGATATATATACAATGTTGGTCCTTATGGGTTCTTTTCAAAAGGGCCTAATCCTATATATATGCCACCTACGTGAAAACCTTCCTCTTCTTCGAACCAAGCATTACAAGAAGAAAACGATGGGTTTTCTCTCCTCCCCTTTCCTCCCTATTGCTCTCTCTCTCTCTCCCTAGAAGCTCTTTCTCTCTCTAGAAGGGGAAAGCTTGGGGAAGATCGTGTCGGGAGGATACCGTTGGCGCACGAGGATCCGTGTGGATCTGCTCTAGAGGCCGTGCATCTGTGCGGCTCGGTGTTCTCGAGATTCTGCATCGGGCACTGCGGACAACGTCGTTCCGCGCAAGGTATAAATCAACAACCCGTAGTTAGGGGGTTGTGATATTTAATGCATCGATTAGAGCACAGATCTAAGATTACATCAAGCTAGGTTCGGGTAAATAAATTTTTGTTATCCGCTGCGTTGCCCCAACAGTGCTGAAGGAAACCTTACAGTGGCATCAGAGCCAGGTTGATGCTCTGATCGATGTATTAGCTCCGTATAGAACTAAGTTTTAGGGGAATTTAAAATCTTTAATTATTATACAAAGAATGGGGTGCTGGGCATCTCTGTTCTTCCTAGATACTGGGAATCTATGCAGCATATTTTTTTGTAAAAAAAAAATTGCGTAGGGGGCCACGCCCAAGGGGCGTTGACCACTTTTTTTTAAATAAAAAAATTTCTTTTTTTAATGTAAGTGTGCTATTCTAATATATATATATATATGCAATATATATATATATATATGCACATTAAATTAATCTAAACTATTATGTCAAATAGTAATTATCTTATCTCAATAGAAAATTTCAAATTTCAAATTTTGTTTAACTTTTGAATTTAATGAGGTGAGATAATTATTATTTACTTTGAGATAAAAAGGTAATAATTGAAGATAATTCTGTGAAATTTAATTTTTTTTGAATTTTTAATTATTAGATAATTATTAAATTCAGAATTTGAATTTCATTGAAGTTATTTGTATAAAATTTAAATATTTGAATTTTTATCTTTAGATAATTATTAAATTCAAATTTTAAATTTTAGAAAAATGATAATTGAGGATAATTACATTATTTAAATTATCTTTCAAATAAAATTACTGGATAATTAATTTGAATTTAAATTTAAATGATTATCATATTTACATTTCAATTTTAAATTTGATTATTAGATAATTAAATTTAAATTTAAATAATTATCTCAATTATCTGACTTATTTGAATTAGATTCAAATATGCATGCCCCTGTTATAAATGATGGTTCTTTACGTGATTTGCTTAATTTACCTTGCATTGGCTTGCTTAAGTGTTTAATTTTAGTTAATCCACCTTCGATTTTTAAAATTAAACAAAGCTAGCCGATTTTTGTTTGCACATCCCATTTTTCAATCCAAAAGTAAGGATTATTTTCAGAAATAACCCTTGATTGATTTTACATGAATGGGTTGGCAAGTGATCATAGACTTGGTTAATGTAATTATTTGGGGTCTGCGAACCTCCTTTCTCTCTCTATTAAAATTCTTATGTACTTCTATCTCCCTTTAAAGTTGTACTCGCCCTAAGGGCTGCTGGAATTTTATTGACATGTAATTTAAATTTTACTGGCCTATGTGTCGTGTAAAAGTTGTAATTAATGCGGCGTCGGAGTTTGAAAGCGCGGAGCACACCCGACGAGGATGATCCAGCTGCTTCGGAAGCGGGCCGGATGTCTTAGTACCATTAGGAATAAAGTTCATGATCACTTGCGATTTAATTTGTGCATTGGATGCATTTATTTTGTGCAAACTACTAGGTACGGTAAATATATTGTGGGGAGGGGGATTTCTGTAGCCCATCAAAGAGAAGCCAAACCAGGTCCATTAGGACCAAACGAGGCCCAGCTCATCCAAGTGACAGCCCCACAGGGTCCACTTAGGCTAAAAGGCCCAATAAGATTACTCGGCATCAAACCCTTCCTCGGCGGCCCTTAGGCTCGGAAGGCCCGAGCGTCGATCAGAACAGAGGAAGACCCATGCCCGAGTTATCCCCTCACTGGGATAGAGGCAAGCGCTCAGCGCCCACTCCAACTTATCTTCATCCAAGCTATGCCTATCGCCCGGATAGGGTTGGCACCTTTTATGCTCGGCTCGACCGACGATTACTTATCCACGCTGCCGTTGAGAGCCCTTTATGAGCAAGAGTTTATGAGGATAAGGGACCCATGATCCCTCAAGGCTATAAAGATCCCATGATGAAGACGTAAAGACCCCACGATGAGGACGTAACTCCCGCCTAAAACTACTCAGCTTACGGGACTCATGAGGCAAGCACACTATATAAACCTGGGACTCCCTCCAATGAAAGGTAAGGGCAATACACGCCTAAAATTCCCTGAGCAGGAACCACTTCACCACCTTGGTGTAGGGGGATCTCGTGCACCTCTTTCTTCCTTCCTCCATATCTTCCACCATTGCTTTACTGACTTAAGCATCAGAGGGGTTTCCCCAGGGAACCTCCCCTGGGTCCCCTGATCTGTTTCCCTTTCTTTACAGTTCACTGTTCGATGATCTTCTACCCCACTCAGGAGCCGTGTGAGATAACGCCCCTTCATCTGGTGTCGTCTGTGGGAAACGACCGAAGAGCCAGTATGGTGTGAAGAAGTTCAGGGAGGTGGTCCGGGCTGCGGGAGAAGGCCCCTGTCAAGCCTCAAAAAATCCCCCCTCCAATGCTAGCACCCCCGCCAATGGACCGCCTCCTCCTGCCGCGGCGGTAGGGGTACCGCCTAACGGCGGCGCTGATGCCTTCCAAGCCCTCAACGTGAAACTGGATGTCCTCGTGGAACTCATGAGGACTCAGGTGGCCAGGGATAGAAGATCACGCGCCCCTCCGGAGAGCCCCCCCCCCCCCCCCCCGTGAGAACGTGTCCCAGCACATCGCAGGAGGCCGCTTCACCCTCCGAGGGCAGCAGCTTATTCGCAACAAGACAGGAGGACCTTCACAAGCCCCCCCTCCGGAGCAAGAGGCCTCCTCCACACCGAAACGGGGGAAACTGGGGGCACGCCATCCTCACCCGGAGACTGAAGTCCCCATGGAGCGCCAGGACAGCCTGCCATCAGGCCTACTTAGCCCCACGGCGCAACAACAGCCGGAGCTGTCCCTCCATCTACGAGAGTTCGAGAGGCGCTTTGCAGCGTAGGAGTGCACCTTACGAGCCTTGCAGAAGACCTCTCCGCCAGAGGACGAGGAGAGATCCTCATTCTCCGACTATATCTTGAAGGCAGAGGTATCTCCCAGAACCTCCATCCCGACCTTCAAGCCTTACGACGGCCAAGGCGACCCGGCCGACCACTTAGACAACTTCGACGCCCTGATGACCCTTCACGTGGCGTCTGACGCCATCAAATGCCGAGCTTTCGCGACCACCCTGGTCCAAGGCGCCCAAGCATGGTTCCGGGCCCTCGCCCCCAGATCCATCTAAGACTTCAAGCAGTTTGGGCGAGTATTCAAGGAGAGTTTCGCCGGCAGCGGCCCCCCTAGGTCGGTAGTGGGGCTTTTGGCTCTCAATCAAGCGCAAGGGGAGAGACTCCGGGCTTACATCAACCGATTCAAATCGGAAGCCTTGAGAATCCCCCGCCTGGATGTAGCCTCGGCCATAACCGCGCTGACCGGAGGCACTCGGGACGAGAACCTCCGCCGTAAACTTGTCCTCCACCCTCCCTCGACCCTTGCCGAGCTAGTGACTCTGGCCTTACGCCATGCTGAGTGCGAAGAAGTTCTTAGCGCATGCCGAGGCGCAACCGGCTCGGGTCGGGAGGGGGACAAGAAGCGAGCACCCGAGTCAAGCTCGGGCCAAGGAAAGAGGCAGAACCGAGACAGGGAGCACAAAGAACCATCCCGGAAGTATGAGTGGTACACTCCCTTAACCGCTACAGTGTACGAAATATATGAAGACATCAAAGGCTCGGGCCTCCTCCGCCAACCCGAGCCGATGAGGTCGAAACGCCGCAATCGCAGCAAACATTGCCTGTTCCATAGTGACCACGGGCATCACACCGGCGATTGCCACCAGCTCCAAGATGAGATCGAGCGCCTCATCCGCCAGGGACACATATCCCAGTTCGTGGCCGGGCATAAGGAAGACCGAGGCGCCCCAGAGGAAATCGACAACGCCCCTCGCGGGGTCCATATCAACGTCATCGCCGGAGGAGCTGCATCGGGAGGAGACAGTGGCCGAGGAAGGAAACGTCATGCTGAGCGGGCGAGCCGAGCCATCGAGCCTCCCAAGGCCCCGCCAAGTGAGCCTCAAGTCATCGTCTTCTTCGACCGAGACCTAGAAGGGCTGACCACCTCGCATGACGACGCCCTGGTCATATCGGCCATGATAAACCATTGTAACGTAGACAGGATTCTAGTTGACAATGGAAGTGCCCCCGATGTATTATCCTATGAATGTTTCCTTAAGATGGAGAAGGATCTGTCTAAGCTCCGCCCGATCCGAACCCCCCTGTGTGGGTTCAATGGCCAGGCCACTTATCCGGAGGGAGCCCTAAGCCTGCCGGTTACTCTTGGCACCCCACCCAATACCGTTACGGTTATGGCGGACTTCATAGTGATCAAGGGTATGATAGCATACAATGTAATCTTCGGCCGACGAATCCTCAGCCGAACGAAAGGAGTGCCTTCTATCTATCACCAAAAGATGAAGTTCCCCACCAAAAATGGGTTGGGGGAAGTCTGAGGCAACCAGGCCATGGCCAGAAGGTGCTACAATATCTCGGTTGAAGCCACAAGGCCAGACGGGAAGAACAAGGGCCCCCGAGAAGTCGAGGAAAAACTTGCAACCGCCGATCCTGGAGGCGAATTGCTAGCGGTTTTCTTAAATGACGACCCAACCCTGGGAGTGAAGATTGGGGCCGACCTAACATCTGAAGTCCAATAGCAATACAAAGAGTTTCTTTTCGCGTACATCCGAGTCTTTGCATGGCCTGATGATCAACTCCCTGGGATACCAGAGGAGACGGTGATGCATATGCTCAACCTTGATCCACCCATCAAAGCCGTACAACAACGCAGAAGGATGCACGCGCCAGAGAAGTAGACGATCATTAAGGAGAAAGTCATCAAGGGACAAAAGACTGGTCTTTTTAGACCGGTCCCGTACCCGACGTGGCTGGCTAACGTCGTCCTGGTGCCAAAAGCTTCGGGAAAGTGGCGAATGTGTGTGGACTTCACCGACTTGAACAAGGCTACTCCAAAGGACTGCTATCCCATACCGAGCATCGACCAACTGGTTGACTCAACCTCGGGCAATGAGATACTCAGCTTCCTGGACGCCTATTCAGGTTACCATCAGATCAGAATGAATCCAGAAGACATCGAGAAGACCACCTTTATCATCGACTTCGGCCTATACTGCTACACCCGGATGCCTTTCGGGTTGAAGAACGCGGGAGCCACATACCAGAGGCTGGTCAATCATATGTTTGAGGGACAGCTCGGTCGAAACGTCAAGGCCTATATTGACGACATGCTCGTGAAGACCCCCAAGACCGAGGACCACTTCGCTGACCTAGCTGAAACCTTCGACACCCTCCTAAAGTATAACATGAAGCTCAATCCTGCCAAGTGCGCCTTCGGAGTAAGGTCCGGGAAATTCTTGGGCTTCTTAGTCACCCAGCGTTGGATCGAGGCCAACCCTGACAAGGTCCAGGCCATCCTGGACATGCGTCCACCCACTTTCATCAAAGATGTTCAACGCCTTACCAGGTGCGTTGCCGCGCTCAGCAGATTCCTATCCCGCGAGGCTGAACGATGCCTACCCTTCTTCAAACTATTGAGGGGGACTAAAATGACATCTGCTACATTCGCGTGGGACGAGGAATGCCAAAAAACATTCGCCGAGCTTAAGGAGTTCCTGGCTTCACCTTCGGTGCTTTCCAAGCCCATCCCAGGTGAAACCTTGCATCTCTATCTCTCGGTGACTCCATCTATAGTTAGCTCGGTCCTAGTCAGAAATGACTCGGGAGTCGAGAGACCGGTCTACTACACCAGCAAGGTGCTCAATGAGGCTGAAAGAAGGTACCTCACAATCGAGAGACTAGTGCTAGTGTTGGTTACCTCGGCCAAGCGCCTCCGACCCTATTTCCAAGGGCACTCCATCACCGTGCTGACCGGCGAACCATTCAAGAGGATCCTCGCTCACCCTGAAGCCTCAGGACACCTGGTCAAGTGGGCCATCATGCTCAGGGCCTACGATATATCGTACCAGCCTCGTTCGGCTGTCAAAGGCCAGGCGCTCGCTGACTTCATCGCCGAGAGCACCATCCCGACTGAAGAAAGATCTCTGTCCGCGCCCGGGCCAACCTCAGAATTGTTTATCGACGGATTCTCCAACTCAGCCAGAAGCGGTGCCGGGATCCTCCTGAAGTCCCCCGAAGGAGCAGAGCTACAGTACGCCTTGAAGTTCAACTTCCAAGCATGTAACAATGCTTTCGAGTATGAGGCCCTCATATCAGGAGCCCGCATGGCCCGGTGGTTGGGGGCTGAGCGAGTCAGGATTCACACTGACTCCCAACTTGTCACTAGCCAGGTCAACGGCGGTGATGAAGCTCTAGAAGTACCGATGATCAAATACCTCCAGCTGGTCAAGACCGTGGCACACCAGTTCGAGAGTTTTGAGGTAGTCTGAATAGCTCGAGAGGAAAACTCCCGAGCGGACGCCCTCTCTCGACTGGCCTCCTCTCTTGACCTCGAGGGTACTCGATCGGTCCTTCTCGAAGAGCTAGAGCGGCCGAGCATCGATTCGGAGCTCTTAGCTATTGACTCGGCCTCCCCAAGCGACTGGCGTACCCCGTACCTATCGTGGCTCCAAGATTCTCAAGAGCCCCCCAACCCTCGAGAAGCCCGAAGATTGAAGTACCAAGCTCGGCGATTCGTCACTCTAGATGACGCTCTCTACCGGAGATCCTTCTCCGGTCCTCTCTTGAAGTGCCTCAACACTGACGAAGCCAACCGAGCGATCGAAGAAGTTCACGAAGGTCTGTGTGGAGCACATTTAGGAGGTAGGTCGCTCGCTAGGATCTTGCTACAGCTAGATTATTGGTGGCCCACTCTGCAGCGCGACTGCTCGACCTACACACAACACTGGGACCGGTGTCAGCGATTTGACCACTTGGTCCATCAGCCAGCAACGGAGCTCATCACCCTAGCCGAGCCTTATCCTTTCGCTCGCTGGGGAATCGACATCCTCGGGCCATTCCCCACGGCCCAGGCCCAGAAGAAGTTCATTATCGTCGCCATCGACTACTTCACTAAGTGGATCGAGGCCGAAGCCACAGCAAGGATCACCGAGACAGTCGTCTGGAATTTCATCTGGAAGTCGATCATCTGTCGTTACGGCATCCCCCCGGTGATAGTAAGCGATAATGGTCGGCAATTTGATTCTCGTTATTTCCGAGACAGATGTGCCGACCTGGGCATTCGCAATCACTTCACCTCGGTCGCCCACCCTCAGGCCAATGGGCTGGTCGAAAATGCCAATAAGACTATCTTAAAAGGCATCAAGACTAGGCTCGGCAAAGCCAAGGGCAGCTGGCTTGAGGAATTGCCGAACGTACTTTGGTCACACAGAACGACTCCCAGAATGGCAACCGGTGAAAGCCCCTTTAAGCTGGTATACGGTACCGAGGCCGTGATCCCGTTGGAGATTGGCAACCCCTCCCTCCGAGTCATCTGCTTCTCGTCCGAGGCAAACGACTAGAAACTGCTCGAAAATCTCGACCTAGCAGATGAAGTCCGAGAGATTGCCAGCATCCGAGCAACGGAATACCAATGCCGCCTCACTCGATACTACAACGCCAAAGTCTGAGATAGACACTTTCAACCGGGAGACTTCATCCTCAGGAAAGTCGAAGCCTCTCGACCACTTGAGGCGGTGGACAAGTTATCCCCTAATTGGGAAGGACCCTACCGAGTGGTCGAGATGCTCGGAATAGGAGCATACCGTCTATCCACGATGGAAGGAGAGCTCATCCCTCGGACCTGGAACGCGACTACACTACGCAAGTTCTACTTCTGAATACTGAGCATTGTGTAAACGACATGAGATAAAATAAAAGACTTCTTTTTTTTTATTCAAACAACTCGCTTATACATCAGGAAGGCCGAAGCCAAGAAAATACATGTCAAAAAAGCAAAAAATCCATCTGGCGCCGCCGTATGAGCCCATCGCTCGGCTGACTCAGTTGACCTTCTTGCGTCCAGCCACTGACTCTGCCTCGTGTAGAAATTGGCTCGGATAAAGGGTAGTCGACCCCGTTGGCTCGGGCAGCTCGGGGCAAAGGTGACAGAGGGACTAGGAAGGAGAAGGCTACCTTCCAAGTTGAACTTGGAAGAGAAAGGGGAGAGGGAACGCATATGAAAGCATCCTCCCCGCCAACCTGCCAACTCTTTGGAAGGAAGAGAGTGCAGGCACCCTCCGAAGAGTGAAAGAAATGATGAGAAGAGCAGAAGAGGGAAAAGAGGCTACGGGGGAAAAAAGAAACCAGCAGAGCTGGACGAGGAGGCAGGGGAAAGCCCAGGAAGGAGGGAGCTTAATTGGCTTCCTCCTCCCCTCCATGGAGCGAGCAAGAAGGGACGGGCGGCAGGGATGCCTAATGCCCCCATCCATCCACCATCTCGCCCCCCTACAAGCGCAGCTGGAACCGATAAAAAGAAGACGACGTGCCTCCCTACATCGGACCTTCTTCAAACCTGTCCGCTGGTCGTCGGACCTCCTTCAAACCCAAAGCAGCAAGGACTCTCTGCCCTCCGTCATCGGCAGCTTCATCTTTCGGAGCGTCTTCCATGATCCAAATATAACAGCACAATGCTACGTGAAGAAAGAATGAGGAAAGACTGTCAGGGAAAACCCTAAGCGGTGGAGAGGAAGGGACGCCCTTCAGACCTTTTATAGGCGAAGGGAGGCTATTTGCCTTAAATGATTCTCTCCTCGAAAACATGCCAGAGGGATCTCTCCCTGTGAACGGTCACCTCAAGCTTCTCGTTTCCGCCCCAGCGGGACACACGAAGCAGCCAAGCATTCAAAGCATGAGAAAAATGGAAAGACACCCTGTCAGACGCTCACCCAACCATCAGGCGAAATCCACGTAGAAAGTATCGGCACTTTCCAACCACTGCAGATACACTGAACAAAATACGGCAATGGCGATACGGAACAGATAAGTCTTCGTCATAACGCTATTGTCTTATCTATTTTTCTACACAAAGAAGAAAGTTTTTTCTTCAAAAGGAAAAAGACATACAAAAAGAGAAAGCAGAGCAGATACATCAGGCCTCTGGCCCACTTTGAAGCTCGGAAGTGGAGGGCTAAGACGGTCTGCCCCCGACACCCTCGGCGATGGTCAACCCTGGCATTGACCCCACCGGTGTGGGAACTGCCTCGGTTGCGTGCCCTCCCGAGGCATCCGGAGTTGGCAACCCCTCGGACGAAGAGCCCCCGTGATCTTCTTCATCCGGCGCTGAAGCAGAGGAACTGGAGGATGACAAGTCTGAGTCATAGCATTGCCCGGACGGGAAGTCAACTACCCTAGACGCCTGCTCCTCGGCATAAGATACGGCCCGGTCGTAGCCCTGCTTGAACCCCTTGCGGATGCCCCGGCGAAGTGCTAACTCGTAGTAGGGAAGGGCATCCTCCTTAAGGTCGACCCGGT
This sequence comes from Amorphophallus konjac, assembly GCA_022559845.1. Lineage (NCBI taxonomy): Eukaryota > Viridiplantae > Streptophyta > Magnoliopsida > Alismatales > Araceae > Amorphophallus > Amorphophallus konjac. Next base: position 244,077,206 of record CM040124.1, read on the forward strand.
AGGCCTCCGAGCATTTGTACTACTCGAGAGCCTCCACCCCGGCCGATCCCACCCTACCAGCGAGCTCGGCCTTCTCTCGCTCCGCCTCGGCTAACTTCCGCTCGGCCTCAGCCGTCCGCTTTTCGGCCTCCGCTGGCTGCTTCTCTGCCTCGGCCCGATCAGCCTCGGCCTCCCACCAAAGGCGCTCGGCTTCCTCCGCTCGGTCCTCCAGCTCTGCACGTTCGGTCTCCCACCGGCCATCCAACTCAACACGAGCAACGCGCTCCTCTTCAAGAAGCCTATTCTTCCTCTCGAGCGATTCGCGGGCCTTGGCTAGCTGCTCGGTTAGCGCCCGGGTCTCCACCTAGCCTGAGCGCGCCAGCTCCCTAACTGAGGAAAGCTCCCACCGAAGCCCATCACGCTCCACGGCAAGTTGGGCCAACCTCCTATCAGACCCACCAAGGGTCCAGGCAAGGGTCGCTCGCTCCGACTCCGACCGAGCGTACGCTTCTGCCAGAGTGGCCCCCATCTGGGCCAGGACCAAGTCGCCCTCCATAACCGCCCCAAGGGCCACGGAACGAGAGTGCTGCCTATCTCCCCCCTTCACCTTCGTGGCTATACCACGACACATTGGATACAGGGGGCCGTGGATGCCGAGCCTCTCCAGGGTCGCCGAAATGGAGACCCCCTCTTCGATCGGCGTCCCGCCGGACGGCCTGGATCAAGCCACGGTTTCGTTTGCCCCTCGTGCCTCGGTTGGTCGGGGCTGCATCGCTTTTTCTTGCGACCCCCCAGCCTGGACCGGTTCGGTAACTGCACCGCCACCTGGAGCATCACCCGCCTCAGTCACCGCCCCAATATTGGCTGTGGTCCCAGCGTCACCCGCCTCGTCCACGGCCCCCTCGGCTCCTACCGAGGGGAGAGCCGGGCCAGCACCATTGCTAGTCGCAGGAGCAGCCTCGGCCCCCTCGGCACAGGCCGAAGGAGGAGCCGAGCCAGCATCGTCACCGACCGCAGAAGCAGCCTCAATCTCCTCAGCCCCCTCTTGCTCGGCGGGTGGGAGAGCTCACCCGTTAGGGTCGGCCCCATCATGCTCGGCGGAGGGGTGAGCCGTGGCAAGGTCACCTTCGACTGCGAGTACGACCCCGGCCTTCTTGGCCTGCTTCCTGGCCTTCACGGCGGCCCGGATCAGACCCTCCACAGGATTCTTGCGCTTGGACCCCCGTGGCCTGGAGGATTCACCGTGGGCTGCCCCCCTGCCCTTATCTCTGGCTCGGGAGCAACCCGTGGGAGCAGCCGACTCGTCGGCAGCCGAGTCATCGCCAAGGTCGATCACCTCTGCGGCCTCCTCCAAAGCCTGCCGCCTGGTGTCTACATGAAAGGGAAGACATATTCAGAAAAATAAAAATGATCTCAACAATCAAAAGAGAACCTAGTTTGTGGCACCTGAACCCGACGGATGCAGCCGCGTAAGAAGACACCGCTCGATATTCTCTGTAGTAACCAGTTCTTCTGTGGATTGGCGGTGCTTCAGCAAGATAGCCGCATATTTCTCCACATGTTGAGAGAACTCATCCTGCCTGGGAGGGATATTCGGGTGGAAATTGGGGATTACTGGACACCTCCAGGCTTCCTCCACCGAACAAATCCCCACCAAGAAGAATTGAGTTTTCCACCCCTTATGTGAAGAATCCTTCGCAGCCAAGGAGATACAGCTCCTATTCCGCCTCGCCTAGATGAAATAGAAACCCTTCCCGACCGAAGGATGTGCTTTCAACTCAAAGAAATAGTGAAAGAGGTCCAAGGAAGGAGGAACTCTACACTGGCGGCAGAGAATGCGGAAGGCGGAAAGAAGAAGATAAGAATTGGCTACCAACTGAATGGGCGCTAACAGGAAAAAATTGAGAAGCTGAAGAATGAAAGGTTCGAAGGGAAGGCGGAACCCACCCTTCCACGACAGAAGGAAAGTACAGATATGGCATGTATGAGAGTCCAAGCTCATCTCGTGTGGAGAGGCGGTGGTAAAGCATAATTTGTGGGGCAGGCGATACTGGTGCTCCAGCCTTCTCACATCCGCCTCCCCCAATTCGCTGCAGTTTGGAACCGACGCCTTCACCACAGGCTCGTCCTCCCACTCCTCAGCATCCGGACGTTGTTCCGTCATGGAATCCAGAGAAGAGTCTGAGGAAAGGCAATCTCGGGACCCCGAAGAGTCCGGGGGAAGAGGAAGCCTCCAGACTGCCTCCGCGGTTATCTCCGCCAACTCCACAAATGCCGCTGCAAGCCTCTGCTCTTCCGTCGTGTCCTCACGACGCATCGAAGAGCCCAAAAGCAAGAACGGAGGAGAGCCAAAACCCTAAAGATGGAGGGAGTCTGGAATGACAACAAGCGCCCAACGCCTATTTCTCCATGCGTAAGGCGGGGCATCGTTCCGACCTCCGAGAAAAGGGGGCCCCTTCAGTTCAAATCCGTCAAGATCATCATTATTACGGGCCCAGGTGACCATGACGCATGGCTTCCTAACATCGCCAGATCTCCACCCACCTGAGCCATGCTGGTCCAAAACCCCAAACAGCTACTCTTCCGAGCTTACTAAAGCTCGAGAGTAGGAGGGAGACAAGTGAAGAGGGGGATTTCTGTAGCCCATCTAAGAGCAGCCAAACCAGGTCCATCAGGACCAAATGAGGCCCAGCTCATCCAAGTGACAGCCCCCTGATCTGTTTCCCTTTCTCTACAGTTCACTGTTCGATGATCATCTACCTCGCTCAGGAGCCGCGCGAGATCACGCCCCTTCATATTGGATATATTTATATTACCACCTAGGGTGAGATCAAGATAAAATCAAATTCCCTCACGATTCAATTTTATATAAAGTAAGCATGGCTCTAGGAGTCGTCGGGGCCCTCCATCATTATGGGGTGAATGAACGTCTTCATCTTATGGATTTGTTGTGCTTTCCACAAGGTCCATGGGCTTGGAGGTGGGATGCAACTCCAAGGGTAGGCCTCAATGGGGTGATGAATTGAACCCAACCTTGTTGTGCTTTCCACAAGGGTCGGATCATGAACTCATTGCCATATCATAATGGTGGTTAGATCTAACCGAGAGTATCCCTTGTTGTGCTTTCCACAAGGGGATGATTTCTTGGGGGCCGAATATCAGATATTGCATTAGATGCAAGTGAATATTGACTGCCCTTGAGATGGTGTATGGCTTGTTGTGCTTTCCACAAGGTCGTACCTCAGTCTCGTTGGGATTCCGACCCACTAGGATGATCCCGCTGATCTCCCGTTCTATACACTGCGAGTTATATAGTTCGATCGAAAAATAGTGGGACTAACTAAGATAGAAAATCACATCTAAGTTAGAATTTGAACATATGCTATGTTGTCTTTTATTTCTTATCCAGACTACAATGTCGTCATCCAACCCCCTCCGCGGCATCTTGGATGCCAACAGACTGACTGGACCGAACTACTCGGATTGGCTGCGTAATCTACGCATAGTCCTCACCGCCAAAAAGATAGCTTACGTGTTAGACACGGTTCATTCTGAGCCTACTCCCGATGCCGACGAGGGCGAGTTGATGACTTATGCCAAATGGTCAGAAGACTCTTCCCTTACCCAATGTTACATGCTGGCCTCTATGGCTCCCGAGTTATAAAGGCAATTTGAAAATAGTGATTGTAGAATCATACTTCTTAACCTACGCCAGCTCTTCGGGGAGTAGGGCAGGATTAAGAGGTATGATATCTCCAAGAAACTTTTCTGGACACGAATGTCAGAGGGTGCTTCAGTACAGACTCATGTACTGAAAAGGATGGAGTGGATTGAGAGACTCAATGCACTGGGGTTCAAGTTGGATCTTGAACTATACATTGATCTTATACTCCAGTCATTGCCCGATTCCTTTTCTTCCTTCATCATAAACCTTAACATGAATATGATTGAAGCAACTCTCCCGGAGCTGCTCAACATGTTAAAGAGTGCTGAAGAGACTATGCAGAAAGATAAACCATCTTCTTCTGTAATGATTGTTGGCTGGGCCAACAAGAAAAGGAAGGCCACCCAGATATCCACCAAAGGTGACAAAGGGAAGGGAAAGAAGAAGGCCATGGGTAAGCAACTCGCCAAAGTTGACAAAGGGAAGGACAAGAGGAATGAAAAAGAAGACAAGTGTTTTCGATGCGGGGAAACAGGGCATTGGAAAAGGAATTGCAAGGCGATTCTAAATGAAAGTATTTTTGTCATAGACCTTAATTTGTCATATATGGAATCCACATCATGGGTATTGGATACTGGATGTGCATCTCATATCTACAACTCTGTGTAGGTGCTGGCAAATAGAAGGTGGCTGGGTAAAAAGGAGATTGAACTGAGGATGGGCAATGGAGCTTTAGTTTCTGCCAAAACCGTCGGAACTTCACGCCTCAGTTTACCTTCAGGAGTCATTTTGGAGCTGAATGATTGTTATTATGTTCCTAATATTATTAAGAACATTATTTCAATCTCTGGCTTGTATAACGTTAGATATACATTGGCTTCTAATAGCACCGGGTGCTCTATAATGAATAATGGTTTGAATATAGCCAATGGTTCATTAGTCAATGATCTTTATGTATTAGATACACGTGCTAATGTTATGCAGATTTCCAATGCTAATGAAGTTAATTCTGCATATCTATGGCATTACAGGCTTAGTCATGTAGGTGAGAAAAGAGTCTCTCACCTACACTCAAATGGGTATTTGAATTCATTCGAATACAAGTCATTTGATATTTATGAGTCGTGTCTCATGGGGAAGATGACCAAGGCTCCCTTTAGTAGACATGGTGAGAGGGCTGCTGACCTTCTCAAGCTCATACACTCGGATGTGTGTGGACCCATGTCCATGGAAGCAAAAGGGGGTCATCTCTATTTCATTTCTTTTATCAATGACTTCTCAAGATATGACTATGTGTAGTTAATAAGACATAAAACACAAGCCTTTAAGAAGTTTAAGGAATACAAGAATGAAGTAGAGAAACAGACTGACAAGAGTATTAAGGCTCTTCGATCGGATCGAGGAGGTGAATATCTTAGCCATGAATTCACTTCTTATCTTAAAGACAATGGAATTTTTTCTCAGTGGACTCCACCGTATACACCACAACACAATGGTGTATTCGAAAGGAGAAACAAGACCTTGTTAGATATGGTCCGATCCATGAAGTCTATGTCAGGACTACCCTTGTCTCTCTGGGGCTATGCCTTAGAGACTACAGCCTATTTACTGAATAGGATCTCAAGTAAATCTGTTCCTTCTATACCATATGAAATATGGAAGGGCAGGAAACCAAATTTTAATCACAATAAAATTTGGGGATGTCCTGCCCATTTGAAAAGGAACGATAGTGATAAACTTGAGTCTAGAACCGATAAGTGTAGGTTTGTGGGATATCCAAAAGAGATATTTGGATATTATTTCTATCACCCTTCTGAGCAAAGGGTCTTAGTGGCTAAGAGAGCTGTATTTCTAGAAAGAGAATATCTTCTCCAGAAAGACAATGGGAGCCAGATAGAATTGGACGAGGTCCAAGAACCACAACCTAAAGACTCATTAGATGAGACTGTATCGGTTGATCCTATTCAGAGTGAAACACAGACACTACGAAGATCTGGTATACTACCAAGAGAACCTGAGAGATATGTTAGACATGTCTCTGAGAAGTCCTCTAAGGTATGCATCGATGAGGATGAAGATCCTCAATCCTACCAGGATGCGATCGTAGTGCGGACTCCGAGAAATGGAAAGAGGCAATAGATTCAGAGATCCAGTCCATGTACACCAACAAAGTTTGGAACTTGGTTGATGTACCCGAAGGGAAAGTCTTTATCGGCTGCAAATAGATTTTTAAAAGGAAGATCGGTGCAGATGAACAGATTGACACATGCAAGGCCAGATTAGTGGCGAAAGGGTATCGTCAAAGATAAGGTATTGACTATGACGAGACATTTTCACCTGTGACCATGGTTAAGTCAATCGGAATCCTCCTTGCCATGGTTACATACCTAGATTATGAGATTTGACAAATGGATGTGAAGATAACTTTTCTGAATGGAAATTTGTCAGAAGAGGTGTACATGGTACAGCCTGAAGGATTCACTTCCATGCTTCATCCTAATAAGGTATTCAAACTTCAGAGGTCCATTTATAGATTGAAGCAAGTATCTCAGAGCTGGAACTTAAGATTTGACGAGGCTATCAAATCTTTCAACTTCATTCGGAATGAAGATAAACCCTGTGTTTACAAGAAGGTCAGTGGGAGCTCTGTGACCTTCTTGGTCTTATATGTTGATGACATCTTACTCATTGGGAATGATGTAGGAATGTTGACATCAACTAAGTCTTGGTTGTCCAAGACCTTCTCCATGAAGGATTTAGGAGAAGCATCATATGTGCTGGGCATAAAGATCTATCAAGATAGATCTAAAAGGATGCTAGGATTATCACAATCCATGTACATAGATACTATCCTCAAAAGGTTTAGGATGAAAAATTCCAAGAGAGGTCTCATTCCTATGAGACATGGAATTTGCCTATCTAAGGGGATGAGCCCTAAAACATCTTAGGAGGTGGCACACATGAATAAGGTACACTATGCTTCGGTCATAGGATCAATCATGTATGCAATGCTATGTACACGACCTGATGTTGCCAATACTTTGAGCATTGTCAGTAGACATCAGGCAAATCCAGGCGAAGAGCACTAGAAGGCAGTAAAGGGCATCCTTAAGTACTTGTGAAGGGCTAAGGATCTTTTTATGCTTTATGGAGGAGAGGACCTACAGCTTAGAGCTTACAGAGACTCTAGTTTCCATTCAGATCCAGATGACTACAAATCCATGTCTGGATTTGTATTCATGTTGAATGGAGGGGCAGTCAGTTGGAGAAGCTCCAAGCAAGATACGACTGCTGACTCGACGACAGAGGCAGAATATATTGCTACAGCTGAAGTTGCTAAGGAAGCCGTCTGGATGAAGAAATCCATCTTGGAACTCGACATAGTTCCCGAGATATCAACTCCCATCCCATTATTTTGTGATAATAATGGGGCTATCGCCCAGGCGAAGGAACCAAGATCTCACCAAAGGTCAAAGCATATTCTCAGGCGCTTCAACCTTATTCGGGAGATTGTTGATCGTGGAGATGTGGTGGTAGAGCTTGTACTGTCAGAAGACAACATAGCAGATCCACTGACTAAGCCTTTGACACAGATTGTATTTGAGCGCTATCGGGATAAGATGGGCCTGAAAGTTGTGGGCAATTGGTTGTAGTTCAAGTGGGGGATTGTTAGTTTTGGTGTGCTACAGGCCAATTTAGGGTCGCGTAGGCCCAATAGTTGTACGATCTTGTTCATTATTAATAAAGTGGTGTTTGAGCATAAATATGTGATTATGTATTACTTTACGATGTCCCTAGGATATGTGGTTGTAAAGTCAACTCGAGATGGGATCTCGAACATGAGACTGACTTTACATGGACGCATACCTTAAACTGTTCCTGGTTGGAGGGTAATCACTCGGGGACTTTGATTACCTATTAAACCAGTACACATGATGTGTGAGTGACCAGTCTCATGGTCATTGGTGCGGGGCACCAACACATATGTGTAGGTGTATGTCCTTAGAGGATGTACACTGAACTGATCCGCTATTGGATCTTCAGATGGTTGATTATACCTAATGTCAACTGAATATCCAACTGTCTCAATAGCATCGTTGGTCCTTTGACTTGAGATATTGATCAGATCTTACACGAGGACTGGAATGGTTTAATTACTTGGCTAAGTGACTTTAACCATAAGTCATGAATTGCTGAGTCATTAACCATTTCAGGACACGTGTGAAGATCATCAATGGTCAAGAGGGGATCGCTCACTGTCGAGTATATATCAGATAGTTACTGTGTCATGACACTGACGCTCCATTAAATTCCTGGCCAGGGTCGTGTGAATTCGTTTAGAACGGACGTCATACACTTTAAGGAGGTCATGGTCAAATGACACGATCATGGGGTTTGACATAAACCATACCCTCGATCGAACCAGACTCATAGAAGGAGCGAGGGATTATAGCGATGCGGCAACTGTAGACTTACAGGTACCAGACAGTCTGGTTTAAACCCGGCGTCCTCTAGGATCACGCAGATTTGCTTGACCCAACATGATCAAAGGTTCGGAATAATTTAAACCATTATTCGGCTCTAGTAGAAGTAAATAATAAATTTAATTTACTTCTAATTGGGAATTAGATGTTAATGGGTCTTAAACTAGAGTGACTATGGGCCTAGAGGATCACACACAATGGATTCTTGGGTGACAGATTATTATTGTACAAATGTATATATTAATTCCCTTAAAATCCTTTTAGAAAGGCATATAAGAGGGGCTTAATATATATGTACAATAATGAAAAGGATATATATATGATTTTGGTCCTTATGGATTCTTTTCAAAAGGGCCTAATCCTATATGTATACCACCTACGTGAAAACCTTCCTCTTCTTTGAACCAAGCATTACAAGAAGAAAAGGAGGGGTTTTCTCTCCTCCCCTTTCCTCTCTATTGCTCTCCCTCCCTCCCTAGAAGCTCTTTCTCTCTCAAGAAGGGGAAAGCTTGGGAAAGATCATGTTGGGAGGATACCGTCGCTGCGCGAGGATCCGTGTGGATTTGCTCTAGAGGCCGTGCATTTGTGCGGCTCGGTGTTCGTGAGATTCTGCATCGGGTACTGCGGACAGCGTCATTCCGCGCAAGGTATAAATCAGCAACCCGTAGTTAAGGGGTTGTGATATTTAATGCATCGATTAGAGCACAGATCTAGGATTCCATCAAGCCGGGTTTGGGTAAATAAATTTTTGTTATCCACTGCGTTGCCCGAACAGTATTGAATAATGCCGTTAGTTCCTGGAAAATATGTAAAAATGGAGAAAAATACCCAAAAAATCCAAAGAATAGGGGAAAATAAGAAAAAGTAGAAAAAAGTGGAAAATCTAAAAAAATGGGAAAAACTACTCAAATAAAGTTAATTTATGGGTCGAATTGGGGCATTATGATACAATATGAGATGTGCTCACAGTAATGTTAATTTTAGCGTGTCTACAGCTGCCCCACCTTGGCGTCTGCTTTGCAATGGAATAGAGTGAACTAAAAAGTAGATGTCAAGGTGTGATGAGACACACGATCAACATCACCTGATGAGAATTAAATCCAAAAGCTCGAGGTGAAGTAATTTCGGGAGATTCAAGGAAATCAACGATGTTTGGATAAAAGAGGGAGTGTGCACGCGGGCACGAGGGAGATAAAGGAAGACGATCTGTCACGCCCCGAGCGTGAAAGATACCCGGGTCATGGCAAGCTTATATAGAACCATTCAATCAGAGCAGTATACATAATTTTTTTTTCTTTGTCAAAAGACAGAGTGCGCAAATTATCTAAATCATAATTAAGATTAAATTCCCAAATAATACCAATGTCCAAGATGATAATTCTTACAATTAACCAAACGGTGATAATTCTAATCCATGACATTCCTTATTCAAATCTAAATACTGGGCTACAAGCCTTAACAAGCTTCAATCAACTAGACTGATATAACTGGAAATACATAAAAGGACTCAAGAAAATCAAAAGACACGACTAGCTAACAGTAGATGATCGGTGACTCTAGCACTCTTCACTCCGTCTCATTCCCATTCATGTGGATGTCGCTATCTGAATTTCCTGAAAATATTAGGAAAAAATTGGATGAGCGAATCGCTCAGTAGGAATTACATCTCAAGTTCAAGCAATCTTTAAGTGATTTATATATTACATGTAATGCAGATATAACAATGTATGATGAACGGATACGAAAATCAAGTATATAGGTATATCTATGCGTAATGAACAAGTAAGAAGTCAAGCATTGTATAGCGAGAGTGTCACGTGATTTCAAGTATTTGACCAAGAAGGATATCAAGAACTTTATAATTGTACATGCCACTTTTTGGGCAAGCAGGAACTCATGTACAAGTAAGAACTCATGTACAAGCATGCAAAATTCATGTTCAAGCAAGTAATATCAAGTACGTGTCAATAGAATTGGCTATTTCAATCAAACAAGTATTTTACCCTTTTTCGGGCCACGCAAGTCAAGTATCGTCAGTTCCGGGCCACGCAAGTCAAGTCAAGCAAGTAGAGAGAGTAAATGTGGAGTGTCTCAAGTCAAGCAAGTCAAGCAAGTGCTTCGTTGCAATGCCAAACACCGTCCTCAATAAACTCCCATGGGCACAAGTACCTTCGGGTGCTCCTCCCAAGACCAGACCGGGCCCTATATGTACAGCATTTCATGTATTACTTTTGACATCCACTATCATTTATAGCCAAAATAGAATTTCAAGGGTTGCCATTGTAGGATATACACAAGGTAGATTTTCATGGAATGGAGTTCATGAACTCATAATATGCAGGAAAAATGATTTAGGGTCGTGTCGGTACAAACCACGAGACAAATCAGGAATCAGAAACTGCTAATACTCAATTGGCGACTGGGGGTTACCCAATCTTTTAGGTAATTGGTGCCGTGGGGGTAGCCCCTCTTTCAGTTAATTGGCATCTAGAGGTCACCCCATCTTTTAGGCAATTGGCGCCTGAGGGTTGGCTATTCCTTCAAATTTTTAATTTTTCAGAAAATATATATATATAAGGTAAATGGCGCCCCCTCAGAGTGACTTCATTTAATTAAAGTCACCTTGGGGTGTCGCTAATTGAAGAATTGAAGTCTTCCCAGGGTGTCGCTATTCAATGAATTGAAGTCATGGCTTGGGACGTCAATTAAATTTCGGTGATTTACACCGGGCAAGTACATTATGTGACTCAAAACACTATTCATATCGTAAAAGTTTCTCGAAAACTGGAAGCAAGGATATGAATAGGTAGAGAAAATTCTCGGGAGTTCAGAATCATGCTTATGCAAAATTGTTGGGTTTTAGTTCCAGAGATATAAAATTTCTAATGCGATCTTTGTTTTTTTTTCTAAAAATGGAATTGGCGCCTCCTCAAGGTGACTTCATTTAATTGAAGTCTCCTGGGTTGTCGCTAATTGATGTAAGGGTTCTGGTGAATGGTGCCCCTCTGCAGTGTCTTCAATTAATTGAAGTCACTGCGGAGAGTCACCAATTGAGCCGTTTTCAAGTGAGTCGTACTTCGCATCAGAGAGGTACATTCTGATTTACAAGCTACTGTTCATATTTTCAGAGTTTCTCCGAATCAGGAATTAAGGACATGGACAGGTAGAGAAAAATATCAGGATCACAGAAATATATTCATGCAAGAATCTTATGGTTTAGTTCAATAGATATAGATTTTTGAATGCGTTGATTAATAATTTCTAGAAATTACCAGAAAATGAATTGACGACACTTCATAGTGTCTTCAATTAAATGGCGCCCTGGCTTGGGGCCCCTCTTTAGGAAATGGCGCCCTGGCTGGGGGCACTATTCACCTGAGGGCTGGACTTTCTGGGTTTTTAAAATATGTATGTATCTATTGTAACAGAGGTTATGTACTAGGGCTAAAACATGATTATTTGAGGCTGTAAAAACTAGTATGATAGGATATGTTCAAATCCAGTAAAATCAGTATAACAGACTATGTAACTGACATGTAAAACCTGATGTAACAAGCTATAGGTGGTTTAAGTAAAACCCGTGTAACATGCAATAGAATATGTTATACTTAAAACCCGTGTAACATGCTATAAGAATAGGCTGTATGGCATGACATACGGAGTATACTAGCATGTTGTATTGTCCTATTTTAGCTATGGGTTGGGCTAGATCTTGAGAAAACCTACCTTTTTGGTGTGATTACGTGGTACAAATGAAAGAATAAGAAATCCACGGATGAAGCCACGCGTTCTCCGCAGCCGTAAAGCTCCAGCAAGAGGATGTAGAGTTTAAGAAGGACGCTCCTTCACGTCTATCGAGGGAACGAAAGGAAGTATCCCTTTCTGCGAGTAGCACTGAAGATGATAGTAACCTCTGTCAGTGCTACGGAGGGAATTAGTTATAGGAAATCTAGTTGCGAACGTAAAGCATTGGTTTATTACCTTGCGGGTTCGGTTGGGGAACAAGATCCTAGATCATGGTTGTCCATGGTACAGGATGGTGCTTTGCTAGCTAAATGAGGTTGTTCGTGCCTCAACCTTCTAGAAGCATTTTGGAAATGGCGTCCCGGTAAAGGGTCGCTCATTAATTGGGTGATCCTATTCATGTAAATGATGCCTCTGCATGAGGGCGTTCATTCTTCATGGCTTTAGACAAAACTGCAACCTTCACATGTTGGCCTTCATGGTGTATATATATATATTAATACTATATTGGGATGGTGGCCCCAAGGTTAAATGACGACTTGTATAAGGGCTTTATTTTGGGTGAATGGTGCCTTGGCAGAGGGTCGTCCATTCATTTGGTTTTTGGGAAGGAACAGCCCTGTCACGTGCATATAATAATGGTGTTGGATGAGGGCCCAAGAAGGTAAATGGCGCCTCTCCAAAGGGGCTTCAATTTGGCCCTGGTAAATGGGCGCCCATTCCCTTTGTGTTGGAAAAGTAACCCCACTTACGTACTACCCATGTGTTGGCATAAAGTGATGTTGGCTTGTACATTTATATAATAGTCCTCATAAGGTTTGGTTCTTTATACAAGGCCTTCATGTAAGATTCTTTAGGAAGAAGTTTAATTTCTCTATTGCTTTATTGGGGGTGCTACACCCTCCCCCACTTAAAAGAATTTGGTCCTCAAATTCAACTGTATATGCGGAAATAGGAAGGGTGCGAAGTACTTACAGACTAGAATAACTCTGGAAATCTTCTTTTCATAGACTCCTCAGTTTCCCATGTAGCTTCTTGTTCTAAGCATCGATTCCATTAGATTTTCACCATAGGGATTGTCTTGTTCCTTAGAACTCGAACTTCTCGGTCGAGGATCTTCATTGACTTTTGCTCGTAGGTAAGGTCCTTCTGTATCACTAAGTCATTGTGGTCAATGCCATGGAAAGGATCGTACACGTATTTCTTCAACATAGAAACATGGAATACATTGTGCACTTCTGATAGTTGTGGAGGCAAAGCAATATGGTAAGCCACCTCGCCTACTCTTTCAAATACTTCGAATGGACCAATAAACCTTGGTGTAAGCTTGCCCTTAACATCGAATCTTCTAATACCTCGGCCGGGAGATATCTTGAGAAAAACATGATCTCCGACTTGAAATTCTAGATTTCTTCTTCGGTTGTCAGCATAAGATTTCTGCCTGAACTGTGCTATCTTTAACCTTTCTCTAATGAGGTGTATCTTATGGGTAGAATCTCTTACCATATATGGGCCTAAAATTTGCTTTTCACCAACTTCATCCCAGCATATTGGAGATCGGCAACTCCTGTCATACATTGCCTCAAAAGGTGCCATCTGGATACTGGCTTGATAGCTATTATTATATGAAAACTCGGCTAGGGGTAAGTGGTCGTGCCAACTTCCACCGAAGTCTATAATACATGCCCTTAACATGTCTTCAACAACTTGATTTGTCCTTTCTGTCTGTCCATCTGTCTAGGGATGGAATGCAGTGCTGAAGTTGAGTTTCGTCCCCAGAGAGAGGTGTAGACTTTTCCAGAAATGAGAGGTAAAGCGTGGGTCTCGGTTGGATACAATTGACACTGGGACTCCATGCAATCTAACCATCTCCTTAATATACAGGGAAGCAAGTACATCGACTGACCATCGGCTTTTGATGGGTAAGAAATTGGCCGATTTAGTTAGGCGGTCGATGATTACCCAAATTCCATTATGTCCACTCCTAGACTTGGGCAAATCCACGATAAAGTCCATGCCAATATCTTCCCACTTCCACTTGGGAATATCTAGCGGATGCAATTTTCTAGCGGGTTTTTGATGTTCCACCTTCACTTGTTGACGTGTCAGGCAGCGAGATACAAAGTCCGCTATCTCCCTTTTCATATTAGGCCACCAGAAAGTTCTTTTCAAGTCTTGGTACATCTTAGTGGCTCCAAGGTAGATTGTGTACCTCGATCGATGAGCTTCTTCAAGAATCTTCTTCTTCAATTTGGGATAGTCGGGCACACATGTCCGTTCATGAAATAACAATCTACCATCGGGTGCCAGCTTGAAATCAAGTCTCTCGTCAAGCTTACTTTTTATCTCCACTAGTGCGGGATCTTCTTCTTGAAGCTTCTTAATTTCAGGTAGCAAATCTAGATGTAGACTCATATGAGATAGAATAATACACCTGTTCTTCTCATCTGTATTGATATTGAGCTCATAGAATTTCTCTAGCAACTTCCATTCGGGTATCATACAGTTGGCCAATATTACTCTCAACTTTCGACTAAGGGTATCGGCTACGGAATTACCCTTACAATGGTGGTATTGTATAGTGAAGTCAAAATCCTTGAGATATTCGAGCCAACGCCTTTGCCGCATGTTTAGTTCATTCTGGGAAAATAGATATTTGAGACTTTTATGATCGGAGTATACAGTGAATTATTCACCGTAGAGATAGTGTCTCTAGATCTTTAAGGTAAATACTACCGCGGCCAGTTCTAAGTCATGAACCGGGTAGTTCTCTTCATGTTTCTTCAATTGTCGGGAAGAGTATGGAATGACTCTTCCATTTTGCATCAATACACATCCGAGGCGAATACCAGAAGCATCGATATATACCTCGTATTTCTCTCCTTCAATTGGTACTGATAAGACTGGAGCAGTGGTCAAGAGATCTTTCAAAGCTTGGAAACTCTTTTCACAGTCTTCATTCCACTCATAAGGCACTTCCTTGCAGGTTAACCTGGTCAGAGGAACATCAATCTTGGAGAAGTCCTTGATGAAACGCCGGTAGTAACTAGCTAGACCCAAGAAGCTTCGAATCTCCGTTGCATTTGTGGGTCGTTCCCAGTTCTTCACGGCTTCGACCTTTGATGGGTCCACAGAAATTCTGTTATTCGAAATTATATGGCCCAAGAAGGATACTTCCTCGAGCCAGAACTTGCACTTACTGAATTTGGCATATAGTTTGTTTTCCCTCAATATCTACAACGCCTTCTTGAGATGTTCTTCATGGTCTTATTTAGACTTTGAATAAATCAAAATGTCATCGATAAAGACCACAATAAATTGGTCTAAGTAGGGCCTGAATATGCTGTTCGCTAACTGCATAAAAGTTGCGGGGGCATTCGTTAGTCCAAAAGGCATAACAGTAAATTCGTAATGCCCATACCTGCTCCGGAATGTAGTTTTATGAATGTCTTCTTCTTCGATCTTCAACTGGTGATAACCAGAACGAAGATCAATCATCGAGAAATATGTAGCTCCAGATAATTGATCAAACAGCTCGTCAATTCTCGGCAGCGGGTACTTGTTCTTGATTGTAAGGTGATTTAGCTGCCGATAATCAATGCATAGTCTCATCAATCCGTCCTTCTTTTTGACGAACAGCATGGGTGCTCCCCATGGGGAAGTACTTTTTTTTATCAGTAAAGAGCTATGTATTAATTAAGAGCAAAACTGTACATCAGAAGTCTGAAAATCAGAACTAGCATGCTCAGGGCCACACAGGTTGTGGTCTCAGAGCTAATTAGGAATAAGAATGAATCTTTTAAAGATATTTTTTCTCTCACAGTTAGTGATTTATGGCTCTGAACTTCTATAACTCTTCTTGCATCCTCAAGAATATCTATTAAGATGTTAGCTTCCATAGAATGGGTGCCTTCAAAAATTCTTCCACATCGTGCCTTCCAAATCTTCCAAATAGTGATTCGAAGGAGAAGTCTGGCTAAGATGACTAATTACCCTAATTTTGGAAATTCATTTTGTAGCTGCATCAGTTCCTGTGCTACTCCAATCTTCGGTTGTCTTGAAAGGTCAAATCGAATGAGTACTTGTTTCCAAACCCATCCTGAAAATGCACATTCAAAGAAGATATAGTCTTGATAGTCTATTCCTTTTTTGCATAAAACACACATGCTTGGCATATTGTAACCTTTCTTTTGCAAATTCTTGGCTGTGGGTAATTTGTTAAGTGCAGCTTGCCAAATGCAATAAGATGCATTTTGAATGGTTGGATTTTTCCAAACCCATTCATAGGGATGAAAAGTAGATCCTTTTTGTCGAATCTCTTGCCAGATTGTTTTAGTCTTGAGGTCCTCCACATGGTTATGCCATCTTAATATATCCGAGCCATTGTTGTGAATTGGTATTGCTTAAATAATTTGCCAAAGCCCTTCCATTTTTGCAGACATGGTAGTGGGCAGATTCCATTACCCTTCTGAAATCAGCAGGCTCACTTTAGCTCCTTTGTCAATCATCAAATCCTGCCTTATATGATCTCCATACATTTGATTAATGCTATAACAATTTATCCAAGGGTCTATCCATAGGTTTATATGTTGGCCATCAGAAATAATGTAAGATATATGGCCTTGGAGTACACTTCTGGCCTTCAGAATTCCTTTCCATGCTGATGAATAATAGGGCTGGATTTTATAGTCCCAAATGCTTTTATTTGCCATGTATTTGTTCCTGATCCAATCATTCCATAATGACTTTTTATTAAGGAGAATGTCCCACAGCAACTTACCTCCTGAAGCTATGTTCCATTCTGACAAGTATGTCCCATGGCGAAGTACTTGGCCTGATGAAACCCTTTTTCAATAACTCCATTAGCTGCTCTTTTAGCTCTTTCAGCTCAGCAGGGGACATTCTGTACGGTGTCTTGGAAATAGGACCAGCACTAGGGACAAGGTCGATCGTGAACGACATTTCCCTTTTCGAGGGTAAGCCGGCAATTCTTCTGAAAAAATGTCAAAAAAATCCCGAATTACATGGATGCCTTCAAGTTTAATCTCCTCGACTTTCGTGGCAATCATGAATGCTATGAAAGCCATACATCCTTTACTCATAAGTTTACTTGCTCGGAGGGCTGATATAAGAGGTGACCTAGCCCGAGGGCTAATATAAACCAGCTCTAGGAAATCCACGAAAGTTACCTTGCCATGCCGGCAATCTACGGTTGCTTGGTATGTGGATAACCAGCCGGCACCAAGTATGACATCATAACCCCTCATATCTAGGCATATCAGGTCAGCAGGTAAATTGTTTCCTTTAATCGTCACTTCACAGTTTGGATAGTGATAAGTGATATCAGACTCATTCCCAAGAGGTGTAGATATGACCAAATCTAACAGTTCATGTTTCTTAGAAAATGAAGCAACAAATTTCTTGGAAACGAATGAATGAGTTACTCCGGTATCAAATAAAACTTGAGCAGTTTTAGAACAAATAGTGAGAGTACCTTCCACAATTCCACATTCTATGGGTTCCGTCTCATGGAGAGCTTGCAGAAGGCCTTGCTTCTTTTTTGGGAGCTTCTCATCTTTAATGGTTTGCTCAGTCATCAATGGGCAATTAGGGATTCGATGCTCTCGGCTCTGACATTGGAGATAGGCTCCTAGTTTCCTCCAGCATTCCTCAGTCTTGTGGCCGGGTTTGTCCCAGTATTTGCAAACTTCCTTAGAAGGTGTTGTGGTAGAGAATGGCTTGTTATTCCTCTGAAACTTCTTTCCCTTGGAGGACTCCCCTCCATTGAAGAACCGCTTCTTGTCGAATGATGATTTGAAATTTCCCGGACTTGTGACAGGTTCCTTATTGTCCCTTCCTCGGATCCTTTCAGATAATTCGGTGGCGTCTTCTAGCAATTGGGCACGCCAAACCATCTCCGAATAGACTTCGATGTCCATCGGTGCAAGTTGTGTAATGTAGTGGGGCCGAAGCCCGTTGAGGAACCTTTTAGCCTTCATCTTCTCCGTACACACCAAGTGAGGTGCATACCTAGCCAGTCTTGAAAACTGGGCCTCATACTCGGCCACTTTCAAGCCCCATTGTTTCAGTGCGGCAAATTCTGCGGCCTTCTTTTCCTGGATGTGGTCGGAGAAGTACTTGTTGTTGAAATGCTCCGTGAATTCATCCCATGTGATGTCATCTTCTGGCAATGTTGCTTCCACGGATTCCCACCAACATCGAGCGCCCTGCTCCAGTTAGAATATGGCTAGTAGAACCTTCTCCTCATCCGTGCATTGCATCACACGGAAAATTCGTTCCATCTCCTTTAACCAATTTTTAACATCCTCGGGGTCGGACGAACCCGTGAACCTTGGTGGGTTCATGTTACGAAAATTCCTGTGGAGATCACCGACTCCACGGTTTACACCGCCTTGCGCCACTTGCTGTAGCGCCTGTGTAAGGCCTTGCACGGTGCGCTGCATCTCGCACCATTGTGCTCTTTCGACAGCCACGATCCTACAAAAGGGTTTAAGCATAATAAAGATCGGGTTTAATTATAAGGTCAAAAGTCAATATTGGACCTAACCCATGGCTCTATCCATCTCACCGAGTAAGGTATAAACCTATCCTTAGACTTGGGTTTTTCCAAGATTTCAATCATGACTTCTAATTTCCTAACTTCTTATTCCATAGGAAATTGAAATCCTAGGCTCTGATACCACGAAGGCTATTATGCCCCGAGCGCGGAAGATACCTAGGCCGTGGCAAGCTTATATAGAACCATTCAATCAGAGCAGTATACATAATTTTTTTTCTTTGTCAAAAGACAGAGTGCGCAAATTATCTAAATCATAACTAAGATTAAATTCCCAAATAATACCAATGTCCAAGATGACAATTCTTACAATTAACCAAATGGTGATAATTCTAATCCATGACATTCCTTATTCAAATCTAAATACTGGTCTACAAGCCTTAACAAGCTTCAATCAACTAGACTGATATAACTGGAAATACATAAAAGGACTCAAGAAAATCAAAAGACACGACTAGCTTACAGTAGATGATCAGTGACTCTAGCACTCTTCACTCGGTCTCATTCCCATTCATGTGGATGTCGTTATCTGAATTTCCTAAAAATGTTAGGAAGCAACTGGATGAGCGAATCGCTCAGTAGGAATTACATCTCAAGTTCAAGCAATCATTAAGTGATTTACATATTACATGTAATGCAGATATGACAATGTATGATGAACGAATACGAAAATCAGGTATACGGGTATATCTATGCATGATGAACAAGTAAGAAGTCAAGCATTGTATAGAGAGAGTATCGCGTGATTTCAAGTATTTAACCAAGCAGGATATCAAGAACTTTATAATTGTAAATGCCACTTTTTGGGCAAGCAGGAACTCACGTACAAGTAAAATCTCATGTACAAGCAAGTAAAATTCGTGTTCAAGCAAGTAATATCAAGTACGTGTCAATAGAATTGGCTATTTCAATCAAGCAAGTATTTTACCCTTTTTCGGGCCACGCAAGTCAAGTATCGCCCATTCTGGGCCACGCAAGTCAAGTCAAGCAAGTAGAGAGAGTACGTGCAGAGTGTCTCAAGTCAAGCAAGTCAAGTAAGTACTTCAGTGCAATGCCAAACACCGTGGTCAATAAACTCCCATGGGCATAAGTACCTTCGGGTGCTCCTCCCAAGACCAGATCGGGCCCTATATGCACAGCATTTCATGTATTACTTTTAACATCCACTATCATTTATAGCCAATATAGAATTTCAAGGGTTGCCATTGTGAGATATACACAAGGTAGATTTTCATGGAATGGAGTTCAAGGACTCATAATATGCAGGAAAAATGATTTAGGGTCGTGTCGGTACAAACCACGAGACAAATCAGGAATCAGAAACTGCTAATACTCAATTGGTGCCTAGGGGTTAGGCAGGCTTTCAGTCAATTGGCGACTGGGGGTTACCCAGTCTTTCAGGTAATTGGCGCCCTGGGGGTAGCCCCTCTTTCAGTCAATTGGCGTCTGGGGGTCACCCCATCTTTCATGCAATTGGCGCCTGGGGGTTGGCTATTCTTTCAAAATTTTCATTTTTCAGAAAATATATATACAGAAGGTAAATGACGTCCCCTCAGAGTGACTTCATTTAATTGAAGTCACCTTGAGGTGTAACTAATTGAAGAATTGAAGTCTTCTCGGGGTGTCACTATTCAATGAATTGAAGTCTTCCTAGGGTGTCTCTATTCAATGAATTGAAGTCATGGCTTGGGACGTCAATTGAATTTAGCTGATTTACAATGGATAGGTACATTCTGTGACTCAAAACACTATCATACCGTAAAAGTGTCTCGAAAATAAGAAGCAAGGATATGAACAGGTAGAGAAAATTCTCGGGAGTTCAGAATCATGCTTATGTAAAATTGTTGGGTTTTAGTTCCAGAGATATAAAATTTCTAATGCGATGTTTATTTTTTTCCTAAAAATGGAATTGGCGCCTCCTCAAGGTGACTTCATCTAATTGAAGTCTCCTGGGCTGTCGCTAATTGATGTAAGGGTTCTGGTGAATGGCGCCCCTCTACAGTGTCTTCAATTAATTGAAGTCACTATGGAGAGTCACCAATTGAGCCGTTTTCAAGTGAGTCGTGCTTCGCATCAGAGAGGTACATTCTGAGATACAAGTTATTGTTCATATTTTCAGAGTTTCTCTGAATCAAGAATTAAGGACATGGACAGGTAGAGAAAAATATCAGGATCACAAAAATATATTCATGCAAGAATCTTATGGTTTAGTTCAATAGATATAGATTTTTGAATGCGTTGATTAATAATTTCTGGAAATTGCTGAAAAATGAATTGACGACGCTTCATAGTGTCTTCAATTAAATGGTGCCCTGGCTTGGGGCCCCTCTTCAGGAAATGGCGCCCTGGCTGGGGGCGCTATTCACCTGAGGGCTAGACTTTCTGGGTTTTAAAATATGTACGTATCTATTGTAACAGAGGTTATGTACTAGGGCTAAAACATGATTATTTGAGGCTGTAAAAACTAGTATGATAGGATATGTTCAAATTCAGTGAGATCAGTATAACAGACTATGTAATAGACATGTAAAAACTGATGTAACAAGCTATAGTTGGTTTAAGTAAAACCCGTGTAACATGCTATAGAATATGTTATACTTAAAACCCGTGTAACATGCTATAGGAACAGGCTGCATGGATTGACATACGAAGTATACTAGCATGTTGTATT
The DNA here is from genome assembly GCA_022559845.1 of Amorphophallus konjac. Classification (NCBI taxonomy): domain Eukaryota; kingdom Viridiplantae; phylum Streptophyta; class Magnoliopsida; order Alismatales; family Araceae; genus Amorphophallus; species Amorphophallus konjac. The sequence continues at coordinate 244,098,325 of CM040124.1, forward strand.
GTCCTATTTTAGCTACGGGTTGGGCTAGATCTTGAGAAGACCTACCTTTTTGGCGTGATTACGTGGTACAGATGAATGAATAAGAAATCCAAGGATGAAGCCACACGTTCTCTACCGCCGTAAAGCTCCAGCAGTAGGACGTAGAGTGTAAGAAGGATGCTCCTTCACGTCTTTCGAGGGAATGAAATTAAGTATCCCTTTCTATGAGCAACATTGATGATGGTAGTAGCCTCTGCCAGTGCTACAGAGGGAATTAGTTATAGGAAATCCAGTTGTCAACGCAAAGCATTAGTTTATTACCTTGCGGGTCCGGTTGGGTAACAAGATCCTAGATCACAGTTGTCCATGGTAGAGGATGGTGCTTTGCCAGCTAAATGAGGTTGTTCATTCCTCAACCTTCTAGAAGCATTTTGGAAATGGTGTCCTGGTAAAGGGTCACTCATTAATTGGGTGATCCTATTCATGTAAATGACACCCCTGCATGAGGGCGTTCATTCTTCATGGCTTTATACAAAACTGCAACCTTCACGTGTTGGCCTTCATGGTGTATATATATATATATATATATATATATATATATATATATATATATATATATTAATACTTTAGTGGGATGGTGGCCCCAAGGTTAAATGACGACTTGTATAAGGGCTTTCTTTTGGGTGAATGGCGCCTTGGCAAAGGGGCGTCCATTCATTTGGTTTTTGGGAAGGCACAGCCCCTTCACGTGCATATAATAATGGTGTTGGATGAGGGCCCAAGAAGGTAAATGGCGCCTCTCCAAAGGGGCTTCAATTTGGCCCTGGTAAATGGGCGCCCATTCCCTTTGTGTTGGAAAAGTAACCCCACTTATGTACTACCCATGTGTTGGCATAAAGTGATGTTGGCTTGTACATTTATATAATAGTCCTCATAAGGTTTGGTTCTTTATACAAGGCCTTCATGTAGGATTCTTTAGGAAGAAGTTTAATTTCTATTACTTTATTGGGGGTGCTACACGATCAACTTCCAGCGTGGTGGAAGTACCGCAAGTCATAAACCTGTAGGTTTCGCCATTGGAGAGCGATTACCAGCCAATGTGGACGTGCTACAGCCAAGGCGGATCTAAGGAAAAAGAGAGTGAAAATAGAGGATAGAAATCCAAACAAAGAGCTTTCGAGAAAATGACCCAAAACAGCGACAGGACAAACTGAGGATTCTGTTCAGCAATGAGTATCTCATATCTGGAAAGATTAAGATCAATTTGACTCTCAAAATCAGCTTATCAGAATGAATTTCCAATGTTGATTCAAAGTCCTACATGAATGCATGCTGGGTTTAAAGGGAAAAATTAAAACAAATAAAAATATAAGATAATCATGGATAATATTGCTAAACTACCAACACTGAGTCAAGAAACTGATTTCGCGAGCTGATACTGAGCCGAAGCCCGTTTATCCGTGCACCAACTTGCAAAAGGGAACCATCGTCCCCAGTCTTGGACGACTCAACGGTCTATCCGTATGACTAAGATTCCTTTGAAATCATCATTATTTTTGATGAAGGGGAACTCAAATTTCACATTTACCAAAGTCACAAGGTCCTTGATATAATCCAGTAGTGTATGTAACATATAGTAGGAATGCATATAGGGAAGATGGTGATAGCAATAAGCATGAGGGAATTGAGAAGGAATGCAGTCACCATGGGACTTGGATGATGATGCCCGGACGGTGGGACCAAAGAAAGCTTCTTATCCTGCGCTCAAAATTGATTAGCCAAGATATAAAGATGCATAAAGCAATGAAAGTAGTTTAAGCATGAAAGCACAATCGAAACATTCAACAACATTGCATAGCATTGAAAAGCATTATGGAAAACATCATATATAAAGCCGTAAAGCAGGAGAGCATTCCAAGTATTTTTGTTCAATGTCATCATGAGGATGACAATCTTGGCAAATCAGAAGATTTATGCATAAAAGATCAGGATGATGTCATAATGGTTGAGCAAAGCTAGCAGGAATAGTCAGAGAAGTTGGCTCTTCAATTATTGAGGTGATGCGCAGAGCATCAGAGATAATCAGATTGACGTGAATAATCAGAGTGATACCCCAAGAGGCAGGGATGATCAGATTGACATGAATTGCTCAAAATGATGGAGAGATGATAATAGAAGTGCCCAGGGCGACATATCATGAGAATATTGGGAAGAATCAAAAGATTGATAGTAATGAATGAAGAGGACTCATCCCGTGTTCTTAGTCCCTACAAAGGAATTGTCCCTGTAAAAAAACCATCAATACAATGCAATTTTTTTTGGATTTTTGGAATATGCAACTTTTTAGGGGTTTTGAAAAGTATTCTAAATTTTTATGGATTTTAAGAAATATTTGAATTTTTTTTGGAATTTTGAGAATATTTGATTTTTTTGGAATTTGAAAATATATTTAAATTTTTTTGAAAATATTGAATTTTTTGATGACAGCTATGGGATGGGTAGACTCGTATTAGTTGCACAGACTTATATGGCTTTGGAAGGAGGCTGCACCAACGCATGTGGCTGAGGAGCTGAGGCTGCACCGACTTGCTGATTGAGGGCTGCACCGACGCATGTGGCTTGGGCTGAGGGAGGTTGCACCGACGAAGGCTGGCTGCTTATGCGTGGGCTGAGGGAGGTTGCACCGACGTAGGCTGGCTACTTATGCGTAGGCTGCACAGACCTTGGCTTAGGACACAATGCACCGACCTGTGGCTTTGGAATGCACCGATGCTGAAATTGGGAAATGCACCGACCTGTGGCTTGCAATGCACGGACTTTGAGTGTGGTTAGACTTTGCATGCAATGCACAGACTTGGCTTAGACTTAGAATGCAATGCACAGACTTGGAGAACATGCTAAGACGTAGGAGAATGATGCTAAGACGTAGGGCTTGTACTTGGAATGATATGCTTAGACTTGGGAGTGGATGTGCTTAGACTTGGAGATGAAGTGCTTGGACTTTGGGGAAACATGGTTAGACCTTGGACTTTGGGAATGCTTAGACTTTGGGAAACATGGTTAGACCTTGGATGGAAACATGCTTGGACTTGGAAAAACATGGTTAGACCTTGGGATTGGCTTGGAAACATGGTTAGACATAGGGCTTTGGCTTGGAAACATGCTCAGACGTTGCACTTGAATGCACAGACCTTGGATTAGAATGCATAGACCTTGCACTAGAATGCACATACCTTGCATGCTTAGACCTATGAAAATGCACCTATGATGCTTAGACTTATGCAAATGCGCATCGAAATGCATGTGAGCTAGCGATGAAGAAATGCGAATGACGACCGGACAGTTGCTGCTGATTACGGGAATGGCGCCCTCATGATTGGGCATTATTTTAAAATAGTTTTTTTGTTTTTGAAAATGAAATATGCAAAATTTTTATGAGTTTTTGGAAAGTTTTCAATTTTTACGAACTTTGGAAAATATATGATTTCTATTTATATTTTGTTTGACTTTTGACTTAGACTTTACTAATACAACATCAGAGGGATGTTTAAACCACTGGCTAGAGGTCCTCCTTGATACGCACAGTAGAAAGTGAGATAGAAGGGGGGGATGAATAGATCATTTTCAAATTCGATAAACTCAGAAACAATTACTCAACCCCTCAAAATGTAGTGAAGAAAGCGTCGGAGATAGGCAATAGAGATGCCTAAACTATGGATCGAGATAGAGAAAGAAACTCATGATGAAGCAATAAATCAAGTAGATGGAGAGCAAGCACAAAGTAGACATGCAACCCCACAAGAGAGATAGAGAATTTTTAGGTGGTTCGATTGCTACTCGCAATCTACGTCCACCCCTCACTCAGAAGAGTAAGGTTTCCTTGCAATGATCAATCGCACACAGTAGACTCAGTCTGCAACAACCGCTGCCAAACAGCTTGCCCAGAAGAAACACCCTCCTTAGCCTTCTGATCAATCAGAAGAAGCACTGAAGAACAAATCTCCCTTCCTTTGCACGCAGCAAAGGGAACCCTGTGAAATTACTCCCAAGCAATTCACAAAACTAGAGGATCAAACCTCTCTTCCTCCAAGAACAATGGAGGGAAACTGGAGAACTTCTCCCTTCCTCCGAACAAGCTTGGAGGGTAACAAGATGGAATGGGAAACAAAAAGGAAACTCAAAAATAAAAGATCGATGGAAAACAACTATCTCTAATTCAAAACAATGTAGCTTCTGTAGAAGCAGATCTTCAGATTCACAGACAGCTTTCTCTAAGAATTTTGTCTCTGCTCTGGATGAAGTGGTTTGTCTCTGGTTTTCTCTCTTGATCCACAGCACTGCTCTCATGCTTCTCTCCTTTTTCACTATTCCATCCACGCTTTTTTTTGAACCCTTTTCCTCAGCATATTTATATATGTCTGTTCCAGAAACTTAGGCATGTGGATACCACGTTTCCCGCCTGAAAGGTTGGGGCACGTGTAAGAATATTCTGGGCCTCTATCTTCCTCAGATCACGTGCCATTTACCTGGTGAATGCACAGACAAACTGTCAGAAAAGGAATAAATATTTTGTCACACACTTAGCACAAGTCTTATCGACGTAGCGAGTAAGTAAGCGTAAACTGCACTGAGTAGGAGTTTTCAAGTCAGCCATTGCACTGACTTACTACAAGGTGAACAAGAGGTTGCACCGAGTTGAAGTGAGCAAAAGCGAGAGATGCACTGACTTGAGAAACGCATGGCGTCATAAGCACGGACCATAGAGTCCAATCGTGCAACAGATATGCACCGACAAGAAACCATAGAACACAAAGATGCACTCACTTCACGTTATTCAGAAAGAGAAAGACTGCACGAGATGGGACTTGCAGTCTAAGAATTAGAAATGGGCAGAACAAAGAGAGATGCAAGACAAAGCTTGCATCGAGTTGGATTTCCACTGAGATAGAGACGAGCAGACTAAACAATTCATTCTAGTCAAGAATTGCACCGACCCAAAAATTACACCGACCTCAAGAGGTGAGATGCAGAGACATGATATGCATGGACCTTGGTGTACACGACCAAGTAAAATGCAGTAAGACAAAATATGAACGACAGAACCTGTGCATGAACAAGAACTTGCACCGAGGGAAGCACTTAATGAATGAGACAATGCATGCACTGACTTAATATGCTTTAAGCAAAAAGATGAAAGATAAATAATACACGGACCTAAATCATGCAACAAGCACAGACTTCCTTCATGCTTAGAAACAAAGAAATGCACCGTGGCAAAATATGCACGGACTTTATGCGAGATGCACCGAGCTCTACTGAGACGAGCACAAGTGTTGAGCTTATTAAAGGAGACTTGCACTGAGGCAAGGACTTACCACGTCTAGAGTAAGGCATGCACTGATCTATTGAATGCATATAAACAGGAAGATGCACGGACCTTTATTACAAGAATGCGATAAAATAAATTGATTTATAGTGTGAGACATCATCAAAACCGTAGGGATGCAATAATCTCTCCCTTTTTTATGATGGCAACACTATGAATCAAGCAATGTCAGGGCATTAAAAGGAGATCAAAAATAATCAATAGCAAACCAAGATGTGCAAACAGACAAGCCAGAAGGCCTCTCCCAGAACCACCATCTTCTGAACCACTTCTCTCTCCAAATCCACTCCCCTACAACTTGGTCTCAGATGCCTCAGATGCCCTGAACCTCTCAGATGATCTCTCTCCCCCTTTGACATCATCAAAAGAAAATGAAAGATATATATCAGTTACTGCAGACATGAGGAAGAAGTACAGTCGCTTCCTAGTGTAGAAAGACTCATGAGCATATCTTAAGAGAATAAGTGAGGCGCTAAACTCAAGAGAAGATACTTTAACTCTGGTAAGTAATAGAGAATTAGAATGAGCGGGAAGTTTATCCACATACAGGGTATATGATGTAGAGCAGGGATGAACAAGTATGACAAGACATAGCTGAACAAACAACTATACTAAGTAGACGACAAGAGACAAAAGCAGAGAAGGTGTGCTCAAGGTATTGAGGACAAGCATTCCATTAATTTGCACAATTATAAGGATAGTATAGAGATTTTCAAGAAGACCAGTAAGTAAGTTGGTAAATTACATCTTTGACATTAGGGAGACACCTTGATCAGAGACTGTAATCCCCAGTTACTCAATGTGAGAACCTCATTACCTCTTCTTTTTAGAGAATAGAGTTAGTAACTGTGGCTTTTTACGTGAGGAAACACCTTGATCAGAGGCCAGAGTCCCCAATTACTCACCACCGTATCACCATTGCTCTGTGAAGGTCCGAAACATTAAGTTTATTTTGTAGAATTTTTTTTTTAATTTGACACCTCATGACATAGGAAAGGCTTCATTTCATTAATGAAGCTCCCAGTTTCTCAGTGATCAAACCATAGACCTTGTTCATTTAGTTGATCCCTTATATTGTGGAGATGAAGTGTTTGAAGACAATACCAGAAGAACTGTTTCTTTGAAATGAATCTTGAACTCTAGATTTCAAGTTGTTTTGAATAGATATCAAGACATACAAGTTTTAGCCTGAACCAGAATCATGAACAATGTAGGAAGATATACTTCGAACACTTGATCCAAGTTTTTTTTTTATGAACGAGACCAGAGGTAACTATTGGGGGAGTGCACAAATTCCACCAATAGAACCCGGCCCTATCTTTATTGATGTAGTATAAAGTATGTACAAATTAACCGCGGGGCATACCCCTGGATGCGTGACACTTATCAAAGCTAAACCAATGAAATAACAAAATCTTAACTCCTCCAGCTAGGGAGGCCAGCCGCATCAACAGAAGCACAACCGTGGGCTTTCCTTGGCAATTCATTCCAGCTCTTGAAGTCCTGGTTAGTCCGGGTAATGTAGGCTAATGATGCAAGAGCATCCGCAACTGTGTTCCCCTCCCTGTAAATGTGCTGCACATTCCATTTATTTCTTTGAATTATTTCAATGATTTCATCCCACCACTTGCAGATTCTCCAAGGAGGAGGGTTATTAGATTGAATCAATGTGATGAGGGCTTTAGAATCCGAATAAATCGCATCCACAGGAAGGCCGCTCCTTTCTAATATTCTCATACCATCTAGGAGAGCTCTAGCCTCTGCCACCATATTGCTTCCCACTCCATAGTAGTAGGAGAAGCTATGAAAGATCTCCCCCCTGCTGCCCCTGATACACCCGCCACCCCCTGCATGTCCAGGGTTACCCTTCGCAGCCCCATCCACGTTAAGGACATAGCCAGACTTTGGGCGGGGCCATTTAATAAGCTTCGGGACATTCTTCTTAAAGCTGTAAGAAAGGCCAAGATGTTCAAGCACTTTCCTTTCACTCTCGGTAGGGCCTTTTCCGAAGGAGGCCTTCTTTAAAGCATGCTCAACCTGCCTCCGAATTTGTTGTTGAAGCACTCTGCCCGAAGGCCCCTTCTCTTCAAACTTGAGCTTGCACCGAGTTTTCCAAACCTCCCATAATGTGCTCAGCATAGTGATAATGGCTGCAAAGCCATAGGGAGACTTGGTATCAGCAGTGCAAATTATATCCCAGTAGAAACTAGTGATTGAAGCTGTGGCTCTGCACTTGGAATAAAAAAGAGGACTGAATTCCCTCCATATCGGTAGGGCTAGTTGGCTTTCAAGGAATAAGGGGGTCATACTTTCCTCCTGGTTGTTGCTTTGGCAGCATACACACTTAGAAGGGAGGCTGATCCCACAATTCTTAATATTGCTGTCGACCGGAATTGCAAGGTGCAGCACCCTCCAGTAGAAGATAGATGCCCTCGGGGGAATTAGAGGTCCCCAGATCTTCTACAATGAAGGTCTTCTATTGCCCTGAGGTCGGGCAACATTATAAGCTGATTTGCTGGAGAAAGTGCCATCCATGTTAGCCGCCCAAACACTTTTATCAGGTTTTTGATTCAGCTGCATGACACCAATGTATTGAGCAATATTGGAGGGAATGTGATTCCACACTGGGTGATCTGGGTTTTGGACAGCTTCTCTCAAGGTGGTTTTTGGTATGTTAACATTAGGGGCCAGAGCAATACCACACCAATTGTCCTTCAGGACATCGATGGTGCTGCCATCCATGGGGATCCATCTTGTATTAGACAGCACTAGGTTCTTTGCCTTACTAAAAATATCCTTTCTGACTCCAGCTGGGAACGGCCTTTCGATGGAGCTTAGATGGCATTTAATGTACTTAGAGGAAGCATATTTAGCCCAAAGGGAAGAACCATTTATTATTCTCCAAATCTGTTTTGCCACCATAGAGACTTGGATGTGATGAAGGCTTCTGATACCAAGACCTCCTTCTGCTATTGGTTTTGTGATGTTGGACCATGATACCCAATGGCGGCTGGAAGCTTCCTTTCCTCTCCAGAAAAAATTAGCACAAAGCTTGTTTATTATACCAATGATTGTTGCAGGTAAACTAGATGCACTAGCTGCGTATATGGGAATGGATTGAAGCACAGAATTAATTAAACATCTTCTACCCGCTTGAGATAAATATTTCGATTGCCAACTTTCTAATCTGTTACAAACTCTATCCAGCAAGTGTTTGTAGTGACAGACTTTTTTCCTTCCCTTAAAGAGGGGAATCCCAAGGTAAGAATGTAGACCATTCTTGTGCTGGAAGCCTGTGGTGTCAGCTAGTCTTTTTATGGTCGCAGGAGATGCTTTGTGGGTTACAATAAAATTGCTTTTATTGTTGTTAACAATCTGCCCTGAAGATTCCTCATACTCTTTAATGAAAGCTAGCAGACCTTTAATATTCTGTGATGTGCCATTAGAAAATACCAAGGTATCGTCTGCATACAATAAATGAGAGATTTGTTGGCATCCTCGAGGCACATGGAAGTGCTGCACCTTGCCACTGTTGAAAAGGTTAGCAATGCCTCTGCTTAGTACTTCTTCTGCTATGATGAAGAGGGCTGAGGCTAGGGGGTCACCCTGCCTAACCCCCCTAGTGGACTTGAAGTAACCAGTTAATGAGCCATTGAATAGCACTGAAAACCAACAATTGCTTAACATCATTGATATCAGTGAACAAAATCTGTTTGAGAACCCGAAAGCTCTCAAGACTGCTAGTAAGAAATCCCATTCCAGTCTGTCATATGCTTTGGCCATGTCTAGCTTGAGAATACCATTATTTCCTCTAATTTTCCTTCCTAGTTCCTTCATCATTTCGAGGCTAATGAGATGGTATCAATAATGTTTCTCCCTTTAACAAAGGCTCCTTGATTTTCAGATATTATGTGAGAAAGAATATCCCCCATTCTGTTGCTAATAATTCTGGATACTATCTTGTAGGTGAAATTGCAGAGACTTATCGGCCTCATATCTGTATAAGAGCATGGGGATGCCACTTTAGGAATCATAGCAATAATTGAAGAAGTAGTACCTCTGGGTAAAGGGAAGCCTCTGAAAAAACCTTGCACAGCTTTAACAACATCAGATGATATAATGTCCCAGCAGCATGTGAAAAATTTCCCCGTATACCCATCAGGGCCAGGGGCACTGTCGGGGGACAAAGAGTGGACGGCTTCTTTTATTTCCTCCTCTTCAGGAATGACAGTCAGGGAATAATTCTCCTCAGCAGAAATAAGATAAGGAATATGTTCTAAAATTCCAGGCTTGATCTGGTGGTCAATAGAAGTGAATTGATTTCTGAAAAACTCCACAGCTTTGTCCTTTAGCATTGCCTCATCCTCACACCATTCTCCATTGTCAAGCTTTAATCTATGGATAGTCATTCTTTCTCTCTTTTGCTTTACATGGTAATGGTAAAACTTAGTGTTTCGGTCCCCAAGCTGTAACCAATTTGTTTTAGCCTTCTGCCCCAAGAATATTTCCTCCAGATGAAGGCATCTTCGAAGAGCAGCTTGTGCAGAGTGGAGTGATATCCTATTCATTTCATTTGGGTCCTCATCAAAGGCATGTTCAGCTTGCTTCACCTCCTCCTCAATGTTTGCCTTCCTTTCAAATGTGTTGCCAAATTTCTCCTTATTCCACTTCCTGATCACTGGTTTAATGGCTTTCAGTTTGTGCTGCAAGATGTAGAAAGGGTTGTGGTGGGTCAAATTGGCAGCATCCCAGGCATTCTGTACAGTTGATTTGAAGTTTTCATCCTCCAGCCACATATGCTGGAATACAAACCTGCTTGGACCAGAATTTTGCTGAGGTTAATGGAGTAGCAGCGGGGAGTGATCAGATGGTTCCCTCATCAGATGCTTAACAGTAGGTATAGGATCTTTATCAGCCCAGCAGTCGTTAATCAAAACTCTGTCCAACCTGGCTTTTATATTTCTCACCCCAATCTGATTGTTTGACCATGTATAGAAATTCCCAACATAACCCGTGTCCATCAATCCTGCCGCTGCAACAAAGCCCTGGAAATCCGTCATAGAGTTAATGAAACCCACGGTGCCTCCTTTCTTCTCCTCAAGTGATAATACATCATTAAAGTCACCGCCCAACAGCCATGGTTGATTTACTGAGTTTCCAAACTGAATAAGTTCATCAAACAGACCTCTTCTATCGGCCCTATTACAGGAGGCATAAACAAAAGTTGCCATGCAATCCACACCTGTCCCACTCTGAATCTGCACAGTAATGAACTAAGAGTTCCTTTGCACAACTGAGACGGAATTAAGTTGCTGCCAGAAAAACCAGATTTTAGAGTTTTCCTCCTGGTTGGCACAAGCACAATCAAATTTTAGCCTGATCCTAATTTCATACAGTTTATCAGTATGAATTTTTGGTTCAATGAGGCAAACCATTTTAGTGTCATACTTCCTGATATGATTTTTAATACTACGCAGGGACTTAGGATTACCAATGCCCTTGATGTTCCAAATCAGCATAGGACCATTCATTGAGATAATGAGGATTGTTGCTGGCCTCCAGCTAGGTGCTTAGCCTTTGCTCTGGTGAATGGTTGTTTCTTTTTACCCGGTAGTTTTACTCTTGATCAATGAATTCCACTGGCTCATCATCATTACCCATGTTCACTTCCTGCATGAAAAAATTCTCAGCAGATGATTGGTCAGCCACTGACAGATCTCTATCTCCCTTTCTAAACGAAGATAAAAATTTGTTCACACCGACAAGATTGGTAGTGTCTATAGCTGTCTCCAGCTGCTAGCTTTCCACCATTATTCTGACCCCATTCCTACCCGTTTCCTCATCTGCTTACACAATCAGAGCAGGTTCTAGATTTTCCTTTTCTGTATCTCCTGAGATATTGAGTGAATTGGCCACAGTGGTGATCTGTTCACTCTGAGATGAGACATCAACATTAACCATAATATTTTTCTCCTTCTCTTTGGTGTTCACCAAATTGGTGTGGGTTATCTGGCCTTGGTCACCATAACGTTGCATGTGCTTAAACATGGCATTCAAATTTTGGAATGAAGGGGGCTCTAGGAGTTGAACCTGCTGAGCTAAGGAGTGACAGTTATCATTACCAGTATTATGCAAATCCTCAATGTCAGCAACATTTTCCATTAAAGCAGCCTCATTTGCTGGCATGGTAATGGCAAGTTGCCGAACCCCAATTTCTTTATTATCAATAGATTTACCTTTGTCGGTGAATTCCACATGATTACTTTGCTCTAAAATGTCCTTTCCTTGGAGAGCCACAAATCTACTATTCAAAGAGGCATATTGCCGAACAGCATGTGGGCCTGGTGCCCTTGACCTCAAAACCTTCCTATCTGACCTATGTTCCTCACCCCCCCGGGGCAATGTAATGCTTGAGTAACCAGCTTTCTTTTTACACTTGACATCCAAGTGACCTAACTTGTGACACAATGCACATAGGATAGGAACTCTATGGTAATTTACCTGCTGCCAGAACCCTTCTCCATCCACTTCGATCCATATTCTTTCTTTCCTTGGGGCAGATAAATCCAGTTCTACGTAGGCTAGAGCCTCTGAGGTGTCGGTCATTGCAACAGTTTTATCATGAATTCTCAGGACTGACCCAAAATTGGCAGCAATGGACTTCATACAGTCTTCATGAAACAGATTTGCTGGTAATTCTGGAAATCCTAGCCACACCGAGGCTGATGCAGGGCCAGCTTCAAAGTCGAAGTCCCGAGTCCACCTGAAGAATCTGAACAAGAATCCCTTGATGTATAGGTTCTTTTGAAGAAGCAGTTTAAGAAAATCATCTTCACATCCAAGCCAAAGCAGGAGATGTCTTTGATTTAACCTACTGATCACAAAATCCAATGATAAGGACATCCGCTGCATTAGACGGGTTTTGATCTCTGGTAGAGCTGGCCTCCCGTATGAACATTTAGCAATGATTGCGAAGTGGAGACCCTGCATTGATGCTTGGATATCCGCCTTAGTAAAGAAAATCGCCGGCTCTCCCTGATCGGTGAACGCATGCTTTTTGATCGGAATCGTCGACTTTACATGGTGTTTGCCCGACAACAGCATTTGTGCATATGTCCTACGGTCAGACGACGGCTGCACTTGAGGACGACCACCACCATTTCCAGCGGGAGCAACAGGGGGGGCTCGCCCCCCTCGCCATCCATCTCCTTCCTCTATTCCCCTTCGATGTTCCACTGGTGTGGAATTTGTCTCTGGATAGTTACACTAAATCCAAGTCTCTGATAATTTACTAGAGAAAAGATTCTAGCTTGACTTTAGTTACACAAACTTATAGACTTAAAAGATGAATGAGATTCTACTGTCTGAGAGAGAACCGTACTCGTTCAATCATGAGAACCAGCAATGACACACATCTGGTCAAACTTTTGAATCAGTCAACCTTCACTAACTCCCTAGCTCCCCCTCAATCGATGCACAGTGGTAAACTAATTAGCAAATACTCAGAACTCCCCCTCATGGTTAGGATAGGCTTCTCACACAATCTCTTGCTAAAAAAAGCAAAAAAACATTTTAATATCAGGAGATTAGAAATTAAGATAATTTAAATAAGTCTATGTCACGTCCCGAGCACGGAAGGAACCCGAGAAAAACGTGACGAGTTTATATCGATCATGTCAATCAGAGCGTTAGTGTATTCAACACAAAGACAGAGTGCGCAAAAGTAAAGATAACCCAATCCTTTATTCAATCACAACCTCAAAAGAACTTCTATTACAATTCACTTAATGAAAGTGCTAAGACTCAATAAAAGAAAAGGTACAATGGTTGACTCAAGAAATTAGAAAGATAAGACTAGTAGACGCTTGGATAAATGGAGAGCTCTAATCTCTTCACTCTTGACCTTCCCCATCCGATTGAGTCTCGTCATCGGACTTACCTGAAAAATAAGGGAAAACACTGGATGTGCGAACGCTCAGTAGGAATTATATATCAAGAACTAGCTTGCTTTAAGTAAATTACATGTTACATGAATGCAACAAAGCTATGCATGTTTGCGCAAAACGACAAGAGAGAGAGAGTATAACAAGAGGTAATTGAGTAAACTAGCATGTATTTCAAGAACTTATATCAATGAATTTCAAGATATTCAAGCAAGTATATTCATCATGTCATGTCGGGAAGTGACTATCATGTTTCAAGCAAGTATATAAATACCCGTTCTGGGTCACGCAAGTCACGTCATGTCAAGTCGAGTATGAGATTGTGGAATGTCTAATCAAGCTAGTCATGCACTTCGGTACAATGTCATACCGTGATCATTACAACTCCCATGGACACTAGTACTTTCGGGTCCTCCTCCCAGGACCTGATCGGGCCCTATATGCGCAGGCATTAATCATGTATTTTTCGACATCCACTATAGTTATAGCCAATGTGGAATTTCAAGGAATAAGCTTGTACGAACTTTTAAGGTAGATCTTGTGGAATAGCATTTCAAGGATTTGATCATGTGGTATAATGACGATAATAACGGTATAATCACGATTAACGATAAAACTAGGTGGAATCGGCTCCCTAACTCGGGTGCCATGACGATAGGAATAAGCGCCCATATGAACATGGTCGCTCGTTCTTGTACATGATAAGGTAGATAGAATTAGGGTACACAAGTACGGTACACTATTCTTAAGGGATATGAATGGTATGGATTACCCATCCCATTATTTCAAAAATATTCTCACGGCATACAAACAGCATGTCGTGAGGGCCGGTATACCATGTTTCTTTAGAGTGACATGGCGAAAGTAGTGTCATGGTTTTTAAGGGTACAACCAGCTCGGCTGCCTTGAGGGAATCCAAGGCTAGCGGAGGCTTACGGAGGTCTCTATGATAAAGTCACCGGTCCAAAGGAATGGAATGTCCCATAGAGAGTTCGTCTATCACCGAGAAATAGTGTGTACTCGATAAAACAACGTGAAACACGGGACTATATTCACGGACTGGAATATAGTGCCTATAAAGATATACATACATACATATATGGAAATCAGAAACCAGGAAAATAGCGCCTTGTGTCAAGTCTTCAATTTATGAATTAACATCCTTCTCTGGGTCGTCAGTTCACATTATGACGAATGTTCACTCGGTCGTTACATACAAGTTTAATATATATACAAATCTCAATTTTCAGATATTATGCAATGGACGACTTTGCTTAGGTCATTAATTCTGTGAATAACGCCTTAGTTACAGGCGTCTTATACAAAACTGACGGCATGGTATATGTCGTCATTTCAATAATCAGGTGGATTTCACCGGGTATCTCACTAAGTTGACGCCTGTGGGTGAGGGCGTCCATTCAATTTGGCGGCATCAGCATGGTCGTTACTTATAGTCATAGGTCAATAACATTGATTTTGGGGTATTTTCAATCAAGAATCTAGAGATATGGACAGATAGAGAAAAATATCAAGAATTTATGGACATGATCATGCATTAGTTTACATATAAAGGTTCACAGTTATTAAATTTTTAACATGGTGTATTTATTAAATAACTATCAATTGACGACTGTTAGACGGTCGTTGGTTTAAAATGACGCCCTGATGTGGGTCGTCAATTCCATTTATGCAGTAAACGAACAAACTTCATTCTGGAAACGAAATCTGTAACTACTAAACTCATCTGTAGACCTATATACATGCATTAACTTGTTAACTATTGAATTTTGCTAAATCTTGAGAAAACCTACCTTGGTGATATGATTCTGGTTGACAGAACGTGAAGATAAAGGATCAATGTCTCCTTAGAACGATACTCTATTTTCAACAGAGTGCCTTCTCGTTGCACGTAGACCACGGAGGAAGATAAAAAGAGCAACTGCTCTTGATCCCACTGTGCAGTAGAGAAAGCAATGGCTTTTTCCTCCACAAAATCAACCAGGAAGGAAAAGAAGACGATGAAGAAGATCCTTGGAATGATGATCAATAGAGCAAGGAAGAAGGTTTCTGACGAAGAACTGTTCGTCCGAAGAAAGTAGCAGCAGCTCCTTCTCGTTGCAGACAACCTGCAGAAGAAGGATGAAGAACCTGGTGAAGAACTGTCATGTTCTTCACGTAGCAGCACAGCAATCGGCAGGAGGAAGAAGAACTTCACGGCAGAAGAGCAGCAGGATGTTTTTGGCAAATAGTATTAACGTGGTTTCGGCGAAAAGGAGATGGGTATTTATAGGAGAAGAATCCTAATAGGTTCCAAGAATTTGATTAGGATTAGAACTTCCCTCTTTAGAATCCAATTATACTTTAACTCTTCCTCGTATTCATCCTTTCCTTAACCTAAACTTGCCCAGTTATCTTCTTAGTTCGAACCTAACACAAACGGGTCCTTTTGTAATTGACGCCTTAGGTTGGGGCATTTATTTGAAATTGACGCCCACACGTGAAGTCTTCAATTCTTTCTCTTTAATTCTTTCTAGATTTTTATCTTTTTTTCTGGAAGTGATCTAGATGGGAAATTTTAAGAGTATTAATTTTTCATTTTTCTCTATTTTTTCATATAATTATTTTTCCAAAATTCTTTAGTCGAAACAATGGCACTATTCATTTGAATTGACGACTTGCTCAAAGCCACTTCTTATGGAATTAACGCTCGTAGATGTGGGCGTCAATTCATTTTTGACTTTTCTATTTGACCTCCAAAAGACCGATATCGTGTATATACCCCTATTCTTTTATAATATCCTTAACTATATACTTTATTTGACCTTTACTAATTTAGAAATAACGACTTATATTAAGTCATTTTTCACGTTATATACGCCTATACTAAGAGGCGTCATTTAAGTTTTGGTCATTTCTCATTGCCCATGAAAAGACCAAAATTGTATATATGTCTATTCTTTTATCCTTTGTATATCTTTAATGTATTTAAATCTTATATATATATCATTCTCCCTTCTAACAAAGTTATAATATAGTAAATGTGGAATATTAAATTTCCTAAATTAGTAATAAAATATAAATTGACATTTTCTTCAAGATTTAATGATTCTTAATTCAATTAAAATTATTTTGTGCATCTAATGGCTACTTAAAATAACATGTTATTCTTAAATGTATTATAATATAATGGTAAGGTCTATGAGTCCATTTTGTAAGACTTTTCAGAATGTAAGGGGTTATGTACAAGGTCCAGGCCTCGTTTAATTATTATATATTTATATATTTTAATTTTTTATTTAGACTTTCTAGTCCTTTAATTTACCAGGGTTGCTACACCATCCCCCACTTAGAAGAATTTGGTTCCCAAATTCAATCGCGTATAGACGTGGAGAGTGTAGAGTACATACCTTTTTAGAATAATTCTGGGAATCATTTCCTCATAGACTCCTCGGTCTCCCATGTGGCTTCGTGTTCTGAACATTGCTCCATTGCACCTTAACCATTGGAATAACTTTATTCCTTAATGTTCGCACCTCGTGATCGAGGATCTTCATGGGCTTTTGCTCATAAGCGAGATCCCTTTGAATCACCAGGTCTCCATGATCAATGATATGTGACGGATCGTGCACATATTTCTTCAACATTGATATGTGGAATACATTATGAATTTCGGATAATTGAGGAGGTAACGCGACGCGGTAAGCAACCTCGCCAACTCTTTCTAGTATCTCAAAAGGTCCGATAAACCTTGGTGTAAGCTTGCCCTTAACACCAAATCTCCTTTTTCCACGTCCAGGTGATATCTTGAGAAATATGTGATCTCCGACTTGGAATTCGAGATCTCTTCTTCTTGTGTCAGCATAAGCCTTCTATCTAGACTGAGCAACTTGAAGTCTTTCTCTAATCAATTGAATCTTTTCAGTGGTATCCCTTACCTGAGATCAATCTTTGAAAAATACTTGGATCCAGATATTTGATCAAATAACTCATCGATTCTTGGCAGTGGATACTTGTTCTTGATAGTGAGATGATTCAACTGTTGATAGTCGATGCATAACCTCATGGATCCATCTTTCTTCTTTACAAATAGCACAGGTGCTCCCCACGGGGAAGTGCTTGGTCTAATAAATCCTTTCTTGAGAAGTTCCATCAATTGTTCCTTTAACTCCTTGAGTTCGGCGGGAGACATCCTATATGGTGCCTTAGAAACTGGACCAGCACCAGGGATCAAGTCGATGGTGAAGGCCACTTCTCTTTGTGGGGGTAATCCAAGCAAATCTTCCGGAAACACGTCCGGAAATCCTTGCACAACTGGGATGTCTTCTACCTTAGTCTCCTTAGTCTCCTTAATGGTGACAAACGCAAGGAAAGACACACATCCTTTCCTTATTAGCTTGCTAGCTTGGAGAGCCGAAATGAGAGGTGACTCGTTCCGACTCTTGGGACAAGTATATGCTAATTCCGGGAATTCCTTGAAAGTAACCTTGCTATTACGGCAATCCACCGTTGCCTGATACATGGATAACCAATCTGCTCCTAATATGACATCATATTTCTTTAAATCTAGGCATATTAGGTTGATAGGAAAATTTCTACCCTTTACCAAGACTTTACAATTCTGATAATGATGAGTAATATCGGTTTCATTTTCGAGAGGAGTAGATAAAACTATTTTTATCCATTCCGGTTCCATGGGTAATGGATCAGCAAACCTCTTGGAAATAAAAGAATGTGATGCACCCATATCAAATAAGACATGTGCAGACTTGGAACAAATTTTCAGTGTACCTTCTACCAGTCTACCTTCGTCTTGTTCCGCCTCCTTAATAGCTTGGAGACGCGCATTCTTTGTCACCGGGCGCTTTCCGTCACCGGCTTGATCATTAAGTAGGGAACAGTCGGGAATCGGATGATCACGGCTCCCACAACGGAGACACACTCCAAGTTTCCTCCAACATTCTTCGGCCTTATGTCCGGCCTTGTCACAGTGTCGACACACCACTTTAGAAGGTGTGGTGGTGATGGAGAACGACTTGTTAATCTTTTTGACTTTCTTCTCTTGAGAAGACTCTCCTCCATTACTTGGCCTTTTATTGTTGAAATTGGGTTTGAAAGTGCCGGAACTAGTAACATACTCCTTCTTGTCTCTCCCACGGATCCTATCAGATAGTTCCGTGGCATCCTCTAGTAGCTGGGCTCGTTGTACCATCTCCGAATAGACTTGTATGTCCATCGGGGCTAGCTGTGTGATATATTGGGGTCTAAGCCCATTTAGGAATCTCCTAGCTTTCATCTTCTCGGTACTAATTAGATGTTTAGCTTATCGAGACAACTAGGAAAATTGTGCCTCATACTCAGCCACCGACAAAGATCGTTGTTTAAGTGCGGCGAACTCGGCGGCCTTCTTCTCCTGGACTCGGTCCGAAAAATATTTATTGTTGAAATGTTCAACAAACTCCTCCCAAGTAACTTGTCCTTGATCTAATGTGGCCTCTACTAACTCCCACCAACAGCGGGCATCCCCTTCCAATTGAAACGTTGCTAACAAGGCCTTCTCTTGGTCCGTGCTTTGCATAACCCGAAAGATACGTTCGGTCTCCCGGATCCAGTGCTCGGCGTCATCCGGATCAGTGGATCCCATGAAATTAGGAGGGTTCATGTTCTGGAAGTTTTGGTGGAGATTTCCTGCCCCACGATGTGCACCTCCTTGTGCCACTTGTTGAAGGGCCTCGGTCATGCCTTGCAGAGTGCGTTGCATGTTGCGCCACTGGGCACGTTCGGCAGCCATTATCCTACAATTACAATAACTATATTAATATGTGATGATGTTCAAAGGTTTTGATTCTAAGTTAACTTTACCCTTGGTTCTACCCAATCTCACCGGTTAAAGGTTTATACCTATCCTTGGACTTGGGTTTCCTAGGAATTGAATATCCTAGGCTCTGATACCACAAAAATTGTCACGTCCCGAGCGCGGAAGGAACCCGGGAAAAACGTGACGAGTTTATATCGATCATGTCAATCAGAGCGTTAGTGTATTCAACACAAAGACAGAGTGCGCAAAAGTAAAGATAACCCAATCCTTTATTCAATCACAACCTCAAAAGAACTTCTATTACAATTCACTTAATGAAAGTGCTAAGACTCAATAAAAGGAAAAGTACAATGGTTGACTCAAGAAATTAGAAAGATAAGACTAGTAGACGCTTGGATAAACAGAGAGCTCTAATCTCTTCACTCTTGACCTTCCCCATCCGATTGAGTCTCGTCATCGGACTTACCTGAAAAATAAGGGAAAACACTGGATGAGCGAACGCTCAGTAGGAATTATATATCAAGAACTAGCTTGCTTTAAGCAAATTACATGTTACATGAATGCAACAAAGCTATGCATGTTTGCGTAACACGACAAGAGAGAGAGAGTATAACAAGAGGCAATTGATTAAACTAGCATGTCTTTCAATAACTTATATCAATGAATGTCATGATATTCAAGCAAGTATATTCATCATGTCATGTCGGGAAGTGGCTATCATGTTTCAAGCAAGTATATAAATACCCGTTCCGGGTCACGCAAGTCACATCATGTCAAGTCGAGTATGAGATTGTGGAATGTCCAATCAAGCTTGTCATGCACTTCAGTACAATGCCATACCGTGATCATTACAACTCCCTTGGGCACTAGTACTTTCGGGTGCTCCTCCCAGGACCTGATCGGGCCCTATATGTGCAGGCATTGATCATGTATTTTTCGACATCCACTATAGTTATAGCCAATGTGGAATTTCAAGGAATAAGCTTGTACGAACTTTTAAGATAGATCTTGTGGAATAGCATTTCAAGGATTTGATCATGTGGTATAATGACGATGATAACGGTATAATCACGATTAACGATAAAACTAGGTGGAATCGGCTCCCTAACTCGGGTGCCATGACGATAGGAATAAGCGCCCATATGAACATGGTCGCTCGTTCTTGTACATGATAAGGTAGATAGAATTAGGGTACACAAGTACGGTACACTATTCTTAAAGGATATGAATGGTATGGATTACCCATCCCATTATTTCAAGAATATTCTCACGGCATACAAACAACATGTCGTGAGGGTCGGTATACCATGTTTCTTTAGAGTGACATGGCGAAAGTAGTGTCATAGGTTTTAAGGGTACAACCAGCTCGGCTGCCTTGAGGGAATCCAAGGCTAGCGGAGGCTTACGGAGGTCTCTATGATAAAGTCACCGGTCCAAAGGAACGTAATATCCCATGGAGAGTTCGTCTATCACTGAGAAATAGTGTGTACTCGATAAAACAACGTGAAACACGGGACTATATTCACGGACTGGAATATAGTGCCTATAAAGATATACATACATACATATATGGAAATCAGAAACCAGGAAAATAGCGCCTTGTGTCAAGTCTTCAATTTATGAATTGACGCCCTTCTCTGGGTCGTCAGTTCACATTATGACGAATGTTCACTCAATCGTTACATACAAGTTTAATATATATACAAATCTCAATTTTCAGATATTATGCAATGGACGACTTTGCTTAGGTCATTAATTCTATGAATAACGCCTTAGTTACAGGCGTCTTATACAAAACTGACGGCATGGTATATGTCGTCATTTCAACAATCAAGTGGATTTCACCGGGTATCTCACTAAGTTGACGCCTGTGGGTGAGGGCATCCATTCAATTTGACGGCATCAGCATGGTCGTTACTTATAGTCATAGGTCAATAACATGGATTTTGGGGTATTTTCAATCAAGAATCTAGAGATATGGACAGATAGAGAAAAATATCAGGAATTTATGGACATGATCATGCATTAGTTTACATATAAAGGTTCAAAGTTATTAAAATTTGAACATGGTGTATTTATTAAATAACTATCAATTGACGACTGTTACACGGTCGTTGGTTTAAAATGACGCCCTGATGTGGGTCGTCAATTCCATTTATGTAGTAAACGAACAAACATCATTCTGGAAACGAAATCTGTAACTACTAAACTCATATGTAGACCTATATACATGCATTAACTTGTTAACTATTGAATTTTGCTAAATCTTGAGAAAACCTACCTTGGTGATATGATTCTGGTTGACAGAACGTGAAGATAAAGGATGTATGTCTCCTTAGAACGATACTCTGTTTTCAACAGAGTGCCTTCTCGTTGCACCTAGACCACGGAGGAAGATAATAAGAGCAACTGCTCTTGATCCCATCGTGCAATAGAGAAAGCAATGGCTTTTTCCTCCACAAAATCAACCAGGAAGGAAAAGAAGATGATGAAGAAGATCCTTGGAATGATGATCAATAGAGCAAGGAAGAAGGTTTCTGACGAAGAACTGTTCGTCCGAAGAAAGTAGCAGCAGCTCCTTCTCGTTGCAGACAACCTGCAGAAGAAGGATGAAGAACCTGGTGAAGAACTGTCATGTTCTTCACGTAGCAGCATAGCAATCGGCAGGAAGAAGAAGAACTTCACGGCAGAAGAGCAGCAGGATGTCTTTGGCAAATAGTATTAACGTGGTTTCGGCGAAAAGGAGATGGGTATTTATAGGAGAAGAATCCTAATAGGTTCCAAGAATTTGATTAGGATTAGAACTTCCCTCTTTAGAATCCAATTATACTTTAACTCTTCCTCGTATTCATCCTTTCCTTAACCTAAACTTGCCCAGTTATCTTCTTAGTTCGAACCTAACACAAACGGGTCCTTTTGTAATTGACGCCTTAGGTTGGGGCATTTATTTGAAATTGACGCCCACACGTGAAGTCTTCAATTCTTTCTCTTTAATTCTTTCTAGATTTTTATCTTTTTTTCTGGAAGTGATCTAGATGGGAAATTTTAAGAGTATTAATTTTCCATTTTCTCTATTTTTTCATATAATTATTTTTCCAAAATTCTTTAGTCGAAAAAACGGCACTATTCATTTGAATTGACGACTTGCTCAAAGTCACTTCTTATGGAATTGACGCTCGTAGATGTGGGCGTCAATTCATTTTTGACTTTTCTATTTGACCTCCAAAAGACCGATATCGTGTATATACCCCTATTCTTTTATAATATCCTTAACTATATACTTTATTTGACCTTTACTAATTTAGAAATAACGACTTATATTAAGTCATTTTTCACGTTATATACGCCTATACTAAGAGGCGTCATTTAAGTTTTGGTCATTTCTCATTGCCCATGAAAAGACCAAAATTATATATATGTCCATTCTTTTATCCTTTGTATATCTTTAATGTATTTAAATCTTATATATATCATTCTCCCTTCTAATAAAGTTATAATATAGTAAATGTGGAATATTAAATTTCCTAAATTAGTAATAAAATATAAATTGACATTTTCTTCAAGATTTAATGATTCTTAATTCAATTAAAATTATTTTGTGCATCTAATGGCTACTTAAAATAACATGTTATTCTTAAATGTATTATAATATAATGGTAAGGTCTATGAGTCCATTTTGTAAGACTTTTCAGAATGTAAGGGGGTTATGTACAAGGTCCAGGCCTCATTTAATTATTATATATTTATATATTTTAATTTTTTATTTAGACTTTCTAGTCCTTTAATTTACCAGGGTTGCTACACCCTCCCCCACTTAGAAGAATTTGGTCCCCAAATTCAATCGCATATAGACGTGGAGAGTGTAGAGTACATACCTTTTTAGAATAATTCTGGGAATCGTTTCCTCATAGACTCCTCGGTCACCCATGTGGCTTCGTGTTCTGAACATTGCTCCATTGCACCTTAACCATTGGAATAACTTTATTCCTTAATGTTCGCATGTCACGCCCCGAGCGCGGAAGATACCCGGAGATGCGCGACGTGTCTATATCAATCATGTCAATCAGAGTGGTCGTGTACTCGACACAAAGACAGAGATGCGCAAAATAGCAAGATAACCCAATCCTTTATTTCATAATGGATAGACTATTACAAATCCAATACTCTGTTTAACAAAAAGGAAAAGAATACATATTTGACTCAAAAAAACTATAGAAAAGACTAGACGACACTTGTAGAAGCTCTATCACTTTCACTCTTGACCATTCCCATCCGATTGACTTCCATCGTCGTCGGACTTACCTGAAAAGTAGAGAGGGACAAAACGGAATGAGCGAACGCTCAGTAGGAAATTATATCTCAAGTACTAGCAAGGGGTTTAAGTAATTACATTTTCATGAATGCAATAAAGCTATGCATGCTCGCATGAAACGACAAGATAGAGAAAATGTAATATCAAAGAAACAAGATGAACTTAATCATGAACTTCCAACAAGATGACAAGTATATTCAAGGTATTCAAGCAAGCACGTTTAACAAGTCATGTCAAGAACTTTGGCTATCATGTATCAAGCAAGTAAATTACCCTCTTTCGGGCCACACATTTCATGTAAAGTCAAGTACGATTCAAGTGCAAGATGTGTGTGGAATGTCCAATCAAGCAAGTCAAGTACTCGGTATAATGCCAGATACCTTATCATTTTAACTCCCATGGGCACAAGTACTTTCGGGTGCTCCTCCCAGGACCAGATCGGGCCCTATATGCGCAGGCATTTATCATGTGTTTTGACATCCACTCTTGTTTATATAGCCAATATAGAATTTCAATAATCAAGCTTGTAGATACGTATGACAACTTTGATAGAATAGAGTCCAAAATATGACAAAGGACATAGATTGGCGATAATAATGATATAATCACGAGTTCGATAAAACCAGGTAGAATATGGTTCCCTTAACTTAGGTACCATGACAAATCAATATGGACATTCTTTATATAGAATTGAGGTCCACATGAACATTAGATCAAGCAAGATACCCTCATTCTTATCATAGAATTGGGGTTTACAAGAATGACACGATATGGCATGATATCATCATCCCATCAAGAATTGCTTATGATATACTCTTTGTATAATCATAAGGGCCGGTATACCATGTTTCTTTAGATTGACATGGCAAGGATCGTGTAATGGGTTTTTAGGGTACAACCAGCTCAGTCGGCCTTGAGGGAATCCAAGGCTACGAGGAGTCTTACGGAGGTCTCTATGACTAACTCGCTAGTCCAAAGGAACGGAATGTCCAATGGAGAGCTTGTATGTCAATGAGAGTTGAGTGTGATCGATAAATCAACATGAAAACATGGGACTATACTCACGGAGTGGAGAATAGTGCCTATTTATATATATTATGATATATATAAAACCATCGGTTAGCAAATCAGATGAAAAATCAGTTTATAGTAAAATAACGACTTAGGTCAAGTCATTTCTCAAGTAATTAACGCCTAACATAGGGGCGTTAACATATTTCTATTTTACAGAATTTTCAATAATCTCATTAATTTATGAAAAACACGCCCTTGTCCGGGACGTTTTTCAAGTAACTAACGCCTAGTATCAGGGCGTTTATATATGTTCCGTTTCGCAGAATTTCATTATTTCAATACTCTATCTAAAAAGCGCCCTGGACAGGGTCGTTTCTTCATATTTGACGACTGCTGCTGCAGGCGTCTCATGAATTACGGATTTGACAGAATATAAATAAGTTGCAGGACTTATATAAGACACGCCCTGAGAAGGGGCGTTACTGGCTTAACTCTATGTTTCAGAACATACCAGGACTCTGGATAATACGCGCCTAAGCAAGGGGCGTTACTTTTAAAGTCACGCCCTCTGATGAGGCGTTAATACGTGGAAAACGACCTTGTACAGGCCGTGAATTCAAGAAATTGCAGGACATTAGATTTGGAGACATGATCATGCATTAATAATCAAGGTTTCATATATAATCCGTTCTTATCATGCTTAAGTCATGATCTCGTAAAATTAACGCCTGTGTACAGGACGTTTCTTAATAAATTGACGACCGCTGTTATGGTCGTTTATTTTAAAATAGCGCCCTATTCCAGGGCGTTTCTTTCAAACAATTCAGAAAACGCATGAAAACTATAATAATCATATGCATGACATGCTTATATATATATATATATCTTGCATTAATTTCATTTGGGCTACAGTAACTTGAGAAAACCTACCTTATGATAATTTGATGATTTGAACTGTGAGAAGAGGAGCTCTAGTTCTACGGTCCTGTAATTCCTACGAGAACAGAAGAAGAAACATTTATTAATTTCTTCACCTATCAGAACAGAGGAGATTAGAAGAACGTTACCTTGTTCTTCACTTATGCTGCTGCGTCCTCAACCTGTAAGAGGAAAAGAGGATGAAGAACTATTAGTTCTTCATGTAACCGAAGCAAAGAGAAACTTATATGAACTGCTATTTCGTTCATAAGGAAAAGAAGAAGAAGAAGATATGTTCTTCACGTACCTGTGCGGTTCGATCGTCCAAATAGGTTTAGGGTTTGTTCGATCAAGATTATATATAGGATTTTGGACGTCCTGTTAAGGTTAGTGTTCTAGTAGAAGCAATGCTTCCAATATAGAGTCCTTGCCCTATTAAATACTTACTGGATTAACATAATCCTTCCCTGGATAAGCTCCCGTGTCGAACGGAACTCGAATGGAATTAACGCCTTTGGTCAGGGCGTGTATTCTTGAATTAACGCCTTGCATAAGGGCGTTTCTTAAAAAGCGCCTTTAAAAAGGGCGTTTCTTGTTTTAAAACACGCCCAAGGTAGAGGCGTTTCTTTTACTTACTCATTTGGTCGCGTGAGAACTGACGACCGTAGGTGTGGGCGTCCTTTCTTTATTCACGCCATTGGTAGAGGCGTTTATTTATAAATTAACGCCTTAATAAGAGGCGTTATTTTTAATTTGTTTTATTTCGTCCAATTAACCCTATTCCTTTTATATATATATTACTTCTGTAATATATATGTTTTAATTCATTTCAATTATTCATTTATTAGGGTTGCTACACCCTCCCCCACTTAAAAAGAATTTGGTCCCCAAATTTAATATATATATAATTATACATGCGGAGAGTGTAGGACATATACCTCTTAGAATAACTCGGGAAATCGTTTCTTCATAGATTCCTCGGTCTCCCATGTCGCTTCGCGTTCAGGATTCTTATTCCATTGCACCTTGATCATGGGAATAACCTTATTCCTTAGAGCTCGTATTTCTCGATCTAATATCTTCAAGGGCTTCTGTTCATATGTGAGATCTTTCTGGATCACCAGATCTCCATGCTCAATAATATGTGACGGATCGTGCACATACTTCTTCAACATAGATATGTGAAATACATTGTGTACCTCGGACAACTGAGGAGGCAACGCGATGCGATAAGCAACCTCGCCAACTCTTTCGAGTACCTCAAATGGTCCGATGAATCTTGGCGTAAGCTTGCCCTTAACACCAAATCTCCGTATGCCACGTCCAGGGGATATCTTGAGAAATACATGATCTCCAACCTGGAATTCAAGATCTCTTCTCCTGGTATCAGCATAAGCCTTTTGCCTTGTCTGAGCAACTTGTAATCTTTCTCTGATTACTTGTATCTTCTCGGTTGTATCCCTTACCATGTCTGGACCTAATAGTTGTTTCTCTCCAACTTCGTTCCAACATATGGGAGATCGGCAACTCCTTCCGTATAAGGCTTCGAAAGGTGCCATTTGGATACTAGCTTGGTAGCTATTATTATATGCAAATTCAACTAAAGGTAAGTGGTCATGCCAGCTTCCTCCAAAGTCAATAATGCATGCTCTCAGCATATCTTCAACAACTTGATTAGTTCGCTCGGTCTGACCATCCGTTTGTGGGTGAAAAGCAGTACTAAAGTTGAGCCTTGTTCCCAACGAATGTTGTAATCCCTTCCAAAAATGAGAAGTAAAACGGGGATCTCTATCAGACACGATTGAGACAGGAATTCCATGTATCCTGACTATTTCTTTGATGTATAGTGCAGCTAGCACATCAATTGACCATCGGCTTTTGATTGGCAAGAAATGTGCCGATTTAGTCAATCGGTCAATGATAACCCAGATTCCATCATGTCCTCCTTTAGATTTAGACAAACCCATGATGAAGTCCATACCAATATCCTCCCATTTCCACTTAGGAATATCTAGAGGATGTAGTTTTCCCGCAGGCTTTTGGTGTTCCGCCTTGACCTGTTGGCATGTGAGACAGCGTGATACATAGTCCGCTATTTCTCTTTTCATATTGGGCCACCAAAAGTTCCTCTTTACATCTTGGTACATTTTAGTTGATCCAGGATGAATAGTGTATCTTGATCGGTGAGCTTCATCTAAGATCTTCTTCTTTAATTCCGGACAATCGGGTATACAAGTTCTATCTTTGAACGATAATCTTCCATCAGAAGTTAGTTGAAAATTAGATTGTCCTTCTAATCTGCCTTTGATTTCTACTAACATAGGATCATCATCCTGAAGTGTTTGTATCTCAGATAACAAATCTGACTGTATGCTTACATGAGATAGTGTGACAAATTTGGATTCCGTGTCCAAGCTTATATTGAGCTCGGAGAATTGTTCAAGTAACCTCCATTCTTGTATCATACAATTTGCTATCTTTGCTCTCGGCTTTCGACTAAGGGCATCAGCCACATAATTACCCTTTCCGGGATGGTATTGTATACTGAAGTCGAAGTCCTTGAGATATTCTAGCCAACGTCTTTGTCTCATGTTCAGCTCCTTTTGTGAAAATAGATATTTGAGACTTTTGTGATCGGAGTATACAGTAAACTGTACCCCATAGAGATAGTGTCTCCATATCTTTAGGGCAAATACTACCGCGGCCAATTCCAAGTCATGGACGGGGTAATTCTCCTCATGCTTCTTCAGTTGACGAGAAGAATATGCTATGACCTTCCCATGTTGCATTAGAACGCATCCGAGGCCAATGCCAGAAGCATCAGTGTAGACCTCGAATTTCTCTCCTTTAATTGGTAGGGCCAAGACTGGAGCTGTGGTGAGATGATCCTTGAGAGTTTGGAAACTGCTTTCACATTCCTCACTCCATTCATATCGGATCTCCTTACGAGTTAATCTTGTAAGTGGTACGGCGATCTTAGAGAAATCTTTGATAAATCGCCGATAATAGCCTGCAAGACCTAAGAAACTTCTGATCTCGCTTGCATTAGTGGGTCTCTCCCAATTTCTCACAGCTTCAACTTTTGACGGATCCACAGATAAACCGTCCTTGGATATGACATGTCCGAGAAAAGCCACTTCTTCAAGCCAGAACTCGCATTTGCTGAGTTTAGCATATATTTGATTTGTCCTCAAGACTTGCAATGCAATCCTCAAATGCTCTTCATGTTCTTCCTTAGTCTTAGAATATATCAATATATCATCGATGAAGACTACTATGAATTGATCCAAGTAAGGCCTGAATATGCTATTCATTAACTGCATAAAGGCAGCAGGGGCATTTGTTAGTCCAAAAGGCATAACAACAAATTCGTAATGGCCATACCTGCTTCTGAATGCGGTCTTGTGAATGTCATCATCCTTGATCCTTAATTGATGATATCCCGACCGGAGATCAATCTTGGAGAAATATTTGGATCCTGAAATCTGATCAAACAATTCATCGATTCTCGGCAGTGGATACTTGTTCTTGATAGTGAGATAATTCAACTGTCGATAGTCGATACACAATCTCATGGATCCATCCTTCTTCTTTACAAATAAGACTGGTGCTCCCCACGGGGAAGTACTTGGTCTAATAAACCCTTTTCGGATTAGTTCCATCAACTGCTCCTTCAACTCCTTGAGTTCAGCAGGGGACATTCTATATGGTGCCTTTGAAATCGGACCAGCACCAGGGACTAAGTCGATGGTAAAGGCCACATCTCTTTGCGGGGGTAATCCCGGCAATTCTTCCGGAAATACGTCTGGGAATTCTCGCACTACCTGAATGTCCTCTATCTTGGTTTCTTTAGCTTCTTTAATAGTGACAAAAGCAAAGAAGGATACACATCCTTTCTTGACGAGCTTGCTTGCTCGAAGAGCCGAAATAAGAGGGGATTTGCTTCGACTCTTAGGACTAGTATAAGTCAGTTCCAGAAATTCTTTGAAAACAATCTTGCTATTACGGCAATCAACCGTTGCCTGGTACTTAGATAACCAATCTGCTCCTAGTATAACATCATATTCTTTTAGATCTAAGCAGATAAGATCAATAGGAAAATTCTTTCCTCGAACCAACACCTCACAGTTTTGGTAATGATGCGTGATATCCGTCTCGTTTCCGAGAGGAGTAGACAACACTATTTTCATCCATTCTGGTTCTAGAGGTAATGGGTCAGCAAACTTCTTGGAAATAATGGAATGCGATGCACCCGTATCAAATAAGACATGTGCATATTTGGAACAAATTTTTAATGTACCTTCCACCAATCTGCCTTCTTCTTCTGGTTCGGTCTCTTGGATTGCATGAAGACGCGCGTTCCTTGTCACTGGGCGTTTACCCTCACCGTCTTGGTCATTCATTAATGGACAATCGGGAATCCGATGTTCACGACTCCCACAACGGAGACATGCTCCTAATTTCCTCCAGCATTCTTCTGTTTTGTGACCAGCCTTGTCACAATGCTTGCATACTACGTTTGAAGGTGTAGAGGTGATAGAGAAAGGCTTGGATTTCTTGAACTTCTGATCTTGAGAGGAAGAACCTCCATTATTGGGCCTCTTCTTAAAGTTGGGTTTAAAAGAACCCGAACTTGTGACTTGCTCCTTTTTGTCTTTCCCACGGATCCTATCAGATAGTTCCGTGGCATCTTCAAGCAACTGAGCTCGGCGCACTATTTCAGTATAAACTTGAATATCCATAGGCGCCAGTTGAGTAATGTAGTGGGGCCTAAGCCCATTAAGAAATCTACGGGCTTTCATCTTTTCCGTGCTAATTAAATGCTTAGCATATCTAGACAGTCTAGAGAACTGTGCTTCATAATCAGCCACCGATAAAGATCTTTGCTTTAATGCGGCAAATTCGGCGGCCTTCTTTTCCTGGACCCTATCAGAGAAATATTTGGCGTTGAAATATTCAACGAATTCTCCCCATGTAACTTGAGTTGGGTCAATTGTAGCTTCAATCGACTCCCACCAACATCTAGCATCCTTTTCTAACTGGAAAGTAGCTAATAAGACTTTGTCCTGATCCGTGCATTGCATAACACGGAATATACGTTCAATCTCCCGAACCCAATGCTCGGCATCGTCTGGATCGGTCGATCCCATGAACTTCGGGGGATTCATATTCTTGAATGCTTGGTGTAAGCTTCCAGCTCGTGGAGCACCACCTTGTGCTACCTGTTGTAGCACTTGGGTCATCCCTTGAAGGGTACGCTGCATGTTGCGCCATTGAGCACGTTCGGCAGCCATTATCCTACAATTACGATAGCTACGTTAGTATTATATCACTATGATCTTATAAAGGACTCAATGATCATTTAACCCTTGGTTCTACCCACTCTCACTTGGTTAAAGGTTTTGAAACCTATCCTTGGACTTGGGTTTCCTAGGAATTGAATACCTTAGGCTCTGATACCACAAAGACTGTCACGCCCCGAGCGCGGAAGATACCCGGAGATGCGCGACGTGTCTATATCAATCATGTCAATCAGAGTGGTCGTGTACTCGACACAAAGACAGAGATGCGCAAAATAGCAAGATAACCCAATCCTTTATTTCATAATGGATAGACTATTACAAATCCAATACTCTGTTTAACAAAAAGGAAAAGAATACATATTTGACTCAAAAAAACTATAGAAAAGACTAGACGACACTTGTAGAAGCACTATCACTTTCACTCTTGACCATTCCCATCCGATTGACTTCCATCGTCGTCGGACTTACCTGAAAAGTAGAGAGGGACAAAACGGAATGAGCGAACGCTCAGTAGGAAATTATATCTCAAGTACTAGCAAGGGGTTTAAGTAATTACATTTTCATGAATGCAATAAAGCTATGCATGCTCGCATGAAACGACAAGATAGAGAAAATGTAATATCAAAGAAACAAGATGAACTTAATCATGAACTTCCAACAAGATGACAAGTATATTCAAGGTATTCAAGCAAGCACGTTTAACAAGTCATGTCAAGAACTTTGGCTATCATGTATCAAGCAAGTAAATTACCCTCTTTCGGGCCACACATTTCATGTAAAGTCAAGTACGATTCAAGTGCAAGATGTGTGTGGAATGTCCAATCAAGCAAGTCAAGTACTCGGTATAATGCCAGATACCTTATCATTTTAACTCCCATGGGCACAAGTACTTTCGGGTGCTCCTCCCAGGACCAGATCGGGCCCTATATGCGCAGGCATTTATCATGTGTTTTGACATCCACTCTTGTTTATATAGCCAATATAGAATTTCAATAATCAAGCTTGTAGATACGTATGACAACTTTGATAGAATAGAGTCCAAAATATGACAAAGGACATAGATTGGCGATAATAATGATATAATCACGAGTTCGATAAAACCAGGTAGAATATGGTTCCCTTAACTTAGGTACCATGACAAATCAATATGGACATTCTTTATATAGAATTGAGGTCCACATGAACATTAGATCAAGCAAGATACCCTCATTCTTATCATAGAATTGGGGTTTACAAGAATGACACGATATGGCATGATATCATCATCACATCAAGAATTGCTTATGATATACTCTTTGTATAATCATAAGGGCCGGTATACCATGTTTCTTTAGATTGACATGGCAAGGATCGTGTAATGGGTTTTTAGGGTACAACCAGCTCAGTCGGCCTTGAGGGAATCCAAGGCTACGAGGAGTCTTACGGAGGTCTCTATGACTAACTCGCTAGTCCAAAGGAACGGAATGTCCAATGGAGAGCTTGTATGTCAATGAGAGTTGAGTGTGATCGATAAATCAACATGAAAACATGGGACTATACTCACGGAGTGGAGAATAGTGCCTATTTATATATATTATGATATATATAAAACCATCGGTTAGCAAATCAGATGAAAAATCAGTTTATAGTAAAATAACGACTTAGGTCAAGTCATTTCTCAAGTAATTAACGCCTAACATAGGGGCGTTAACATATTTCTATTTTACAGAATTTTCAATAATCTCATTAATTTATGAAAAACACGCCCTTGTCCGGGACGTTTTTCAAGTAACTAACGCCTAGTATCAGGGCGTTTATATATGTTCCGTTTCGCAGAATTTCATTATTTCAATACTCTATCTAAAAAGCGCCCTGGACAGGGTCGTTTCTTCATATTTGACGACTGCTGCTGCAGGCGTCTCATGAATTACGGATTTGACAGAATATAAATAAGTTGCAGGACTTATATAAGACACGCCCTGAGAAGGGGCGTTACTGGCTTAACTCTATGTTTCAGAACATACCAGGACTCTGGATAATACGCGCCTAAGCAAGGGGCGTTACTTTTAAAGTCACGCCCTCTGATGAGGCGTTAATACGTGGAAAACGACCTTGTACAGGCCGTGAATTCAAGAAATTGCAAGACATTAGATTTGGAGACAGGATCATGCATTAATAATCAAGGTTTCATATATAATCCGTTCTTATCATGCTTAAGTCATGATCTCGTAAAATTAACGCCTGTGTACAGGACGTTTCTTAATAAATTGACGACCGCTGTTATGGTCGTTTATTTTAAAATAGCGCCCTATTCCAGGGCGTTTCTTTCAAACAATTCAGAAAACGCATGAAAACTATAATAATCATATGCATGACATGCTTATATATATATATATCTTGCATTAATTTCATTTGGGCTACAGTAACTTGAGAAAACCTACCTTATGATAATTTGATGATTTGAACTGTGAGAAGAGGAGCTCTAGTTCTACGGTCCTGTAATTCCTACGAGAACAGAAGAAGAAACATTTATTAATTTCTTCACCTATCAGAACAGAGGAGATTAGAAGAACGTTACCTTGTTCTTCACTTATGCTGCTGCGTCCTCAACCTGTAAGAGGAAAAGAGGATGAAGAACTATTAGTTCTTCATGTAACCGAAGCAAAGAGAAACTTATATGAACTGCTATTTCGTTCATAAGGAAAAGAAGAAGAAGAAGATATGTTCTTCACGTACCTGTGCGGTTCGATCGTCCAAATAGGTTTAGGGTTTGTTCGATCAAGATTATATATAGGATTTTGGACGTCCTGTTAAGGTTAGTGTTCTAGTAGAAGCAATGCTTCCAATATAGAGTCCTTGCCCTATTAAATACTTACTGGATTAACATAATCCTTCCCTGGATAAGCTCCCGTGTCGAACGGAACTCGAATGGAATTAACGCCTTTGGTCAGGGCGTGTATTCTTGAATTAACGCCTTGCATAAGGGCGTTTCTTAAAAAGCGCCTTTAAAAAGGGCGTTTCTTGTTTTAAAACACGCCCAAGGTAGAGGCGTTTCTTTTACTTACTCATTTGGTCGCGTGAGAACTGACGACCGTAGGTGTGGGCGTCCTTTCTTTATTCACGCCATTGGTAGAGGCGTTTATTTATAAATTAACGCCTTAATAAGAGGCGTTATTTTTAATTTATTTTATTTCGTCCAATTAACCCTATTCCTTTTATATATATATTACTTCTGTAATATATATGTTTTAATTCATTTCAATTATTCATTTATTAGGGTTGCTACATCGCACCTCGCGATCGAGGATCTTCAAGGGCTTTTGCTCATAAGTGAGATCCCTTTGAATCACCAGGTCTCCATGATCAATGATATGTGACGGATCGTGCACATATTTCTTCAACATTGATATGTGGAATACATTATGAATTTCGGATAATTGAGGAGGTAACGCGACGCGGTAAGCAACCTCGCCAACTCTTTCTAGTATCTCAAAAGGTCCGATAAACCTTGGTGTAAGCTTGCCCTTAACACCAAATCTCCTGTTTCCACGTCCAGGTGATATCTTGAGAAATATGTGATCTCCGACTTGGAATTCGAGATCTCTTCTTCTTGTGTCAGAATAAGCCTTCTGTCTAGACTGAGCAACTTGAAGTCTTTCTCTAATCAATTGAATCTTTTCAATGGTATCCCTTACCTGAGATCAATCTTTGAAAAATACTTGGATCCAGATATTTGATCAAATAACTCATCGATTCTTGGCAGTGGATACTTGTTCTTGATAGTGAGATGATTCAACTATTGATAGTCGATGCATAACCTCATGGATCCATCTTTCTTCTTTACAAATAGCACAGGTGCTCCCCACGGGGAAGTGCTTGGTCTAATAAATCCTTTCTTGAGAAGTTCCATCAATTTTTCCTTTAACTCTTTGAGTTCGGCGGGAGACATCCTATATGGTGCTTTAGAAACTGGACCAGCACTAGAGATCAAGTCGATGGTGAAGGCCACTTCTCTTTGTGGGGGTAATCCAAGCAAATCTTCCGGAAACACGTCCGGAAATCCTTGCACAACTGGGATGTCTTCTACCTTAGTCTCCTTAGTCTCCTTAATGGTGACAAATGCAAGGAAAGACACACATCCTTTCCTTATTAGCTTGCTAGCTTGGAGAGCCGAAATGAGAGGTGACTCGTTCCGACTCTTGGGACAAGTATATGCTAATTCCGGGAATTCCTTGAAAGTAACCTTGCTATTACGGCAATCCACCGTTGCCTGATACATGGATAACCAATCTGCTCCTAATATGACATCATATTTCTTTAAATCTAGGTATATTAGGTTGATAGGAAAATTTCTACCCTTTACCAAGACTTTACAATTCTGATAATGATGAGTAATATCGGTTTCGTTTTCGAGAGGAGTAGATAAAACTATTTTTATCCATTCCGGTTCCATGGGTAATGGATCAGCAAACCTCTTGGAAATAAAAGAATGTGATGCACCCGTATCAAATAAGACATGTGCAGACTTGGAACAAACTTTCAATGTACCTTCTACCAGTCTGCCTTCGTCTTGTTCCGCCTCCTTAATAGCTTGGAGACGCGCATTCTTTGTCACCGGGCGCTTTCCGTCACCGGCTTGATCATAAAGTAGGGAACAGTCGGGAATCGGATGATCACGGCTCCCACAACGGAGACACACTCCAAGTTTCCTCCAACATTCTTCGGCCTTATGTCCGGCCTTGTCACAGTGTCGACACACCACTTTAGAAGGTGTGGTGGTGATGGAGAACGGCTTGTTAATCTTTTTGACTTTCTTCTATTGAGAAGACTCTCCTCCATTACTTGGCCTTTTCTTGTTGAAATTGGGTTTGAAAGTGCCGGAACTAGTAACATACTCCTTCTTGTCTCTCCCACGGATCCTATCAGATAGTTCCGTGGCATCCTCTTGTAGCTGGGCTCGTTGTACCATCTCCGAATAGACTTGTATGTCCATCGGGGCTAGCTGTGTGATATATTGGGGTCTAAGCCCATTTAGGAATCTCCTAGCTTTCATGTTCTTGGTACTAATTAGATGTTTATCTTATCGAGACAACCAGGAAAATTGTGCCTCATACTCAGCCACCGACAAAGATCGTTGTTTAAGTGCGGCGAACTCGGCAGCCTTCTTCTCCTGGACTCGGTCCGAAAAATATTTATTGTTGAAATGTTCAACAAACTCCTCCCAAGTAACTTGTCCTTGATCTAATGTGGCTTCTACTAACTCCCACCAACAGCGGGCATCCCTTTCCAATTGAAACGTTGCTAACAAGACCTTCTCTTGGTCCGTGCTTTGCATAACCCGAAAGATACGTTCGGTCTCCCGGATCCAGTGCTCGGCATCATCCGGATCAGTGGATCCCATGAACTTAGGAGGGTTCATGTTCTGGAAGCTTTGGTGGAGATTTCATGCCCCACGATGTGCACCTCCTTGTGCCACTTGTTGAAGGGCCTGGGTCATGCCTTGCAGAGTGCGTTGCATGTTGCGCCACTGGGCACGTTCGGCAACCATTATCCTACAATTACAATAACTATATTAATATGTGATGATGTTCAAAGGTTTTGATTCTAAGTTAACTTTACCCTTGGTTCTACCCAATCTCACCGGTTAAAGGTTTATACCTATCCTTGGACTTGGGTTTCCTAGGAATTGAATATCCTAGGCTCTGATACCACAAAAACTGTCACGTCCCGAGCGCGGAAGGAACCCGGGAAAAACGTGACGAGTTTATATCGATCATGTCAATCAGAGCGTTAGTGTATTCAACACAAAGACAGAGTGCGCAAAAGTAAAGATAACCCAATCCTTTATTCAATCACAACCTCAAAAGAACTTCTATTACAATTCACTTAATGAAAGTGCTAAGACTCAATAAAAGGAAAAGTACAATGGTTGACTCAAGAAATTAGAAAGATAAGACTAGTAGACGCTTGGATAAACGGAGAGCTCTAATCTCTTCACTCTTGACCTTCCCCATCCGATTGAGTCTCGTCATCGGACTTACCTGAAAAATAAGGGAAAACATTGAATGAGCGAACGCTCAGTAGGAATTATATCTCAAGAACTAGCTTGCTTTAAGCAAATTACATGTTACATGAATGCAACAAAGCTATGCATGTTTGCGTAACACGACAAGAGAGAGAGAGTATAACAAGAGGTAATTGATTAAACTAGCATGTCTTTCAAGAACTTATATCAATGAATGTCATGATATTCAAGCAAGTATATTCATCATGTCATGTCGGGAAGTGGCTATCATGTTTCAAGCAAGTATATAAATACCCGTTCCGGGCCACGCAAGTCACATCATGTCAGGTCGAGTATGAGATTGTGGAATGTCTAATCAAGCTTGTCATGCACTTCAGTACAATGCCATACCGTGCTCATTACAACTCCCATGGGCACTAGTACTTTCGGGTGCTCCTCCCAGGACCTGATCGGGCCCTATATGTGCAGGCATTGATCATGTATTTTTCGACATCCACTATAGTTATAGCCAATGTGGAATTTCAAGGAATAAGCTTGTACGAACTTTTAAGGTAGATCTTGTGGAATAGCATTTCAAGGATTTGATCATGTGGTATAATGACGATGATAACGGTATAATCACGATTAACGATAAAACTAGGTGGAATCGGCTCCCTAACTCGAGTGCCATGACGATAGGAATAAGCGCCCATATGAACATGGTCGCTCGTTCCTGTACATGATAAGGTAGATAGAATTAGGGTACACAAGTACGGTACACTATTCTTAAAGGATATGAATGGTATGGATTACCCA
Organism: Amorphophallus konjac; assembly: GCA_022559845.1. Classification (NCBI taxonomy): domain Eukaryota; kingdom Viridiplantae; phylum Streptophyta; class Magnoliopsida; order Alismatales; family Araceae; genus Amorphophallus; species Amorphophallus konjac. The sequence continues at coordinate 244,135,794 of CM040124.1, forward strand.
TCCCATTATTTCAAGAATATTCTCACGGCATACAAACAGCATGTCGTGAGGGCCGGTATACCATGTTTCTTTAGAGTGACATGGCGAAAGTAGTGTCATGGGTTTTAAGGGTACAACCAGCTCGGCTGCCTTGAGGGAATCCAAGGCTAGCGGAGGCTTACGGAGGTCTCTATGATAAAGTCACCGGTCCAAAGGAACGTAATGTCCCATGGAGAGTTCGTCTATCACTGAGAAATAGTGTGTACTCGATAAAACAACGTGAAACACGTGACTATATTCACGGACTGGAATATAGTGCCTCTAAAGATATACATACATACATATATGGAAATCAGAAACTAGGAAAATAGCGCCTTATGTCAAGTCTTCAATTTATGAATTGACGCCCTTCTCTGGGTCGTCAGTTCACATTATGACGACTGTTCACTCAATCGTTACATACAAGTTTAATATATATACAAATCTCAATTTTTAGATATTATGCAATGGACGACTTTGCTTAGGTCATTTATTCTATGAATAACGCCTTAGTTACAGGCGTCTTATACAAAACTGACGGCATGGTATATGTCGTCATTTCAACAATCAAGTGGATTTCACCGGGTATCTCACTAAGTTGACACCTGTGGGTGAGGGCATCCATTCAATTTGACGGCATCAGCATGGTCGTTACTTATAGTCATAGGTCAATAACATGGATTTTGGGGTATTTTCAATCAAGAATCTAGAGATATGGACAGATAGAGAAAAATATCAAGAATTTTTGGACATGATCATGCATTAGTTTACATATAAAGGTTCACAGTTATTAAAATTTGAACATGGTGTATTTATTAAATAACTATCAATTGACGACTGTTACACGGTCGTTTGGTTTAAAATGACGCCCTGATGTGGGTCGTCAATTCCATTTATGCAGTAAACGAACAAACATCATTCTGGAAATGAAATCTGTAACTACTAAACTCATCTGTAGACCTATATACATGCATTAACTTGTTAACTATTGAATTTTGCTAAATCTTGAGAAAACCTACCTTGGTGATATGATTCTGGTTGACAGAACGTGAAGATAAAGGATGTATGTCTCCTTAGAACGATACTCTGTTTTCAACATAGTGCCTTCTCGTTGCACCTAGACCACGGAGGAAGATAATAAGAGCAACTACTCTTGATCCCACCGTGCAGTAGAGAAAGCAATGGTTTTTTCCTCCACAAAATCAACCAGGAAGGAAAAGAAGACGATGAAGAAGATCCTTGGAATGATGATCAATAGAGCAAGGAAGAAGGTTTCTGACGAAGAACTGTTCGTCCGAAGAAAGTAGCAGCAGCTCCTTCTCGTTGCAGACAACCTGCAGAAGAAGGATGAAGAACCTGGTGAAGAACTGTCATGTTCTTCACGTAGCAGCACAGCAATCGGCAGGAAGAAGAAGAACTTCACGGCAGAAGAGCAGCAGGATGTCTTTGGCAAATAGTATTAACGTGGTTTCGGCGAAAAGGAGATGGGTATTTATAGGAGAAGAATCCTAATAGGTTCCAAGAATTTGATTAGGATTAGAACTTCCCTCTTTAGAATCCAATTATACTTTAACTCTTCCTCGTATTCATCCTTTCCTTAACCTAAACTTGCCCAGTTATCTTCTTAGTTCGAACCTAACACAAACGGGTCCTTTTGTAATTGACGCCTTAGGTTGGGGCATTTATTTGAAATTGACGCCCACACGTGAAGTCTTCAATTCTTTCTCTTTAATTCTTTCTAGATTTTTATCTTTTTTTCTGGAAGTGATCTAGATGGGAAATTTTAAGAGTATTAATTTTCCATTTTCTCTATTTTTTCATATAATTATTTTTCCAAAATTCTTTAGTCAAAAAAATGGCACTATTCATTTGAATTGACGACTTGCTCAAAGTCACTTCTTATGGAATTGACGCTCGTAGATGTGGGCGTCAATTCATTTTTGACTTTTCTATTTGACCTCCAAAAGACCGATATCGTGTATATACCCCTATTCTTTTATAATATCCTTAACTATATACTTTATTTGACCTTTACTAATTTAGAAATAACGACTTATATTAAGTCATTTTTCACGTTATATACGCCTATACTAAGAGGCGTCATTTAAGTTTTGGTCATTTCTCATTGCCCATGAAAAGACCAAAATTGTATATATGTCCATTCTTTTATCCTTTGTATATCTTTAATGTATTTAAATCTTATTTATATATCATTCTCCATTCTAATAAAGTTATAATATAGTAAATGTGGAATATTAAATTTCCTAAATTAGTAATAAAATATAAATTGACATTTTCTTCAAGATTTAATGATTCTTAATTCAATTAAAATTATTTTGTGCATCTAATGGCTACTTAAAATAACATGTTATTCTTAAATGTATTATAATATAATGGTAAGGTCTATGAGTCCATTTTGTAAGACTTTTCAGAATGTAAGGGGGTTATGTACAAGGTCCAGGCCTCATTTAATTATTATATATTTATATATTTTAATTTTTTATTTAGACTTTCTAGTCCTTTAATTTACCAGGGTTGCTACACCCTCCCCCACTTAGAAGAATTTGGTCCCCAAATTCAATCGCGTATAGACGTGGAGAGTGTAGAGTACATACCTTTTTAGAATAATTCTGGGAATCGTTTCCTCATAGACTCCTCGGTCTCCCATGTGGCTTCGTGTTCTGAACATTGCTCCATTGCACCTTAACCATTGGAATAACTTTATTCCTTAATGTTCGCACCTCGCGATCGAGGATCTTCATGTGCTTTTGCTCATAAGTGAGATCCCTTTGAATCACCAGGTCTCCATGATCAATGATATGTGACGGATAGTGCACATATTTCTTCAACATTGATATGTGGAATACATTATGAATTTCGGATAATTGAGGAGGTAACGCGACGCGGTAAGCAACCTCGCCAACTCTTTCTAGTATCTCAAAAGGTCCGATAAACCTTGGTGTAAGCTTGCCCTTAACACCAAATCTCCTTTTTCCACGTCCAGGTGATATCTTGAGAAATATGTGATCTCCGACTTGGAATTCGAGATCTCTTCTTCTTGTGTCAGCATAAGCCTTCTGTCTAGACTGAGCAACTTGAAGTCTTTCTCTAATCAATTGAATCTTTTCAGTGGTATCCCTTACCTGAGATCAATCTTTGAAAAATACTTGGATCCAGATATTTGATCAAATAACTCATCGATTCTTGGCAGTGGATACTTGTTCTTGATAGTGAGATGATTCAACTATTGATAGTCGATGCATAACCTCATGGATCCATCTTTCTTCTTTACAAATAGCACAGGTGCTCCCCACGGGAAAGTGCTTGGTCTAATAAATCCTTTCTTGAGAAGTTCCATCAATTGTTCCTTTAACTCCTTGAGTTCGGCGGGAGACATCCTATATGGTGCCTTAGAAACTGGACCAGCACCAGGGATCAAGTCGATGGTGAAGGCCACTTCTCTTTGTGGGGGTAATCCAAGCAAATCTCCCGGAAACACGTTCGGAAATCTTTGCACAACTGGGATGTCTTCTACCTTAGTCTCCTTAGTCTCCTTAATGGTGACAAACGCAAGGAAAGACACACATCCTTTCCTTATTAGCTTGCTAGCTTGGAGAGCCAAAATGAGAGGTGACTTGTTCCGACTCTTGGGACAAGTATATGCTAATTCCGAGAATTCCTTGAAAGTAACCTTGCTATTACGGCAATCCACCGTTGCCTGATACATGGATAACCAATCTGCTCCTAATATGACATCATATTTCTTTAAATCTAGGCATATTAGGTTGATAGGAAAATTTCTACCCTTTACCAAGACTTTACAATTCTGATAATGATGAGTAATATCGGTTTCATTTTCGAGAGGAGTAGAGAAAACTATTTTTATCCATTCCGGTTCCATGGGTAATGGATCAGCAAACCTCTTGGAAATAAAAGAATGTGATGCACCCGTATCAAATAAGACATGTGCAGACTTGGAACAAACTTTTAGTGTACCTTCTACCAGTCTGCCTTCGTCTTGTTCCGCCTCCTTAATAGCTTGGAGACGCGCATTCTTTGTCACCGGGCGCTTTCCGTCACCGGTTTGATCATTAAGTAGGGAACAGTCGGGAATCGGATGATCACGGCTCCCACAACGGAGACACACTCCAAGTTTCCTCCAACATTCTTCGGCCTTATGTCCGGCCTTGTCACAGTGTCGACACACCACTTTAGAATGTGTGGTGGTGATGGAGAACGGCTTGTTAATCTTTTTGACTTTCTACTCTTGAGAAGACTCTCCTCCATTACTTGGCCTTTTCTTGTTGAAATTGGGTTTGAAAGTGCCGGAACTAGTAACATACTCCTTCTTGTCTCTCCCACGGATCCTATCAGATAGTTCCGTGGCATCCTCTAGTAGCTGGGCTCGTTGTACCATCTCCGAATAGACTTGTATGTCCATCGGGGCTAGCTGTGTGATATATTGGGGTCTAAGCCCATTTAGGAATCTCCTAGCTTTCATCTTCTCGGTACTAATTAGATGTTTAGCATATCAAGACAACTGGGAAAATTGTGCCTCATACTCAGCCACCGACAAAGATCGTTGTTTAAGTGCGGCGAACTCGGCGGCCTTCTTCTCCTGGACTCGGTCCGAAAAATATTTATTGTTGAAATGTTCAACAAACTCCTCCCAAGTAACTTGTCCTTGATCTAATGTGGCTTCTACTAACTCCCACCAACAGTGGGCATCCATTTCCAATTGAAACGTTGCTAACAAGACCTTCTCTTGGTCCGTGCTTTGCATAACCCGAAAGGTACGTTCGGTCTCCCGGATCCAGTGCTCGGCGTCATCTGGATCAGTGGATCCCATGAACTTAGGAGGGTTCATGTTCTGGAAGCTTTGGTGGAGATTTCCTGCCCCACGATGTGCACCTCCTTGTGCCACTTGTTGAAGGGCCTCGGTCATGCCTTGCAGAGTGCGTTGCATGTTGCGCCACTGGGCACGTTCGGCAGCCATTATCCTACAATTACAATAACTATATTAATATGTGATGATGTTCAAAGGTTTTGATTCTAAGTTAACTTTACCCTTGGTTCTACCCAATCTCACCGGTTAAAGGTTTATACCTATCATTGGACTTGGGTTTCCTAGGAATTGAATATCCTAGGCTCTGATACCACAAAAACTGTCACGTCCCGAGCGCAGAAGGAACCCGGGAAAAATGTGACGAGTTTATATCGATCATGTCAATCAGAGCGTTAGTGTATTCAACACAAAGACAGAGTGCGCAAAAGTAAAGATAACCCAATCCTTTATTCAATCACAACCTCAAAAGAACTTCTATTACAATTCACTTAATGAAAGTGCTAAGACTCAATAAAAGGAAAAGTACAATGGTTGACTCAAGAAATTAGAAAGATAAGACTAGTAGACGCTTGGATAAACGGAGAGCTCTAATCTCTTCACTCTTGACCTTCCCCATCCGATTGAGTCTCGTCATCGGACTTACCTGAAAAATAAGGGAAAACACTGGATGAGCGAACGCTCAGTAGGAATTATATCTCAAGAACTAGCTTGCTTTAAGCAAATTACATGTTACATGAATGCAACAAAGCTATGCATGTTTGCGTAACACGACAAGAGAGAGAGAGTATAACAAGAGGTAATTGATTAAACTAGCATGTCTTTCAAAAACTTATATCAATGAATGTCATGATATTCAAGCAAGTATATTCATCATGTCATGTCGGGAAGTGGCTATCATGTTTCAAGCAAGTATATAAATACCCGTTCCGGGTCACGCAAGTCACATCATGTCAAGTCGAGTATGAGATTGTGGAATGTCTAATCAAGCTTGTCATGCACTTCAGTATAATACCATACCGTGATCATTACAACTCCTATGGGCAATAGTACTTTCGGGTGCTCCTCCCAGGACCTGATCGGGCCCTATATGTGTAGGCATTGATCATGTATTTTTCGACATCCACTATAGTTATAGCCAATGTGGAATTTCAAGGAATAAGCTTGTATGAACTTTTAAGGTAGATCTTGTGGAATAGCATTTCAAGGATTTGATCATGTGGTATAATGACGATGATAACGGTATAATCACGATTAACGATAAAACTAGGTGGAATCGGCTCCCTAACTCGGGTGCCATGATGATAGGAATAAGCGCCCATATGAACATGGTCGCTCGTTCTTGTACATGATAAGGTAGATAGAATTAGGGTACACAAGTACGGTACACTATTCTTAAAGGATATGAATGGTATGGATTACCCATCCCATTATTTCAAGAATATTCTCACGGCATACAAACAACATGTCGTGAGGGTCGGTATACCATGTTTCTTTAGAGTGACATGGCGAAAGTAGTGTCATGGGTTTTAAGGGTACAACCAGCTCGGCTACCTTGAGAGAATCCAAGGCTAGCGGAGGCTTACGGAGGTCTCTATGATAAAGTCACCGGTCCAAAGGAACGTAATGTCCCATGGAGAGTTCGTCTATCACCGAGAAATAGTGTGTACTCGATAAAACAACGTGAAACACGGGACTATATTCACGGACTGGAATATAGTGCCTATAAAGATATACATACATACATATATGGAAATCAGAAACCAGGAAAATAGCGCCTTGTGTCAAGTCTTCAATTTATGAATTGATGCCATTCTCTGGGTCGTCAGTTCACATTATGACGACTGTTCACTCAATCGTTACATACAAGTTTAATATATATACAAATCTCAATTTTCAGATATTATGCAATGGACGACTTTGCTTAGGTCATTAATTCTATGAATAACGCCTTAGTTACAGGCGTCTTATACAAAACTGACGGCATGGTATATGTCGTCATTTCAACAATCAAGTGGATTTCACTGGGTATCTCACTAAGTTGACGCCTGTGGGTGAGGGCATCCATTCAATTTGACGGCATCAGCATGGTCGTTACTTATAGTCATAGGTCAATAACATGGATTTTGGGGTATTTTCAATCAAGAATATAGAGATATGGACAGATAGAGAAAAATATCAGGAATTTTTGGACATGATCATGCATTAGTTTACATATAAAGGTTCACAGTTATTAAAATTTGAACATGGTGTATTTATTAAATAACTATCAATTGACGACTATTACACGGTCGTTGGTTTAAAATGACGCCCTGATGTGGGTCGTCAATTCCATTTATGCAGTAAACGAACAAACATCATTCTGGAAACGAAATCTGTAACTACTAAACTCATCTACAGACCTATATGCATGCATTAACTTGTTAACTATTGAATTTTGCTCAATCTTGAGAAAACCTACCTTGGTGATATGATTCTGGTTGACAGAACGTGAAGATAAAGGATGTATGTCTCCTTAGAACGATACTCTGTTTTCAACAGAGTGCCTTCTCGTTGCACCCAGACCACGGAGGAAGATAATAAGAGCAATTGCTCTTGATCCCACCGTGCAGTAGAGAAAGCAATGGCTTTTTCCTCCACAAAATCAACCAGGAAGGATAAGAAGACGATGAAGAAGATCCTTGGAACGATGATCAATAGAGCAAGGAAGAAGGTTTCTGACGAAGAACTGTTCGTCCGAAGAAAGTAGCAGCAGCTCCTTCTCGTTGCAGACAACCTGCAGAAGAAGGATGAAGAACCTGGTGAAGAACTGTCATGTTCTTCACGTAGCAGCACAGCAATCGGTAGGAAGAAGAAGAACTTCACGGCAGAAGAGCAGCAGGATGTCTTTGGCAAATAGTATTAACGTGGTTTCGGCGGAAAGGAGATGGGTATTTATCGGAGAAGAATCCTAATAGGTTCTAAGAATTTGATTAGGATTAGAACTTCCCTCTTTAGACTCCAATTATACTTTAACTCTTCCTTGTATTCATCCTTTCCTTAATCTAAACTTGCCTAGTTATCTTCTTAGTTCGAACCTAACACAAACGGGTCCTTTTGTAATTGACATCTTAGGCTGGGGCGTTTATTTGAAATTGACGCCCACACGTGAAGTCTTCAATTCTTTCTCTTTAACTCTTTCTAGATTTTTATCTTTTTTTCTGGAAGTGATCTAGATGGGAAATTTTAAGAGTATTAATTTTCTATTTTTCCATATAATTATTTTTCCAAAATTCTTTAGTCGAAAAAATGGCACTATTCATTAATTTGAATTGACGACTTGCTCAAAGTCACTTCTTATGGAATTGACGCTCGTAGATGTGGGCGTCAATTCATTTTTGACTTTTCTATTTGACCTCCAAAAGACCGATATCATGTATATACCCCTATTCTTTTATAATATCCTTAACTATATACTTTATTTGACCTTTACTAATTTAGAAATAACGACTTATATTAAGTCATTTTTCACGTTATATATGCCTATACTAAGAGGCGTCATTTAAGTTTTGGTCATTTCTCATTGCCCATGAAAAGACCAAAATTGTATATATGTCCATTCTTTTATCCTTTGTATATCTTTAATGTATTTAAATCTTATATATATATCATTCTCCCTTCTAATAAAGTTATAATATAGTAAATATGGAATATTAAATTTCCTATATTAGTAATAAAATATAAATTAACATTTTCTTCAAGATTTAATGATTCTTAATTCAATTAAAATTATTTTGTGCATCTAATGGCTACTTAAAATAACATGTTATTCTTTAATGTATTATAATATAATGGTAAGGTCTATGAGTCCATTTTGTAAGACTTTTCAGAATGTAAGGGGGTTATGTACAAGGTCCAGGCCTCGTTTAATTATTATATATTTATATATTTTAATTTTATATTTGGACTTTCTTGTCCTTTAATTTACTAGGGTTGCTACAGTCTAATTCTCTCCTTAATGTGGTGAATTTGTCATTGTCTGGAGGCTTTGTGAAAATATCAGCAATTTGATTAGCAGTGCCTACATGAATCAGTTCAAAGGTGTTCTTAGAAACCTCATCTCTTATGAAATGATGTCTTATTTCTATGTGTTTGGTGCGGGAATACAAGAAAGGATTCTTGGCTAGATTGATGGCTCTAGTATTATCACAGTAAATGGGTGTACACCCCAGGTCTACTTGATAGTCATGAAGCTAGTGTTTACTCCAAATGACTTGTGCACCACAACTCTCTGCAGCCACGTACTCAGCCTCTGCAGTGGAGAGGGCCACAGAATGTTGTTTCTTGGAACCCCAAGATACTAAACACCCACTTAGAAATTCACAATGACCACTAGTACTTTTTCTCTCTAGTTTACACCCTGCATAATCTGCATCTGTGTATGCAATTAAATCTAGTGTGTGTGATGGAGGAAACCATAAACCAAGGGTGTGTGTAGCAGACAGATATCTGAAAATTCTTTTTACAGCAGCTAGATGCAATTCAGTGAGTCTAGATTGATACCATGCACACATTCCTACACTGAATTGTATATCAGGTCTTGAAGCTGTCAAATAGAGTAGAGATCCAATCATACCTCGGTAGAGCTTGGCGTCAACCTCTTTACCTGTCTCATCTACATCCAATGAGGTACTGGTACCCATTGGTGTAGTAATGTATTTCAAGTTGTTCATGCCAAACCTCTTGAGAATGTCTAATGTGTACTTGGTCTGGTTGAGGAAGCATCCTTCCTCCAACTGTTGTATCTGCAGGCCAAGAAAGTACTTCAGTTCGCCTACCAAACTCATTTCAAATTCTGCTGACATCAATTTTGAAAATTCATTACATAGATCAGTGCTTGTTGAGCCGAAGATAATGTCATCTATGTATACCTGGACTATGATGAGATCTTCTTTAAAGCCTTTTGTAAAAAGAGTTTGATCTACCTTACCTCTTTGGTAGCCCTTGCTGATCAGAAATTCTGTTAATCTCTCATACCATGCTCGAGGGGCCTTCTTTAAACCATACATGGCTTTATTCAATCTGAAAACTTGGTCAGGTTTAGTGGAGAATAGAAAATCGGGGGGTTGTTCAACAAAAACTTCTTCCTTGATAATTCCATTTAAGAACGCACTCTTCACATCCATTTGTTGGAGTTTTGTATTTTTGGAGCATGCAAATACTAACAATATTCTTATAGCTTCCATCCTAGCAACAGGTGCATAGGACTCATCGAAGTCAACTCCAAATTCCTGACAGTAGCCCTTCGCTACCAGTCTGGCTTTATTTCTAGAAATAATTCCATCTTCATTCATTTTATTCTTGAACACCCATTTGGTTCCTATCACATTAGTGTTCTCAGGTCTTGGAACAAGTTCCTAGACATTATTTCTATCAAATTGACCTAACTCTTCAGACATGGCATTGACCCAAGATGCATCATTTAAGGCTCCATCTACTGATTTTAGTTCAATTTGAGAAACTAAAGCAATTAAATCTTGAGTTTGAACACTTTTAAAATGAGACCTGGTCCTAGGGGGATCCCTTAAATCCCCTATGATATTATTCTCAGGGTGGTCTTTCAAGAATCTAACATAGGTTGAGGACTCACCTGGTTCGGTTGAGCTTACTTGATTCTGATTGGTTTGTCCTTCGGGTTGTTCATTTTCATCCTTCAATTTCTCCTCAAGAAATTCTCCATCATGCTTTGAAGACTTGTCAGCATCATCAAGGTTGTTTGCATCTGTTGATTCACCAATTATCACATGAGGAGTTTCCTCTACTGTTTGGTCTGTTACATTGAAAACCCTATAGGCCCTAGTTGTTTCAGAGTATCCCAGAAAGATTCTTGGAGTACTTCTAGCATCAAATTTATCTAAGTCCCTTTTATTATTGTTATGGATGAAACATTTTGAACCAAAAATTCTGAAATATGAGACATTTGGCTTTTTACCTTTAAGGAGTTCATAGGGAGTTTTCTTATGGACAGGTCTTACCATTGCTCGGTTAATTGTGTAGCAGGCTATGTTGGCTGCCTCTGCCCAAAACCTCCTGGGAAGCTGACTTTCGCCCAGCATAGTTCTAGCCATTTCGATGATTGTCTGATTTCTTCTCTCAACAATTCCGTTCTGTTCTGGAGTCCTGGGAGAAGAAAATTTGTGAGTTAGTCTCTCTTTATTGCAGAAGTCAGAAAATGAAGAGTTCTCAAACTCACTTCCATGGTCAGTTTGAATTATTGAAATACAGTGAGAGCCTCCTTGTTGGATTTTATTGAAGAAATGTTCAAACTTCTAAAATGCATCATTTTTATTTGCTAAGAAAAATAGCCGTGAAAACCTAGTGAAATCATCTATAATGACGAACCCAAACCTTTTCCCATTCAAGCTCAAAGTTCTGGTTGGACCAAAAAGGTCCATATGCAAGAGTTCCATTTGTTTGGTTGATAAAGGCTCAGATCTGAGCTTAAATGACTTGCGAGTTTGCTTGCCTAGAGCATAGGCATCACAGATTTTTGAGATTGAATTAAACTTGATTTTAGGCATGCCTCTAACTAAATCATGCTTGATCAATTTTTTCAAGGTAGAAAAACTAGCATGACCTAAACGTCTATGACAATCAAAAGCGTTATTTTCAGAATTAGCAGACAAGCAGAGATCAGATTCAGACTCAACATCTAAGTCTACCTTGTTGACATTATTGGTCCTGTTGACTACAAATTTAACAAGATCAAAATTTATTTCGAAGATTTTGCATGAGTTATTATCAAACACAACCCTGTGACCCTTGTCACATAATTGATTGATACTAATGAGATTGTGTTGAAGACCTTCCACAAGTAAAACTTTCTCAATTGAGTTAGTGGAGGACTTACCAACTGTCCCAACCCCAATGATCTTACCTCTATTGTTTCCTCCGAATTTGACCAGACCCCCTACCTTCATTTCTAGCTTGCTAAACTTGGATCGGTCTCTTGTCATGTGCCTAGAGCAGCCACTATCAAGGTACCATTTGTTGTTCTCAGCTGCCAGGCAAACCTACACAAAAGAAATCAAGCAAGGTGGTTTGGAACCCAAGATAAGTTGGGTCCAATTACATCATTTAAATATTTAAGCAAGTGTTTGGGAATCCAAAATTGTTTCAGCTTGTTTTTCTCTTGCATCTTATTTTCAGGTTTATTGAAATTGTAACCAGAGTTATGTCCAGCTAGTCTGAAGAAATGGAATCTATTCCAGTTATTAGACCTTTCATCCCTGGGGTATCTTCTGTACGCATGTTGATTACCGAATGTTTGAGGGTGTATGTTGTTTCCCTAGTAATTTCTGTTCGGGCCCATTCTTTTATAGTAATTCCAGCTTCTATTCTGATACATTTGCCTGTTCCAGCTACCATTTCTGTTCTGTTGAATGGGCTTAGTGAGGTTCTTCCCTATTTTAAGATGTTGTTCGGCATGGTTTGTTGCTTTCTCCCTTGGATGCTGGATATTTTGATGACTGTTTGAGCTGGATGGTGTGTCCCACTTTTCTTTTCCCTTCTCTGGGCAGAAGGTAGTGGTCTTGAACCCAAAGGGTCTCTTATTTGTCGGGTCATAGCCTAAACCCTCTTTGTTGAAATTTACCCTTGTTCCTAGTATAGAGTCCAGATTTATTTTCCCTTGAACAAATTTTTCTAAGATTTTTTGTTTGTCTTCCAGCTCTCTTTGCATAGACTCACACTTTTTAGAAGTTCAGTGTTCACTTTCTTAACAGCTTCATACTTCTCAGTGATCACGCTGTTTCCATTCAGACTTTCTTCAAATTTTATCTTGAGTTCGTTGAGCTGTATGTGAACTTCCTGGTTCTCTAATTTGTGCTTTTCATTTTCCTTCTTCAGAGAAATCATTTTTTCTAATTGTTACTTTAATTTCTGATTTTCATTACTGATTTGAGTTTGTTCTTCAATATTAGCATTGAATTTTCTTTTCAGAACCCTATGCTCTTTACTCAGTGAGTTGAACTTACCTAACAGTTCAGCATAGGCGTCTTCCCAATCATCAATAGAAAAATTCTCGAAAATGTTTGTTACCTCCTCATCGCTATTTGCCATCAAGCAAATTCCTTCTCCGTCCTCCTCTGAGGAGTTGCCATCTGGATCTTCTTCCTCATCGCTCCACGTGCAGACCATTGCTTGTGGTTTCTTCTTCTGCACCTTGGAGCTCTTCTTTTGAAAGTCGGGACCCTTCTTCTGAAGATCAGGGCAATCCTTTTTCATATGTCCAGGTTTCCTGCAATGAAAACATGTGATTTTCTTGGCATTCCTATGCTTATCATTGCTGGAATCAAAGTTCTTACCAGAGGGATATGACCTCTTTCTTCTAAAGGTCTTTCCCTTAATCCTCAAGAATTTCTTGAATTGACGAGTGAGCATGGCTTGCTCCTCTTGGTCGAGGTCTGACAGCCCATCAGGCTCGCAACTACTACTCCCGCTGCTGCTACTGCCTTTGCTACGGGACACCTTGAGGGAAATATTCTTGCCCTTCTTGCCACTTCCTTCACCATTCCTCTTGAAATTCATCTCATACGTCATTAGGGATCCTATAAGTTCGGAGACTGTCGTTCTCGACAGATCCCTAGACTCCTCTATCACAATGGCCTTAGTGTGCCATGTAGGGGTTAGAGATCTAAGTATCTTCCTGACTATATCTCCCTCAGATATCTCTTTCCCAAACCCCTTAAGACTGTTCGTAATCAACGACAGTCTGGCATACATCTAAGTTATGGTCTGCTCTGATTTCACCTTAAACAGCTCATATTCAGAGGTGAGGAGATTTGCCTTCGTTGCTTTCACTTGGGATGTACCTTCGTAGATTAACTCCAACTCATCCCACATTTTCTTGGCCATTTTGCATGCTGAGATGCAGGCGTATTCGTCTGGATGAACTGCACATTAGATGATGTTCAGGGCCGTCCAGTTGAGTGACGAAAGCTTGATTTGATCATCTGTCCATGCGTCTTCGTTCAGTGGTAGATCATATGGCCCTGTGGTGTTCACCCTCCAAAGTTTGTGGCTCTGCGCTCTTATGAATACCTCCATCCTATTTTTACAGAAAAGGTAATTGTTACCATCGAAGAACGGAGGGCGGCTGATAGATTGTCCCTCAGCCATGAAGCTCCGAGGAGCATTAAATCTGGGGTTACCTTGGCCATTGGACCACATAGTGAAAACCGCTCTGATACCAATTGATATGCACAGCGGAAAGTGAGATAGAAATGGGCAGAACAAAGAGAGGTGCAAGACAAAGCTTACACCGAGTTGGATTTCCACTGAGATAGAGACGAGCAGACTAAACAATGCATTCTAGTCAAGAATTGCACCGACCCAAAAATTGCACCGACCTCAAGAGGTGAGATGCAGAGACATGATATGCATGGACCTTGGTGCACACGACCTAGTAAGATGCACTAAGATAAAATATGAATGACAGAACCTGTGCATGAACAAGGACTTTCACCGACGCAAGCACTTAATGAATGAGACAATGCATGCAATGACTTAATATGCTTTAAGCAAAAAGATGAAAGACAAATAATGCACGGACCTAAATCATGCAACAAGCGCAGACCTCCTTCATGCTTAGAAATAAAGAAATGCACCGTGGCAACATATGCACAGACTTTATGCGAGATGCACCGAGCTCTACTGAGAGTAGCACAAGTGTTGAGCTTATTAAAGGAGACTTGCACCGAGGCAAGGACTTACAACGTCTAGAGTAAGGCATGCACTGATCTATTGAATGCATATAAACAGGAAGATGCACGGATCTTTGTTGCAAGAATGTGATAAAATAAATTGATTTATAGTGTGAGACATCATCAAAACCATAGGGATGCATCACTCCTTCCTTCCCCTTTCGCTAAAAAACTACCCAAAGGTGGGCGTGCATTTAAAGGTGCATACTCCCTATGTGATTGTTGGTTTGATATATTTTTTTTAGAAATTCCATTTATCTATCCCTCTCAAACAAAAATAAAAAAGGGAGCATGTCATGCTTTGTTTCTTAGTTTTTGATTGCCATGATTCATACTTTGAGTTTGTGAGTGTTTCCTTCATTTTTATTGGCCTTTTATTCACTGTGCTGAGCTTTCTGGCCATTGTTACCGGTTCTGAGAAGCAGGTAATTGGCGCCCCATACAGGGGCGCCCTTTCAGGAATTGGTGGCAGCCTCCTGGGCACCAATTTCCTAAGTTTTTCACAGATTTGCCTTTGTGTGCTATATTTGTGATATTTTTGTACATATGTACATTGTTCATTCATTTTGCATTAATTTTGCATTCATCTTTGCCTTTGGCTTGGGAGACCTCCTCTCCCTACACCTTTTAGGACCTCCTACCCCCTCTTGGTGAAGGAAGGACCCTCCATTGATCATTCCATCTCTTTAGACTAAAAATTTCTAAACCAAGCCTCCATAAGTCCCTGCACCCGTGGATTCCCTCACGGACGCCGGGTAGGTTGTACCTTGAAGTTCCCCGAGTTTAGTTGGACTATGCATGGTGAGAGAGTGAACCTAGTTGACATTGAAGCAAAATCATATTGAAACTAGGTTCCTACCTTGTGTGACTTATATCACATTTTCCTAAAATCACCTAATTCACCAAGGTTTAAGTCAAAGCAAAAGCAAGCATAAACATCCCAACTTGATTAATATCTTTGTAGCATTGCTTTGATTGGTTGAATTGTTTGCTTGCATGATGTTTGATCTTGCTAACAAAACCACCATGTCTAATCAATCATATACTCATGAGGATGATAAACCTAGCGTATCTTATAATCCTCAAGCTTATAAGTCTCACCACAATCTTTCTAAGGGATCGCGTCCTCTCTTTTATGGTATTGCCCGACCCATGGGCAATTTCCAATCTCATGGTCCCTCGCATTCATTGCAAGCCACTACTCCCTTGGGACCATCTCCTCCCAATGATGAGAAGATTTCCCAAGTCATCCGTGCTCCTTCCATTCATACCTGGGTGGCCCATCACCCGCCTTCCTCTTCTATTCACACTCCCACTCGGGTGGCTCATCACCCGCATCTTTCTTCTACACAAACCTCTCCTCGGGTGATCCATCACTCGCCTCCCTCTTTTCACCCGCCTTCTTCTACACGTACTCCTTCTCGGGTGATCCATCACCCGCCTCCTTCTATTCCTCCTCCTTCACGGCCTCAAGGCCCACACGTTCCTTGCAACCCGGCCTGTCCGGGTCCTTTTGTGGGTCGGCCCATTAACCCACCTCCACGGCCTTCATATCAAGCCACCCTTCTAAGGTAATCATGACAACCCTCCAATATTTAAGTTACACCCCTCTAGCAAAATCTCCTTGATAACATTGCTTCCATGGAGGATCAACTTAAGAGGGTCACAAGCCCGTGGCCCGCTCCTTCTGCTCCTCCTCCTTCTCCAGTCAATCCTCTTCACGATTTCATGAATAACATCACTAAGATGGAAAAAGATTGGAAGGAGAGGAGAGATAATGGCATTATGGATTCAAGTGAACAAAATATTGATGATCAAGGGGATGCTGTCCGCCCTCCACTCATCCCCCCCACTTATTCATATGGCTCTCCACCTTCGCATTTACCTCCACAAAATTCTCCACAATATGATGATTCCCCGCCTCCGTTTTTACTTAATCCTCTACATCACGCTCCTCCACTACCCATTATTATGCCTCCGCCATGGCATCCACTTGATGTTCTTGACGATAAAGATTTGAAATCGTTACATGATGATGAAGTTCCGAAGGCACCCCTTCCGAGTTTCCTTCATTTTCCACTCCCTCCATTCCCACCCAATGAACCCCCTGCTCAGGATGAAGCCACTGTCCTTAACCCTATTTATGAGACTAATTGGTGCTACGATGATGGGTCGATACTCCAATCACCCACACCGGTGCATCATGCGTCTTCCCCTATCCCTAATACCTCTCGCCCTATCCGGCGCTTCCTATGCACCAAACCTTCTCCTTTAATTACCACACCATAAACCTCTACTCTCCTGGCTTCCGCCAAGCCTCCATCAACCTCCACTCCACCGACCGCTGCCGAACCTCCCGCTAAACTGCAAACCATAACACCTCTTCCTTCTTCGCCACCTAAATCCTCCATTATCCCCATAACACAAAAGCCAATTACCTTAAACACAACTTTGCCTTCACCTTTACCCGTGACTAATCTTGAGCAGGATTCACCTATTTTTGCACTCGAGCCAACCCCGTTTGCTTCCGAGCAAGGGAAGAAGCCCGGCGTGTTTCTACCTCCACCTTCATTTACCCTTCCGTTAACACTCTCCATTAAACCACCATCATGTATTAAACCTTCCATTACACCTCCACCATCCACAGAGCCTTCCACCTCCGCTTCACCTTCCTTTACCACTCGGAGTGGGTGTATTCCTACAAGCACATGTGCCAGGGATATCCAAGAACCGGGCGAGAAGGGCTTGACCTCGACTATGCCATTCAAAATTCAAGGTTTTATTTGCCAGATGCCGATTCGTGGCATTATGCTGGGTATATTTGAGAAGTCTCCTTCAAGGCTTACTATGATAAATTCTTCCAAATTGATGCCATATCGACCCTTTATTAAAGTCACCTTATTCATTGGTCGATGCTTTTTTAATGCTTTCATTACCCATCGTTCTGTCATTATATGACTCCCTTGTCAAACGAAGGGGTTCTCTTCCCATATTGCCATAACACATGAGAGTATTCGGGCATTAATTCCATCCATTGAGCCGTCTGGCCGGGCACTCTCCTTGCCATGGAGGGATGGGCATCCTTTCGCTAAAGGGCTTTCCACCAATTCATTCACTCCTCATTTTATTCCACCCACATTTTTCTCTCTACGGCCCACTCCATGGGTGAGGAGGAGGATCTTACCCTCTCATTCCATGCATTCTCTGCATTCTTTGTGTAGTGCCCCAAAATTTTATATAAATAATTTTTGGATTATTTTAAGAATTTTCTAAAATTTATAAAGTATATAAGGCCCAATTATGTGAAAATATTAATCTGGCTTTGATAAATAAAGCTCAAAAGGTTTAAGGATCAAGCCCATTAAGTTTGGCCCATATTCTAGAAGGATATTTAGCTTATTCACTAATTTTAAAGATAAACACTCATTTATTAGATAATTATGTGGATAAAATAAATAAAAGAGTTTGAATTAAGTTGAATTCTACGAACGGTGAGTGTAACGGTCTATCGTGCGACCGCCACAGTCATGTAACGCACCAATAGTGGACCGTTACGCTCCGTTAGTTCCGTGAATGGAAGAACAAGCAAAAAGATTGGATTTTTGCCAGTCTATCTCTTAAGTATCGAGATGGGAGAACTAGTAAACGTGTTAAGGACTCTCTGAAGTCGATCCGAGCTTAAATAATGACTCTAGAATCGATCTAATCCTTAAACCCTAGTAAAATCCTATAAATAGACCCTAGTTTTGACCTGCACGACCCTTACATTGGCTCACGTGGAACTAAGGTAAGGAGATAGCATTTCCGGTAAGTCCTTTAAAACTTTTTATTCCATATATATAGGACTAATCTTCCTCAAAATTTCATGCTAGGAGATCAACTACACAAGGAGTTAGAAGCGCCCAAAGTTGCAGGTCCGACCATAGCAACCCAGGAATCTGAACGAATGTCTACCGAAGATCAGGAGATTAGAACACCTAAACGAGGTATTTAGAATTTGTCTATTTAAAACTTTTTGTTCCCCTTACCAGGAGATTAGAACGCTCTGATCGTTCTTGCTTGCAAGAGGCTTACCATGCCGGCTGTTTACGTTCCTCGAGTTAGTCTTCCGCTGTATTGAAGGCTCGGGACGTGACAGTGAAGTTGGTAGTGACGCGAAATATAGATCATGATGCCGATATTAACTACCGAAATAGGATTATATCCTTTCGAAAACCCGATCTTCCAATATTTTCTTTCCTTGACATCAAGTATAGGAAACACCCCACTATCATATCCTCTCTTCACTCTTGCAAACTCTCGCAAGGATGTGAAGCTTTTCTTGCTTCTGTCATTGTTACTTATTCCAAGGAAATCATCCTAGTAGACAACCCTATTGTAAATGAGTTCCCAAATGTGTTTCCACCCAAATTACCCAACTTACCACCCGAGAGGGAAGTAAACTTCACTATTGAACTCATTCCAGGAGCAGCACCTATTTCTATAGCCCCTTACATGATGTCCCCCACGAAACATAAGGAACTAAAGAGGCAGTTGCAGGAACTATTAGACAAGGATTTCATCAGACCTAGCACATCCCCCTGGGGTGCGCCGGTTCTTTTTGTCAAGAAGAAGGATGTCTCTCTCAGGCTATGTATTGATTACCGGTGACTGAATCAACTTACAATAAAAAATAAGTATCCGTTGCCGCGTATTGACGAGCTCTTCGATCAGCTTTTAGGAGCAGAGTATTTCTCCAAGATTGACCTCAGGTCAGGTTATCACCAGCTTAGAATTAAAGAAGAAGACATTTATAAATAGGCTTTTCGAAGTCATTATGGCCACTATGAATTCATGGTGATGCCGTTCGGGTTAACAAATGCCCCAGCAGCATTTATGCAACTTATGAACAATATTTTCCAACCATATCTGGACCCGTTTATTGTCGTCTTCATCGATGACATCCTGGTATATTCCAAGACAAAAGAGGAACATGAAGAACATCTGAGGATAGCTTTGCAAACACTTAGAGAACATAAACTTTATGTCAAGCTTAACAAGTGTGAGTTCTGGCTCAAGGAAGTTTCATTCCTAGGCCACATTATTTCAAAAGAAGGTATCGCTGTGGATCCTTCTAAAGTAGAAGCTGTCAGAAACTGGAGCCGGCCAACGATTGTATCAGAAATAAGAAGCTTTCTGGGTCTAGCTGGTTATTATAGGAGGTTCATTAAAGACTTCTTGAAAATTGTTGTTCCTTTAACTAGACTCACAAGAAAAGAAAATCCTTTTGTCTGGTCAGAGGAATGTGAAAAGAGTTTTCAAACTCTTAAGAACCATCTTACTACAGCTCCTATTCTATCACTACTGGTGGAAGGTGGTAGATTCGAAGCATATACGGATGCATCCGACATTGGCTTAGGGTTCATCCTCATGCAAAATGGAAAAGTAATTTATTATTCTTCAAGACAATTGAAACATCATGAAGAGAATTACCCTGTGCATGATTTGGAACTAGCAGCTGTTATCTTCACCTTAAAGATTTCACGTCACTACCTTTACGAAATCAGTATATGCTAGTTCCAAATGGAAATAGCTGATTTCGTGTCCCGTTGTCTCACTTGTCAACAAGTAAAGGCAGAGCAATTTAGACCCGCAAGTAAATTACATCTCTTAGATATTCCAGCATGGAAATGGGAAAGTATAGGAATGGATTTCATTATGGGTTTACCAAAGACAAGAGGTGGATATGACGGTATATGGGTGATCATAGACCGATTGACTAAATCTCCACATTTCATACCAATCAAAACTCGATGGTCTGTGGATATTCTAGCAGCCTTATACATGAAAGAAATTGTCAAGCTACATGGTGTTCATGTCACTATTATTTCTGATAGAGATCCCCGATTCACATCACAATTCTGGAAGGGTCTACAACATTCACTAAGGGCCTGACTGAACTTTAGCACGGCATTCCATCCACAAACTGATGGTCGGACTAAAAGAACAAATCAAGTGGTAGAAGATATGCTCAGGGCTTGTGCTATTGATTTTGGAGGAAGTTGGCATGATCATTTATCTCTGGTAGAATTTGCATATAACAACAGTTATCAGGCCAGCATACGGATGGCACCGTTTGAAGCTCTTTATGGAAGGAGTTGTCGTTCCCCTCTCTATTGGAATGAAGTAGGAGAAAGGCAATTTCTCGGTCCTGATATTATTAGGGATACTACAAAAAACATAAAACTCATTGGTGAAAGACATCAAAAGGCCCAAGATAGACAAAAATCCTATGCAGACAATCGAAGGCGCGACTTGGAGTTTCAAGTAGGAGATCATGTGTTTCTTAAAGTTTCTCTAGGTCGAGGTATTCAAAGATTTGGTATTAAGGGAAAGCTTATTCCAAGATTTAATAGTCCTTTTGAAATTCTGGAAAGAATTAGTGAAGTAGATTATCGGATTGCTTTACCTCTACAATTATCCGAAGTTCATGATGTATTTCACGTCTCGATGCTCAAGAAGTATGTACCCGATCCTTTCTATGTCATCATTTACGATAATCTGGAGATTAAGAAGGATTTGACATACGAAAAAAAACCAATCAGAATACTTGAACGGGAAGTGCGTCAACTTCGGAACAAGACTATTCCCGTGGTTAAAATCCAGTGGACAAAGTCAGGAGAGACATGAGAAACCGAAGAAGCTATGCGCAAAAGATTTTCAGAATTATTTGAATGTAAGTACACTATCCACAACCCATGTATTGAATTTGGGGACCAAATTCTTCTAAGTGAGGGAGGGTGTAGTGCCCTAAAATTTTATATAAATAATTTCTAGATTATTTTAAGAATTTTCTGGAATTTATAAAGCATATAAGGTCCAATTATGTGAAAATATTAATCTAGCTTTGATAAATAAAGCCCAAAAGGTTTAAGGATCAAGCCCATTGAGTTTGGCCCATATTATAGAAGGATATTTAGCTTATTCATGAATTTTAAGGATAAACACTCATTTATTAGATAATTATGTGGATAAAACAAATAAAAGAGTTTGAATTAAGTTGAATTTTGTGAACGGTGAGTGTAATGGTCTATCATGCGACCGTCACAGTCATGTAACGCACCAATAGTAGACCGTTACGCTCCGTTAGTTCCGTGAATGGAAGAACAAGCAAAAGATTAGATTTTTGCTAGTCTATCTCTTATGGATCGAGATGGGAGGACTTGTACACATGTTAAGGACTCTCTGAAGTCGATCTGAGCTTAACTAAGGACTCTAGAATCGATCTAATCCTCAAACCCTAGTAAAATCCTATAAATAGACCCTAGTTTTGACCTACGCGACCCCTACATTGGCTCGCGTGGAACTACGGTAAGGAGATAGCATTTCGGGTAAGTCCTTTAGAACTTTTTATTCCATATATATAGGACTAATCTTCCTCAAAATTTCGTGCTAGGAGATCAACTACACAAGGAGTTAGAAGCGCCCAAAGTTGCTGGTCCGACCATAGCAACCCAGGAATTTGAACGAAAGTCTGCTGAAGATCAGGAGATTAGAACACCTAAACGAGGTATTTAGAATTTGGCTATTTAGAACTTTTTGTTCCCCTTAGTTTCACCTTCTTACCCTCAAAATTTCACATCTTTAGGTCAAGCGACTGAGGAGTTAGAGCGACGTGAAGTTGTTAAAAAATCACAGGAAGGGAAGAACTAGGGCGTGTCTTGCAGTCACAAATTGAAAGTTGAAAGCCCAGGAAAGAGGTAGGTCATCTCATGAATGGCAAGAACATCACGATAGGAGTAAAAGCCCTCTTGTTTCACTCGATTTCATACTTTATATGTGAAGAATTTCATGTTTTAATAGCTATTATGCACTTGCATATCATGTATGCATATTCTTAGCCCTAACTAAGTTAAAGGGAACCTTCTTATCAATTCATAGAAAACCCATGCATACTGTTAGTTTAACCTTCGTTCTATCATGTAGAAGTTTATATATGATTTCCAGACATGATGTGAGTTAAAACCTTAGAATCTTCCTATTCTATTTACTATCAGCAGTGCTCTAACAGATTATAGTTAGACCGTCACAGAGACGTAACGGCCCTACGATAAGCCGTCACACTCCCTGTTATACTTAAGCTTCTTTGTTGTCTCTAACAGACCAGAAGCGGAGCGTTACAACACTCTAACGGCTCCACGATAAACCGTCACTGACATATGATGCGCCCATACTAGATCGTCAGAATACTGTGTTCTGTCAACCTGAGACAGAATTGAAACCAGTCGACTTAGCTTATAAATAAGCCTAGATATATAAGTTTTGACCTAATTTCATGACCTTGAGTTTATAAATCGATTCATGATAGGAATTGCATGTTTAAAAGCACCTTTAGTTATTTTAAGTATATGTTAATTTCATTGGCTAAAAACTCTATAGTTTGTATTAAAACCATGATTTTAAATGATTATATTGATGGAGTTTCACCTCGTTACACATTCTTTTCTGTCTATAGAGTCAATTTCTTTAAGTGTATGGCATATATTCTGGTATATGACCATTAGTTCACACTTTTGCACAATAGGAGCATATTCTTGAACTTGATGACCTCTCTATTGGATATTCCTTCCAATGGACTAGCAAATCTTGTTTCAATGCCTCCGTAATTCTCTGCGAGCTTGGGATTCCCACTAGGACGCCGAGTTAGTTGTACCATTAAAACCTAATTGTTTAGAAAGCACTATCGAAGTTTTCTGGTTTTGGTTATGTAACGGATCACTACTAGACCGTTAAGGCCCAGTAACGGTCCAATATTCGACTGTCACATTATCTGAGTCCATACCGATTTCTTCTGGATTCGGCTGTTCTAACGGCCCAATACTAGACCGTTATATGCATGTAACGGCCCAGTTATAGACTGTCACGTCCAGTTAACCCAAGGTTGTAACCCAAGGGTTGATATTTCAAAGTTCCTAGAGGGATTATTGATAGTCTAGCACTTGTCATATTGTTCAAAGATACTTAATTTTAAATTGTGGAAGATAAGGAATGTATTGTTATGCTGTCAAATTGTTTCCATAAGCATAACATTATTTTAAGTCATTCTTGATCTCTCGCATTCTTAATTGAAGCGTTCATTCATTGAATTATTGTTATCATGAACTTATTGAACTTGTTATATTACTGGCCATATTTTATTGCTTGAAACGTGGAAGTAGCTTGATTTATACTTGAAGATGCGGATCGAGTACTGATTGTGTTCAAGGGCTCTATGCTAGTCCCCTCGGCTGATTACCGGAAACATACTATTATAAACCATGGGGTATGATGCTACTGGCGTCGCATTGCGCTGGGAGTATTTTCTCTATAAATAAGTTAAATATCCACGGCTCGTGAAGTGGAAATCCACGGCACGATATATATATACGTACATGACTTTCTAGCTTGTTACATGATATTACACAGAAATTCATGAAGTATTTGCTACTAAGTGAAGAGTAGATTCTTGATTATTACATGATTTTCTAGTATATTCTTGTTCATGAAAGGCCATATCATGTTCTTGTTACATTCTTACGAGTTGATACTTGCTCATTCTATCTTACACTATCTTCTTTGTTACTTTGGTAATCGCATGATTGCTCGCATTCACGTGATTTTACCTTATTCTTTAGAGCTAAAATGATAATTACTTTAATAGTGCCTTCATGTTGATGCGAAGATATCTACTGGACAAGTGTGCTCATTACCTATTTCTAATCTTTTTCAGGAGATGGAAGTGATACGAATTCAGATTCAAGTTATACAAGTAGCGAGTCCGAGAGCGAATGAAAGTCTTATAAAAATGAGAGTGAAGACTTAGGAAGTCAATCTTGTTTAGATCGAGTCTTTGTAATTTTCTTTTTCCTTGAGTCTGATGGATTAATGAAGGTTGAAAAGTCATTGTAATAGAATATTTTGATTATTAATGAAATAAAGTTGGAGTTTGAATAAATTATTGTGCAATTACATTTTTATGTGTGATTATCTTGCGCTCTGATCGTTCTTGCTTGCAAGAGGCTTACCATGCCGGCTGTTCACGTTCCTCGAGTTAGTCTTCCACTGTATTGAAGGCTCGGGGCGTGACACTTTGCATATCATGCATTTCATGCGTCCCTTACAACCATCATATGGCATTCACATGCATTTGCATGTCTTCATTCCTGGGTTTTCGAACCCGTATCTTTCCCGCCTTCCGGAACCTCCGGACCTTCCACATCTTCCACCTCCGAAACTTCCGGACTTATCTTTCCTCCCTTGACATCGCGTCCCATGGTGTTTCCTTCTTTCGAAACTTTCGGATTTATCTTTCATCTCTAGGCATCGCGTCCCATGGTGTTTCCTTCCTCCGAAACCTCCAGACCTCCTTTTTTGGGCGTCACGCCCCCCAATACTTTCACATCCACATCCTCCGGATCTTTCTCCCCTCCTAGGGCATCGCATCCCTTCTTTCGCTATCCCTCCATAACCTCCGGACCCTCCTGACCCTTTTCATCCACTCTTCCTAGGGCATTACATCCCTTCACTTTGTCTTTCTCCAGAGCCTCCGGACCTCATCTATTCCTTCCGATTCATCCTCCTACTTCTCCGGGACATCTCGTCCTTTGTTCTTTTCTTCCTTTTTAATCACCTTTTTCCATGCCTTTTCTCAAGGCATCGCGTCCCTCGGGATTTTCCGCCTTCGAAACATCCAGATTCTTCCTCGTACCATGATTTTCCTCCTTCACTGCTTCCGGACCCTCTAAATCCTCCTCTCTCGATTTATCAATTCCTTCTCTTAATTTCATCTATTCCCGGGTCCGACCCAACTTCTTCCACATCAACTGCTTTGGGCATCTGCCCGTTCTCCCACTGCTTCCGAGGCTTTAGTCCTCACTCTGCACCTTAGTGAGGGAGTTCTAGCCCTCGCCTCTTTTCTTTTCATCCTTATTCGTCTGAGTCAGGTCTGGACACCACTCTTTCTTGTTAAGCCACTTAAAACCTTGGCTTCCAATCCTTTTATCTACCACTTAAGGACAAATCCCATGTTCATCAAGATCGCCTCCAATAGCTGCTGCTTCTACAAGGTTGCAAGGTAATGTTTTGCGTGTGATTTGATTTCATCATTCTCTATGCATGGTTTTAAAATGAAGAGCTTCTTAACATGATTGTGAGTGGTATTTTAGCTCTTTATCCTAGGTTTTTTTATCTTTATTGAATTTTAGAAAAGAGTCTTTAGGCTTGTTATGCAGCACTTTGGTTAATAAGAACCCCGCGCTGGGAGTTCGACATTCTCTCCCTGCTTGTTAAGGGCAACCCTTAGCTGGACACTTCACACACTTCACGGCGTCCTTAGCCGGTTCCTTGGATAATCACCGTTGCTGCTTTGGCCATGCCATGAGTATATCTGAAAGTCTTTTCTCTTCTTTACTCGGTTGCATACAGGAGCAAGAGGTTGACGGATGAGATAACCAACCTTGGTAATCCCCAATACGAGAGAAGTCTAAAATGGGGGCAATCTTGACCCAAAATAAAGTGAATTTTCATGATAAATCTAGCCAAAAAGGGCTATTATAAAAATCAAGTCAAAATTTTGATAAAAGCAAAATTATGAATTATGGTATGACAAGAGTGGCAAAGTCTCCATAGGGAAAACCCTGGTCGTATGCATGTCAATGGTCTAAAAATCAAAGGCACAAAGTCCCGGTGCAACAGACTACCTCTTTGAGGGGAGATACCCTGGAAGGAATTCAAGTCCCGACATCTCCCATCCTGCATAAAACTTATCTCCAATTATTATTCTCTTGTAACTCTAAGATCGAATGTTTCTCGGGTATGGCCTTGGTAGGGGCACCGTTAACCATTGGCAACCGGCTGTAGGGTGCCACTCTTTCTTGTTAAGCCACGTGGGTGCAAAGGGGAGATGGCACACGTGGGTGCCCAAGGGAGGGGTAATCCAAAGAAAAACAAAAGGAGGTCCCACCGTGATCGCCAATTTGTAGATCTAATTAAAAATCCACTAAGAAATAATAAAAAGTATATACAATAAAATGTGGGAAAGGGGAAAAGGGGCATACGCAGATGCAATTTTGGAGGGTGATCGCCAGAGATCGCGGGCCTCAAAGGATATACCAAATAATTAATGGAGGGATCGCGATATAAATACCTTAAGCGCGGGAGATGTGAGTGATTTCCTTCCCTTCCTACTGGCCGGCCGATGGAGGGAGTTCTTCTTTGATTACCCTTGCAAGAAATAACACCAACAAATAAAATAGGAATTAGAAGACCGAGTGTGCAGTATCAATCCCAAATATAAATATAAGCATGAAAAGCATGTGACCGAACACACCTTGTTGGGTGTTACCCCTTTAAACCCCAATGTAATGGGTAGGGAAATTTATGATGATGAATGAAGTATATATAAAAAACGGATAAAGTGTGCAAGTGTTGCACTGTTGGCCTTAACATGGTTGAGAAAAGGAAGGTAAAAATAAGTGAAATATGACGCATGCAGCAGTTAATGCAACAGACGGAAACACAGAGAATATAGAATATAGAGAGGAAAGAAGGAAAGCATGGGTAGTTTTCTTCTTGGCTTTTTGTTATGCATTCGGGAGGGAGTTCTTATTGGATGAAGCCTTTGATGCAGAGAAGCTCCCCCCTTCAGACAAGAAAACGGCAGCACCTCCCCCTGTAAATTAAAAAAATCTCCTTCTCGACAGAGCCACAGGGATTTTTTTATAGAGGGAGAGATGCGGTGGTTTTAATCTGAGAAAGATTAGGGAAATTAATTTTAGTAGGAGATAAACATTGGAAATAATCCCCCCAGTCATGGAAAGCTATTATAGTCCTTTCCGAAGTGAAAAAGGTCTCAAAACAGAGAAAGAATGGGGTTCGGGACGGTTCGAAAATCTGGAGAAAATGACGACCCCTCACGTAGTTGTTATTTGAAATAATGACTTTAAGAGTGTTACTAATTAAAAAATAGGAAAAAAGTCAAAAAGAAATAGCGCCCACCTTCCAGGCGTTATTTGAATAACGCCTAGGTGACAGGCGCTATTTCAAGAAAATTCTCATTTTTTCAAGAAAGGCCATTTCTCATTTCTCATTATTATTTTCTCATTTTTTCGATGGATGTGCATCTAACTGTGCTGATTCTTATTCCTATTTTCTCGTATTTTTCTAACACCCGGAAGGCCACCAAAACACCCTTGAAAGAGGGCTAGAAATATATATTAAAATATTATCAAATGTAATGGACGCCTCCCTGCGCTGTCGTCATTTCCTTTTGTATTTTTTTTATATTTTCTTTAAAATCAAATGACACCCCCCCTCATGCCGTTAATTCCTAGAAAATCTGTAAAAATAGAGAAAAATACCCAAAAAATCCAGAAAATAGGGGGAAATAAGAAAAAGTAGAAAAAAGAGAAAAATCCAAAAAAATGGGAAAAACAACCCAAATAAAGTTAATTTGAGGGTCGAATTGGGACATTATGGCGTAATATGAGATGTGCTCACACTAATGTTAATTTTAGCGTGTCTACAGCGTACCAGGTTGCCCTCGAGGTGGAGCAATTTGAGGCGGAGTTTGCTCCTACCCCATGCTATGGGGTCACATACTCACGTGTGTCTGATCCTTGGACCACGCTTGGTTCCTACACTCAGTGTCCTGTGGCCCGCCCCCAGGAACCCCCTCGCCAAGACCTCGCTGCTCCTAGGTGCCCCCTCCCGCCCTGTCGACTCGACCACCCCTACTTCCTACACCCCCAGTCCGTCTTGTGGATAAGGGTAAGGGGCCGATGTCTAGTGGAACATCCTAAGGCTTTGGGGCACAGGGAGCTTGCTATAGGCATGGTGGGGTTGGCCACTATTCGACCAAGTGTCCCACTCGGGAGTCGCTTGTCATCTCTGATCCCTCTGCCAACGACCCTACACCTGAGCTTGTGTCGATTAGTTACGAGGTTGATCAAGACTTAGCGGAGGAGTTCTTTGATGAACTAATGGAGGGAGAGCCAGTTGAGGTCCCAGGTACCCAGCATCAGGGTGATGTACAGCTGGGTGTAGTTAGGTGCATCCTAACCCAGCCTCAGGTGAGTGACGACTGGCGTCGTACCACCATCTTCCATACATTTTGTAGGATGGGAGGAAAGGCTTGCAAGGTGATCATATATAGTGGGAGTTGCATTAACTCTATCTCTACGGGCACTATTAGGCATCTGGGTTTGACGCCCGTAGATCACCCCGCCCCTTACAGGGTATCTTGGGTGGATTCCACTTCCATCCTGGTCAAGCTGCGATGCCTGGTGCTACTGCAGTTCCAAGCTTACCATGATGAGATTTGGTGTGATGTGTTGCCTATGGAGGTGGGTAGCATTATCCTAGGTAGGCCTTGGTTTTTTGATCGGGGTGCCACCCATCAAGGTCGGTCGAACACTTGCACATTCGACCACGGGGGTCATAGGATCACCCTCCACCCCACTCAGCCGAAGGATCCTTCTGTCCGAGGACCAGTCGGTCCCAGCACTTAGACCCCTCCTAGTCAGGGGACGGTCGGTCCTTCCACCTCATCCTCGGTGCGGGCTACTACCACTTCGACTGCTCCTAGCACAGGAGGCCTCCCACCCCGGAGGTTACTGATGATTAGCCCGCGAGAGATAGAGCAAGAGGTGACCGGGGGTAGCACTGTCCTTGCCGTTGTTGTCCGAGGAGTGGAGGATGTCGCTCCTGGGTCTGATGATGAGCACCCCCCAGAGATAGCTGCAATCCTATGGGAGTTTGCTAATGTCTTCCCGGAAGACCTCCCTGAAGGCCTTCCGCCTATGAGGGATATCCAGCACGAGATCGACCTTGTCCCGGGCTCATCCTTGCCCAACCTTCCCCACTGCAGGATGAGTCCCACGGACCATGCTGAACTTCAAAGGCAGGTCGAGGAGTTGATGAGTCGGGGATCTCTTAGAGACAACAAGAGCCCCTGCGCTGTTCCCGCACTATTGGCCCCGAAGAAGGATGGCACATGGAGGATGTGCATGGATAGCTGTGCGATCAACAAGATCACGGTGAAGTATCGCTTTCCCATTCCCCAATTGGATGACTAGTTAGACATGATGTCGGGAGCCACTATCTTTTCAAAGATAGATCTTGGTAGTGGCTATCACCAGGTGCGGATCAGGCCTGGGGATGAATGGAAGACGGCATTTAAGACCAAGGATGATTTTTATGAGTTGTTGGTTATGCCCTGCGGGCTTTTCAACGCCCCTAGTACCTTCATGCAGTTGATGACCCAGGTTTTACGCCCTATGATAGGGGTCTTCTTGGTCGTCTACATTGATGACATTCTTATCTACAGCCGCACTAGGGAGGACCACTTAGACCACCTTAGACAGGTCTGTGTTGTTTTAAGGCGAGAGAGCTTATTCACCAACCCGAAGGAGTGTGCTTTCATGACTGATTAGATTACCTTCCTTGGGTTCATTGTGTCTAGGGATGGAGTCTCCACTGATCCGGAGAAGATTACGGCCATCAAGGAGTGGCCCGAGCCCCGCACACTCCACGATGTCCGGAGCTTCCATAGCTTAGCGACGTTGTATCACCACTTCATTCGTGGCTCCAGTTCCATCACCACCCCGATCACTGATTGCATTAAGAAGGGGGCATTCGTATGGACTAAGGCTGCAGCCACGACCTTTCAGGACATTAAGGAGCGCATGACCCATGCACCTATCCTTGCATTACTTGATTTTTCTAAGGTGTTTGAGGTCACATGTAACGCTTCTGGAGTGGGTATTGGTGGAGTGTTGAGCTAGGAGTCCCACCCCATTGCATTCTTTAGCGAGAAGCTTAATGATGCCAAACTGCGTTATTCCACTTATGATAAAGAATTTTACGCAGTTGTCCAGGCATTGTGGTATTGGAGGCACTATCTTTTGCACTAGGAGTTTGTCCTCTTTTCTGATCATGAGGCCTTACGATTCCTCCATACCTAGAAGAAGCTGAACGCTCGCCACAGTCGTTGGGTGGAGTATCTCCAGGCGTACACCTTTGTGCTCAAGCATAAGGCAGGGGCAGAGAACAAGGACGCCGATGCGCTGAGTCGGCGGGTGATGATGTTGACCACCATGAGTGTAGAGTTGGTAGGGCTAGAGAGGCTGAAGGATGCTTATGTTGATTGTCCAGATTTCAGTCCGATCTATGCAACCCTTCAGGCCGGTCCCTCACGTGATTATAGTGAGTTTGTGCTACAGGAGGGTCACCTATTCCGAGGTGACAAATTGTGCATCCCATGGACTTCTGTTTGTGACTTTCTTACGTGGGAGATGCACGCGGGAGGTCTTGCTGTCCACTTCGGCCGGAATAAGACCATAGAGGCGGTTGAGCATAGATTCTATTGGCCTACCTTGAAGAGGGATGTCGCTCGCATCGTGGCCCAGTGCCGTACTTGTGCTATGGCCAAGCAAAGGAAGTAGAATACTCGCCTCTATACTCCCCTCCCCATCTCGGATAGTCCATGGCAGGACATTAGCATGGACTTTGTGTTGGGATTGTCCCGCACCCTCCGAAAGCACGACTCCATCTTTGTGGTTGTAGATAGGTTCTCAAAGATGGCATTATTCATTCCATGCTCCAAAACTTCGGATGCCTCTAGAGTTGCCGGCCTATTCTTTTCACATTGTGTCTCCAGGTTCAGACTCCCACGCACTATAGTGTCTGATAGGGATGTGCGCTTTACTAGCTATTTTTGGATAACCCTATGGCACATGATGGGCACCCAATTGAAATTCTCCACTACATATCACCCCCAGATCGATGGTCAGATTGAGGTTATCAATAGGAGTTTGGGGGATCTTCTTAGGTGTCTGGTCCGAGATCGAGTCAGGGATTGGGATTTGGTATTACCCTTAGCAGAGTTTGCCTACAACAATTCGATCAACAGGTCTACAGGTATGAGCCCCTTTGAGATTGTCACTGGCCGTAGGCCTAGGAAGCCCATAGACCTAGTTCCCTCTCCCATCCAGTCCCGTGTGTCTGAGTCAGCCAAGTCCTTTGCCGATCATATTAGACAAGTGCATGAGCATGTGCGTCATCACATTGAGTCCAACAACGCACGAAACAAAGAATTGGCTGAAGCCCACAGGCACCACCGTGAGTTTCAGGAGGGCGATTATCTCACGATCAGGGTCAGAGCTGAACGGTTTCCCTCGGGAGCCATAAAGAAGTTGCACGCTCGTGATGCCGGTCCCTTACGGGTAGTGAGACGAGTCGGATCAAATGCATATGTTGTGGACTTGCCAGAGGATTATGTGTGAGACCCCAGATAATTAATAAGGAATAAAATATTCCAAACGAATAAAAATAATTGATATATATGATTAGAGGTACTTAATAAACGTAAAACCATCCAAGAGAAATACATAAAATTAGGCCAAAAAGAAATAACGCCCTTCCCTAAGGCGCTAATTAAATAACGCCCTCACTTAAGGCGTTAGTTGTATAAATAACGCCCTGATCATGGGCGCTAATTCATACCAAGAAAAAAATAGAAATTTAGCGCCAAAATATGGAAAATGTAAAAGACGACCCAAGTTAAGGCGTCATTTTATAAAAACAAGCCCTCTGGTGAGGGCGCTACTTAATGAAAAGACGCTCTTGTCTCAGACGTCTCTTTCCCCGAAAGTTAAATTAAGGCATGCTCGTTCGCTGCATGGCCTGTGTTAGGGTTCTCCGATGCAAATGGGAGCAGGCGGCTGCTATCTTGGAAGGGGT
Source organism: Amorphophallus konjac (assembly GCA_022559845.1). NCBI lineage: Eukaryota > Viridiplantae > Streptophyta > Magnoliopsida > Alismatales > Araceae > Amorphophallus > Amorphophallus konjac. The sequence goes on from CM040124.1 coordinate 244,168,155, forward strand.
GAGGTCCATGCATAGTAGGTTTAAAACCTTACCAATCTTGATCAAAAATCCCTTCCGTATCTGAGCATTTGAATCCCCCAGAACCCACACAACCCTATAAAACTACGTCTCCGTCGATCGTAGCAACGTTACTGCTGCATCGACGCCATCATGCTGCTGCGAATGCAAGTGAGGAAGGCTTCTTCCTCTTCTTCCTGTTGACTGCAACGTGAAGGGGAGCTCCCCCTTCTTCATTCTTCTTCCTGCTGACGAACGTGTGAAGGCGTTCCTCTGCTTCCCCCGTCATCCTGCTGAGGCCTGCACTAGACCACGGGCATTCATCGTCATCATTTTCTTCGTCCAGTGAACCACGAAGTGCATTCTTCATCCTGTTGTTGTTTGAGACAGACCAACGTAAAAGCTTCAGACCTTCATCCTGTTCACCAGATCATCCACAGAGGTAGGTTATCTCAAGTCTCGTAGCCCAAACAAGCATAAATCATGATCATATTGTAGGTTTTCTCAAGAAGCGTAGCCCAAACTAGCATAGATTATGTAATAATACCATCCATGATCTCATGCATATAGTCTTATTGCGTTTTCAAAGGTTCTGTAAGATTTTAAAAGAAGCGACCCAGCCCAGGGCGCTAATTCAAGATCTGACGCCCTGCCCCGGAGTCGTCAATTCTTTGAAATTATTAAATACTCATGTTTAAAAATTTTATATCTATGAAACCATGAATCCAATCTAATGCATGATTATACCCCTTGAATCCTGCTATTTTTCTTGTCCTGACCATGTAACTTGTTGTCCCAAAAATTGTATTATCTGGAAATTTTCACTGTTCATGTTAAATCTTAGATGAACTTGAATTAACGACCTGATACAGGCCGTCTCTTATAGAACTGACGCCCCACCAAAGGGCGCTAATTTAAAAGTAACGCCCCTATCCAAGGCGTGTTTTTGTTAAACTTCCAGAATATAGAAATTCCTGTAAAATAAAATTATATAATGGATGACCCCTGTATTAGTAGTCAAATTATAAATAAATGCCCCTGTAAAAGGCGTTAATTGGATAAGTAATGACTTAGATTAAGTCGCTAATTTCCTGTGTAATTATTTCATGCTACTTTCTTTGAACCGAGGGTTTTCTATATCTATATATACATACACACACACACACACACACACACACACACACACACACACACACATATATATATATATATATATATATATATATATATATATATATATATATATATCGGCACTATGTTCCATTCCGTGAATATAGTCCCATGTTTCACGATGGTTATCGCATTACCCCTCAATTCTCGGTGACCTACAAGCTCTCCATTAGACATTCCGTTCCCTTGGACTAGCAAGTTAGTCATAGAGACCTCCGTAAGACTCCTCGAGCCTTGGATTCCCTCAAGGCCGACTGAGCAGGTTGTACCATAAAAACCCTTTACACTATTTTGTCATGTCACTCTTTAGAAACATGGTATACCGGCCCTCATGATATGCTATGTGGATATCATGAGTATATTCTTAATGGAATGTGGACATCATATCATTGATATGCTGTTCTTGTGGACCTCAATTCTATATCAAATGGGTGACCATCCATGTATATGGATACCTATTTGTTATGGTACCCAATTTGGGAACTAAATCTACCCAGTTTTATCGACACTCATGATTATACCGTCATTATCAATTTTTTTTGAACTCTAAAAGCTATTTCCTTGAATTCCGTGGAACCTATCCACAAATCTATCTTGATATCTTACATGAGTTTGTTCTTGGAATTCCATGGCTATACATAAAGTGGTTGTCTAGATATTACATGTAACAATGTCAGCACATATAGGGCCCGATCTGGTCCTGGGAGGAGCACCCGAAAGTACTTGTGCCCATGGGAGTTATATTGATCACGGTGTGACATTGCACCGAAGTACTTGCTTGAATCTATGACATCTCCACTATATCTCTATCTCTCTCTCGCGTGCTTGACTTGATTAACTTGACATGACTTGCATGGCCCGGAATGGGCAAAGTACTTGCTTGTTAATAGCCATTATTTCACGACATGAAAGACTTTGTTGATGTACTTGGTACTCATTCAAATACTTGAATACTTGAAATTCCCTATCTTGGATCAACAGCATATGTTATTTCCTCTCGTTATCCTGTTCAATTCCATAACATTTTATTTTACATGTTTTACATATAGACTTGCATTTTCATTTGAAAAAGTTAAATACTTAAACCAATTGCTAGTTCTTGAGATATAATTCCTACTGAGCGTTCGCTCATCAAGTTCTTGTCCCCCAAACTTTTCAGGTAATACGGACCATGACTCGGACTCGGATGGGCAGGAGCAAGAGTGACGAGCATAGAATCTGCAAGCATCGTGCTACTACCACTTATCGTGTTTTGTCGTCCTTAGTTTATTCTTAGGAGTCTTGTCGTTGTATATGGTGTTATGTCAATGTGTTGTAATAGTTAAGGCTCATGGGCCTGGTTCGTATTGTTAAGTCTTGGAGTATGTGACTTTATTTATGGGTTTGTTATTATCACTGGTATCGGTATTTGATTATGTTTCAAAAGCTCATCTTATTGCGCACTCTATTTTGATTTCAAAATTCTACTTGCTCTGATTGACATGATTGATATAAACTCGTCGCGTTCTCCCCGGTTCCTTCCACGCTCAGGGCGTGACAGTTTTTGTGGTATCAAAGCCTAGGATTTCAAGTCCTAGGAAACCCAAGTCCAAGGATAGGTCTATCCCAAACTGTGAGGATGGGTAGTGCCGTGGGTATAAGTCCTCGTAGGGCATCCGACTACAAATTTCAACATGAAACTAATTAAGGTTCACTACCTGTAGGACTATGGCTGCTGAACGCGCACAATGGCGTGAAATGCAATGAACTGTTCAGGGCCTGACCTAGGCCTTGCAACAGGTGGCTCAAGGTGGGGCACACCATGGAGCTGGCGACCTCCATCGGAGTTTTAGGAACCTCAACCCTCCGAGGTTCGCAGGATCATCAAACCCTGAGGATGCAGAGAATTGGATAAAAGAGATCGAACGGATCTTCTGCGTCATGCAATGCGCAGATGATGAAAGGGTGCTTCTAGCCACGTGCCAACTGGAACGGGACGCTCGTGCTTGGTGGGAGTCTGTTGAGGCCACCTTACCCGAAAATCATGTTACTTGGGTCGAATTTGTCAAGCACTTCAATAGTAAGTATTTCTCCGATCGTGTTCAAGAGAAAAAGGCCGCAGAATTTGTCGCCTTCAAGCAACGATCCCTCTCGGTAGTTGATTATGAAGCCCAGTTCTCCCGATTATCTAGATATGCACCACATTTAGTGTGCACTGAAAAGATGAAAGCAAGGAGGTTCTTGAATGGGTTACGACCCCAGTATATCACCCAACTCGCTCCCTTGGATATCCAAGTATACTCAGAGATGGTACGTCGTACCCAGTTGCTAGAAGACGCCACGGAACTGTCCGACAAAATCCGTGGTAAGGATAAAAGGGAGAATGTTACAAGCCCGAACACTTTTAAACCGTCTTTTAAGAAGCGGACCAATAATGGAGGCGAACCCTCCAAAGAGAAGAAATTCAAGAAGGGCAACAACAAACCTTTCTCCATCACGGCGCCGCCTAAGGAGAATTGTAAATATTGCGACAAGCCGGGTCATCAGGCTGCGGAATGCTGGAGAAGGCTTGGAGCATGCCTTCGTTGTGGGAGTAAAGAACACCGTATTCCCGATTGTCAGATGATGAACGAGCAAAGTGAGCCGGAGACAAAGGAAGAGAAGCGTCCGGCAAAGAAGCAAGGATGTTTACAAGCTCTCCAAGAGACGGAACCAACCGAGGGTGGGTTGGTGGAAGGTATTTTGACTGTCTGCTCTAAATCTGCTCAAGTACTGTTTGATACTGGCGCCACACATTCTTTTGTTTCAAAGAAATTTGTTGCTTCATTCTCTATGGAACCCGAATGGATAGACTTGGTAATTTCTACCCCGTTAGGGAATGAGTCTGATGTCACTTTCCATTACCCAAACTGCAAGGTTATAGTTAAAGGTCACAACTTACCTGCAGATTTAATATGCTTAGACTTAAAGGAGTACGATGTAATTTTAGGGGCCGATTGGCTATCCACCCACCGGGCAACTGTAGACTGCCGAAATGGAAAAGTAACTTTTGTGGATTACTCGGAGTTAACTTACGTTACTCCCCGGAAGAGATCACCAGTCATCTCTGCTCTTCGAACCCATAAACTTATCAAGAAAGGATGCGAGGTATTCTTAGCATTTGTAACTGCCACAGAGGCTAAGGTAGCTAGACTAGAAGATATTCTAGTGGTTCGGGAGTTCTCCGATGTTTTCCCTGAAGATTTGCCTGGTTTGCCACCAGAGAGAGAGGTCTCGTTCACTATAGACCTTGTTCCGGGTGCCGGACCTGTTTCCAAAGCACCCTACAGAATGTCCCCCGCAGAATTAAAAGAATTGTAGGAGCAGCTTATGGAGCTATTGAAGAAAGGATTTATTAGACCAAGTACTTCCCCATGGGGAGCACCAGTGTTGTTCGTCAAGAAGGATGGATCGATGAGGCTGTGCATCGATTATCGGCAGCTGAACCACCTCACTATCAAGAATAAATATCCACTACCGACGATTGATGAACTCTTTGATCAGATTTCTGGAGCAAAGTATTTCTCAAAAATTGACCTTCGATCAGGTTATCACCAATTGAGGATCAAGGATGAGGATATTCACAAAACTGCATTCTGAAGCAGGTACGGGCATTATGAATTTACTGTTATGCCTTTTGGATTAACAAATGCCCCTGCAGCTTTTATGCAGCTTATGAATTCCATCTTTAGATCACATCTGGACAAATTTATTGTGGTTTTTATCGATGATATCTTGATATATTCAAAGTCTGAAGAGGAGCATGAAGTGCAGTTAAGAATAGCATTGCAGATATTGAGGGATAATCAATTATATGCCAAATTTAGCAAATGCGAGTTTTGGCTGGAAGAAGTGTCCTTCTTAGGACACGTAATTTCAAAGGATGGAATCTCAGTGGACCCCGCAAAAGTCGAAGCGGTGAAGAATTGGGAACAACCGACTAATGCAACAGAAATCAGGAGTTTCCTTGGTCTTGCTGGTTATTACCGGCGTTTTATTAAAAACTTCTCGCAGATTGCAGTACCACTCACCAAGCTGACTCGCAAGGAAGTGCCATATGAGTGGAATGAGGAATGTGAACAAAGTTTCCAAACGTTGAAGGACCATTTGACCATTGCTCCAGTCTTGGCCCTTCCTATTGAAGGAGAGAAGTATGAGGTATATACCGATGCTTCCGGTATTGGCCTCGGTTGTGTGTTAATGCAACAGGGAAGAGTTATTGCATACTCTTCTAGGCAGTTGAAGAAGCATGAGGAAAACTACCCGGTGCATGACTTGGAGTTGGCCGCGGTAGTATTTGCACTAAAGATCTGGAGACACTATCTTTACGGAGAACAATTCACGGTATTCTCCGATCATAAGAGCCTCAAATATCTATTCTCTCAGAAGGAGCTTAATATGAGGCAACGTCGATGGCTGGAATATTTAAAGGACTTTGATTTCACTATTCAATATCACCCCGGTAAAGGGAATTCGGTAGCTGATGCCTTGAGTCGAAAGTCGAGAACCCTTATAGCCAGCTGTATGATACGGGAATGGAAACTATTAGAGGAATTCTCTAGATTAAATATAAGCACGGACCAGAAAGATGGGTGTATTACAATCTCTCACATGAGTGTGCATCCAGATTTGCTATCCGAAATCAAAAAGTTACAAGATGAAGATCCTGGAATGATTGAAATCAGGGAGAAACTGGATCAAAGGACCGAATTCAGGCTGGCAGTTGATGGAAGACTAATGTTTCAGGAAAGGACATGTGTCCCGGACTGTCCTGAGTTGAAAAGGAAGATTCTAGATGAAGCTCACCGCACTAGGTATACCATTCATCCTGGAGCAACTAAGATGTACAAAGATCTAAAAAGAACTTTCTGGTGGCCGAACATGAAGAGGGAGGTAGCAGACTTTGTGTCTCGCTGTCTCACGTGCCAACAAGTGAAAGCGGAACACCAAAGGCCCGCCGAAAAGTTACACCCCCTTGATATTCCCAAATGGAAATGGGAAGAAATTGGTATGGATTTCATCATGGGATTGCCTAAATCTAGAGGCGGACATGATGGTATTTGGGTAATCATCGACCGACTGACCAAGTCGGCGCATTTCTTGCCCATTAAAAGTCGATGGTCGGTTGATGTTTTGGCCGCATTATATATTAAGGAGATCGTGAGATTGCATGGAGTCCCAACATCAATCGTGTCTGACCGAGACCCTCGCTTCACTTCTCATTTCTGGAAGGGTCTACAACACTCTTTGGGGACGAAGCTCAACTTCAGTACTGCTTTCCATCTCCAGACCGACGGTCAGACCGAGAGAACAAACCAAATAGTTGAAGACATGCTACGGGCTTGTATTATTGACTTTGGCGGAGGCTGGCATGATCATTTGCCCCTAGCCGAGTTTGCATACAACAATAGTTACCAAGCCAGTATACAGATGGCTCCATTTGAAGCCTTGTACGGCAGGAGTTGCCGATCTCCTATATGCTGGGATGAGGTTGGCGAGAAGCAACTACTAGGGCCTGATATGGTAAGAAATACAACAGAGAAGGTTGAACTTATCCGAGAAAGACTCAAAGTAGCACAATCCTAACAGAAATCTTATGCAGATAATAGAAGAAGGGAATTAGAGTTCCAAGTCGGAGACCATGTTTATCTCAATGTCTCACCCGGTCGAGGAATAAGGAGGTTCGGAGTTAAAGGCAAGCTCACACCAAGATTCATTGGTCCATTCGAAATATTGGCAAGAGTGGGCGAGGTAGCCTATCGTCTTGCTTTGCCTCCTCAATTGTCGGAAGTGCACAATGTGTTCCACATTTCCGTGCTGAAGAAGTATGTACACGACCCTTTCCACATTATTGATCACAGTAATTTGGTAATTCAGAGGGACTTCACATACGAACAGAACCCAATGAAGATTCTTGATCGAGAGGTACGAGTCTTAAGAAACAAGACCATTGATCGAGGAGGGAATTTCATTAAGTAGACCCCAGATAATTAATAAGGAATAAAATATTCCAAACGAATAAAAATAATTGATATATATGATTAGAGGTACTTAATAAACGTAAAACCATCCAAGAGAAATACATAAAATTGGGCCAAAAAGAAATAACGCCCTTCCTTAAGGCGCTATTTAAATAACGCCCTCACTTAAGGCGTTAGTTGTATAAATAACGCCCTGATCATGGGCGCTAATTCATACCAAGAAAAAAAATAGAAATTTAGCGCCAAAATATGGAAAATGTAAAAGACGACCCTAGTTAAGGCGTCATTTTATAAAAACACGCCCTCTAGTGAGGGCGCTACTTAATGAAAAGACGCTCTTGTCTCAGACGTCTCTTTCCCCGAAAGTTAAATTAAGGCATGCTCGTTCGCTGCATGGCCTGTGTTAGGGTTCTCCGATGCAAATGGGAGCAGGCGGCTGCTATCTTGGAAGGGGTGAGGTCCATGCATAGTAGGTTTAAAACCTTAACAATCTTGATCAAAAATCCCTTCCGTATCTGAGCATTTGAATCCCCCAGAACCCACAAAACCCTATAAAACTACGTCTCCGTCGATCGTAGCAACGTTACTGCTGCATCGACGCCATCCTGCTGCTGCGAATGCAAGTGAGGAAGGCTTCTTCCTCTTCTTCCTGTTGACTGCAACGTGAAGGGGAGCTCCCTCTTCTTCATTCTTCTTCCTGCTGACGAACGTGTGAAGGCGTTCCTCTACTTCCCCCGTCATCCTGCTGAGGCCTGCACTAGACCACGGGCATTCATCGTCATCATTTTCTTCCTCCGGTGAACCACGAAGTGCATTCTTCATCCTGCTGTTGTTTGAGACAGACCAACGTAAAAGCTTCAGACCTTCATCTTGTTCACCAGATTATCCACAGAGGTAGGTTATCTCAAGTCTCGTAGCCCAAACAAGCATAAATCATGATCATATTGTAGGTTTTCTCAAGAAACGTAGCCCAAACTAGCATAGATTATGTAATAATATCATCCATGATCTCATGCATATAGTCTTATTGCGTTTTCAAAGGTTCTGTAAGATTTTAAAAGAAGCGACCCAGCCCAGGGCGCTAATTCAAGATCTGACGCCCTGCCCAGGAGTCGTCAATTCTTTGAAATTATTAAATACTCATGTTTAAAAATTTTATATCTATGAAACCATGAATCCAATCTAATGCATGATTATACCCCTTGAATCCTGCTATTTTTCTTATCCTGACCATGTAACTTGTTGTCCCAAAAATTGTATTATCTGGAAATTTTCACTGTTCATGTTAAATCTTGGATGAACTTGAATTAACGACCTGATACAGGCCGTCTCTTATAGAACTGACGCCCCACCAAAGGGCGCTAATTTAAAAGTAACGCCCATGTCCAAGGCGCGTTTTTGTTAAAATTCCAGAATATTGAAATTCCTGCAAAATAGAATTATATAATGGACGACCCCTGTATAAGTCGTCAAATTATAAATAAACGCCCCTGTAAAAGGCGTTAATTGGATAAGTAATGACTTAGATTAAGTCGCTAATTTCCTGTGTAATTATTTCATGCTGCTTTCTGTGAACCGAAGGTTTTCTATATCTACACACACACACACACACACACACACACACACACACACACACACACACACACATATATATATATATCGGCACTATGTTCCATTCCGTGAATATAGTCCCATGTTTCACGATGGTTATCGCATTACCCCTTAATTCTCGGTGACCTACAAGCTCTCCATTGGACATTCCGTTCCTTTGGACTAGCAAGTTAGTCATAGAGACCTCCGTAAGACTCCTCGAGCCTTGGATTCCCTCAAGGCCGACTGAGCAGGTTGTACCATAAAAACCCTTTACACTATTTTGCCATGTCACTCTTTAGAAACATGGTATACCGGCCCTCATGATATGCTATGTGGATATCATGAGTATATTCTTAATGGAATGTGGACATCATATCATTGATATGCTGTTCTTGTGGACCTCAATTCTATATCAAATGGGTGACCATCCATGTATATGGATACCTATTTGTTATGGTACCCAATTTGGGAACTAAATCTACCCAGTTTTATCGACACTCATGATTATACCGTCATTATCGATTTTTTTTTAACTCTAAAAGCTATTTCCTTGAATTCCGTGGAACCTATCCACAAATCTATCTTGATATCTTACATGAGTTTGTTCTTGGAATTCCATGGCTATACATAAAGTGGTTGTCTAGATATTGCATGTAACAATGTCAGCGCATATAGGGCCCGATCTGGTCCTGGGAGGAGCACCCGAAATTACTTGTACCCATGGGAGTTATATTGATCACGGTGTGACATTGCACCGAAGTACTTGCTTGAATCTACGACATCTCCACTATATATCTATCTCTCTCTCGCGTGCTTGACTTGATTAACTTGACATGACTTGCGTGGCCCGGAATGGGCAAAGTTCTTCCTTGTTAATAGCCATTATTTCACGACATGAAAGACTTTGTTGATATACATAGTACTCATTCAAATACTTGAATACTTGAAATTCCCTATCTTGGATCAACAGCATATGTTATTTCCTCTCGTTATCCTGTTCAATTCCATAACATTTTATTTTACATGTTTTACATATAGACTTGCATTTTCATTTGAAAAAGTTAAATACTTAAACCAATTGCTAGTTCTTGAGATATAATTCCTACTGAGCGTTCGCTCATCAAGTTCTTGTCCCCCAAACTTTTCAGGTAATACAGACCATGACTCGGACTCGGATGGGCAGGAGCAAGAGTGACGAGCGTAGAATCTGCAAGTGTCGTGCTACTACCACTTATCGTGTCTTGTCGTCCTTAGTTTATTCGTAGGAGTCTTGTCATTGGATATGGTGTTATGTTAATGTGTTGTAATAGTTAAGGCTCATGGGCCTGGTTCGTATTGTTAAGTCTTGGAGTATGTGACTTTATTTATGGGTTTGTTATTATCACTGGTATCGGTGTTTGATTATGTTTTAAAAGCTCATCTTATTGCGCACTCTATTTTGATGTCAAAATTCTACTTGCTCTGATTGACATGATTGATATAAACTCGTCGCGTTCTCCCGGGTTCCTTCTGCGCTCGGGGCTTGACATTATGGGATCAGGTCCACTTTCACTATCTCGGATCTCGTCGCTTATAGGGACCCAGTGGTGATACCCAGTGAGCCCTTTGAGCCATCTCCACCCATTGTGAGTGACACCACCCTAGAGTGTCCACCTCAAGCCTTGTTACCTCAGCAGTGAGAGCAGATAGAATGTATACTGGATGAGCATGTAATGACTACTCGAGGCGGGGTGTATTAGCGCTATTTGGTGCGTTGGAGGGGACGACCCGCGTCCGATGACACTTTGATCACCCGAGAGGAGCTACAGAGACAGATCCAGATCTATTGGATCGATACCAGAGCGACCTGAACCCTTACTCAACGGGGTCGAGCTTCTCTCACCCAGGGAGAATTGGTGAGGACACCAGCGCCTGAGTACGGCTCGACTCAGCGAGCCGCCGTGATGAGGACATCTCACGACACCCCCTCTGGCTCGGGTCGCCTGCACACTCTTGATATGGGTTGACTATGATCTACACATGTTATCTTCATTTTCTAAGTCTCATCTTATGTAATTTCATTTTTTATTGAGTCCTATCTTATGTATTTTCCTTTATTGAGTCATGTTGTTCTAGTCCATTTCTCTTGTTATGCTTAATTGGGCCTTAGTACCTTAGCTTTGGGCCTAATAGATTGAGTCTAGGACATGTTGGATCTTTTATCTTATTGCCAGGGTTATTTTGGTCATGTAAAGAGTGGTTGCCTATAAATAGGCCCCATCTCTCCCCATGTAATCACTTTTGCATGAATATTGAAAAAAGCATCTTTCCAATCCCTCTATACTTCTCATTATCTAGTTCTCTCTCTCTCTCCTTCTCTCTCCCACAAGGGGGGCTGCGCCCCATTCTCTCTCTCCCCTCTCCCACCTGCCTCTTAACTCCCCTCCCCTCATTCAATCACCTCCCAAACCACCCACCACCCCATTAACTCCACCCTTGTTCCAAGAAAGCTTCCACCAATCTCTACTCCACCCTCCAACCACCACCTACCTCATTCCCTTCCCCAAGCACCCTTCTACCTCCCCAAGGCTGAAGGGGCTCCTCCCAAGACCCCAAATTTGAAATTCCCTCCCTTTGGGCTGTGCCCTTTCATCTCCCCCACCCCCTAATCACCCTAGTTCGCCCCCCACATCCCCACACCCAAGCCAAGTTCGCCCCCCTCCCCTTTGCCCTCCCTTTGCTCACCAAGGCTCCACCCTCCCCTCCACTCCACTCACAACCCTCTCTAGCCCCATTTCGCCCTCCCCCACCTTCATCTCCATAGCCCTCACCATCCCTAACACACCCCATCTCCTTACCACAGCCACTAATCATCCCCCCCCACTCCATAGTCTCTTGGCCATCCCCTCCCCACACCCTCTTCTTCACTATCTTCTTTCTCTGTTGTAGGCAGCAGAGTTGCAGTGATTTGTAGAGGCAGCCACGAACTCCCCTCGAGGATCCAGGTGGCCAATCTTATATTGCTGGAAACGTCGTCGAGTCAGCTACGCAACGAAGGTGGTCCCGCTGGCATCCAAGTTTGGAGCTGTTCGGAAGAGAGGATCTCGTCCAACTGCGCATTCTGCCCCAGACTGAACACCAGAAGATGATTCCAGAGACTGCCCCGACCACTCTCGTGAAGATCTGAAGGCATGGTTTGACCGGGCGTTTCTTCGACAAGTCGGCTTTTAGAATCAAGAAGCGGAGCCCCTTTTGACTTCCAGAGCTAAGTTTTCTCATTTTCTTCCCCCGGGCGCGCAGCTCTGCTTCCTATCAGTCTTCTCCGACCCCCTGTCACTGTTTGAGCTCGTACAGCCTACTCCGACATCATCTGAAGTTCCAGTGACCCTCATTTCGAAGAGGGCTTGTCAACGGTTCTTTCAGTACCAGCCACACCCCAATTGGATCTCTAGAGAGCCCGTGGCACCTTCTTCTTCCCACTGTTGTGAACCTGGATCAGTCAGAGCAGCAGAACTGCCTCTCTGTTCGGGTGTTGGTCACGGCTAGCACCGGCGTTCAGAGAATTCAGTAAAATTCTGGCTTCATCCCCACTGGTGTCGCCTTCATTAAAAATCTGGAGTGGTCACAGCGTCCAGATAAGCGGGTGACTGTCCAGAAGCACAGAGGGTGGCAGATTCGGCATCGGCTTCATTTGTTTATGTTTAGTTCACTTTCTTCCCTCCCCGCTTGGCCGGCTGAAGGCCCCTCCCTATGTGGAGGTAGTTTTGGTTGTAATAAGTTAACCCCCACCCCAAGAACCCCCTCCTACGAGAGGAGTAGTGTTGTACTTCTTTTAAATTTCAGGTCAAGCGTCATCGCCGCAGCGTTTGGGTGTATACCCACGCTTCCCGGCGCACCCTCATCTCCGAGCGGCATCGGTGTTTTCACACTGATAAGGTGAGCATCTGATACTACCCTTGAATGCCTCTACTTTGCAAATTTAGTATTTCTTCACATGCCCGTCGGACGGTGAGAAGAGAGCTCGATCTTGTATGCTATTTTGAGTGTGTCCACCGCGGACCGTGAGTGAGTGCCACCCAAACCCCGCCCCTGAGGGCCAGCCACCCACAAAGTTTGGTAACCTAGACCCTTAGGGGTCAGCCTAAGCCCACTGGGACTTTAGAATCGATTGGGCTCCCCCTCGGACCCTTGCCATCATCCCCGGTCACCATCGGGAGATCACGTGCGCCATGCGAGTGAGCCGCTAGTGTAAGTTCGTTAACAACTCTTATATGCTTGCGGGTCTAGGTCCTAGGCTCATCAACTCATACTTAGTCAACCTTGGGCTATTTCACATCAAGTGGTATCAGAGCAAGTTCACAACTTGTCTCTACCAAGTTGGTCCTAGGGCATATTTATGCATTTAGAGTCCTCGGTTGCATCTCTTTGTCCACTAGCATGGCCACCTCTTACCGACCTTACCAATCGGCCCTCTCCATAAGTCCAAACCACCAAAGGATGCCTACCCCTAACACACATGACCTCCCTGGCCATGTCAACTACCTCATGAAGGCCTTGACCTATGCCAATGAGCGGCTTGATAACATATCGGGTCGACTCAACCAACTTGGAGAAAATGGGCCCGCCCCAAGGACGGACGATAGAAGGACATGTCCCCCACCTCCCACTTTGATGGAACTCATCTTAATGACTATTTAGATTGGGAGGCATTAATGGACCATTACTTTGAGAGGAATCCCATGTCCGAGGATAGGAAGGTTCGATGTGCAAAAATGCAACTAACCAAAAGGGCTCAAACTCACTGGTTGAAAATTGAAGGCTTAAGGGTAATTAGAAGGGAAGCTCCCCTCACAATATGGGGGGACATGAAGGAACAACTTAAGGCTAGATATATTTTTCCCTCCCATTCCAAACACCAAGTCCCAAAGAGCATTTCAATTCCTTCATTTCCCCTTGGTCAACCAAAGACCCTAATCACGCATTCCCCACCATTTCCCACCTCTCCTACTCCAACCACAATATCTACATCCTACATCCAAGTCCTCATCACAACCATATGTCCACATACCCAATTGGACCCCATGTCCACCCCTCCACCTAGGCCCATAATGGCCACCACCCCCAAACCCAAATCCCCTCACCAAACCCGTACCCTACAAGCCCCCTTGGCCACCACCGCAACATCACCATCGTCCCCAAAAAGGGACACATCTCCCAAAATCAATCAACCCAAATCTCCTCACCCAACCCACCTTCCACTTCCCACCCCAATCCTACCCCAATTTAGGCCTCCACTACTTCCACTCCCATTTCCAACCCACGTCCGACCTTGCTCACCTCCTCGGGTGCGCCATGCATCGACTATCACCAACCGACCCACCACAGACCTTCCTACCCCATTGGCCTTAGGAGTTGCAACCCACACACCCACCCAAGTGGAGAGGGATACCAATCCGGATCCACCTCCCAAAATAGAGGAAATCCAAGGGCCACACAACTCACCCACCACTCCTAACCTAGCTCCTCAAGAGCTACACACCCTTCCCCATGACACCATCACCATAGATGAGTCCATACTCCAATGGCTCAAGCGAGGCCTCACCATTCCTAGTTCACAACCAAGCCACCTACCCATGGGACATCAATCCCAAATCATTCCCACTCAACCTCATGTCACTTATAAAACCTCCTATTGCGTGGAAGATTTGGGAGACTTAGTGGCCTACCTACATTGGCAAGTCCACTTGACCGATATGCTAGCCATGAGGTCGTCGGAGCCTAGCACCATTAGCTTAGCTTACCCCACCGTTGGCTCCATCACTTCCATCTACACCAATGGCCAATTTACGAGTGAGATCATACTCTTTCTTCCCATGGAGGAGGAACCCATCCTAGTCTACTCCCCAACCGTTGAGATCCCAAGTGCTTTGATTGGCCAACCCATTAGCAACCTTGGCCCAATTATTTTGGAGGAGGATGACTCACCATTTGAGGTCCTTGAGAACATGGAGTACCCCTACCTAGGTAACCCTTACCATGATCCCTTTAACCCCTTCCTAAGGGAGCCTAGATCTCCATGTAACCCACTCCCCCTATTCACCACCCACCTTACCCTACCCATATCGCCCATGTTGACCCAAACTCCTCCCTTCCTAGAATCGAGTTACACCATGAGAGCCTTGTACTTAGGCAACAAACACCTTGGGATTGATGAAGTGCCCCACCACATAACCACCTTCCTAGATCCCTTCGACCCATTCACATGGACGTTCAAAAGTCATCCCACATCTATGCACATGGGAGTCACCTTTGGGATAAACATGCATGTGTCTAGGCTTACCACACCATTTGACATGATTCATAAGTCGGGTACATTCATTCACATCACCCACATGTCAAGTAGGAAGCATAAGTGGACCGTATTCAGATGTATTGGCCCACCTTCATTCATCATGAGTCTTAAGCATGAGAGGTTCATCTATGGATGTCCCGGCCCTCCTAAGACTGTCACAGTCTTCATGGCATCAAAGTGTGACCGGTCTACATTTGGCTGCCCAGGTCCACCTTTGCACACCATACTTTTCACACCAACATCGCCTCATAGTGCATGTCATACGCATTCTCGCAAGCATATAGGAAAGAGCAATGAGGCTTACAAAAGGCAGGCAGATGCTTGACGGTGCCACTACGAGTTCCAAGTGGGAGACTCGGTGATGGTGAGGACGGAGCGGCTCCTTCCGGGGCCTGCCTCCAAGTTGAGGGCACGGGGTTCGGGACCCTTTCAAGTTCTGAGATGACTTGGCAGTAATGCTTATGAGCTAGACCTACCTGAGGGTTTTGGGGTACACCCTACCTTTAATGTGGTGGACCTGGTACCCTACAAGGGCCCCGCGGTGGGACCCAGTGAGGAGCTCGAGCCTTTACCCCCCCTTGAGAGAGACACTCCCGGTGGGACTCCACTTCCTAGCTTGAGAGACCGACGAGAGCAGGTAGAGGTAATACTGGATGAGCAAAGTACAATTACTAGGCACAAGGTGTATCAGCACTACCTGGTTAGGTGGAAGAACCGTCCCCCGATAATGGATACTTGGGTGAGTCGGGAGGACCTGCTGCGCTTGGACCCCGACATTCTGGACCATTACTACAGCCAGGCAGACCCATACTCGACGGGGTCAAGTTCTCCCCACCCCCGGGGATTTGATGAGGACATCTGACGACACTCCCTCTGGCTCGGGTCGCCTGCACACTCTTGATATGGGTTGACTATGATCTACACATGTTATCTTCATTTTCTAAGTCTCATCTTATGTATTTTCATTTTTTATTGAGTCCTATCTTATGTATTTTCCTTTATTGAGTCATGTTGTTCTAGTCCATTTCTCTTGTTATGCTTAATTGGGCCTTAGTACTTAGCTTTGGGCCTAATAGATTGAGTCTAGTACATGTTGGGTCTTTTGTCTTATTGTCAGGGTTATTTTGGTCATGTAAAGAGTGGTTGCCTATAAATAGGCCCCATCTCTTCCCATGCAATCACTTTTGCATGAATATTGAAAAAAACATCTTTCCAATCCCTCTATACTTCTCATTGTCTAGTTCTCTCTCTCTCTCCTTCTCTCTCCCATAAGGGGGGCTGCGCCCCATTCTCTCTCTCCCCTCTCCCACCTGCCCCTTAACTCCCCTCCCCTCATTCAATCACCTCCCCAACCACCCACCACCCCATTAACTCCACCCTTGTTCCAAGAAAGCTTCCACCAATCTCTACTCCACCCTCCAACCACCACCTACCTCATTCCCTTCCCCAAGCACCCTTCTACCTCTCCAAGGCTGAAGGGGCTCCTCCCAAGACCCCAAATTTGAAATTCCCTCCCTTTGGGTTGTGCCCTTTCATCTCCCCCACCCCCTAATCACCCTAGTTCACCCCCTACATCCCCACACCCAAGCCAAGTTCTCCCCCCTCCCCTTTGCCCTCCCTTTGCTCACCAAGGCTCCACCCTCCCCTCCACTCCACTCACAACCCTCTCTAGCCCCATTTCGCCCTCCCCCACCTTCATCTCCATAGCCCTCACCATCCCTAACACACCCCATATCCTTCCCACAGCCACTAATCATCCCCCCCCACTCCATAGTCTCTTGGCCATCCCCTCCCCACACCCTCTTCTTCACTATCTTCTTTCTCTGTTGTAGGCAGCAGAGTTGCAGTGATTTGCAGAGGCAGCCACGAACTCCCCTAGATGATCCAGGTGGCCAATCTTATATTTCTGGAAACGTCGTCAAGTCAGCTACGCAACGAAGGTGGTCCCGCTGGCATCCAAGTTCAGAGCTGTTCGGAAGAGAGGATCTCGTCCAACTGTGCATTCTGCCCCAGACTGAAGACCAGAAGCTGATTCCAGAGACTGCCCCAACCACTCTCGTGAAGATCTGAAGGCGTGGTTTGACCGGGAGTTTCTTCAACAAGTCGGCTTTCATAATCAAGAAGCGGAGCCCCTTTTGACTTCCGGAGCTAAGTTTTCTCATTTTCTTCCCCCGGGCGCGCAGCTCTGCTTCCTGTCAGTCTTCTCCGACCCCTTGTCACTATTCGAGCTCGTACGGCCTACTCCGACATCAGATGAAGTTCCAGTGACCCTCGTTTCGAAGAGGGCTTGTTATTGGTTCTTTCAGTACCAGCCACGCCCCAATTGGATCTCTGGAAAGCCCGTGGCACCTTCTTCTTCCCACTGTTGTGAACCTGGATCAGTCAGAGCAGTAGAACTGCCTCTCTGTTCGGGCGTTGGTCACGGCCAGCACCGGCGTTCAGAGAATTCAGTAAAATTCTGGCTTCATCCTGATCAAAGTACGAAGAATTCCCCACTGGTCTCGCCTTCATCAAAAATCTGGAGTGGTCACAGCGTCCAGATAAGCGGGTGACTATCCAGAAGCATAGAGGGTGGCAGATTCGGCATCGGCTTCCTTTGTTTACGTTTAGTTCGCTTTCTTCCCTCTCCTCTTGGCCGGCTGAAGGCCCCTCCCTATGTGGAGGTACTTTTGGTTGTAAGAAGTTAACCCCCACCCCAAGAACCCCCTCCTACGAGAGGAGTAGTGCTGTACTTCTTTTAAATTTCAGGTCAAGCGTCATCGCCGCAGCGTTTGGGTGTATACCCACGCTTCCCGGCGCGCCCTCATCTCCGAGCAGGATCGGTGTTTTCACACCGATCAGGTGAGCATCTGATACTACGCTTGAATGCCTCTACTTTGCAAATTTAGTATTGCTTCACATGCCCGTCGGACGGTGAGAAGAGAGCCCGATCTTGTATGCTATTTTGAGTGTGTCCACCACGGACCGTGAGTGAGTGCCACCCAAACCCCACCCCTGCGGGCCAGCCGCCCACGAAGTTAGGTAACCTAGACCCTTAGGGGTCAGCCTAAGCCCTCTGGGACTTTAGAATCGATTGGGTTCCCCCTCGGACCCTTGCCATCATCCCCGGTCACCATCGGGAGATCACGTGCGCCATGCGAGTGAGCCCCTAGTGTAAGTTCGTTAACTACTCTTATATGCTTGCAGGTCTAGGTCCTAGGCTCATGAACTCATACTTAGTCAACCTTGGGCTGTTTCACATCACGCCGGTACCGGAGACGCAGCACGACTCGGTCGACACCGACCTCTTTGTGGCTAGGGGACAGTCTGGAGTCACCACCGGAGCCTTGATACTTAAGTATGTATTTTTATACATATTCGTATTTTCTACATATTTGGTCGTATTTGGTGTGTATTTGGTGTGTATTAGGTGTGTATTTAGTTTGTATTATTTTGGGTTTTAATATTGGGTCAATGGTAGAATAATTGACCATATATTTGTATTTTTGATTTATTTTGGTCCAAGGGGGAATTAATATGGTCCAAGGGATTAAAATACACCAAGCCCCTTACGTTGACTTGGAGAGAGGGCCCCCCTCTTTTGTCTCCACATGGGGATTTGTTTAATCTTTGTTTATCCCATTTCCCCATTATATACCCTTGACCAAGGGCATCCTAGGTCATTTGGCTAGGTCTAGGGTTTGAGTATTTAATGTCTCTTGTGTCATTTGAACAAAATTAATGATGAATTTTATGTCAAATGTGCATTGGGCGCACCCCCCCTCTGTCTTTCTTGTTCTTGAGTGTTCTTCCCCTTCTTCCTCCCTCTTCTTCAGATCTAAGGCTGAATCCTCCAAATTTCTTAGATATCTTCTTCTCCCACTCTTCCTCTACCTGCTGTAATCGACCACCGCCGCCGCCGTCGCCGTTTATGCCGCCATCAAGCCACCATAACCCGGCATCCATCTGCGGCCCCAAAATTCGGAGTTCGTGGATAGCAGCTCTGTAAAAGGGCTAGTACGGGAGATCTAACCGTTGGAACGTGATGAGATTTTGAGGGTAGGTTCCCCCCATCGTCCACCATTCCCCGTTTAATTTTAAGGCAGATCAGAGCTTGTTTAGGCCCTTTCCCGGCCATTTGTTTTTCCTTCTCGCAGTCTGCCTGTGTGTAGATCTGCGGGATAGCCTGTAGTAGCCGATTTTTCCCACCCCTCAAACGTTGTTATAAAAATACAAAAAAATTATCTTCGTGATCACCACCCTCCCCCCTATCTACAGGTCCTAAATCTTTCATTTGATTTTTTTTCAAACCCCTTCAACAGGCAGATGCCGTTCTGCCTATTTGTTCTGTGTTCCTGGATAGAGAACTTAGTTAGTTTGCAGTCATTTTCATTTCCAATCCAGCCGTTGGATGGAACTGAAATTCTGGTATTTCATATATTTTTGAGTCCTCTTTCCAACGGTACCCATCGCGTCTCGATCCAACATCGGATCTGGGTGCACTGGCCATTCTCGTGGAGACGCGTATTCCTGCTCCAATCTAGGCCTATAGAAGGAGGTCACAAATTAAATCCAAGAAAAATACGTCGGAGCAGAACCAGCGGCCGCCACTCCCAGAGGTCAACTAGGGACCCTCTGCCAACGTCCCGGTGAACCGCCACCTTCAGAAGATTTCCAGACACCGATGTCCCTTTGGACGCCCGTGCTTGCTATCCTGTCGGACAGAATTTGCAGCTTCGGAGTCGCAGCCCGCAACCAGCCGACACACCACCAACACGCTGCCCGTCAACCCCAGAACGGCGCTCCCAGATCGCTATTGTGGCCTTTTACCTCCCTACGTGGAGTGGGCCGTAATTGTCTTGTTGTAATTGCCGGGAAGTCTTCCCCACGCCCCGAGCGTGGAGGTATACTCGCCACCCACTATGTCTTACTTGCTTAGCTAGTCTAAATTCTTACTGCCGCTGCATGTGAGTAGTTTAATTCCTAGCTAGTTAAATTAATCACGGCTGTGAGTTGTGAGATCGAAACCCGTCCCGTGACTCAGTCCGAGCATGAGAGTGAGCTGATCACCCGAGACTCAAAGTCGGTTACTCAACCGTGCAAATCATCGCGCTTCCCTCACCAGGGACAACTGTGAGTTAGTGCTTCTTGTTTGGGGCATGTTCATCTCTTCTGGAGCTCTTGGGTGCCGCGTTGTAGTGTCGTTGTTGGTCGCGTCGTATCTTTAATCGCATCGGCGTCCTATAGAGTCCCAGTTTGCAACAAGTCCGAGTCGAGCCTCGTAGTCATCCCGCATCAAGTCGCTTCGACGCGTTAGAACTTTAGTGGAGGTAGGGAGATGGACGCCCTACTCCTGTTATGCGTTCCCCCGTGATTTCAAGCTAAACGGTGCGAGAACGAGCGGGTTTTGTCTTATTTTGGGTGAAGCATGCTTCGGGGGGTGTGAGACGTGTTCGCCTTTCTTGGTGACGGTTTCTAGCCTAATTAGTGTTATTTCAATCCTTGGCATGTTAGCATTCCATTCCCGTTTGTTTCGTAGTGATTGGTTGTCATTTCGGACCGGTATGAGCTCGTGAACCCATGTGACTCATTTTGGGTCAATTCGGTGGAATCGCCCGTTTCTTGTGTTTTTGGTGTCGTTTGGATCCCTTCCGGTCTGTGGAAGGCGTGTATCACCATTAGGGTTGTTTCCCCTTCGTTTTAGGGTGAATGGGGCGTGGGAAGGCCAGGTTCGGCCATTCCTCTATTTTACCCGCCGTAACGCCTTAGCGGTCGTAACACTGACCGTCTGGGTGCCTTAAACAGTCCAGGGGTGACCGTTTGGTTTGATGTTAGTTCTATGTCAGTTAGGGTCTTAGTGGACATGCGATAGACTATTTGGGATGGCTAGCGGCCCATTGGAGGACCGCTAAACCTTGTGCAATGGTCACACGGTCACACGATAGACCGCAAGGCTGACCTTGCCGGCCCTTTGTGCGATCGCTAGGTCCTGTTTATGTCGATTCAATGGTTTTTATGTCGGTTTGGGCTAGCGGTCCTAGCCTTGACCGCGTAGTGTCCTTGGCGCCCCATTAGGAGACCGCTAAGCTGGTTTGACTGGTTTAAGTCAGTTCAGGGTTGACTGGGTCTAGCGGCCACGTGGATGACCGCTATGGTCATCTGCCGGCCCTGTGATAGACCACATGTCCATATGCTTTTACGAGTTGGTTCGATGGGTCTTCCGAGTGAAGTGGCCATATCCTTGACCGCCTAACTCAGTAAGATGGCCCATGAATTGATGGTTTTCATCTCGGTGCGGCCCTTTCATGACCGCCCTGTGTCTGAGTTCTCTGTGTGAGGGTAACGGCTCTTTGGCTGAATGCTTGGTTCACCCAGCGGTCAGGCGTGTGACCGTTCCTTTCCCAGAGTTCTTTTTTCTTTATGTTTGGCCTCCATTTGTCTTGGCTTACCCTTGTGGTTTGCCCCTAGTTCCGTGGATGTCTTGGACATCCTATGAGGGCGATGACCATGTTGTGAGGTAGCCGGGAGTGCCATTATATCGAGCTGTGTTTCGTGATGCTTCAGAGTCATGATTGGTTTCAAGTCAACCCGGTTGTGATCCAGTGGTTGACATGTGACCTCGTGAATGTCTTGTCTATCCTATATATATCGAGGCATGGTTTTAGATGCCTTGAGGTGCTATCTTACCTCGATTTATGTGTCCATGTGCTTTGAGGGTCTCGATGATCCCTTATGTCTCCGTGATTCATGTTATACGGAGGTGTGAATCCGGTTGTCCTGTGTCGTTTCCTTCATAAGTGTTTTACCATGATTGGCTTAGGGATTAGGCTGATTGGCGGTGTGTTACCGCTTTTGTGCGATGATCTTGACCCTGGGTCTTGTGACTCAAGGATCGTTGTGTTGGCAGGTCTAGCTATCTGTCCTGAGTCTGGTGGCAGTCTGGTATGCTACCTTGTTATTGTGCCCCTGTGATTTTGATGATAGCAAACACTATGAGTTATCTGATCCTCTGTGACATGTTTTTCAACTCTATGATTTTGATGATAGCATATCATGAACACATCTGATTTATTGTTCTGCTTTGGGAAAATATCATGTCAGTTCATACAGCTTTGCATATCATGAATCTGTGTCTGAATGATTATTTCTGCTTTGGGCATAGAAATGTGCTATCTTGCATTAGCAGACATTTAGTTCATACAGCATTGCATTCTGTCATATGTCAGTTCATACAGCATTGCATTCTGTCATATGTCAGTTCATACAACATTGCTTTCTGTCATTTATCAAGTCTATACACTGCTTCATTCAATGTCTGTACAGCCTTCGCAAGAGCAAGTCTGTACATCGTTCTCTCCAGCAAGTCTATACACTGCATGCTCATACAACCATCAAGTCTGTACATTGCTCACTTGCATGCACACAAGTCTACACAGTGCTCTTCATTCATGTGCACAGTTCGTGCATCAAGTCTGTACATTGCCTTTGCATAAGGTCACTCAAAGTCTATACATTGTTCACATCATTGGCCAAGTCTGTACATCGCCACATTGTTCATGCATTGCTTTGCTCAAGTCTATACATCGGCCCTGTAGCTTGCTTAGCTCAAGTCTATACATCGGCCATGTAGTTTGCTTAGCTCAAGTCTATACATTGGCAAGTCTGTACATTCGCCACCTTGCATTAAGTCTCAAAGTCTGTACAACCTTTTGCATTGGACTTAAAGTCTATACATTGCATCTTCACCTACGTTCTGAACTGAGCAAGTCTATACACTCCTTATCTTTTCCTACGTTCAATTCAGCAAGTCTGTACATTAGGCTATCACTTAAAGTCTATACATCCCTTGGCTAGAACTGTAAAAGTCTATACATCGCCAGGTCTGCACATAGTTGCTTTGAAGCACGCTAAGTCTATACAGCCTTTGCATTGCACTAAGTCCATACATTAGCACTGTAGCATGCAAAACACCAAGTCCATACATTAGCACTGTAGCTTGCACGAAGTAAAGTCTGTACATTGGGCTTTCACATAAAGTCTATACATCGCTTGCATCGTTAAGTCTATACATCGTCTCATGCATCGTCTTGCAAGTCAATACATTGTGCATCTCGCTGACAAGTCTGCACATTCATTAAGTCTGTACATCGTGCCTCCTTTATTTTGAAGTCTATACATCGTTCACACCATAAGTCTATACAGCCTGCATGCCTCATAACGCCAAGTCTATACAACGGCTAGCTGTACAAGTCTGTACAGCCATTGCCCTGCATGCCCTGCAAGCTTTCCAAGTCTATACACTGCATGTCCTGCACGCGCAGCAAGTCCATACATTGCTTCTAGCATGCACATTCACACATCAAGTCTATACACTCGTTATCAAGCCTTCAAGTCTATACACTCTTGTGTGTCTGCATTGCATTCACTTTCTATACACAGCCTGTGTCTGCATCAGTTCATAAGTCTATACATTGTCTTCTGCACAAACACTAAGTCTACACATTGTAGCATGCACAATCAAACAAGTCTGTACACACTTCAGCACTCAAAGGCTGAACACTCTTCAGCAAGTCTGTACACGCTTCAGTCTTGCATGTATGAAGTCTGTACATGGGTCTAGCCCTGCATTCATATAGTCTGTACAGTTAGTGTGTTGCTCGAACCAAGTCTACACATTGTCTCAGCACACACACGCAAAGTCTGTACACTGCATCTGGCAGTCTGCACAGTAAGTCTATACAACGTCCCACGCCAGCACTGCAATGTCTATACATTGCGTCCCACAACCTGCACAGCATGTCTATACAACGTCCAGCTGCCTGCCGCAAAGTCTATACATTGCGTCCCACAGCATGCAGCAAAGTCTATACATCGTTGGCAGCCTGCACGCAAAGTCTGTACATTGCATGCACACTGCATTGTTAAGTCTATACATTGCTGCTTGATTGAACTATGTACAGCCTGTGTTGATTCTGCTGATCGACTGAACTCTTCATTAAACCTGCAGAGTCTGGGCACGTGATCCGAGGCTGGCACCTGGCACATGATCCAAGATGTTGAGAAGCCGCCACGTGGACTAAAGCTAGGGCGGGAATCGAAGAGAGCATTAGCCCTTTCCCCTACTACTATAAAAGGAAGCCTTCTTCCACTGAAGAAGATGGACGAAGTGGATGAAAGACAGAAGAAAAAGAGTGATCGAAAGAGGAAGAGCTGAAGCAGAAAGGGCAGAGAAGTAGCAGAAGAAAAAGAGAAAAAGAGAGAGCATGAGTTGAGAAGAAGAAAAAGATTGAGAGATAGAGAGGTCGTGAAGAAGAAGAGAGCTTCATTATCTTCACTGGAATTTGGATCGAATCCAATCCAGTTTGCTCCTGCGAGAGCAACTTTGTGCTTTTCATTTCTCCAGCTTTCTGTCGCTGTGATTTTTATCTTTTATTATTTTCCTTTACCTTGTTCTTCATATTGCCCTGTTGGGGATCGGGTTCCTCCTGTGGTTTCAGGAGAAGGGAGATTTGTTTCTCCGGTTTGCTGGTGACCTTGTGTCATCAGTGGTTCCCTCCTTTGTGGAGGAAGAGAGGTTCGAGACCTCTGGTTTGCAGGTGACTTGGTGTCACTTGTGCTTCCCTCTTGGCTTCATAGGAAGGGAGACTTGGGTCTCCGGCTGCAGGTAGTAGTTGCTACTTGTAGGTCCCCTCCTTGGTGGAGGAAGAGAGACTTCGGTCTCTGGCTTGCTAGTGACTGTGTGTCACTAGTGGATTCCCTCCGGTGTGGAGGAAGAGGGGAGGTTGTTCCCCTGGTCAAGCTGTGTGGCAGCATTTGTTGCAGACTGAGTCTGCTGTTCTAGCGTTGCTAGTGGAAGCCTCACTCCGGTTTGGAGTGAGGGGTGGACGTAGGTCTGTGGACCGAACCAGCTAAAAATCCTGGTGTCCCTTGTGGTTTGATTTTCTTATGTGTTCATCTTATTGCTTCGCACATTAGATGTTTGCTTAGGATCGAGTGAGAGCTAATTCTTTGTGTTGCTTTGCGAGATCCTTCTAAGTATCTTCAGAATATATCTGCAACTGTTCTTTAAGTCCGCATATCTGAGTATTGGTTTTTAATTAGGCTATATCTTTAAGGGGAGATTCATTCACCCCCCCTCTGAATCTATCGCACCTGTCTCAACAATTGGTATCAGAGCGGGTTGCTGTGCATAGGATCTAACAATCCGCAGCAGATCCTGCATCTTCTGTGGTGCATTTCAGAGTGAGTTTTTGGTGCTCGGTGTTTTGCTTCACTGTCTTAGTGCCTAGCTTTGCTCATCTGTTTGCTGTGCATTCTTGTCGATTATCTTGTGTGCCGTTGCTTTCTATCTGTTGTAATGGCTCATCCGCCAATCTTCAAAGGTATTGATCTTGATCTATGGCTGAAGAACTTACATCAGTATGTTAGATCGACTGATCCTGAACTTTGGAAAGTCATTGTCTACGGTCCACACAAATTATCAAAAGATATATCTAAATGGACTGATAGGGATAGATTGAAGGATTCTGTCAACTCTAGAGCATTAGACTTAATGAAAGCATCACTTGACAGAGCTCTAATCTCATGTGTTTCTTCTTACAGGTCCGCCAAGGAGATTCTAGAGAAATTGAAGCTTACCAGGAATCACAACACATATATGATGGTGGACGTTGATGGATAGCAAGAAGAAAATGAAGAAAAAGATGAAGGTGAGGTATCTTCTGAATTCGATAATTATGATATGGATGATTGGATTGTAGCATACAATGATTTGCTTGATGCTTACGAAAAGTTTAGAAAACGAAATAAATCTCTAAAAAGGAAGTTGAATGATCATGTGAATGCTAATTCTGGAGGTGAGGATATGGTAATTCTGAAGATAGAAAATGAGATAATCAGAAGACAACTAAAAGAGTTTGACTCTGTTACTTCAGATCTAGATCATTTGAAATCTGAAAAGGGAATGCTTATGAAACAAATTGGTTTACATGAATAAGAAAATCAAGAGCTTGCTTGTGAAATTGCTGAACTAAAAGAAACACTTAGCTTGATTGATGATGATCAGGCTCATAACAATAATGTAATTCAGAATGAAAAACCGATAAAAGATCTAGAGTGTGTTAGCTCTGAATTGAATGTCTTAAGATCTGAGAATGAATGTCTTAGGAAACAGAGCTCAAAAGTCATTGCTGAAATTACATGTGAATTTGTTTGCAAGGATTGCTCATGTCTGAAAGAAGTTAATGAGAGTCTTCAATTTGATCTTGAATGGTATAAGGATATAGTTGCCTCTTTAAGAAATGAGAATAATGAATTGCTCAATGAAAGTTTAAAAATGAACAGAGAGAAGAAGTTCAAATAGAACAGCTAAGTTCCATTGCTAATGACGAAAATTCTACTGAACAAATCAAAAATCTGAAATCTGAAAATGAAAAATTGAAACTGATACAAAAAGGGAATGAAGAGTTGAAGCAGTTAAACATTGCTATGTCAGAGAGACTGCTTACTTTAGAAAAAGGAAAATGTGTTGTTGATGAAAATCAATCTGAAAATCTTGCTAAACTCGAACAGGAAAATGAAACATTGAAAACTCTGAATGATGCATTGCATAATCAGGTCATTTCTTATGAAACTGAAATTGTAGGCCTAGAACTTAATGTTTCAAAACTTGAATCTGAAATCACTGGCTTGAATAAATCTCTTGAAAGATTTATGAGTGGAAAGGATAATTTGGACAAGCTCCTTGGTTGTAAAATTAATT
Organism: Amorphophallus konjac; assembly: GCA_022559845.1. Classification (NCBI taxonomy): domain Eukaryota; kingdom Viridiplantae; phylum Streptophyta; class Magnoliopsida; order Alismatales; family Araceae; genus Amorphophallus; species Amorphophallus konjac. Next base: position 244,194,985 of record CM040124.1, read on the forward strand.
TCCAACGTGAGGGTTTGGGTTTTAACCCAGTAAATAAAAAGGGCATTGATAGTAAGCTTCACACTTCATTTGTGTGCAGCTCTGAGCCAACTAGTACATCTAGTGCACCTATCTTCAAATTCAGTGCTCAAAAAAACCAAAAATCCACTGTTAGTCCCAAAACTGTAGAACAAACTCAAAAATTGAAAAAGAATGACAATCTACAGAAAAAGGACAAAGACACTCCTGTTGTTACAAAAATTACTGCACACAAGTCACATGATCTCCCACAAACTCATACTAAAAAGGAGTCATGTTATTATTGTGGGAAATTTGGTCATGAGATGACTGAGTGCTTTGTGATGAAGGAGGATGATCTGAAATTTGACAAAACTCATGCTAGTAAAGACCATGTTAAGAATCATGGTTTTCAGAAAAAGAAAATTCAATGTTATAGTTGTGGCAAGCTGGGCCACATTGCAGCCCACTGTTGGCATAAACAGGGAAATAAACTTAATTTTGAATTTGTCAAATTTCCTATAAATAAAAATGTTTTTGGTAGGAATAAAACTATTTTTGAAGAAAAGAATCTTGCATGCTTTAAATGTGAAAAAACAGGCCACCGAACTTCTGAATGTTGGTGGGCAGGTAATGGTTTTAAAAGTAAGCATATCAGATGCTTCGAGTGTGGGAAAAATGGCCATCCAGTCAAGGACTATTGGCATGTTCAGAAGAAGTCTGTTAACCCCCATGTAGTCAAATTCCCTACAAAATCATTTGCAAGACTTTCATGCTATAACTGTGGGAAGCAAGGTCACAAATCTTCTGAATGTTGGCTGATTAAGAATAAGATACAAAATGTTCATGTAAGCAACAGACAATCTTATGCTCATGCACATAGGCCTCATGTTTTTGCTAATGTGCATCATAATAAAGTCAAAAATTCTCTTGGTACATGTAGATATTGTGGAAAATTTTGACATTCTATGGATGATTGCTTTCTGATGAAATTTGATGTTGATCTAGCTAAGAAACAGGTTAGAACACTTGTCAGGGCTAAGGCAGGACCCAAAGCTGCTTGGGTCCCTGCAGGATCAAAATGATCAAAAATTGCAGTGTGCCTTGGATTGAGGAATAAAAAGAGGGGTAAATAAACCAAGGCACCCAAGATGATAAAGCCCCATTCAGGTAAATTCTGAAAACTCTATATTCTGAATTTGTGTGATCTGAATGCACTGCATATCATGATAATTCTTTTGTGCATTGTCTAACTGAATCTAATTGAAAAATCTGAAATGCTCATGGAAATGATTGTAGTTTATCTCTGAATGCATTGCATATAAATGTCATGATGCATGATATGTCAAACTTCTTGTATGTTGTATTACACTGATTTGCATGACCACTATGGTATATTAAATGGTAAGCTACCAAAAGGCAGGGAAATCTGTCTGAAGGCTCTTACTATGTGTGAGGTGGTCTTTTAGACCAAGTGCTCCGCCAAATACCAAGGGTCAAGACTTCATATAGAGCAGTGCATTGCATAACATAAAATTTGAAAAACCTAAAAGGATATTTCATTGCATCTAGACAGGGAGAGCATTCTTGTTTGATCACTTCTTCATCTCTTGAACTCCTACTATCTAGCAATCTGATTCACTCTCTTGGCAATTGTGTGGTTCACTTGAATTCACTTCTGTTTCCACTTGTGTAGCTGTTCTGTCTATACTCCAGACTCAGGTATTGATTTCTAAACAACATTGTTCTAATGTTCACCCCTTGTCTCATCATGATTAATTTCTGCTATTCTCTCAATAAAAATGTTTTGTTGACTCCACTGATGTGCTGCAATGTCAATGTTGATTCATCATGAATGAGGAAAGATTTTAGTCACTGCACCCTAATCAAAAATCAGACATACTCTGAAAAGAAGAATCTTCTATTATACTGGCTTAAGAATGTCTGATATATCAAATTGATTTAAGACTAATGTATTCATTAAGCTTTCATCTAAAAGACATGAAAGTATCTGAGTCATTTGCTTAATAAATCTTAACCAATTATCTCATATAACTTCATGCAAAACTTTCTGAAATATGAAAATTTAAAGGACATGGCTATATTTAGTTAAGATACATGTAGAAAGTATTGTTCTTAAACAATTCTGTGTACTGAGCTTTGTTTGAAAATTCAGAAAACATTTAAAAATTTTAAAATAAGAGCAATGATTTTGGTCACAGAGAAACTGGGGTGTCCATCAAAGAAATAGAGTAATCCCATGTCATGAAGTGCCATAATTACCTCTCTTATAAAAATGTTTAAAATTCTGGCAGAGTAATGGCATGGGTGTGTTGAGTAACTGGGGATTCTGGCCTCTCATCAAGGTGTCTTCTCATGTAAAAAGATACTCCATTGCTAACTCTATTCTCTCTGAGAGGCAATATGGTTGTCACACTGAGTAAATGGGTCACTTCACCTAAGACGTGTTGTGCCTCACGTAAAAAGGTGTTGACTGAACCAAACTTGCTCAAGAAAAATGAGTGCTGTTCAATAGAAAAATCTGAAAAACTAAAGACAAGTTCAGTCACATTTATCTCTATTTAATCTCAATATTATCTTGTGTAACTTCCTTAGGAGTCATTGAATTTAAATGAGTAAGATGGAAGGAGGTTAAACATGAATTTAAGATGAGTCTTTGGTTCACTACTATTAAAAGGTGTTTCAGATATGAGTATTGAATTTTCTTGATAAACTTTGAATACATCACTCTTAAATCATGAAAGTAAGTTTCAACTCATTCATAATCTATTATAATTGAAGAGTCTGAAATTCGGTCATCAAGATTTATGTATTTGGTGTGTTAACGAAAATCCACTTCCTCATTTATTCACTGTGATTACAAACTGTGGTAATCCTTGAGTACCCATGTGTTTTGCTGATAGATGCTCATCACCTCTTTCACTCCATCTAATCAGGGGGAGCTTTCCTATCATGCTGAGTGTCTTTCATAAAGGGGGAGATCTAGTCAGCATCCTTGAGTGCCTATGTGCTTTTGCTGATAGATGCTTATCTCCTCTTGACATACCTCAACTCCTTTCTAGCTTTAAGGGGGAGATTTACCTGCTTGTCATTTCTTGGCTATCCTTCACATGTTGTGCATGATTTGATCTGGATGGTATAGGAGAGCATTCTGCTGCACCATAGACTTGATTTGTGCTTCATTGTTTAATTGCCTCTGTGTCTTTCATGTCTAAATGACTGAGTCAAAGGGGGAGTACTTACTTTATTCATATCATGAATGCTTGTATCTCTCATCTCAAACTATTTTTCTTTTTGATGAAGTCAAAGGGGGAGAATAGTTTGACATGAGTCAGTGTGACTCATAGTGTTGCCATAATCAAAAAGGGGGAGATTGTTGTGCCCCTGTGATTTTGATGATAGCAAACACTATGAGTTATCTGATCTTCTGTGACATGTTTTTCAACTCTATGATTTTGATGATAGCATATCATGAACACATCTGATTGATTGTTCTACTTTGAGCAAATATCATGTCAGTTCATACAGCTTTACATATCATGAATCTGTGTCTGAATGATTATTTCTGCTTTGGGCATAGAAATGTGCTATCTTGCATTAGCAGACATTTAGTTCATACAGCATTGCATTCTGTCATATGTCAGTTCATACAGCATTGCATTCTGTCATATGTCAGTTAATACAACATTGCATTCTGTCATTTATCAAGTCTATACACTGCTTCATTCAATGTCTGTACAGCCTTCGCAAGAGCAAGTCTATACATCGTTCTCTCCAGCAAGTCTATACACTGCATGCTCACACAACCATCAAGTCTGTACATTGCTCACTTGCATGCACACAAGTCTACACAGTGCTCTTCATTCATGTGCACAGTTCGTGCATCAAGTCTGTACATTACCTTTGCATAAGGTCACTCAAAGTCTATACATTGTTCACATCATTGGCCAAGTCTGTACATCGCCACATTGTTCATGCATTGCTTAGCTCAAGTCTATACATCGGCCCTGTAGGTTGCTTAGCTCAAGTCTATACATCGGCCCTGTAGCTTGCTTAGCTCAAGTCTATACATTAGCAAGTCTGTACATTAGCCACCTTGCATTAAGTCTCAAAGTCTGTACAGCCTTTTGCATTGGACTTAAAGTCTATACATTGCATCTTCACCTACGTTCTGAACTAAGCAAGTCTATACACTCCTTATCTTTTCCTACGTTCAGTTCAGCAAGTCTGTACATTGGGCTATCACTTAAAGTCTATACATCCCTTGGCTAGAACTGTGCAAGTCTATACATCGCCAGGTCTGCACATAGTTGCTTTGAAGCACGCTAAGTCTATACAGCCTTTGCATTGCACTAAGTCCATACATTAGCACTGTAGCATGCAGAACACCAAGTCCAAACATTAGCACTGTAGCTTGCACGAAGTAAAGTCTATACATTGGGCTTTCACATAAAGTCTATACATCGCTTGCATCGTTAAGTCTATACATCGTCTCATGCATCATCTTGCAAGTCTATACATTGTGCATCTCGCTGACAAGTCTGCACATTCATTAAGTCTGTACATCGTGCCTCCTTTATTTTGAAGTCTATACATCGTTCACACCATAAGTCTATATAGCCTGCATGCCTGATAACGCCAAGTCTATACAACGGCTAGCTGCACAAGTTTGTACAGCCATTGCCCTGCATGCCCTGCAAGCTTTCCAAGTCTATACACTACATGTCCTGCACGCGCAGCAAGTCAATACAGTGCTTCTAGCATGCACATTCACACATCAAGTCTATACACTCGTTATCAAGCCTTCAAGTCTATACACTCTTGTATGTCTGCATTGCATTCACTTACTATACACAGCCTGTGTCTGCATCAGTTCATAAGTCTATACATTGTCTTCTGCACAAACACTAAGTCTACACATTGTAGCATGCACGATCAAACAAGTCTATACACACTTCAGCACTCAAAGGCTGAACACTCTTCAGCAAGTCTGTACACGCTTCAGTCTTGCATGTATGAAGTCTGTACATGGGTCTAGCCCTACATTCATATAGTCTGTACAGTCAGTGTGTTGCTCGAACCAAGTCTACACATTGTCTCAGCACACACACGCAAAGTCTATACACTGCATCTAGCAGTCTGCACAGTAAGTCTATACAACTTCCCACGCCAGCACTGCAATGTCTATACATTGCGTCCCACAGCCCGCACAGCATGTCTATACAACGTCCAGCTGACTACCTCAAAGTCTGTACATTGCGCCCCATAGCATGCAGCAAAGTCTATACATCGTTGGCAGCCTGCACGCAAAGTCTGTACATTGCATGCACACTACATTGTTAAGTCTATACATTGCTGCTTGATTGAACTATGTACAGCCTGTGTTGATTCTGCTGATCGACTGAACTCTTCATTAAACCTGTAGAGTCTGGGCACGTGATACGAGGCTGGCACCTGGCACATGATCCAAGATGCTGAGAAGCTGCCACGTGGACTGAAGCTAGGGCGGGAATCGAAGAGTGCGTTAGCCCTTTCCCCTGCTGCTATAAAAGGAAGCCTTCTTCCACTGAAGAAGACGGACGAAGTCGATGAAAGACAGAAGAAAAAGAGTGATCGAAAGAAGGAGAGCTGAAGTAGAAAGGGCAGAGAAGTAGCAGAAGAAAAAGAGAAAAAGAGAGAGCATGAGTTGAGAAGAAGAAAAATATTGAGAGATAGAGAGGTCGTGATGAATAAGAGAGCTTCATTGTCTTCACTGGAATTTGGATCAGATCCAATCTAGTTTGCTCATGCGAGAGCTACTTTGTGCTTTACATTTCTCCAGCTTTCTGTCGCTGTGATTTTTATCTTTTATTGTTTTCCTTTACCTTGTTCTTCTGATTGCCCTGTTGGGGATCTGGTTCCTCCTGTGGTTTCAGGAGAAGGGAGATTTGTTTCTCCGGTTTGCGGGTGACCTTCTGTCATCAGTGGTTCCCTCCTTTGTGGAGGAAGATAGGTCCGAGACCTCTGGTTTGCAGGTGACTTGGTGTCACATGTGCTTCCCTCTGGGCTTCAGAGGAAGGGAGACTTGGGTCTCCGGCTGCAGGTAGTAGTTGGTACTTGTAGGTCCCCTCCTTGGTGGAGGAAGAGAGACTTTGGTCTCTGGCTTGCTAGTGACTGTGTGTCACTAGTTGATTCCCTCCGGTGTGGAGGAAGAGGGGAGGTTGTTCCCCTGGTCAAGCTATGTGGCAGTATTTGTTTCAGACTGAGTCTGCTGTTCTAGCGTTGCTAGTGGAAGCCCCACTCCGGTTTGGAGTGAGGGGTGGACGTAGGTCTGTGGACCGAACCACCTAAAAATCCTGGTGTCCCTTGTGGTTTGATTTTCTTATGTGTTCATCTTATTGCTTCGCACATTAGATGTTTGCTTCGGATCGAGTGAGAGCTAATTCTTTGTGTTGCTTTGCGAGATCCTTCTATGTATCTTTAGAATATATCTGCAACTGTTCTTTAAGTCCGCATATCTGAGCATTAGTTTTTAATTAGGCTATATCTTTAAGGGGAGATTCATTCACCCCCCCCTCTAAATCTATCGCACCTGTCTCAACACTTGTGTCTCGTGCTTGGTGCTTCGTAGTACATGCGATAGTGCATGCTTATCCTGTATGTACTTCAGCACTAGTGTTTTGGAGTCTCTGTGTGTCTAGTGAGCCTCCACTAGTCATAGCCCGGTGACACTTTCCTTTGTGTCGGCCCACCTGGGAGTGGTGGCGGGTTGAGTTTCCGATATACAGTTTTTAGGCTAGTTTTCGTTGACTCCTTTGCCTTGCAGTAGCGTCCTACTAGGGGAGAAAACTAGCTAAAGGCTTGGCTCAAGGCATTGAGCTAGTGTGTGCACACGTGATCAGGGGCGCTTGGACGAGCGCCGACAGGCATGACCCTGACTAGTCACTCGTTACTGTGGTTCTGTTGCTCCTTGTACTAGGTACTAGTGTTCTTTGTACTTGGCTCTTTGTGTGTGTCTCAGTTACCACCGTTCTAGGCGAGTACGAGATACCTGAGGCACAGTGTAAGACGTCAGTGGACGCATTTGGCTGTTCTTCTTGTAAGGAGGTGCTTTTGTCACTTGACACATAACTCTTGTGACTTGCATTTTCGTCATTGGTTTTCGAGTAGCCTGTGCGTGGCTTCACTCGAGGTCATGTCTTGTGTAGCGTACACGACGGTGAGCTCGTGTATGTTTGTGTCTTTAACTATGTAGGTCTTTTATAGGGCTTTTGCCTGTTCTTACAAGCTTTTTCCTTGGGGCTAGTGATTTAACAATGGATCGGTAACGCCTGACTTTATGAGATCGGGGTTCATCTTTCTGTTGTTGTTTGGAGTAGCATAGAAGGCCGAGGTTCGATCGGCAGCCGTGTTTCTAGTCAGTACGGCTTTGCTATTTCCTTTAGTTGTTCTTACTCTTGCTTTTACAACTTTACTGTTGTAGTTAGTACTGTTGTTACTTATGTTCTTCCTGCTTTACTGTTTAGCGTTGTTTAGCGCGTTACTGCGTTGTTTCCAGAGGGGATCTGCGTGACCCCTACTGAGCAAGTGACACGAGGCTCACCCCTACTTTTCAGGTGTGGTCGTTCTTCTTCCTCATGGTTCATGGCGCGGTGCATCAGTTCATTGTTGCCAGCGTTGCCTGCGTCGGGTTTCCCCGACTTCAGTGTACGTTCTCTTTTATGTTGGACTGTACTTGTGTTTTTTTGGACAGGACTCTATTAATTTAAATTGTTAATTGAAAAAGTAATTTTATTTCTGCTACTTTAGCAAACCTGATCATTGAAATATCAATTGCTTACTACTTTATCTGGAACTTCAGTGTACTCCACACACTCCTTTTATCCCTTCGGAGCTTTACCGCTCTTGGGAGGCCTCGCAAGATCCAAGTGTTATCGGGTTTACCCGGTATCCGGACCCTGGGTCGTCACAGTTGGTATGAGAGCTGTGTTGTGTGAAAGTACATGGGAATTCAAGATATTGCGGTACTCAGACTCCTTAAGGTCCAGTACAGTCGGCAGCTGGCATCGATTTTGCGATTGTTTGTCATTTTGTTTTTGCGTGTGGTCTTGTGCGGGCTGTGTTGGCACTGTGCGAGATGGTTTCGCTCTCGTCAGGATGTGACGGAGTGTTTTAATTTTGTTACGATGTTTGTCTCGGTTATGTTGTACTTGGCAGATTTCGCCGACAGGTGTGAATCTGTGGTGCAGTGTTCGAGCTTTTTTCGTAATTTGTTCAGGTGGCTGGCGACCTTATCATTGGTGTGATGGCCGTGTGCATTTTTATGTTGCTTTGGTCATCCTAGTCTGTGATTTGTTTAGCCCCTGAGGTGTTAAGTTTGTGTTGAGGTGGTCGATTAGATGCCTTGTTTGACAGAATGCTCTGGTGAACTTAGGATTTTCCTTCCTGGTGAGCTACTGTTAGTCGAGCTTGATTCTTCTCATCCTGTCTTGTGGCGTCTTTTCGAGGTTAGCTTTGGAAGTGCTATCTTGGTGAATCCTTTGTCCTGTGCCTGCTTAAGTGTGAATTGTGTTAATTTTGAGCCTGATCTACTCTTTCTTCAACGGTTGCTTGGCTTCGGACCCAATGTGTGTGTTGGGAGCCGTTGTGCATCGTGTTTGATGTGCCGTGTTTGGCGGCTGATGGGCTATGAAGGTTCAATAATCGTTTCAGGACGTAAGGACAATTTGAGACATGTGTTCTTTGTGCTTGTGCTGAAGCTGGTGCTCTTCCTGGTTTGCACTTTGGTGACTTGTGATCGGCTGTTAGCAGGATCGGTACTCGAGGCGTGGTATGTTGTAGTTTGTGAATTATGATGGCGCCAAGTGTGTGCTGAGATGCGGATACTGAGTTGTTCATGATGCCTATGTGCATATGTTGAGTGTGCAGCGGAAGCGTGTGGGCTGATAACCCACTGTTCGAGGATGATCGGCTGAAAGATTCTGACCGGTTGAGAGGTTTGTTTCCTCGATATGATTGTCATCTTGGCTATGTGTGCCTTGATGCTGTTGGTTGCCGTGCCATTGCGGGAGGCATTGTGGTTGTTGGCACCGACATGTTGTGAGGATTGGGGAATCTTTCGGTGATTATGCTGGTCGAGTACCCTTTTCTTCCTCTTGTCTTTTTCTTGGATGTTGTGCCCTCAGGACGGATCGTGGTCCTTGAGGTGCGTTCTCCGAGATTATTATTGTTGTTGTTGTGAGTCCTTGTTGGTGAGCTGTTCGTAGCATGGCTTGTATATGTTAGCCGTGTGTTCAACTATAATTGTGTCTTGATGTGACCCAGCTTGCAGTTGTGTCCCGTGGTTCTGTGTTGAGAACGGAGCCGGGATTCTGCAGGTCTTGTTGTTGTTGTTGTTGTCGTTCGTTGGTGGTTGTGCTCAGTTTGGGAGGAGTTCCCTGTGAGTCTAATTTGGCATTGTGTGGACCGAGGTCTTGTCAGTTGGTTTTGATGTACTCTTCTGTCATGGTAGAGTTGACATGCGACTCGAATCAGATGTAATGTCTGAGTGAGGACTGACTTGATTGTGCTTATGGTCCAGTGCTGTCGTTGGCGTTCTGCATGCCAGTTTCGTTGTTATCCTTGGCACATAAGCCGATGTTGTTGAGCTGTCAGCTGGGAGGACTGTGTTTTCTTGTTTAACCTGATGCTTCTTGTGTCTTCCGAGTGTCGTATCAGTAGATATTTTTCTTGGCATGAGTCGTGTCTCCTTTCCCTGTGAGACGTAAGCGGCGTTGCCTTGTTTCGGAGGTGTCGGACTTGTGTTCACTTGGGTGCCATGGTTGTTCTATGGATCGGTATGCTTGGAGATCCAGAGCGTGTGCCTGTGATTGTCGTCTGGCAGTGTTCCTCTGAATTGTGTTTTTTCGAGAATCGTGTTATCATGTTTTGTGTTTTGAGGTTTGGCTGATGCTTGGAGAGCGTAGCCAGTGTTTGAGTTTGTTCTTCTCTTGTTCACTTGTTACCTCCTTGAATTTTGAGGATGAAATTCCTGTAAGGGGGGAGGACTGTAATATCTTGGGTCTTTCGAATCTTTATCAGAGAACTTTCGGATCGCTTTTGTGGGTCCTGAGTTGTGTTTTACGATCCACGTGGATTTTTCTCTCGTACAAGTTATGGAACTCTATGGTGAGTTTACTATTGAGTTCATCGACTCGAGGACGCTACAGTTGCATTGTGCTCCTTCCGAGGATCGCTTAGACTATTTTTACGTATTTTTATGAATTAGTGCATTTTTGGTCTAAAAATCAAAATTTCAAAAATTAGGAAATTCCTAATTTTCATGTTCTATTTCTTCTTCTTTCTCCTTCCTCTCTCCTCACCGTCACTCGTTTCCTCTTACTCGTTCTCTCTCCTATCTTCTCCTCTCTCTGTGGGGCGCGCGACCGTGGCGAGGTAGAAGAGGCAGGGACGTCGTGGAGTTGATCTGGAGCGTGATGGTGATGGGGACATCCCTTGCCCCTCCACATTTTATGAAGCTCGGATTGATCGTCAATGTGCGCCATTATGTTCCTCATGTGTTTGTGAGTCGAGTCATGTAATTTTCTTATTTTTATTTGAGTCTTAAACATGTAATTTTCCCTTTATTGAGTCATGTACCTAGGTTAGAAAGTCATTTTCCTAAGTCTTGAAGTCATTATGTTGGTTTGATAGGTTAATGGGCCCAATTCATTGGGCTAGGCCCAGGGGCGCCCCTCCCTTGGACTGTTTGGTCATTAGTTAGTTTGTCAGGGTCAGTTTGGTCTTAGAAAAAGTGTGGGGTCTATAAATAGCCCCACCCCTCTCTCATTTGTAACAATTATGCTTGAAAAATTGTTATCAGAACCGGACCGATGCCTGAACCGGACAATGACCTGGTTCGGTTCGAACCGGTTTGACCGTTGGTTCGAACCGGTTTGAACCGTAATGTCATTATAATATTAATATATGGTCCGACCTGATTCCATAATCTAATACAATAAGAAATAACTCAAATAAGATATAGTGATCAAAATAAGTAAACATACATGTATATAGAGAATAACTTGTAACTACTTGTTGGAAATAGAGCCATTATGTTGATTCAAATATCCTCATTTATATGTTGGAAATAGAGTCTTTATGTTTAGTCCCATATTGGAAGTTAGAAAAACTTACTTGACTTTATATGTTGGAAAGCTCACTCTTGGGTCAGGACCCAAGGGGCATAGGATGTCGGCTTGAGTTGTGTGTCGAAGGTTGAGTTGTGTGTCGAATTAAATGGTTTGATTGAATATAAGTAAATAATATATTTATATATTTATTTGTGCCACGCCGCGCCGCGCCGCGGGCCGGGCCGGGCCGGGTTGGGTTGGGTTGAGAGTTGAGTTGACGGGGGTGAGTACCGAACCATTTTTATTTTTTTTGGCGGGGGAATAGGGTCGAACCGGCCCGAACCGGTTTAACGGTCGAACCGCAGTTCGGGCGGTTCGGACGGTTTTTAGCCAATTGACCGGACCGGGCCTAATAGGACCGGTCCCTGGACCGGTTCACGGTCGAACCGGTCCGACCGGCCGGTCCGGTCCGGTTCTGATAACACTGGCTTGAATATTGAATCCAGAAAATTTCCACACCTTCTAGTTCCCTCTCAATATCTCCTTCTCTCTCTCTCTTACTATCACTCTCTCTAAGTGGGTTGTGCCCCCTCTCTCTCTCCTCCCCACCCCAATTTTGAAATTCATTCTCTCTCCTCCCCATTCACCCCTCATTAAGGCCCCTTTCCCTTCCCCATGCACTCATTCAATTCCCCCTCCAACCCCTAGGTGGAAACCCCTTCTCCTAGGCACCTTTCCACTCTCCCAAGCAACCCTCCCTCTCCCCAAGACTGAAAGAGCCCTTCCCTACGCCAAATTTTGAATTTCCCTCTCCCTTGGGCCGTGCCCTTTCATCTCCCCACCTCCCTAACCACCCAAGGTCGCACCCCCCCTTCCCCATCCACCAAATAACCCCTTGTTCATGCCCTTCCCCACACCCTCTCCTCCACCTATTCTGTCCCTTTTGCAAGTTTCAGAAAAGTAGTGATTTGCAGTAGCAGCCACGACTTCCCCTGAAGGCTCCCGGTGGCATATCTTATATTTCTAAAATCGTCTCCAAGTCTTCTTTCCAACGGTGGTACTCCTGCCTGCATCCGAGTTCGGAGCTGTCCGGAGGAACGTCATCTTCAACGACTGCGCAATCTGTCCCAGACTGAAGGCCAGAGCGATCTTGGAAGCCGTTCAGCGGCCAACATTGGAGGAATTCAATCACGCTTCCTTCTACAAAATTCTTCTTCTTCTAGTCCTCCATCAGTGGCAGAAGGAACGACACCAATCGCCCGCCCGAGCTATTTGTTCTGAATTTCTTCGCCGGAGTGTGCAGTCTGCCCCCTGCAGGTCCAGGTTCGATCTATCTTCACTTCTCCGGCCACCATTATCCTCTCCGACCTCTGATTGTGGCCCCGTCAATTTCTTCTCAAAGCTACTCGACCATGATCGCGTCACCGACAGTTTCGTTCGATTTGGAGTTCGAGAGCGACCGCAGTGCCTTCTGCAATCCACTGTATCAGTTCTACATCAGTCTGAGGCAGAGTGTTGCTGTCCTGCTCCAGTCGCCGGTCCGATCAGCCCCGAGTTCTAGAGCTTCCCAAAACTTTCAAGCATCATCCTTGGCCAGTTGGGGAACTTTTGGCACTGGTTTCATCAAATTTGGAGCTCGGTTGAGTCCGTGGCAGCATCTTCATCGACAACCTGTTCAGCAAAATTGAAGAGTGGCAGAACCGGCGAAGCTTGGAGAGTCGGCGTTCTCTTCATAATTTCCCCACCCCGCTTGGCCGGCTGAAGACCCCTCCCTGCGTGGAGATAATCTTGGTTGTAATAAGTCTAACCCCCACCCCAAGAGCCCCCCTCCTGCGAGAGGTGTAGTTCATGTAATAATATTTTCACAGATTTGAAGCGACACCGACGCGGCTTGCGGGCGCAAACCCTTGCCTCCCCGCTCGCCCCCGTCTTCGGCCGGAGTTGGCGTCTTCACGCCGACAAGGTGAGCCTCGGTCCCCCTTTCCTTGCTGGTCAATATCACTTGCTTAGCTTAGTATTCTTGCTTTGCTGCATCGGACGGAGAGCGAGGGCCTGGCCCAAATTGCCGAACACGTGAGTGTCCATCGCGGGCGAGTTGTGAGCGAGCCATTACAACCCACACCCATGGTGTGACGGCCGCCCGTGAGTGGGCATCCCTGGCCCAATTGGGGTTCTCCCCAAGCTTGCCAAGCATCGGAGCATCATTGTCCCACCCCGGACCCTCGCCATCATCGTTTAGTTACCCACGGGCACAAGTGTGCACCAAGCGAGTGAGCCGCTCGAGTGGTATCATCGCCAATTTGCTTGCTTGCAACCTTAGGTCCAAGGGTCATATTGTCTCGTGGTCATCACCCCAAGGTGGTGTCACATCAAGTGGTATCAGAGCAAGTTCACAACTTGTCTCTATCAAGTTGGTCCTAGGATGCTCATATGCATTTAGAGTCTTCGGTTGCATCTCTTTTATCCACTAGCATGGCTACTTCATGTAAGTCACATCTATCTCATTCGGCCCTCCGCAAAGGTCCGATTGACACCCCTTTGGACAAAGTCCTATTTGAGGATATCTTTAGCGGATATCACCCTAGTGCATATTTAGAGTGGGAGAAAAACATGGTCAAATACTTTAAAAGGAATCCAATGACTGAACCCATGAAAATCTACCTTGCCAAGAGTCGACTTGTGTACCATGCCGAGGATAGGTGGAAGTTCATTGAACAATTTAAGAGGGTTATGAGGCTAGAGCCTATTAACACATGGGAGAACATGAGAGCCGAACTTAGGAAAGTCTACACTCCCCGACCTCCTCCCTCCTACCCGGGTTACCAAAACACGAGGAGCACTCCCACTCCTCCAACCCCACCCGTCCAAACCCTTACCACTAGAACCCAAGTGTCCAAGGCCTCCACCTCCCCACCTAACCCCATGAGGGCACCCACACCCCAACCAAACACCCGTCCCTAAGCTACACTAGTCAAGCCCCTTTAGCCCCCACTTCCACCCCAAACGATCCCAAGGACAAGAGACCCCTAACTGACCCAATTCCCTCCATGGTGACCACCACTTATCCAACCCTCACCATTAAAAATCAAGTGGACACCGCGTCCACCCCTCCACCTAGGCCCATAATGGCCACCACCCCCAAATCCAAAACCCCTCACCAAACCCGTACCCCACAAGCCCCCTTGACCACCACCACAAACCCACCATCGTCCCCAAAAAGGGACACATCTCCCAAAACAAATCAACCCAAAACCCCTCACCCAACCCACCTCCCACTTCCTACACCAATCTTTCCCCAACCTAGGCCTACTCTACTTCCCCTTCCTAGCCCAACCCAAGCCCATGCTTGTTCAACACCCTGGGTGTGTCATACGCTAGCTATCACCAAACCACCCACCATAGATCCCCCTACTCCATTAGCAATAGAAGTTGCTACCCACACACCTACCCATGTGGATAAGGATGCCCATCCGAATCCACCTCCCAACATAGAGGAAATCCAAAGGCCAAACAACTCACACACCTCTAGCCTAGCTCCTCTAGAGACACCCAACCTCACCATAGATAAGTCCATACTCCAATGGCTCAAGAAAGGTCTCACCATTCCTAGTTCACAACCATGCCACCTACCCATGGGATATCAATCCCAAATCATTCCCATTCAGTCACATGTCACTTATCAAACTTCTTATTGTGTGGAAAATTTGGGAGACTTAGTGAACTACCTACATTGGCAAATTCACTTGACCAATATGCTAGCCTTAAGGCCGTCCGAAACTAACACCATTAGCCTAGCATATCCCTCCATTGGCTCCATCACTTCTATCTACACTAATGGCCAAGTTACTAGTGAGATCATCCTCCTTCTTCCCATGGAGGAATAACCTATCCTAGTCCACTCCCCAACCATTAAGATCCCAAGTGCTTTGATCGATCAACCCATTAGCAACCTTGGCCCAATTATTGAGGAGGATGACTCACCATTTGAGGACCTTGAGAGCATAGAGTACCCCTACCAAGATGACCCTTACATGATCCCTTTGACCATTTTCTATGGGAGCCTAGATCTCAATGTAACCCACTCACCTTATTCACCACCCACCTTACCCTACCCTTACCACCCATGATAACCCAAAACCTACCCTTCCTAGAATTGAGTTACACCAAAGAAGCCTTAACCATAGGCAACGTACACAATGGGATTGATAGATGGCCCCACTCCATGATGTCTCCCTTCTTAGATCCCTTTGACTCATACGAATGGAAGCTCAAGGGCCACCCCACACCTATACACATAGAAGTCATCACTAGGATTGAAATGCATGTGCTTAGGCATACCACCCCACTTGACATGATTAGAAAGTCGGGTCCATTCATTCATATCACCCACATGTCAAGAAGAAAACATGAGTGGTCAATATTTGGTTGTAATGGTCCACCATCATTCATCATAAATCTCAAGCATGTTAGGAGCATTCATGGATGTCTGGGTCCCCCGGCACTCATCACACTCACACATGAAAGGGACACCTATGGATGTCCCGGTCCTCCCAAGACATTCAAAGTCTTCATAACATCAATGCATGATAGGTCTACATGTGGTTGCCCTGGACCACCTTTGCATACCACGCACTACTCACTCACACCGCATCTTAGTACATGGCATATGCATCAAAACATGCATCAAGCAAAAAGCGGTGAGAATTACAAAAAGCGGGCAAAAACTCGTGAGCGCCACTTGAAATTCCACGTTGGCGACTTGATGATGATGATGATTTTGGAGTGGCTCTACTCTAGGGTCACCTCCAATTTGAGGGCACGAGGACTTGGACCTTGCTAAGTTCTGAGTGGCCTTGGCACCCGGCTTGCGGGTTGAACTTACCAATGGGTTCTGGGATTCATCCCACTTCCCACGTGGCGGATCCGGCACCCTCTAAGGGTACCGCGGTGAATCCTAGTGAGTTTCTTGAGCCTACACCTATCCTTGTGAGAGACACCCTCGAAGTGCCACCACAAACTAGCCCGAGAGCCCGACGTCAGCACATGGCGGCAATACTAAGCAAAGCAAGATCTCTTCGCCAGCCTAAGGGTGTGTCCGAGCCACTTTGTCGAGTGGAAGCACCGTTCCTCGGCTATGGACATGGGTCGAGTTTGGAGAACAAGGTTCGCCCGGAACTGCGTTTTGGATGCTACTTCCCCGGTGGACCCATACTCGATAGGGTCGAGTTTTCCCCACCCCGGGGGTATGATGGGGACATCCCTTGCCCCTCCACATTTTATGAAGCTCGGATTGATCGTCAATGTGCGCCATTATGTTCCTCATGTGTTTGTGAGTCGAGTCATGTAATTTTTTTATTTTTATTTGAGTCTTAAACATGTAATTTTCCCTTTATTGAGTCATGTACCTAGGTTAGAAAGTCATTTTCCTAAGTCTTGAAGTCATTATGTTGGTTTGATAGGTTAATGGGCCCAATTCATTGGGCTAGGCCCAGGGGCGCCCCTCCCTTGGACTGTTTGGTCATTAGTTAGTTTGTCAGGGTTAGTTTGGTCTTAGGAAAAGTGTGGGGTCTATAAATAGCCCCACCCCTCTCTCATTTGTAACAATTATGCTTGAATATTGAATCCAGAAAATTTCCACACCTTCTAGTTTCCTCTCAATATCTCCCTCTCTCTCTCTCTTACTATCACTCTCTCTAAGTGGGTTGTGCCCCCTCTCTCTCTCCTCCCCACCCCAATTTCGAAATTCATTCTCTCTCCTCCCTATTCACCCCTCATTAAGGCCCCTTCCCCTTCCCCATGCACTCATTCAATTCCCCCTCCAACCCCTAGGTGGAAACCCCTTCTCCTAGGCACCTTTCCACTCTCCCAAGCAACCCTCCCTCTCCCCAAGACTGAAAGAGCCCTTCCCTAGGCCAAATTTTGAATTTCCCTCTCCCTTGGGCCGTGCCCTTTCATCTCCCCACCTCCCTAACCACCCAAGGTCGCACCCCCCCTTCCCCATCCACCAAATAACCCCTTGTTCATGCCCTTCCCCACACCCTCTCCTCCACCTATTCTGTCCCTGTTGCAAGTTTCAGAAAAGTAGTGATTTGCAGTAGCAGCCACGACTTCCCCTGAAGGCTCCCGGTGGCATATCTTATATTTCTGAAATCGTCTCCAAGTCTTCTTTCCAACGGTGGTACTCCTGCCTGCATCCGAGTTCGGAGCTGTCCGGAGGAACGTCATCTTCAACGACTGCGCAATCTGTCCCAGACTGAAGGCCAGAGCGATCTTGGAAGCCGTTCAGCGGCCAACCTTGGAGGAATTCAATCACGCTTCCTTCTACAAAATTCTTCTTCTTCTAGTCCTCCATCAGTAGCAGAAGGAACGACACCAATCGCCCGCCCGAGCTATTTGTTCTGAATTTCTTCGCCGGAGTGTGCAGTCTGCCCCCTGCAGGTCCAGGTTCGACCTGTCTTTACTTCTCCGGCCACCATTCTCCTCTCCGACCTCGGATTGTGGCCCCGTCAATTTCTTCTCAAAGCTACTCCAACCATGATCGTGTCAGCAACCGTTTCGTTCGATTTGGAGTTCGGGAGCGACCGCAGTGCCTTCTGCAATCCACTATATCAGTTCTGCATCAGTCAGAGGTAGAGTGTTGCTGTCCTGCTCCAGTCGCCGGTTTGATCAGCCCCGAGTTCTAGAGCTTCCCAAAACATTCAAGCATCATCCTTGGCCAGTTGGGGAACTTTTGGCACTGGTTTCATCAAATTTGGAGCTCGGTTGAGTCCGTGGCAGCATCTTCATCGACAACCTGTTCAGCAAAATTGAAGAGTGGCAGAACCGGCGAAGCTTGGAGAGTCGGCGTTCTCTTCATAATTTCCCCACCCCGCTTGGCCGGCTGAAGGCCCCTCCCTTCGTGGAGGTAATCTTGGTTGTAATAAGTCTAACCCCCACCCCAAGAGCCCCCCTCCTGCGAGAGGTGTAGTTCATGTAATAATATTTTCGCAGATTTGAAGCGACACCGACGCGGCTTGCGGGCGCAAACCCTTGCCTCCCCGCTCACCCCCGTCTTCGGCCGGAGTTGGTGTCTTCACGCGGGCAAGGTGAGCCTCGGTCCCCCTTTCCTTGCTGGTCAATATCACTTGCTTAGCTTAGTATTCTTGCTTTGCTGCATCGGACAGAGAGCGAGGGCCCGGCCCAAATTGCCGAACACGTGAGTGTCCATCGCGGGCGAGTTGTGAGCGAGCCATTTCAACCCACACCCATGGTGTGACGGCCACCCGTGAGTGGGCATCCCTGGCCCAATTGGGGTTCTCCCCAAGCTTGCCAAGCATCGGAGCATCATTGTCCCACCCCGGACCCTCTCCATTATCGTTTAGTTGCCCACGGGCACAAGTGTGCACCAAGCGAGTGAGCCGCTCGAGTGGTATCATCGCCAATTTGCTTGCTTGCAACCTTAGGTCCAAGGGTCATATTGTCTTGTGGTCATCACCCCAAGGTGGTGTCACATCATATGGGGCAATGAATGGAGCATGGCGTTGGCACGATCTCTCGATGGATTCAAAGCCAGCGTGGTTTCGTTCGTGAGATGGTTTTCGGCATGGTTTAGTCGCTTCGGTGCGCTAGAAATTCAGTGGAGGTAGGGAGACAGACGCCCTACTCATGTTCTGTGTTCCCCCATGATTTTGAGCTAAACGGTGCGAGAACGAGCGGGTTCTACCTTATTTTCGGTGAAGCATGCTTCAGGGGGTGTGAGACGTGTTCGCCTTTCTTGGCGACGGTTTCTAGCCTAATTAGTGTTATTTCAATCCCTGGCATGTTAGCATTCCATTCCCGCTGGTTTCGTAGTGATTGGTTGTCATTTGGGACCGGTATGAGCCCGGGAACTCATGTGACTCATTTTGGGTCGATTCGGTGGAATCGTCAGTTTCTTGTGTTTTTGGTGTCGTTTGAATCCCTTCCAGTCTGTGGAAGGCGTGTATCACCATTAGGGTTGTTTCCCCTTCGTTTTAGGGTGAATGGAGCGTGGGAAGGCCGGGTTCGGCCATTCCTCTATTTTACCCGTCGTAACGCCTTAGCGGTCGTAACAGTGACCATTTGGGTGCCTTAAATGGTCCAGAGGTGACCGTTTGGTTTGATGTCGGTTCTATGTCGGTTAGGGTCTTAGCAGTCATGCGATAGACCGTTTGGGATGGCTAACGGCCCATTGGAGGATAGCTAAACCTTGTGAAACGGTCTATTGGGGACCGCTAGACTCCGTGTAATGTGTCGATTCAGTCGAGCGGTCATGCGATAGCCCACAAGGCTAACCTTGGCGGCCCTTTGTGCGACCGCTAGGTCCTGTTTATGTCGGTTCAATTTTTTTTATGTCAGTTCGGGCTTGTGGTCCTAGCCTTGACCGCATAGTGTCCTTGGCGGCCCATTAGGAGACCGCTAAGCTGGTCGTCTAGCGGGTTTAAGTCGGTTCAGGGTTGACTGGGTCTAGCGGCCACGTGGATGACGGCTATGGTCGTCTGGCGGCCCTGTGATAGACCGCATGCCCCTATGCTTTTACGAGTTGGTTCGATGGGTCTTCTGAGTGAATCGGCCATATCCTTGACCACCTAACTCAGTAAGACGGCCCATGAATAGACCATTTTCATCTCGGTGTGGCCCTTTCATGACCGCCCTGAGTCTGAGTTCTCTGTGTGAGGGTAACGGCTCTTTGGCTGACTGCTTGGTTCACCTAGTGGTCAAGCATGTGACCGTTCCTTTCCCAGAGTTGTATTTTCTTTTTGTTTGGCCTCCATTTGTCTTGGCTTAACCTTGTGGTTTGCCCCTAGTCCTGTGGATGTCTTGGACATCCTATGAGGGAGATGACCATGTTGTGAGGTAGCCGAGAGTGCCATTATATCGAGCTATGTTTCGTGATGCTTTAGAGTCATGATTGGTTTCTGGTCAACCCGGTTGTGATCCAGTGGTTGACATGTGACTTCGTGAATGTGTCGTCTATCCTGTGTGGATCGTGACATGGTTTTGGATACCTTGAGGTGATGTCTTACCTCGGTTTACGTGTCCATGTGCTTTGAGGGTCTCGGTGATCCCTTATATCTCCGTGATTCGTGTTATACGGAGGTGTGAATCCGACTGTCCTGTGTCGTTTCCTTCATAAGTGTTTTACCGTGATTGGCTTATGGATTAGGCTGGTTGGCAGCGTGTTACCACTTTTGTGCGCCGATCTTGACCCTGAGTCTTGTGACTCAAGGATCGTTGTGTCGGCAGGTTTAGCTGTCTGTCCTGAGTCTGGTGGCAGTCTGGTATGCTACCTTGTGTCTCGTGCTTGGTGCTTCGTAGTACGTGCGATAGTGGATGCTTAGCATATCTATACTTCAGCACTAGTGTTTTAGAGTCTCTGTTTGTCTGGTAAGCCTCCACTAGTCGTATCCCGGCGACACTTTCCTATGTGTCGGCCCACCTCGGAGTGGTGGCGGGGTGAGTTTCTGATATACGATTTTTAGGCTAGTTTCCGTGGACTCCTTTGCCTTGCAGTAGCGTCCTACTGGGGGAAAAAACTAGCCAGAGGCCTGGCTCAAGGCATTGACCTTGTGTATGCACACGTGGTGAGGGGCGTTTGGACGAGCACCAACGGGCGTGACCCTGACTAGTCACTCATTACTGTAGTTCTGTTGCTCCTTGTACTAGGTACTAGTGTTCCTTATACTTGGCTCTTTTCGTGTGTCTCAGTTACCGCCATTCTAGGCGAGTACGAGATACCTGAGGCGCAGTGTAAGACGTCAGTGGACGCATCTGGCTGTTCTTCTAGTGAGGAGGTGCTTCTGTCACTTGACTCATAACTCTTGTGACTTGTGTTTTCGTCATTGGTTTCGAGTAGCTTGTGCGTGGCTTCACTCGAGGTCCAGTCTTGTGTAGCGTACACGATGGTGAGCTCGTGTATGTTTGTGTCTTTAACTGTGTAGGTCTTTTATAGGGCTTTTGCCTATTCTTAAAAGCTTTTGCCTTGGGGCTAGTGATTTAACAATGGATCGGTAACGCCTGACTTTGTGAGATCGGGGTTCATCTTTCTGTTGCTGTTTGGAGTAGCATAGAGGGCCGACGTTCGATCGGCAGTCATGTTTCTGGTCAGTACGACTTTGCTCTTTCCTTTAGTTGTTCTTACTCCTACTTTTACAGCTTTACTATTGTAGTTAGTACTGTTGTTACTTCTGTTCTTCTTGCTTCACTGTTTAGCGTTGTTTGGCGTGTTACTGTGTTGTTTCCAGTGGGGATCTGCGTGACCCCTACTGAGCCAGTGACAAGAGGCTCACCCCTGCTTTTCAGGTGTGGTCGTTCTTCTTCCTCGTGGTTTGTTACGTGGTGCGTCAGTTTGTTGTTGCCAACGTTGCCTGCGTCGGGTTTCCCCGACTTTAGTGTATGTTCTCTTTTATGTTAGACTGTACTTGTCTTTTTTTGGACTGGACTCTATTAATTTATTTTGTTAATTGAAAAAGTAATTTTATTTCTGCTACTTTAGCAAACCTGATCATTGAAATATTAATTGCTTACTACTTTAGCTGGAAATTCAATGTACTCCACACACTCCTTTTATCCCTTCGGAGCTTTACCCCTCTTGGGAGGCCTCGCAGGATGCAAGTGTTATCGTGTTTACCCGGTATCCGGACCCTGGGTCGTCACAACATGTCACCTGACTACAGACCCCCTGGAACCCGGGATGAGTATAGGTTTGTAGAATGAAAGTATCGAATTGGTAGGTTGTACCCTTCCCGGGGGGCTAATCAGTAGAGTATCACCATCTATGCTAAGGCGCGGTGACGGGAATCATTGAAACAGACCAGCCTCCCTCTTCCCTTTCTAAGGTAGGATCGACAGTCCTGGCCCATAAGATTGAGCTCGTGTCTAAATTAGGAGGAATCAGAAGGCTTAACGAACAACAAAAGCATAGAATCCTCGATCACCCTTAATCAAACACCCCCAGGGCGAGACGTTATTGACTTTTAAAAAAAATCATAGTGAGGCCGAAGTATGTATGGGGTTTTGCTGGCGTCCCTACAACTCATCGGAGAAGAGAGTGAAACGGCACCTAGTGTTCCCGTTTGTGAAATGCTACTCTTCTTGTCACGCCCCGAGCGCGGAAGATACCCGGAGACGCGTGACGAGTTTATATCAATCATGTCAATCAGAGTGGTCGTGTATTCGACACAAAGACAAAGATGCGCAAATAGCAAGATAACCCAATCCTTTATTTCATAATGGATAGACTATTACAAATCCAATACTCTGTTTAATAAAAAGGAAAAGAATACATATTTGACTCAAGAAACTATAGAAAAGACTAGATGACACTTGAGCAGCTCTATCACTTTCACTCTTGACCATTCCCATCCGATTGACTTCCATCGTCGTCGGACTTACCTGAAAAGTAAAAAGGGACAAACGGAATGAGCGAACGCTCAGTAGGAAATTATATCTCAAGTACTAGCAAGGGGTTTAAGTAATTACATCTTTCATGAATGCCATAAAGCTATGCATGCTCGCATAAAATGACAAGATAGAGAGAATGTAATATCAAAGAATAAGATGAACTTAATCATGAAATTACAACAAGATAACAGGTTTATTCAAGATATTCAAGCAAGTACGTTTAACAAGTCATGTCAAGAACTTTGGCTATCATGTATCAAGCAAGTAAATTACCCTTTTTCGGGCCACGCATTTCATGTCAAGTCAAGTACGATTCAAGTACAAGATGTGTGTGGAATGTCCAATCAAGCAAGTCAAGTACTCGGTATAATGCCAGATACCTTATCATTTTAACTCCCATGGGCACAAGTACTTTCGGGTGCTCCTCCCAGGACCAGATCGGGCCCTATATGCGCAGGCATTTATCATGTGTTTTGACATCCACTCTTGTTTATATAGCCAATATAGAATTTCAATCATCAAGCTTGTAGACACGTATGACAACTTTGACAGAATAGAGTCCAAAATATGACAAGGACATAGAATGGCGATAATAACGGTATAATCACGATATCGATAAAAATCTAGGTAAAATATGGTTCCCTTAACTTGGGTACCATGATATATAGAATTGAGGTCCACATGAACAGTATATCAAAGGTAAGATACCCTCATTCTTATCATAGAATTGAGGTTTTACAAGAATGACCTTATATGGCATGATATCATCATCCCATTAAGAACTTCTCATGATATACTCTTTGTATAATCATAAGGGCCGGTATACCATGTTTCTTTAGAGTGACATGGCAAAGATCGTGTAATGGGTTTTTAGGGTACAACCAGCTCAGTCGACCTTGAGGGAATCCAAGGTACGAGGAGTCTTACGGAGGTCTCTATGACTAACTCGCTAGTCCAAAGGAACGGAATGTCCAATGGAGAGCTTGTATGTCAATGAGAGTGAGTGTGATCGATAAAACAACGTGAAAAGTGGGACTATACTCACGGAGTGGAGAATAGTGCCGATATATACGTATATGTATAATATGAAACCATCGGTTAACAGAATCAGGATAAAAATCAGTTTACAGAAAATAACGACTTAGGTCAAGTCGTTTCTCAAGTAATTAACGCCTAACAGAAGGGCGTTTACATATGTTTCTGTTTTACAGAATTTTCGATAATTCAGTAATTTATCTAAAATGCGCCCTGGGCAGGGGCGTTTCTTCACGATTTGACGACTACAGTAGCAGGCGTCTCATTATTTACATATTTGACAAAATATAATTAAATTTTCAGGATTTATATATATAACACGCCCTTGGAAGGGGCGTTATCTTTATGATTCACGCCCTGTTCATATGGAAAACGACTTTGTGCAAGTCGTTAATTCAAGTTTATTCAGAAAATTTAAGGACAGTAATAATTCCAGGATAACAGAGGAACGAATATAATATCATGACAGTAAAGTTAGCAGGTTGAAGACAAAGGATCATGCATTATTTTATAATCATGATTTCATAGATAATCAGTTCTTAAGATGGGTGATTAACGGTTTAAAGAAATTAACGCCTGAGTACAGGGCGTTAAATATGAAATTAACGACCTGGGAAGGGTCGTTTCATGTGAATTAGCGCCCTTGCCAGGGGCGTCTCTTTCAAAATATTTCAGAAAACGCATGGAAACTATAATAACCGTATGCATGACATGCTTATATATATATATCTTGCATTAATTTCATTTGGGCTACAATAACTTGAGAAAACCTACCTTGATAGTTTGATTTGGAGATAACCGTGAAGGACCTGTGAGAAGGAACGACGCTCTGTTCAGAACAGAGACTCCTGAACAAGTTGCTATTGGATGATGGCTTTGATGAAAAGGTCGTAGATGAAGAACACTTCGTTTCTTCAACTGCAGCTTTCCTATAAGAGAATGAAGAAACTGCATCAGTTTCTTTGTAATCTGAACATCACACAAAAGTAAGAACTTTTACCCGGATGAAGAACTCTGTTTCTTCAGAACGTAGGGGCTTCTTAACCTGTAAGAAGAGAAGAAAATGAAGAATATTAATTCTTCATGTAGTCGAAGCAGAGAATCAAGGAAATAAGAAGAACTGTTTGTTCTTCACGTACCGTAGCAGAGCAGATCAACCAAATAGGTTTTAGGGTTAGATCGATCAAGGTATTTATAGGGATTTTGGAAATCCTAACAAAGGTAGTGTTTGATTGAGGGTAATATATCCCTAATAGAGTCCTTACCCTGGTAGACACTTACTAGATTAACATAATCCTTCCCTGGATAAGCTCCCGGGTCGAACGGAATTGTAATCGAATTGACGACCTAGGTCAGGGCGTCGAATCTTTAATTGACGACCTTGTTCAGGTTGTTTCTTAAGAAGCGCCTTGTATAAGGGTGTTCCTTGTTTTAAAACACGCCCAAGAAAAGGGCGTTTCTTGTCCTTGCCCTTTTTGGCGTTTGGAATTTGACGTCTTGTGGTGAGGGCGTCCTTTCTTGAATAACGCCTTAGGTAGAGACGTTTCTAATTTGAATAGCGCCGTTATCAGAGGCGTTATTTATTTTTGTTTTATTTTTTTCTATTTACAAGATTTATTTATAAATCTTTATCATTATTAATATTTTATCAGGGTTGCTACACCCTCCCCCACTTAAAAAGAA
The DNA here is from genome assembly GCA_022559845.1 of Amorphophallus konjac. Taxonomy (NCBI): domain Eukaryota; kingdom Viridiplantae; phylum Streptophyta; class Magnoliopsida; order Alismatales; family Araceae; genus Amorphophallus; species Amorphophallus konjac. Next base: position 244,220,211 of record CM040124.1, read on the forward strand.
TTTGGTCCCCAAATTCAATTGCATATCATGTATATGCGCGGAGTGTGTAGAGTATATACCTCTTAGAACAACTCGAGAAATCGTTTCTTCATAGATTCCTTGGTCTCCCATGTCGCTTCGTGTTCAGGATTCTTATTCCATTGCACCTTGAGCATGGGAATAACCTTATTCCTTAGAGCTCGTATTTCTCGATCTAAGATCTTCATAGGCTTCTGTTCATAGGTGAGATCTTTCTAGATCACCAGATCTCCATGTTCAATAATATGAGATGGATCGTGCACATACTTCTTCAACATAGATATGTGAAACACATTATGCACGTCGGACAATTGAGGAGGCAACGCGATGCGATAAGCAACCTCGCCAACTCTTTCGAGTACCTCAAATGGTCCGATGAATCTTGGCGTAAGCTTGCCCTTAACACCAAATCTTTGTATGCCACGTCCAGGCGATATCTTTAGAAATACATGATCTCCGACTTGGAATATAAGATCTCTCCTTCTTGTATCAGCATAAGCCTTTTGCCTGGTCTGAGCAACTTGCAATCTTTCTTGGATTACTTGTATCTTCTCAGTTGTATCCCTTACCATGTCTGGACCTAATAGTTATTTCTCTCCAACTTCGTTCCAGCATAAGGGTGATCGGTAACTCCTTCCGTATAAGGCTTCGAAAGGTGCCATTTGAATACTTGCCTGGTAGCTGTTATTGTATGCAAATTCCACTAGTGGCAAGTGTTCATGCCAACTTCCACCAAAGTCAATGATGCATGCTCTAAGCATATCTTCAACAACTTGATTAGTTCTTTCGGTCTGACCATCCGTTTGTGGGTGGAAAGCTGTACTAAAGTTAAGCCTTGTTCCCAATGAATGTTGTAGACCCTTCCAGAAATGAGAAGTAAAGCGAGGGTCTCTGTCAGACACGATCGAGACAGGAATTCCATGTAACCTGACTATTTCCTTGATGTATAGTGCAGCTAGCACATCAATTGGCCATCGGCTTTTGATTGGCAAGAAATGCGCCGACTTAGTTAAACGGTCAATGATAACCCAGATTCCATCATGTCCTCCTTTTGACTTTGATAAACCCATGATGAAGTCCATTCCAATATCCTCCCACTTCCACTTAGGAATATCTAGAGGATGTAGTTTTCCAGCAGGCTTTTGGTGTTCCGCCTTGACCTGTTGGCATGTGAGATAGCGTGATACATAGTCTGCTATTTCTCTTTTCATATTAGGCCACCAAAAGTTCCTCTTTACATCTTGATACATTTTGGTTGATCCTGGATGAATAGTGTACCTTGATCGGTGAGCTTCATCTAAGATCTTCTTCTTTAATTCTGGACAATCCGGTATACAAGTTCTATTCTTGAACAACAATCTTCCATCAGAAGCTAATTGAAAATCAGATTGTCCTTCTAGTCTTCCTTTGATTTTCACTAATATAGGATCATCATCCTAAAGTGCTTGTATCTCAGATAATAAATCTGACTGTATGCTTACATGAGATAATGTGACAAATTTGGCTTCCTTGTCCAAGCTTATATTGAGCTCGGAGAATTGTTCTAGCAACCTCTATTCTTGTATCATACAATTGGCTATCATTGCTCTCGGCTTTCAACTAAGGGCATCAGCAACATAATTACCCTTTCCGGGATGGTATTGTATATTGAAGTCGAAGTCCTTGAGATATTCTAGCCAGCGTCTTTGTCTCATGTTTAGCTCCTTTTGTGAGAACAGATATTTGAGACTCTTGTGATCGGAGTATACAGTGAACTGTACTCCATAGAGATAGTGTCTCCATATCTTTAGAGCAAATACCACTGCGGCCAATTCTAAGTCATGGACGGGGTAATTCTCCTCATGCTTCTTCAGTTGACGTGAAGAGTATGCTATGACCTTTCCTTGTTACATTAGGACACATCCGAGGCCAATGCCAGAAGCATCTGTGTAAACCTCGAATTTCTCTCCTTCTATTGGTAGAGCTAACACCGGAGCTGTAGTGAGATGATCCTTGAGAGTTTGGAAACTTCTTTCACATTCCTCACTCCATTCATATCGGATCTCCTTACGAGTTAATCTTGTAAGTGGTACGGCGATCTTAGAGAAATCTTTGATGAATCGCCGATAATAGCCTGCAAGACCTAAGAAACTTCTGATCTCGCTTGCATTAGGGGGTCTTTCCCAATTTCTCACAGCTTCAACTTTTGACGGATCTACAGATAATCCATCCTTTGATATGACATGTCCGAGAAAAGCCACTTCTTCAAGCCAGAACTCGCATTTGCTGAGCTTAGCATATAGTTGATTTGTCCTCAAGATTTGCAATGCAATCCTCAAATGCTCTTCATGTTCTTCCTTAGTCTTGGAATATATCAATATATCATCAATGAAGACTACTATGAATTGATCCAAGTAAGGCCTGAATATGCTATTCATTAACTGCATAAAGGCAGCAGGGGCATTTGTTAGTCCAAAAGGCATAACAACAAATTCATAATGGCCATACCTGCTTCTGAATGCGGTCTTATGAATGTCATCATCTTTGATCCTTAACTGATGATATCCCGACCTAAGATCAATCTTGGAAAAATATTTGGATCCTGAAATCTGATCAAATAACTCATCGATTCTCGGCAGTGGGTACTTGTTCTTGATAGTGAGATGATTCAACTGTCGATAGTCGATGCACAATCTCATGGATCCGTCCTTCTTCTTCACAAATAAGACTGGTGCTCCCCATGGGGAAGTACTAGGTCTAATAAACCCTTTTCGAATCAGTTCCATCAACTGCTCCTTCAACTCTTTGAGTTCAGCCGGGGACATTCTATAGGGTGCCTTTGAAACTGGACCAGCACCAGGGACTAAGTCAATGGTGAAGGCCACTTCTCTTTGAGGGGGTAATCCTGGCAAATCTTCCAGAAATACGTCTGGGAATTCTTGTACTACTAGAATATCTTCTATCTTAGTGTCCTTTGTTTCCTTAACTGTGACAAATGCAAGGAAAGATACACATCCTTTCCTGACGAGCTAGCTTGCTCGAAGAGCCGAAATAAGAGGGGATTTGCTCCGACTCTTGGGGCGAGTAAAGACTAACTCCGGAAAATCTTTGAAAGCAATTTGGCTATTGCGGTAATCAACCGTTGCCTGGTATTTGGATAACCAGTCCGCTTCCAGTATAACATCATACTCCTTTAGATCGAGGCATATGAGATCTATAGGTAAATTCCTACCTTGAACCATTACCTCACAGTTTTGGTAGTGATGAGTAATATCATTTTCACTTCCAAGAGGAGTAGTTAGAACTATTTTTATCCATTCTGGTTCTAACGGTAACGGGTCGGCAAACTTCTTAGAAATAAAGGAATGCGATGCACCCGTATCAAATAAGACATAAGCACTTTTAGAACAAATTTTCAATGTACCTTCCACTAATCCGCCTTCTTCTTCAGGTTCGGTCTCCTGGATTGCATGAAGACGAGCATTCTTCGTCATCGGGCGTTTACCATCACCGGCTTGGTCATTCATTAATGGACACTCGGGAATCCGATGTTCGCGACTCCCACAACGGAGACAAGCTCCTAATTTCCTCCAGCATTCTTCTATCTTGTGACCAGCCTTGTCACAATGCTTGCATACTGTATTAGAAGGTGTAGTGGTGATAGAGAAGGGCTTGGATTTCTTGAACTTGGAATCTTGAGAGGATGAACCTCCATTACTGGGCCTCTTCTTAAAGTTGGGTTTGAAAGAACCCGAACCTGTGACTTGCTCCTTCTTGTCTTTTCCACGGATCCTATCAGATAGTTCCGTGGCATCTTCAAGTAATTGAGCTCGGCGCACTATTTCAGAATAAACTTGGATGTCCATAGGCGCCAGTTGAGTAATATAGTGGGGCCTAAGCCCATTAAGAAATCTACGGGCTTTCATCTTCTCCGTGCTAATAAGATGCTTAGCATATCTAGACAACCTAGAGAACTGAGCTTCATAATCTGCTAATGATAAGGATCGTTGCTTTAATGCAGCGAATTCTGCAGCCTTCTTTTCTTGGACTCGGTCCGAGAAATATTTAGCATTGAAGTATTCCACAAATTCTTCCCATGTCACTTGAGTAGGATCGATGGTTGCTTCAATAGACTCCCACCAGCATCTAGCATCTTTCTCTAACTAGAATGTAGCTAATAGAACTTTGTCCTGGTCCGTGCATTGCATGACACGGAATATGCGTTTGGTTTCCCGAACCCAATGCTCGGCATCATCCGGATCGGTCGATCCCATAAACTTCGGGGGATTCATGTTCTTAAAGGCTTGGTGTAAGCTTCCAGCTCGTGGAGCACCACCTTGTGCTACCTGTTGTAGCACTTGAGTCATCCCTTGAAGGGTACGCTGCATGTTGCGCCATTGAGCACGTTCAGCAGCCATTATCCTACAATTACGATAGCTACGTTAGTATTATATCACTGTGATCTTATTAAAAGACTCATTGACTCTTAACCCTTGGTTCTACCCAATCTCACTTGGTTAAACGTTCAACTTATCCTTGGACTTGGGTTTTTCCTAGGAATTGAATACCTTAGGCTCTGATACCACAGAAACTGTCACGCCCCGAGCGCGGAAGATACCCAGAGACGCGTGACGAGTTTATATCAATCATGTCAATCAGAGTGGTCGTGTATTCGACACAAAGACAAAGATGCGCAAATAGCAAGATAACCCAATCCTTTATTTCATAATGGATAGACTATTACAAATCCAATACTCTGTTTAATAAAAAAGAAAAGAATACATATTTGACTCAAGAAACTATAGAAAAGACTAGATGACACTTGAGCAGCTCTATCACTTTCACTCTTGACCATTCCCATCCAATTGACTTCCATCGTCGTCGGACTTACCTGAAAAGTAAAAAGGGACAAACGGAATGAGCGAACGCTCAGTAGGAAATTATATCTCAAGTACTAGCAAGGGGTTTAAGTAATTACATCTTTCATGAATGCCATAAAGCTATGCATGCTCACATAAAACGACAAGATAGAGAGAATGTAATATCAAAGAATAAGATGAACTTAATCATGAAATTGCAACAAGATAACAGGTTTATTCAAGATATTCAAGCAAGTACGTTTAACAAGTCATGTCAAGAACTTTGGCTATCATGTATCAAGCAAGTAAATTACCCTTTTTCGGGCCACGCATTTCATGTCAAGTCAAGTACGATTCAAGTACAAGATGTGTGTGGAATGTCCAATCAAGCAAGTCAAGTACTCGGTATAATGCCAGATACCTTATCATTTTAACTCCCATGGGCACAAGTACTTTCGGGTGCTCCTCCCAGGACCAGATCGGGCCCTATATGCGCAGGCATTTATCATGTGTTTTGACATCCACTCTTGTTTATATAGCCAATATAGAATTTCAATCATCAAGCTTGTAGACACGTATGACAACTTTGACAGAATAGAGTCCAAAATATGACAAGGACATAGAATGGCGATAATAACGGTATAATCACGATATCGATAAAAATCTAGGTAGAATATGGTTCCCTTAACTTGGGTACCATGATATATAGAATTGAGGTCCACATGAACAGTATATCAAAGGTAAGATACCCTCATTCTTATCATAGAATTGAGGTTTTACAAGAATGACCTTATATGGCATGATATCATCATCCCATTAAGAACTTCTCATGATATACTCTTTGTATAATCATAAGGGCCGGTATACCATATTTCTTTAGAGTGACATGGCAAAGATCGTGTAATGGGTTTTTAGGGTACAACCAGCTCAGTCGACCTTGAGGGAATCCAAGGTACGAGGAGTCTTACGGAGGTCTCTATGACTAACTCGCTAGTCCAAAGGAACGGAATGTCCAATGGAGAGCTTGTATGTCAATGACAGTGAGTGTGATCGATAAAACAACGTGAAAAGTGGGACTATACTCACGGAGTGGAGAATAGTGCCGATATATACGTATATGTATAATATGAAACCATCGGTTAACAGAATCAGGATAAAAATCAGTTTACAGAAAATAACGACTTAGGTCAAGTCATTTCTCAAGTAATTAACGCCTAACAGAAGGGCGTTTACATATGTTTCTGTTTTACAGAATTTTTGATAATTCAGTAATTTATCTAAAACGCGCCCTGGGCAGGGGCGTTTCTTCACGATTTGACGACTACAGTAGCAGGCGTCTCATTATTTACATATTTGACAAAATATAATTAAATTTTTTAGGATTTATATATATAACACGCCCTTGGAAGGGGCGTTATCTTTATGATTCACGCCCTGTTCATATGGAAAACGACTTTGTGCAAGTCGTTAATTCAAGTTTATTCAGAAATTTTAAGGACAGTAATAATTCCAGGATAACAGAGGAACGAATATAATATCATGACAGTAAAGTTAGCAGGTTGAAGACAAAGGATCATGCATTATTTTATAATCATGATTTCATAGATAATCAGTTCTTAAGATGGGTGATTAACGGTTTAAAGAAATTAACTCCTGAGTACAGGGCGTTAAATATGAAATTAACGACCTGGGAAGGGATTATTTCATGTGAATTAGCGCCCTTGCCAGGGGCGTCTCTTTCAAAATATTTCAGAAAACGCATGGAAACTATAATAACCATATGCATGACATGCTTATATATATATATATCTTGCATTAATTTCATTTGGGATACAATAACTTGAGAAAACCTACCTTGATAGTTTGATTTGGAGATAACCGTGAAGGACCTGTGAGAAGGAACGACGCTCTGTTCAGAACAGAGACTCCTGAACAAGTTGCTATTGGATGATGGCTTTGATGAAAAGGTCATAGATGAAGAACACTTCGTTTCTTCAACTGCAGCTTTCCTATAAGAGAATGAAGAAATTGCATCAGTTTCTTTGTAATCTGAACATCACACAAAAGTAAGAACTTTTACCCGGATGAAGAACTCTGTTTCTTCAGAACGTAGGGCCTTCTTAACCTGTAAGAAGAGAAGAAAACGAAGAATATTAATTCTTCATGTAGTCGAAGCAGAGAATCAAGGAAATAAGAAGAACTGTTTGTTCTTCACGTACCGTAGCAGAGCAGATCAACCAAATAGGTTTTAGGGTTAGATCGATCAAGGTATTTATAGGGATTTTGGAAATCCTAACAAAGGTAGTGTTTGATTGAGGGTAATATATCCCTAATAGAGTCCTTACCCTGGTAGACACTTACTAGATTAACATAATCCTTCCCTGGATAAGCTCCCGGGTCGAACGGAACTGGAATCGAATTGACGACCTAGGTCAGGGCGTCGAATCTTTAATTGACGACCTTGTTCAGGTCGTTTCTTAAGAAGCGCCTTGTATAAGGGCGTTCCTTGTTTTAAAACACGCCCAAGAAAAGGGCATTTCTTGTCCTTGCCCTTTTTGGCGTTTGGAATTTGACGTCTTGTGGTGAGGGCGTCCTTTCTTGAATAACGCCTTAGGTAGAGGCATTTCTAATTTGAATAGCGCCGTTATCAGAGGCGTTAATTTTTTTTTCTATTTACAAGATTTATTTATAAATCTTTATCATTATTAATATTTTATCAGGGTTGCTACACTTCTTTTATTCGGCAGCAGGCAATGCGTCTATCATTGGAATTGACGATGAGAACCAAAGCCACCCGGGGAGGGGATTTAATGTCGCCCGGTTAGGGCGTGTCCGTGGGCCATTTCACAGAAAAGAAAGGAAAACCTTATGGGATTTTCCCCCTTTCCCGAGCGATCCCAGGATCAACTGGAACTTTATCCCCTGAGGGCCTCCTCACGCTCGGGAGGGAAACTGGGCAGCTCGGAGTAAAATCAGCGAAACCGGTAATCGGAGATAGCACAGACTACAGACAGAATGCGAAGATAGCAATCCAAGGAACTCGGGCCTTCTTCTTATTCACTCTCTTTTGCAATCACAGAGGGGTGTAGACAGGGAGTACGGTGTTCGGGGGGTTGAGGAGAGCAGCTAAACAAAAGAAAGAATGAATTTCGAAGAACGGAGAATACAGAACAAAAGAAAATGGAGTCCCTCGTGGGAACCCACCTTCTTCTACTCCTATGCTTCTTCGGCTCTCCTTTTATCTCTTTTCTTTTCTTCGTTCTCTCACCTCTTGTCGCCTGATCTCTCTTCGTTAATCTGTGTCTCTTTTTTCTTCCACTCTTCTCCAAGTTCTGCTTAGTTTCTTCTCTCTCTTTTTTTTTCTGAATGAGGGTGAAGGTCCCTATTTATAGACGAATGGGAGCAGGGGAATCGGTGGCGTCGCCACCGAATCGCCGGCCTGCCGCACCAAGGGTGCCATCAAATCGCCGGCCCGCCACGCCAAGGGCGCCACCGACTCGCCGTCTCGCCATCGCCCTAGGGCGCCACCGACTCAATGGAGGGCATTTTCAATAATTTTGACATTTTGACCCGAAATTGACCCTGTGAGGGCTTATGATCCAGGGTAGTCCTGGAGTTGATGTAGCGACTCTGGGGTATGCTTTGGAACTCTGATTTGAAGTTCTGAAGATTTCTGGCATGTGCCGAACCCATACCAGTTTTTTCTGAATTTTGTTCTGACTTGTCATTCGGCACGCCAATTTGTGCTGCCAACTCCGTTTTGTGGACCCGTGGAGTGTCTTCATTGAGTGGCCATTAACCTTGGAGATTCTTGCCTCCACAGGGTAGCTTTTCGGTCATTTACGGACCACTTCGACACTCCGAGCATCCTAACTGACTCACCCGGGTTTTCCTCTGATTTGGCCTTCGGCTCCCTATCTTGAGGAACCAGGGACATTTCTTCATCTCGGGAGAGCTTCCTTATCAGGTGGGAAACCACCTGGTACATTCTCATCCTGATCGGACAGGGGTGGAGGTACATCCAACATGATTGCTTCAGGCACTGTTCATTGGCTCTGGCCGTCATGCGGCCTTAGTGAGTTGTGGTAAACGTTTTACCACGATATAATGAGATGTGGAGTCCCCGATACTTCTTGTGAGGTGACCTGAGGTTTCAGCTGTCCGAGTGGACCTGTTGTTGACTTTCAGTTGACTCCTTCGGGCACATAATTATCACCCAGTCATATTTTGTATGTCAATAGGGCACAGCTCGGCACTGGCAAGCTGGCTACTATTGGCCCTTCGACTAGAAAGCTCCACCACCAAGAGAAGCACCACACCTAAAAAGTAGGGAGTGAGTCTCATCTCATTAGCTCAGTAGGGGTCCCGCAGATCCCCACCACAACAAAAATGGTAAGCAGTGACAACAATAATATCAGCAGTAACAACAACAATAAAATGATGACATCGATCAGAATGGAAAGACGGTAAACGAAGGAACCACGAAGCCTCTACGCTACCTTAAGTCTCATAGTCGTACAAGCCATCTTTGCTGACGGAACCGATAACAAGGCCATGTGGCCCAACCCGTAACCTCCACCCACGGAAGGATATCTAGACACTGGTAAACCTGAGTCTCGAGACAGAACCAGTGAGAGAACCATGCCCCAAACACAAGGCGACACTAGCCCATCTGCCGGAAAGGCCACGACAATGCTGTCGGTAACTCAACCTTCACCGGCATAGGGTCCGTTACTCAAGTATTCATAACAAGGCCAGATGCATCCACTAACGTCTTATAATGCGCTAAGGTCTCATATGCGTGCACACTAGCCACACCCGATCTCGGGAGGGGCAGAGGAGACACACACACACACACACACCACACCCTATGATAGGCTAGGATCCGTACCTCTGCACCCATCAATACGGCCGTGTCAAGCTACCTGACATGAGGTATGTGCCACTACGTCCGTCAGCAACGTACTCTTGTCCCAACCAAGGTACACACGCTCAGGCGGTCTCGCCTCTAAAGAAGGAGCGTCGTACACACTGGGTGGTCTCACCCGGTCCAATCACGATCGGCCATTAGGCTCTTCCACAGTCACGTAGAATCTCGTCGAAATCTGCGGTCTCGTGAAAATCTTGAGAAAAGCGTACGCACGCACGTAAATCACCGTAAACCAAGGTATGCCACCACCAAGTGCAAGGAAAACTACCCATGATCGGGTGCGGGAAACTAGTGGGTACCTAACCACTGAACTCACATATGGACTACTCACCGCAATCATAGAACTCACACGGTTCTTTAACGGATCTTTACCGGTATTAATATAAAATTTAATCCATGAATCGAGGCATTTTTAATGGATTTAATGGGCTTTTGCTAGCATTTTATCCCATTTATTAAAAGAGTTTTAAAAAATTAATGGGCATATACATAATTATGCTTCTTTGAGCATTTAGAATGCAATTAGAAGTTAAAAATAAAAAAAAAATAATATAATAAAAAAATTTAATCCACCGTCGACCCCCCTCTCTCTCCCCATCTTTCTCTTCCACTCTCTCACTCTCTCTCTCTCACGCGAAGCTCTCTCCCCCTCTCTTGGTGGCGCGGCCGGCCCAGGTCGTGGACGGAGGCGCGGGAGTAGTCATTAGATAGCTTGTGATGCGTGGAGCGCGGTGACGTCAACTTCGAGACGGACCGCGGCATGTGGAGACGGGTGGGCGTGAGAGAGCGACGCTGCTCCCTCAGCTTACATGCGCCCCTAACGGCGTTTTCGTCGCGATCGAGGTTGGGGGATGGCTTCCCGATCTCGCTAGGATCATTTCCTCTTCCATGCCCATCGTCGATGTGTCTTCCATAGCCTGAACCTCGTCATTTTTGTTTTTGGAGCATGAACATAGTATTTATGTTTTAATCCTCCATGGCCATTGTTGTTGGGTTCTTAGGCTATAAATTATGTTTATATGATGGTGGAATGGCAGGGAACAGGTTAAAACTGTGTATCCCGTCGATCTAGGTCGATCGGGAGGGGTTTCGGTTACAAACCCCATGGATTCGATTCAATGGACAGGTGGCCGTCCTGCCAGTGACCATTTCTTTTAAGCAGTGAGGCGGTGGACCTTGGCGGCCCACAACCCCTGCGCAATACCCCTTGTAGCGGCCCATCATTGGACCGTCTACTTCCCTATAGCGGCTCATCCTTCGACCACTAGAGACTGTTGACCAGGTCAGTCGACCTTTGACCCGTTAGGGCGGTTAGTATGGCGGCTTATCGTAGAACCGCCAGAGGGCGTTTGGCGGATCCATCTTGGACCGCTAGAGCATGTTTTCACTGTATAAAATAGTATGGCGGTGGAGTGTAGCGGCCCATTAGTGGAGTGCCATAGCCTTTGTAGCGCCCCGATCGTCGACCGCCAGAGCCTGTGGGGGTCCAAGGTAAGACCGCCATGTTCTGCAGGATTTCAATTTAATCATGCTCATTTCTTTATGCTTTCCACGTTGCATATTCACCATATTTAAATTATTTTGGCATGTTTTTAGATCCCGATAGAATTAGTTCTCTTTCCTTGTGATGGAACCACTAGTCGTAGCCCGACGACCTCTAGTGTCGGCACCACCTGGGAGAGGTGGCGGGGCAGTCCTGATTTACGGTTTTTAAGCTAGTTTCTGTGGGCCCTGTAAATTTGTTTTAATTAGATTCCTATCCCGCCCCCTTTAAATACATACATGCATAAACATGTGAATCAAAGACAAGGGGGATGAAAGGATAAGAAATACTAACCGTGATCGCCACCAAGGTTCCAACAACGCCAAAGGATGAAGAAGTGTAAAGAACGGTGCCGTGTACGTTGGAACTTAAAGACTTGATCACGCTTGAAACGGGGTGCGGGAAACTTATGGATTCAAACCTCCTCTCCTTCCAGCCGGCTAGAGGAAGGGGGCCTCACATTGTATTCATGCTCTCCTACAAAACAAAGCCAAAACAAGGACAAAAAACTCATTAGAACATTCATGTGTAGCATCAATCTTGCAGTGATAAAATAGGGGTAGAAATTGAGGGCAAACTCACCGGGGGTAGATTTTTAACCCCTGTGCAAGGGTGAAAATAATAGGTGGGTGTGTTGTGTATGCATGAGATTTAAAATCATGAGATTTGATTGAGAGAATTGAGAGAAACGTTGATGCAAAACTTGCAAAAGTGCATGTAGCAGAAAAGTGCAGAAAATGTAATGATTTATGATTTTAAGAGGAAGAGAACTAAGAATATAGATCATGAAATCAAGCCCAGAAGGATGCAATGGAAAGTTAATACTTCCCTCTTCAAGTCAAGGTTGAAGTTGTGAGTTGGAATTGCAGCATGGCTTCGCCCCGAACCAAGAAAGAGCCCCCTTTGCAACTACGAACAGGGCAATTTTTATAGAGTTTTATAAGAGAGCCCATCTTCTTATCACGATTTCTGGAGATATAGTCTAAGATAAATCGAGTTCTCTGGATCAAACTCGAGATAATACTAAGGATAAGAGATAGGAACAAACATGGATCAATTCGAAGGAGGATTCTAAAAGATATGGCTCTTGGAAGGTAGCCCCGTCACACTAGAAAACAGAGTTTTAGTTGTACCAGGATGCTTAAATCCTGATCTTGTGACCCAGATCCCGAGATATATAGCCAATGAAAATTTTATTTCTATGAACCAAATTCAAGATAATACAAAGGGCTAGAAGTAAGAAAAAATGGGGATCAATTTGGATAAGAATTGAAGAAGTTATGGGCTCTGCAAGATAGGCCCGTCGCATAGTTTTCGGGGCAGAGTCCAACACGAATTGGACTCTCAGTTGTGTGTAACGGTCTATCATAGGACCGCCGCATGTGCTCTGACAGTCTAGGGTAGGACCGCCACGCTCTAGGGGTCGAACGGGGTGATTATGGGCAAGTTTGGGTGTGACACACCTATATTAGATCGTCACATGTGCTCTGACGGTCTTATGAAAGACCGCTACATGTGCTGTGATGCACCTACACTAGACCTTCACACCAATGAAGGAAAATTCTGGGCAGACCGCGCGTGACTTTAGAAATTGAAGCGTATCTCTCAAACAGGCCAGAACTAGCAAAAGTGATAGAAGAAGAAATTGTAGATAACTGAGAGAGGAACAACATTCATGAAGAAAGCAATTAAGATGATAAAATGATTAGAAGAGGGAGAGAATTATGCTAGAAGAGAGAGAAAGAATTCTAAACAATAAAGCATGCCGGAAAAATGCGAATAGCTCACAAACGTGGCAGAACTGGCCAACAGCATAGAAGAAGAAATTGTAGATCTTTGAAATATGAACAACTTTGGTGAAGATAACTTTTTGAATAGAAGGACAGAAGGAGATGAAAAAGGACCACATTTAGGACTGGGCAGTGAGAGAGAGCCGATTACTTGAGAGAAGTCGGCCTAAATGGGCCGAAAGTCGACTTAGAAGCCAGAAGTTGATAAATTAAGCTCTAGGGCTCTAAAAAATCATGATCTCTAGGGCTCAAAGGGAATGGAACAATGAAAATTGGCTCGAAATCCATCCAAGGAAGACTCCAAAATAATGGGTAATTCGGGACATCAAAAATGATGAAAAAGAGAAATGACGCAACTTGTGGGCTAAAAACGTGTGTCAACAGATGCCCCTCCTTGATGTCCGCGTTGCAACGGAACGAGCGAAAGCGACGCGGAGGTAAAATGGAAAGGAGATGGAGCGAAAGCAATAGCGACGTGAAATGGAGATGAAGCAGAGATGAAGCGGAGAGAACTGAAAAGCGGGCATCAAGGCAAAAAGACACCCATCACAACCAACAAGCGATAGGAATTCTCCCGAAAATATCGAACTAACCACCTGAAATGGATGACAAGGATGAGACATGTCTGGAGAACTAACTAAGGGAGAAAAGGAAACACGACCAACCTCATCGGGGACACAATCTGCGGATAATGAGTGGGTCGGAAGGAACACAGCATAAGAGCTGGAAAAGGAGAGATAAGACTGAGATAAAATCCAGACAAGAATCACGCTGGCCAACCAGACCAAGCGGCAAGATCAGAGAAAATGTTTAAATTCAGAGTGGAATGAAGAATCTCTTATCCAAGAGAGCTTAAGTGCAATCAACCATTGCAGAGGAACAACCCTGAACGGATCATGAGACGTGAATGTTCAAAATGACATGATGCATGCTGGGCTAAAATAAAGAAATCATTAAAATGAACGTAAAGAAAGATAAAATAGAAAGTACTCAAGGATAATATTGCTAGACTGAGTCAGGACGGGATCAAGAGTCTTCTTGTAACCACGGCGTGCGAGACAGAGTCCGTCCTGTTAGCTAGGTGCGATTGATAAACACAGATCCAGAGGGGGGGTGAATGGATCTTTCAAAGAATTCTACCCAATTTAAAATTCGCATGAGATGATAACAACAACATCAGTGGACAATTGATCAAACATAAGATATGCAAACTCAATTAAACTCTAGGATATAGATAATCAATTAAATCACGGTCCTAGCATGCATCTAGCGGAAGCAGGCAATCAAACAAACCACTGCACAAGGATTTTTAGGTGGTTCGGTCCAAAGACCTACGTCCACCCCTCACTCCCAACCGGAGTGAGGCTTCCACTAGTAACACTAGCACTGCAGACTCAGTCTGCAACAAATGCTGCCAAACAGCTTGACCAGGGGAACAACCTCCCCTCTTCCTCCCAACCGGAGGGACACCCCAAGTGACTCCCAGCCACTTGGAAACCAGAGACACACGGTCTCTCTTCCTCCAGACCCGGAGGGAACCCCTGGACTTGCTACCCACAAGCCCAGAACCGGAGGACCAAACCTCCCTTCCTCCAAACCGGAGGGGAACCTAGAGACCCAAGTCTCTCTTCCTCTGAAACCCAGAGGGAAACACAAGTGACACCAAGTCACCTGCAAACTAGAGGTCTCGGACCTCTCTTCCTCCCAACAGGAGGGAAACAACCAATGACACCCAGTCAAAGGCAACCAGAGATGCAAGTCTCTCTTCCTCCACACCGGAGGGAACCCGACCTCACACTAGAGGATCGGAAGAACAGCAAGTGAATAGTTCAAAGGAAAAACAAAAACACAGCAACAGAAAGCTGAAAAGATAAAATCAAATGTGGCTCTCGCAGGAGCTGGCTGGCTTGGATTTGATCCACGGTCCAGCAGGAACTTCTTCTTCTGCTTCTCTCTTTCTCCCAGCACGAACTCTCTTTTCTTCTTCTTCTTCTTTCTTTCTTCTTCTTCTTCTCACTGCTTCAGCCTTCTCCTTCTTCTCACTTCTTTTCTTCTTCTTCTCTATTCTCTGTATCGTGGAGGCACTCTCTGCTCTTCAGCTTTTCTCGATGGCTCTCTGCATTTCGATCACCCTCAGCCGATGGAGGAGACTCCATATATATACCAGCAGCAGGCAGCTAGGGCTTATGCTCTTTTCGATTCCCGCCCAAGCTTTAGTGGTCCACGTGTCAGCATTTCAGCCTCTAGGATCACGTGCAAGTCTTGATGGCCTCATCCATTAAACCTGTCAGATAATCAGTTGAATAACCTATCAGTTAATCAGTCAAAGATAGTATCAACTTAAGGCAATGTTCAGACTTCATTTAGCGACCAAGGCACACATAGACGGCTGTATAGACTTAGTTAGTTCAGGCCGCTAACAACGAGTGTATAGACTTTAGTAACTAGAGAGTGTATAGACTTAGGCATTCTATTCAAGACAAAAGTAATGTACAGACTTCATGCTGTACAGACTTGATGTTGATCAAAAGACCTTTGGACATCAGCCCAAGGCGTCAACGCTTCCATCGTGCAGCGTCGCCTCAGCTCCTCAAGCGAGATGCTCACGCCCTTGGCAACTGGCCAATGCGTCAACGCATCCAGTGTCAGCGTCGATGCAGTGAACAAGACAGAAAGTGAAAGACGCACAATTGCATCTACGCAGTCAGCCAAGTGCGTCAACGCACTAAAAGTACAGAACCAATGAAGACAGACAGGCTGTACAGACTTTGATGCTCAAAGACGATTGTATAGACTTTACCTTAGAAACGAGTGTATGGACTTTGAACCAGCAAATGAAGAAGTATGTACACTGAGGGAGTGTATAGACTTGGAACCCAAAGGTAGTGTACAGACTTGGTAAGTCTGAGCCAATGTACAGACATCAAATGAAGACCAGTGTATAGACTTCTCATGAAAACCAGTGTACAGACTTTGAGGTGTTTGACGGATGTATATACTTAGCCTTTGAGGAACGATGTATAGAGTCTGAACGTGAAGGCAGGCTGTATAGACTTGAAGCGCTTGAAGCGATGTACAGACTTGATGGTTCAAACAATGTACAGACTTGTGAAGGCTTCAGCGTTGTACAGACTTGGAAGTTCCACTGTGGATGTATGGACTTGATGATCCACTGTGGATGTATAGACTTGAATGAGTGAAGCCAATGTACAGACTTGGTGATGAGACACCAATGTACAGACTTGCAAAAGCGAAGCCAATGTACAGACTTTGAGAGACATGAACACTGCGATGTTCAGACTTTAGCAGTGTATAGACTTGGCCTAACGTAGGAAAAGCCCCCAATGTGCAGACTTGATCATCTAGATTCAAAACAACCGATGTATAGACTTGAACGCTGTATAGACTTCTCGAAGTGATGCTTGAGCAAAGAGACAGTGTACAGACTCTATGATGAAAGGCTGATAGAGCGAGCGATGTAGAGAGTTGGAGAAGAAGACGCACTGTTCACGCTGTACAGACTTGACGTTGGAACGAGACTGTACAGACTTGCTAAGACGATCGGATGAAGAATGCATTGTGTGGACTTTGATGAAGAGCCCAATGTACAGACTTGACGTTGAAAGCTGAAGGATTGATCGATGTATAGACTTGGAGGATGTTGTGCAATGTATAGACATCCAATGAATGAAACGCTGTACAAGTGCTCAAATAGTCCGATGTATAGACTTGTATAAACCTGATGAATGAACTGAGGGGTCGACCCATTGAGCAGGCTAACATGAAAAAAATCCAGATAACAAACAATCTAGATAACAAACAATATCAATCATGAAATGCATCAATAATAAATGAAATGCACCAATGCACACAGCACATAGCCTCCGCCTGTTCGTTGGTTATGTAGTTCAGATAAGATGTTCAATGAGACATACATATGCAACCCAACCAGTTAAATGCAGATTCAAATAGATGATGACTTATAGTGTTTGCTATCATCAAAATCACAGGGACACAACAATCTCCCCCTTTTTGATGATGGCAACACTATGAGTCATACTGACTTGATCAAAAACATTTCTCCCCCTTTGACTTCAGCAAAAAGACATTAGTTGAAGAGGGAGGAATAATACTGCATAAGATGAGTGAATTAAAAGCACCCCCTTTGACTAAACTCCCCCTTTATGGCATAAATCTTTATAAATGAATTTCAGATTCTTCAATTATAATAGATTATGAATGAGTTTAAACTTACCATCATGATTTAAGAGTGATGTATTTAAAGTTTATCAGGAAAATTCATTAGTCATATCAGAAGCATCTTTTAATAAAGATGAACCATCAACTCATTTGTTATTCATGTTGAACCTCATTCCATCTTAATCATTTAAATTCAATGACTCCTATGAAAGTTACACAAGATAGTATTGAGATTAAACATAAATAAATGAGACTGAACTTCTCTTTAAATTTTCAGAATTTTCTTTTGAGCATCACTCATTTTTCCTGAGCAAGTTTGGTTCAGTCAACACCTTTTTACATGAGGCACAACACGTCTTAGGTGAAGTGGCCCAGTTACTCAGTGTGACAACCACATTGCCTCTTAAAGAAAACAGAGTTAGCAATGGAGTATCTTTTTACATGAGGAGACACCTTGATCAGAGGCCAGAATCCCCAGTGACTCAACACAACCACGCCATTGCTCTGCCAGATTTTCAAGCATTTTGAAAAGAGAGTTAACTATGGCACTTCATGACATGGGCTTACTCTACTTCATTGATAGAGAACCCAGTTTCTCTGTGACCAAAGTCATTGCTCTTGCTTTGAATTTTTAAGTATTTTCAGATTTTTCAAACAAAACTCAGTACACTTGAAATGTTTAAGAACAATACCTTCTACATGTATCTTAACCAAAGAAAGCCATGTCTTTTAAAATTTTAGATTTCAGAAGGTTTTGCATGAAGTTCATGAGACAACTGGTTAAGATTTATTAAGTAGAATGAATCAAATATTTTCAAGACTTTTACATCAAAACTTTGGAAATACATTAGACTTAAATCAATTTGATTTATCAAAACATTCTTAAGCCAGTATAATAGAAGATTCTTCTTTTCAGAATGTGTCTGATTTATGTCTAGGGTGCACTAACTAAAATCTTCCTCATTTAGATGAATCAATGACATTGTCAGGAAATCAATGGAGTCAACAAAGTAATTTTATTGAGAGAATAGCAGAGAGCAATCAGAAGCCAGCATTAAAGACTAGAATTTAGTCAGATTAGCTTGGACTAGACTTGACAAGCTATCAAGCAATGTGAGTGATAAGAACAAGCTAGCAGTTGAACTTCAAAGCGAACAGAATCAATAGCTAAGTCTGGAATACAGACAGATCAGCTATATCAGTGTAGACAGTAGAGAATTCAAGAGAACCACACATATGCCAAGAATGGATCAGATTGCTAGACAGAAGGAGTTCAAGAGGTGTTGAAGAGTTCAAACAGGAATGTGAGTATTAGTCATCAGACATGAGCTTTGATGAAAGGTATGATGGTCACATGCAATTACATGAATTAATAATGAGAAATGCTCCCCATCACTAAATGCATAAACTGAAACCCTCCCTTTTCTTTTGAAAAATTTCATGATTAAATGATGCCACTCTAAGATGCAATTAGATGCATTAACTACTCATGAAGGGCATGAAGACCCTGAAGGGTATTAGACTAGTTAAATGTGCATGATATGCAGTACAGCTCCCCCTGACGGTATGCATTCAAAACATTTGAAAATCATTCATGAGTCATGAATTCTAGATGTATGCAGTCACAGAATGAGCATATCCAGACGCAACAACTATTGCATGGAAATGCAAACATGCATGTTTAAACCACTAATTAACAAATCTATCTATATACCTAATGCCATCTAAGCAGACTCATTGAAAAATCAAGAGACTAACCTGAGAAGTGCATGAGTGGGGTTTACCTTTTTAGGGTGTCTTGGTTTATTTGCCCCTTTTATTTCTCGTTCCCAAGACACACCTGCAAAAAGTTTCTCACTTGGCACATTTTGGTACCCAAGTTTCCTTGGGTCCTGCAGGGTTAGTGGCATTTTGATGGGATGTTTTCCAAAGCTTCTGAGCCATCATATCATCATGCCTTTTCATATAGCAACTAGGCATGGAATGTCCAGACCGACCACATTAATCACATGAACCACTCGGTCTGAATTTCTTACTATGCATGTAAGCAGGTGTGCTAAATTCATGAGCATGAATGTTTCTGTTTTTACCACCACTTTGTTTCAGATGGTCAAAAGGCCAGCAATCAGCCACCTTGTGACCTTGCTTTCCACACTCAAAGCATGTGAGGGATTTTCTTGTTTGAACAGATTTGTTCCTACCAAACACACTTTGTTTAACAAATTTAGAGTTGACCTTCTTTCTCTGAGAATGCCAGCAGTCTTTGACTGTATGGCCAGGTTTCTCACAATGATAGCAGAAGATGGAATTTCTTCTACCAACATTAAACCAGCAGTCAACCGCCCTATGGCATGACTTGCTGCAGGTGGAACACACCATGTGTTGGCCCCTGGACCCATTTTTGTTCCTTTTAAAGACATGCTGATTTTCATACAAATTGACATGATTAGAATTTGAAAAATATTTGCCTTTACCTTTGGCAAACCAACATTGTTCACTAACATGACCTGTTTTTCCACAATGATAACAATAACTTTTTCTTTTCTGTTCAACAGGACTATTTTTGTTATTGTACTTCCTAGCATGCATTCTATCATCCTGTTCCATCAATTTACATTCATGCATTAAGTGACCAAACCTATGACAGTAATGGCATGAAATTTTCTTTTTATTTGCATGAATGTGTTTGTTCAATTTAGGCACATCATTCTCAGTTTTATCATGAGAGTTCCTTGAATCTTTGTTCTGAACATGAACAAACTTTTTCTATTTTTGAACTTGTTTCTTAGACTTAGGGCTGTCAGTGGAATTTTGATTCTTCTTAGCACTAAATTCTAAAATAGGCACATTCGATGTGCTGCCAGACTTAGAGCTACTCACGAATGAAGTTTGAAGCTTACTTTCAAAGCTCTTTTTATTTATTGGTTTGTAGCCCAAACCCTCTCTTCGGAGATTCACTTTAGATCCAAGAATTTTATCAAGATTTTCTTTTCCACTGACAAATTTCTCAAGAGATTTCCTCAATTCTGTAACTTCTGATCCAAGCTTTGATACATGGATTTCATATTCATCAGCTTTCTTTTTATAGCAAACAGCATCTTCTTTCAACATTTGATTAACAGTCCTAAGACTTTCAATTTCCTGTTCAGCTTTCATTAGCTCATCAGAGCTATCCAGGCTAACACTCTTCCCTTTTTCAAGAGTGATAAGTCTCTCAGACATAGCTGTATTTAACTATTTTAGCTTGCAGATCTCCTGTCTCATTTTACCATTTTGTTCCAGGATTTCATCATCAAATTTCAAAACACTTAAGGAGGTCTGACATTCACTAGACACTTCTTGTTCATCTTCAGATTGAAGATTTTCAAGCCTTTTCTGAAGTTCTGAGTTTTCTATTCTGACAGTCTCCAAAGTTTCAGAAATCAATCTATTTTCATTTTCAAGGCTCACTGATTTAGATCCAGATTCCTCAGTTTGTTTTTTGAGTCTATTATTTTCATATTTCAGATATTCTAGATCTGAAGTAATAGAATCAAGATCAGTTAGCTGTCTTCTAAATATCTGATTTTCAGTTTTCAGAGTATCATTGTCCTCACCAGTAAGTTTAGAATTCTCAAACCTATCTAACCGTTTTTTCATATATCTATTTTTCTTGCTCAATTTATTGCTAGATCTTAACAGCTTGGAATAAGCATCTACCCAATCATCTAAGGTATAGTCCGCAAAGGGTTTTACCTGAACTTCGTTCTCTTCTTTATCACTGTGGCTGCTGCTATGGTCGCTCTCATCAGCCATCATGCAATTTTCCTTCCCTGTTATGCAAGTTAGTTTCATCTTGTCCAGAATATCCCTAGTAGACCTGCAATCATGCAGGCAAAAGTGTAAGGCCTTGTTAATGGATGCTTTTATAAGATTTATAGCTTTCTGATTTTCTCTATGCATTGATCTATGACGATCAGTCCATTTGGACTCTTTTCGTGGTAACCTATGAGGACCATGAGTAATTAACTTCCACAAATCGGGATTATCTAGATTAACATAGTTACGCAAACTACTGAACCATGAATCAAAGTTAGACCCATTGAAAACCAGTGGAAGAGCCATTTGTAGGCTATGATCAATTAGACAAAAATCAAGGAGCAGCAAACCGGAATAAGCACCGAGAAGCACGGGGATCACTGCAGATCGTTGGATCTTGAAGCAGTAACCTCTCTGATACCAATTGTTAGCTAGGTGCAATTGATAAACACAGATCCAGAGGGGGGGTGAATGGATCTTTCAAAGAATTCTACCCAATTTAAAATTCACATGAGATGATAACAACAAGATCAGTGGACAATTGATCAAACATAAGATATGCAAACTCAATTAAACTCTAGGATATAGATAATCAATTAAATCACGGTCCTAGCATGCATCTAGCGGAAGCAGGTAATCAAACAAACCACTGCACAAGGATTTTTAGGTGGTTCGGTCCAAAGACCTACGTCCACCCCTCACTCCCAACTGGAGTGAGGCTTCCACTAGTAACACTAGCACAGCAGACTCAGTCTGCAACAAATGCTGCCAAACAGCTTGACCAGGGGAACAACCTCCCCTCTTCCTCCCAACCGGAGAGACACCCCAAGTGACTCCCAGCCACTTGGAAACCAGAGACACACGGTCTCTCTTCCTCCAGACCCGGAGGGAACCCCTGGACTTGCTACCCACAAGCCCAGAACCGGAGGACCAAACCTCCCTTCCTCCAAACCGGAGGGGAACCTAGAGACCCAAGTCTCTCTTCCTCTGAAACCCAGAGGGAAACACAAGTGACACCAAGTCACCTGCAAACTAGAGGTCTTGGACCTCTCTTCCTCCCAACCGGAGGGAAACAACCAATGACACCCAGTCAAAGGCAACCAGAGACTCAAGTCTCTCTTCCTCTACACCGGAGGGAACCCGACCTCACACTAGAGGATCGGAAGAATAGCAAGTGAATAGTTCAAAGGAAAAATAAAAACGCAGCAACAGAAAGCTGAAAAGATAAAATCAAATGTGGCTCTCGCAGGAGCTGGCTGGCTTGGATTTGATCCACGGTCCAGCAGGAACTTCTTCTTCTGCTTCTCTCTTTCTCCCAGCATGAACTCTCTTTTCTTCTTCTTCTTCTTTCTTTCTTCTTCTTCTTCTAACTGCTTCAGCCTTCTCCTTCTTCTCACTTCTTTTCTTCTTCTTCTCTATTCTCTGTATCGTGGAGGCACTCTCTGCTCTTCAGCTGTTCTCGATGGCTCTCTGCATTTCGATCACCCTCAGCCGATGAGAAGACTCCATATATATACCAGCAGCAGGCAGCTAGGGCTTATGCTCTTTTCGATTCCCGCCCAAGCTTCAGTTGTCCACGTGTCAGCATTTCAGCCTCTAGGATCACGTGCAAGTCTTGATGGCCTCATCCATTAAACCTGTCAGATAATCAGTTGAATAACCTGTCAGTTAATCAGTCGAAGACAGTATCAGCTTAAGGCAATGTTCAGACTTCATTCAGCGAGCAAGGCACACATAGACGACTGTATAGACTTAGTTAGTTTAGGCCGCTAACAACGAGTGTATAGACTTTAGTAACTAGAGAGTGTATAGACTTAGGCGTTCTGTTGAAGACAAAACCAATGTACAGACTTCATGCTGTACAGACTTGATGTTGATCAAACGACCTTTGGACATCAGCCCAAGGTGTCAACGCTTCCATCGTGCAGCGTCGCCTCAGCTCCTCAAGCGAGATGCTCACGCCCTTGGCAACTGGCCAATGCGTCAACGCATCCAGTGTCAGCGTCGACGTAGTGAACAAGATAGAAAGCAAAAGATGCACAATTGCGTCTACGCAGTCAGCCAAGTGCGTCAACGCACTAAAAGCACAGAACCAATGAAGACAGACAGGCTATACAGACTTTGATGCTCAAAGACGATTGTATAGACTTTACCTTAGAAAAGAGTGTATGGACTTTGAACCAGCAAATGAAGAAGTATGTACACTGAGGGAGTGTATAGACTTGGAACCCAAAGGCAGTGTACAGACTTGGTAAGTCTGAGCCAATGTACAGACATCAAGTGAAGACCAGTGTATAGACTTCTCGTGAAAACCAGTGTACAGACTTTGAGGCGTTTGACGGATGTATATACTTAGCCTTTGAGGAACGATGTATAGAGTCTGAACGTGAAGGTGGGCTATATAGACTTGAAGCGCTTGAAGCGATGTACAAACTTGATGGTTCAAACAGTGTACAGACTTGTGAAGGCTTCAGCGTTGTACAGACTTGGAAGTTCCACTATGGATGTATGGACTTGATGATCCACTGTGGATGTATAGACTTGAATGAGTGAAGCCGATGTACAGACTTGGTGATGAGACACCAATGTACAGACTTGCAAAAGCGAAGCCAATGTACAGACTTTGAGAGACATGAACACTGCGATGTTCAGACTTTAGCAGTGTATAGACTTGGCCAAACGTAGGAAAAGCCCCCAATGTGCAGACTTGATCATCCAGATTCAAAGCAACCGATGTATAGACTTGAACGCTGTACAGACTTCTCAAAGTGATGCTTGAGCAAAGAGACAGTGTACAGACTCTGTGATGAAAGGCTGATAGAGCGAGCGATGTAGAGAGTTGGAGAAGAAGACGCACTGTTCACGCTGTACAGACTTGACGTTGGAACGAGACTGTACAGACTTGCTAAGACGATCGGATGAAGAATGCATTGTGTGGACTTTGATGAAGAGCCCAATGTACAGACTTGACGTTGAAAGCTGAAGGATTGAGCGATGTATAGACTTGGAGGATGCTGTGCAATGTATAGACATCCAATGAATGAAACGCTGTACAAGTGCTCAAACAGTCCGATGTATGGACTTGTATAAACCTGATGAATGAACTGAGGGGTCGACCCATTGAACAGGCTAACATGAAAAAAATCCAGATAATAAACAATCCAGATAACAAACAATATCAATCATGAAATGCATCAACAATAAATGAAATGCACCAATGCACACAGCACATAGCCTCTGCCTGTTCGTTGGTTATGTAGTTCAGATAAGATGTTCAATGAGACATACATATGCAACCCAACCAGTTAAATGCAGATTCAAATAGATGATGACTTATAGTGTTTGCTATCATCAAAATCACAGGGACACAACACGTCGTCCCCCACCCGACTCAACCGAGCAGCCTATCCAACGATTAACCGTATGCTCCTAGATCATCATCGTTTTTGTTAAAGGGGAACATCAGATCCTAGAACACACGGCCAACCAGCCGGTCATTGAGAGGCTATAATAATGTAGATACCATATAGTAATGCAACAATGAGAAGGGATAGAGAGCCATACCTAACTTACCTGCCAAGCGAAACGGCATTTTTTTTTGGATTTTCCTGCATTTTCTGATTTTTATGGATTTTCAAATAAGATAACAACAATATGAATGACCATGATAAACAAGCATGAACGAAAGACAACATAACACAACGATTAATTGAACGACCGACAACACAACAAAACATAACGATCAAACGAATGGAAAACAACACAACAAGATGAACAAGCACATATGCAATGGCATAAACAAACCACACGTATGCAAGATGAACGTGGGGGACAAGACAACAATGTAGTGAGACAACACACAGTTGGGACAAGAACATGAGGGATGACAACACGGTTGGGACAACACACGAGATATAGAAGGACGACTAACATCATATGCAAGACAACTAACAACACGTGGTTAAGAATAAAATAACATGTGTGGGATAACACGGTGGGACATAGACACGGCGGGACAAAGGACATAAATAAATACGCCATTCAATCAAAACCCAAGATCAGAATGAAGCAGAATCACCAGGTTCATAATTGTGAGGTAAAGCCCTCTCATATAGATATAATCATTGTAAACAAAAGTTGAGAAAGACATAAGCTTCAGAATAGATCGAGAGATATGGTTGAAGAAGGGAACAGATCAGAAGATGAACAGGAGATAGATAGAACAAAATATGGAGCAAGGAAAGCTTGAGTACCTGCAACCTGCACACTTAGCAAACCGATTACGTATCGGTTCTCAAAATAAAATGTAAAAGATAAATATTTTTAGATTTTTCAAATTTCTTGATTTTTTAGATTTTGAAAATGATTGAAAATTTTAACAATATTTCATTTTTTTTTTGATTTCATTTTTTTATTTTTGACAATATCTCATTTTTTAGATTTTTGACAATATCTCATTTTTTTAGATTTTTGACAATGTCTCATTTTTTTTGGATTTTTGAAAATATCTCATTTTTTTGAAAATTTTGAAATAGCAATCCGCAACACCCAAAGACAGGCTCGAACTACTGGCCAGGGATCGTCGTCCCTCCCCTCTCATTAAAGACTTCCCTTGAGCAGGGCGTGCATGTGAGGGTGGTTTACCATAACCAACTGCCTCTAAAGAATGGTGCCCCTACTAAGGCCATACCCGGGATACAACCCAGCCTAAGAGGGAGAACTAGAAGAAAAATTAGAGATAAGCTTTATACAGGATGGGAGATATCAAGATTCGACTTCCTTCCAGGGCACTACCACTCAAAGAGATAGGTCTGTTGCGCCGGGGCTTTGTGTCTTTGATTTTGAGACCCGTATTTATCAGGCATGCATGCGACCGGGCTCATGACGTCCCGCGAGGAACTGTACTGTCACTTTTGCCATGCCTTTGATTTATAATTTTACATTGATCTTCTCATTCATATATGATTTTCATTTGACAACCCTTATTTGCTAGATAAAGCATGAAAGCTCAATTTTGAGGGTCAAGACTGCCCCTATTTGAGACCCCTCTCGTATTAGGGAGCGCATAGGTTGGTCATCTCATCCATCAATCTCTTGCCCCTACACTTGGCCGAGCAGAGAAGAGAAAAAGACCTTTGTGCATACCCAAAGTATGGCCAAAGCAGCAACGGTGTGCCTCAGAGGAATCGGCTATGGCTCACCGTGTGGTGTGTGAAAACCCATGCTCAATGGTCACCCTCAACGATCGAGGAAAGAACTAGACTCCCAGCGCGGAGCTATCACTGGCCTAAGGATGCTGTAGAAGCGAACTCATTTTAAATGACCTAAATGAACTAAGCAAATTTCTAAAAGCCACTTAACCATGTTGAGGAATAGCATTATAACCATGTGCAGAAACAATAATGGAAATGAAAGCATGTTTCTTTGCTCAAATAAAGATACCTTTGCAAATCCATGGCTTGGAAATCGGCATCTTGAAGCGATCTCGATCATCGAGCTTTGAGGAGCGTGAGTAGCTTTGTATTCTTTGCTTGTAAGGATAAAGGATGAAAGGAGAGCAAATGATTGGATTCCTCGACACAGAGGAGTGGCAGACATCATACTGGACGAAGAAGGGATAAAAAGGAAGAGAGACGAGGGCTAGAACTCCCTCGTTAAGGCACTAAGGCCCTGATAACAAGGAACCAGATATAGAATAAACCAGATTAGCTGAGATCAAGGCGAACTAAAGCCTCGAAAATAGCATGAAAAAGGGCAATGACCCTAAAAGGGTGAAGAAGAATGAGTAGAAAGATGAGAAAGTGAATCATCTGACATGATCGGAGAAAGAGAATGGTAGACATCCGACAGGGTCAGAGAAGAAGAATGAGGACCACCTGATAGAGTCGGGGAAGGAGAATCATAGACACCCGATAAGGTCAGGGAATAAGAAGGAGAACCCAGGGATACCGGAGGAGAAGAACTGGGAGATGTCTCGAGATCAGGATGATAAGAGGGCATAGGCCGAGGCCCAGAATTGTGAGAGGAGGGAAAATCCAGAGACTCTGGATGGGAAGAAGAGGAATGGGGGTTTGCAGACCCGGGAAGAGAGGAGAAGATGATAGTACCAGGATCTGAAGTGGGAAGATACACCACCTAAGGGTGGGAACTGAGTAGAAGGAAGGATGAATGAAAAGAAGGGGAGGAAGAGGTGGACCCCTGAAGGCACAATTGACGGCTCTTGCACCTGTGTCGCCGCCTCTTCTTAGCTGAAATTGGCTTGAAATGGACCCGCCTGGCGCGGGCTCGAATCCTTGGGCACCTTGCCTTGTAATATCTTCTCAAATAGCGAGCCCATCCAGTAGACGGCCTTGTCCCACTATGGACATGCAGCTTCATCGGGGTGATTGCCCCTAGACACCCAGCGCTAACAACATTAGACGGACATTCTTGGATAGATAATTCCTCAAAATGTGGCATATCATGGAACCATGGAGTCTTGTTACTTGGCATAAGTAGCATGAGATTTGGCAGCTCCACTCGGCAATCAGACTTGAAGCATAACTCCCTTGCTAGAAGAGACGGGTCAAGCTGAGGGAGAGTAATACACGGTGTTGACATGGCCGGCTTGCTAATAAACCGAGGAAGATTACATAACAAGTGCAGAATATCCCCGAAGAGTGTAGATGATACAGCCAATTGCCCCTTGAACATAGAATCCATAATCTGCTTGGCGGCCGTATGCGTTAGCACAACACGGGTAGAGAACCCTTCTTGGCCTGTCATCTGAATGGCAATAGAGAGAGGAGAAATAATAGCATCCACGGTGAACTCTCTGGCGAGCAAAGAGATTGCCACAGGCCTTGCTCGGGAAGAAACTGGCATCAACTCAAGGGAACTCTTCTTGTCAACCGTCTTCACTAGGAGTGTAGGCTCAACATCCCCAAAATAACCAGGGACCAGGATGCGGATCAGCATCCGGCAAATGAAGTCTTGGATCTTGAAATGCACGGTCGGCACCGAATCATCCTGACTTGGCTTATTGTCTCCCAGGGGATTAGACCCAAGGGGCACCATGGGTAACGCGCACCCGCTCCGTGGGGTGGAAAAAGGTGGAAGAATGGGGATAGGAGTAGGTTCAGAAGATGCGGGGGTTTCAACGGGTATGGTGTGTTTAGGTGGAGGCAAAGGTAAGGGTGGAGGTATGACTTGCTCGGGCGAGGGCGGCTAAGGCGAAATTTGCTCAGGCTAGGTCAAAGGTGATGACGTGGGTGATGGAGGTTTAGGCAATGGTGAGGGTGGTGGAGATGGTGTAGGTGATGGAGAGGATGGTGGAGATGGTGATGTGGTCGATGGAGGTAGTGGACATGGCAAGGGTGAAGGAGGGGGTTGTGGCACCCACCGTCGACGTATCGACACAACGCGTCGAACGACATTGGGGGTGGAAGTAGTGGTGGAAGAAGTAGAAGAAGGGGAGGTGGCACTAGCTTGAGCAAAGGGTTAGGTTTGTGGAGGTTACGGAGATTAGATAGGTGATAGTGAAGGTAACAGAGTAGGCGAGGTAGTAGGTGATGGAGCGGGTTTAACGCTAGACGAAGAATCACTGGGGTGCCCCCGATCTTGTAGAGTTGGAGACGACTGCTTGGGCGGTGCTTCTTGTTGCTGCTGCTTGCTGCGGAGATCTAAAACAACTTTACGCATGGAGGCCCAATCAATCCTTTTATTATCTTCTAGGTCATAAACATACTCTCGAAACTCGGGACAATCCTCAAGCAAATGCCCCTGCTGGCGGTGAAAATCACAATATTGAAGCATATTCCCGACCGCGGGTTGGCAAGGCAGAACCGGAGAGAGCGGCAATGTGTGAGCGGCCATCAAAGCCCTAAAAATGTCGGCAAAGCACTCTGACAACAGAGGAAAAAAAGCCCGCTTCGGGCAAGGCGGATGCCAAGGGGTATGAGGTGGTGGAGAAGGTTATGGAGACGAAAGTGAATGTTGCATAGGCAATAGTGCTTGCCCGGCGGAGGAGGGATTTGGTGAAGGCATATGTGGAACGGAGTGGGGAGGTATGAAGACGGCATCCACCTGCTCGAGATGTGGTGTGACCTTGACTGGGGGTGGAAACGGAGATGGGTATGCGGACGCAGGAGGCTAACTCATGGAAGGTTGATATGCGGAGGCGTATAGGTATGTATAGGCGGGGGGTTGGCTTGTGGAGGGATATGTGGCGGAAGGCTGACTCATGGCGGGCTGACTCATGGGAGGGTAGGGTTGGCACGTGGAGGGTGAAGGTTGATATGTGGAGGTGGATGGTGGAGACTCGGGGTCAAGGGAATCTTAGATTTGTTGGCGAATGAAGTGGGCTCGGCTGTAAAGTTGTTGCCAGGAGGTGATGTCGTTGAGGGCTAAGATAAACTAATACTCGGGCGCGGCATAGGATATCAGCTTCTTGATTTGCTCTTCCTCCGGAATGTGTCCCAGGACTTGCACAGCCAAGGTCTGCCATGGGTCCCATGGTGATGGCGGCGCTTTGATTCTCCGGCTATGGAGTCTTCCGGGGGGGCCGCCATGGCCCCCTCCACTTTGGCTTTTTCTTCTTCGTCTTTTCCCGCTCTGGCTCCTTCTTCTTCCGTTGTCCCCTCCGTTGGCATCCCCCCGAGAAGAAGTCGATCCTTTGCAGAAGCTTTGGCCTCTTCGCTTTTGCCGCTTATCGTTCCTGGCAAGGTCCACGAACCAGCGCTTACAGATGGCGGAGAGCCGGCCGTATTCTTCTCTGCTGAGGAACTGGAGGCTTCCTTGAAACCTTTCACTTTTGCCTTGGTGGCTCGAACATCCCACGGACGGCCTGCCTTTCCTGAAATAAGGTCACATCTTTCTAACAAGTGTAGTTTCAAGGAAGACTTTGTGATCAGTGCATTGGACTCCAAGCATCTGCTTCTACGCTTCCGCAATCAAGAGGATTATCTACAACTGCTTTTGCGAGAACACTTGTATGTTCATGGCAGATTATTTCGGTTCTTTAAATGGACGATGCATTTCTCTCCCAATGAGGATTCCACGATCCTGTCGGTATGGATTTCTTTCCCAGGATTTCCTGTGAATTTGTTTGTAGAACATATGTTGCGTTCTATTGCCGGGAACATTGGGAAGGTATTAAAAATTGATCCTTCCACTCTCAATCTTTCAAATACGGTGGCTGCCCGTGTTTGTGTGGAGCTGGATATCTTGAGGTCTCATCCACACAGGTTGTGGCTCGATTTTCCTGGGGGAGGGGATTGGCAAGAGATAATATATCCGAAGCTCCCTTCTTTCTGCTCGGCATGTTCCAGGCTTGGCCATGCTTTGAGTGATTGTAAAAATAAAGTGGTTCAGACTCAGGCACATACTAAATTGCTACAGAGGGCCAAAAGTATATGGAAACCGGTGATTCCTCTGATTGATGGTGATCATAAGACTCCTGAAGTTGATGTGGTTCTTCCAGTAAAGGCTTTGAATTCTCATGAAAAGTCTGATATGACTGTTGTGGAAGCCTCTCCTAAATATAAATCTCCCACTGAGGATGAATTGGTGCCACTCTCTAAGTCTGTGGTGGAATCTGCTAATGCTTTACAAGCCAGCTGCCCTGTTGATCAGGAAGCTTTAATGCATACTCATTTGAAAGTCAGTGTCCTGAAGACTCATTCCGTCTCAAACCCTCTTCCTGAAGCAGGCCTTCCTGGATCTTCAGCCATATTGATTCCCATGGATTCAAATTGTCGAAAGAAAGTGATTCACCCGGATAAGACCAATGCGCCTTCTATGGAGCTCCCTTCAGGACAAAGGTTTGAAAATACTGGCAGCATTGCGCCGGTTCCTGAATTAGCTATTGTTGAGCTACGAGATATTGGCACACAACAGCTTTCCTCGGTTGATCCTAGCAGGCAGCAGGCCACATAGTGTGGAGTTGACAAATAGAAGACAGGCTATTGCTAATGAAGCTGCTATTGAAAATTCCAGGGTTATGCTCCATGATCACACTGGTGTCACTACAAGATCCATGATCAGGTCTGGATCCACCAGTATTCTTCCTCTATCTAAATCCTCATGAATTTCATTATCTGGAATATAAGAGGCATTGGAAATGATGTTTCTGTTGGGAGGGTTAAGCTCTTTATTAAAGCCCACAACATTGACTGCATTGTTGTACTGGAACCAAAAATTCATGTCAGTAAAATGCAAGATATATGCAGGAGGTTAGGTATGAGTAACTGTGTTGCAAATGGTGATGAATTGGCTCACATATGGATCTTCTTGAGAGGTACCCTGGATTTTTCAATTCTCAGTACTGATGAGCAACAAATCACCCTTTCTCAATCTGGTTCTGTTTGACCTTTATTTCACCTATCCTTTGTTTATGCCAAATGTTCTATTTTGGAGAGACAGGCTCTGTGGACATCCCTTCTGTTGGTGCACTCCCAAGTTTCAGGGCCTTGGATAGTAGCTGGAGACTTTAACTGTATTAGGAGGGTTGATGAAAAGCTAGGAGGTATTCCCCCTCATATGGGTGCTATCTCTGATTTTATTGATTGTGTTTCAAATTGTGCTCTTATGGATGCTGGCTTCATGGGTTCCCAATATACATGGCATAACAATCAAGCTTGGTGTCATGGTATCTGGGCAAGGTTGGATAGGGTCCTAATTAATTCAGATTGGCTAAAACTTTTCCCCATTTCTATTGAGCATTTATCTAGGGAGGCTTCTGACCATGCACCTTTTTTGGTGAAATTGTTACTCAAAAACAAATTCAAGAGCCGCTTCTGTTTCCAGAAAATGTGGACTTTGCATGACAAATTTCTCTTGGATGTTACTACCTGTTGGAATACTAGCCCATTGGCCTCCTCTGCTATGTCTACTCTATACTTGAAGCTCAAGTACTTGAGGAGTATGCTGCGCAACTGGAATAAGCAGACCTTTGGCCATGTCCACCTAAACTTGATGGCAGCAGAGGATGCAGTTTTAAAAGCTGAATTATCTTATGATTTAAACCCTACTTTGGAAAATCATAACCTTTTGGAAAAAGCTAAATCCATCCAATCTGAAAGACTTCTACATGAGGAATGCTTTTGGAGACAGAAGTATGGGATTAGATGATTAAAGGAGGGGGACCGAAACACTAAGTTCTTTCATATTTCGACCAAGGCCAGAAGACTTAAACAGGGTATTGCTCGGCTCCAAAACTCAGCTGGCATTCTAACTTCTGATCATGAAGAAATGAAGAATATTGCTGCAAGCCATTTTCATAAGGCCTTCTCTTGTCAGTACCATTCTATTGAGGAAGCCTCTTTAAACTGTATTCCTAATTTAGTCACTATGCAAGATAACTCAATGCTATGTGCTGTTCCCACTGAATTGGAAATAAATAACACTGTCTTTGCATTATCTGCAGACAGTGCTCCCGGACCTGATGGATTCACAGGTGCTTTCTTCCAGAAGGCTTGGCCTATCATTTCTGGCGTAGTTATCAATGCGGTTCAAGAGGCATTTACTGATCCCCAGCCTCTCCCAAGGTCTGTTTCATCCACTCTAATTGCTCTTATACCTAAAAAACCAAATGATGTGGATATCTCTGACTATAGACCGATTAGTTTATGCAATTTTTTCTACAAGATCATTTCTTCCATTGTCAACAAAAGGCTGGCTTCTATTATACCAAGCATTATTTCACATGAACAGACTGCTTTTGTCAAGGGGAGGCACATAATTGAAAACATAGCCCTAGCTCAAGAATTGACCCAGGAACTGGGCAGGAAAACAAGAGGGAAGAATTTCATTTTTAAATTGGACATGGCTAAGGCATATGATCGGTTAGAATGGGATTTCTTGTTTGAAGTCCTGAATAGATTCGGTTTCAGCCTGACATTCATTCAGCTGATTGGCAAGCTTATTCAGAACTGTTGGTTTTCTGTTTTGCTGAATGGTGATATAGCTGGTTATTTTAAGTCTTCCAGGGGTGTTCGACAGGGTGATCCTATTGCCCCTTCTTTATTCATCATTGCTGAGGAAAATTTGAGTAGATCCCTCAAAGAAGCTCATTTCACAAGACAAATTGAATGGTTTCAAGGGCCTCGGAGGTGTCCCACTGTGTCCCATCTCCTATTTGCAGATGACACCTTAATTTTTTGTAAGGCTAGTATTGCTTCTATCAGGAATCTATTGAAACTTTTAAAGACTTATGAACTGGGGTCAGGTCAGCTTATTAACACCTGTAAGAGTGGTTTCTTTTTGCACCCAAAGATAAATGATGCCATTGCTAGTCGGATTTCTTCTTTGACTGGTTTCAGCAGACACAGTTTCCCTATTAAATATCTTGGTTTCCCTCTGGTTCTAGGCCGAAGGAAAAAAGTGCACTTTGCTAGTATTATACAATCCATTCAAAAAAGAATCTCTGGTTGGAAATCTAGTCTCCTTTCTCAAGGTGCCAAGCTGATCCTGATTAAGCATGTGCTCACTTCCATTCCCATATATTCCTTGTCCACCTCACCCTTCCATTCTGGAACTCATCATTTGCTGGAGAAGTCTTCTGCAAACTTTTTCTGGGGTTCTTCACCGAATGGGAATAAAAGACACTGGAGTTCTTGGGACAAGATCTGCAGACCTATATCTCAGGGAGGTCTTGGCATCATGTCTCTTAGGCAGATGGACATTGCTTTAAGAGTAAAAATGTTATGGCAAGCTTTGCATTCAAATTCCCTGTGGGCAAATTTCTTCAGAGCTAAGTATATTGGACAGCGCCATCTAAGAGAGGTGCAATTTACTAATATGGCTGGACCTGCTAGACGAAGCTGGATTAAGGCAAAAAATCTTTTTCTTCAGTTTCATAAGATTATCATTGGGGACGGAAAATGCACAAATTTCTGGTATGATAACTGGATTGGAAAGCAATGCTTGGCTGATTTTGTTCCTGCCACCAGCATCCCTAATCCAAGTCTCACTGTACATGACTTCCTGCTACACTCCCCAAGAGAAGAAACAGATTTAATGAACAGTTTTATACCAGCTGGCATCAAAATAGCAGTTATTCACACTAATCTCACATTAGACACTGATTTCCCAGCATGGAGCTTGTCCTCCTCAGGCAAATGTTTGGTGGCTTCTACATATAAGGTTATATCTGAAACTGCTTCCCAACAATCATTTACTCAGTGGGCAAGGCTTTGGTCTCAATGGCTACCGACAAAAATTTCTGTTCATCTTTGGAAAATCCTACATAACAGCCTCCCTGTCGACACTAATGTTCAACACCTAGGTATCCAGCTATGTTCTATGTGCTCTTGCTGTAAGGTCCAACAAAGGGAAAGCCTTAATCATTTATTCATTCACAGTGAACTAGCCTCTTACATTTGGTCTTTTTTCCACTCTGTGGGACTGCCATTGGAAGGAAATTCTGTTATATCACTTCTTTCAAATGCTGCAGCAAATATCAAACTCAAGTCTGCTCATGGATTCCTAATCCTAGCAGTCATTGGTTATGGTTGCTGGGATATTTGGAAGGCTAGAAATTCAGTGCGATATGAAGGCTCAACTTTGTCCAAAGGCCACATTCGTCACCAAATCACTATCCAAGTAAAGCAGGCTTGTGCTAGTGCAAATTATAAGGAACCTGATATTGGAAAATGGAGGATTCTTGATTCATTGGGGATCTCTACTTTCATGCCAATTGGTGCTCAGCTCAAAGCTATTAAATGAGTATGCCCCCCTTGGCCGTTCCTTAAATTGAACTCTGATGGTGCTTGTAAATCTGATGGAACTGCTGGAGGGGGTGGTGTCATTAGAGATCATTGTGGTAATGTTATAATTGCTTTCTCCCATTTTTATGGCCAATCCAATAGTCTTGTAGCAGAGGCTAGAGCCTTAATTGATGGGATTCATTACCTCCACACTATTTCAGCTCACCCAGTTATCATTGAATGTGATTCATATGTCCTTGTTCGAGTAATCAATAAGGAATACCAATGTCCTTGGTCTATTCTTTCATATGCCAGAGAGATTTGGAGATCCATTAATTAGCATGACAGGATTGTTCATACTTATAGAGAAGGAAACAAAGTTGCTGATCTCTTGGCTTCCTTAGCATGCTCATCCAAATGTAATGTCTTTTTCTCTTACAATGAGTTACCCTGTGCTATAAAGGGTGAGGCTCGTATGGATAAGCTGGGAATGCCCAGCATCCGTTTGATGTAATCAATATTCCTGCTATTTAGCAATAAAATTCACCCCCTAGTGGCCGATGGTCATCCCATCTGCACCTAGGTAGGGTTTTCTGGAGTAAAAAAAAAACTTGCGCAGCCAAGCGACGCCAGCGGTCAGCAAAGGTGCAGAACTCCTCGTCGGGCTTCATCATCTCATGGGCCAGATCCGCCATAGAATACTTGGGCCCAACCTGGTCTTGATATTGTTGAGTAAACTTTTCTTGAACTGCATGAAAACTCACAACTTGCTCTTGCGGAAGAGAGAATAACCAATCCCGAGCTGAGCCTTCCAACGACAGACCAAATAGATAGGCCATCAAGCGTTGGTCATGTCGAAATTGGGCCGACTCATAAACAAACTCCTTCAAGTGCACATACGGGTCACCGACTCCACTATAACGGCGATATGTGGGAATTTGTGATGGAGGTGGGAGCCGAAGACTTTGGAAAGCGAACGGAACACTTAAAGAGGATTTAGGATCGATTTGACGTTGAAGCTCATCAAGTTGGCGTTGGGTTTGAACAATCATCTCTTGGGTAGGGAGAGATCGAGAAGAATATGGGCCAGCTTGAGCAAGAGGATGTGAATTCAGACCAGTATGATGATAATGGGTCGAATAAGAGGATCCGGGCTGAGAAGAAGAAGGGCCCATTCTGGGAATGGAAGGATATGTGGGCCTGGAAGAAGCATCAGCATAAGGACCCATTGGGCTGGCAGCATAAGGAGAAGAAGAATGAGTCCCATTAGAAAAATAAGGCCCATTAGGAGAATGGGGCCCATTAAGATGATGAGGCCCATTAAAGAGAGAAAAAGGCCCATTAAGAGAAGGAGGCCCATGAAGATGAGATGCAATAAGACGTTGGGCCTGGGCCAGGTCCATTTGACGAACAAGGTTTGAAAGATGGGTCATGAGATTAGCCTGTTCCTCGGAGGGATCAGAGGGACCATGGGAAGATGGGCCCGCGTGGGAAGAGGATTCCACGCGGGAATGGGAAGAAGATTGAAAAAAAGAATGATACAAGGGGTTAGAATGATACTCCATGAGGACGAATGGAGATTTAATACAGAGATATCAAGGAGAATACAAGTGGGGAAGCAATGGCTTAATGGGCTTGAGAACAAGGGGGGCTGACCCACTAATGCAAAGACGAATGGACAATAGACCACGGGACAATGGATTAGATAATAGATATACAAAATGGGGTAACCTAAGTGGGCCTAACAATGACAAAAGATGTGGATGCAACACAAAACACCACTAATGGGCTTGGACAAGCCCAAACAACACAAATAATGCAATGTGAGAGTTTTCACCCAAGTCAAACAAGTTGATATGATGGGAAATATTTTAGGGATTTTAATAGACCTTTTAATGATTTGAATTAATAATAATTCCCTCAAGATAAGAATCCTATGGGAATAAGGTCTAAACTTTGGGTTGACTATGGTTAACTCCCTCACATTTATGCAAATGCAAGCCTAAGGGGTGGGAAGGTACAACTGGCTCGGTGTCCGTGTGGGAATCCACGGCTCACGGGGACTTATGGTGGTCCCGGATAAGATCACCTAGTAGACTCCAAGGAATATGGAGGCGAGAGGATCACTTACCAAGGTAGGAAATGCAACTATGATATGCAGTGTATGGCCCTATGTGCACCGGAGTGCATGCAAATTCTAGTTTAAAACTAAAAAAATCAAGACTAGATTAAACTATGCAAACTTGATCCAACTAAGACAAATAGCATATGGATGGAAAGACAATACAAATGTCTACACAACGGGCCCATGAACAGATCAATCTGACCCCGGGAGGTCAATCAAATCACTGAGCAAAGTTGCCCCCATGAACCTGTGCGCAGACCACATGCAGATTTTATGGACAAAATACTAAAATGATGACAATTTTTAACTAAGCAAATGAGACCCAAATGATTCAAATAAGCTATGGATGGAATAACAATACAAAGGACTATCCAATGGAATAAAAATCAGTGCAATCAGACACCGGTAAGGTAGTTAAATCAGTGAGTAAAGATGTACCTGTGAACCTGTCCCTGAGCCTGCCTGCAGAACTTATGGACAAAACTCAAAAAGTTGGATAATATTAGAATATGTAAATGTTAACCAAATAATACAAATGATATGTGGATGGAAAGACAATACAAAGGGCTATCCAACGGAAGAAAAATCAGCGCAATAAGACATCGGGATCAAAAGTTATGCCCCGACGAAAACGTGAGCATGCGCGCAGGCCCATGAGCATGATGACAATACAAAGGGCTATCCAACGGGACTGCCAGATGATGACAATACAAAGGGCTATCCAACGGGCCCATGAGCATGCGCGCAGGACTGCCAGAATCTGTAATGGTCTACCAAAGGACCGTTACATTCATGTGGCGGTCTACTATAGGACTGTCACACAACCTGAGCCCTTAAAACGCCCCAAACAATAGAAGAATGGATAAAATATCACATAAACATGCACATGCACACACCCAACTTACAAAAGAGCATTAAAACAAACGTGATGGGCATTGGTGTCCCACCGTGATCGCCAAAAAATTGTAGATTTGTTTTAATTAGATTCCTATCCCGCCCCCTTTAAATACATACATGCATAAACATATGAATCAAAGATAAAGGGGATGAAAGGATGAGAAATACTAACCGTGATCGCCACCAAGGTTCCAACAACGCCAAAGGATGAAGAAGTGTAAAGAACGGCGCCGTGTACCTTGGAACTTAAAGACTTGATCGCGCTTGAAATGGGGTGCGGAGAACTTGTGGAATCAAACCTCCTCCCCTTCCAGCCAGCTAGAGGAAGAGGGCCTCACGTTGTATTCATGCTCTCCTGCAAAACAAAGCCAAAACAAGGACAAAAAACCCATTAGAACATGCATGTGTAGCATCAATCCCGCAGTGATAAAATAGGGGTAGAAATTGAGGGCAAACTCACCGGGGGAGGTTTTTAACCCCTGTGGAAGGGTGAAAATAATAGGTGGGTGTGTTGTGTATGCATGAGATTTAAAATCACGAGATTTGATTGAGAGAATTGAGAGAAACATTGATGCAAAACTTGCAAAAGTGCATGTAGCAGAAAAGTGCAGAAAATGTGATGATTTATGATTTTAAGAGGAAGAGAACTAAGAATATAGATCATGAAATCAAGCCCAGAAGGATGCAATGGAAAGTTAATACTTCCCTCTTCAAGTCAAGGTTGAAGTTGTGAGTTGGAATTGCAGCATGGCTTCGCCCCGAACCAAGAAAGAGCCCCCTTTGCAACTACGAACTGGGCAGTTTTTATAGAGTTTTGTAAGAGAGCCCATCTTCTTATCACGATTTTCGGAGATATAGTCTAAGATAAATCGAGTTCTCTGGATCAAACTCGAGATAATACTAAGGATAAGAGATAGGAACAAACGGGGATCAATTCGGAGGAGGATTCTAAAAGATATGGCTCTTGGAAGGTAGCCCCGTCGCACTAGAAAACAGAGTTTTAGTTGTACCAGGATGCTTAAATCCTGATCTTGTGACCCAGATCCCGAGATATATAGCCAATGAAAATTTTATTTCTATGAACCAAATTCAAGATAATACAAAGGGCTAGAAGTAGGAAAAAATGGGGATCAATTTGGATAAGAATTGAAGAAGTTATGGGCTCTGTAAGATAGGCCCGTCGCACAATTTTTGGGACAGAGTCTAGCACGAATTGGACTCTCAATTATGTGTAACGGCCTATCGTAGGACCGCCACATGTGCTCTGATGGTCTAGGGTAGGACTTCCACGCTCTAGGGGTCGAACGGGATGATTTTGGGTAAGTTTGGGTGCGATGCACCTATACTAGACCGTCACATGTGCTCTGATGGTCTTACGATAGACCGCTACATGTGTTGTGACGCACCTACACTAGACATTCACACCGATGAAGGAAAATTCTGGGCACACTACGCGCGACTTTGGAAATTGAAACGTATCTCTCAAACGGGGTAGAACTAGCAAAAGTGGTACAATAATAAATTGTAGATAACTGAGAGAGGAACAACTTTCATGAAGAAAGCAAGATGATAAAATGATCAGAAAAGGTAGAAAATAGTGCTAGAAGAGAGAGAAAGAATTCTGAACAGCACAACACGCCGAAAAAATGCAAATAGCTCACAAACGGGGTAGAACTGGCCAACGGCGTAGAAGAAGAAATTGTAGATCTTTGAAGGTTGAAAAACTTTGGTGATGACAACTTTTTGAATAGAGGGACAAAAGGAGATTAAAAAAGATCACGTTTAGGACTGTATAGCGAGAGAGAGCCGATTACTTGAGGGAAGCCGGCCTAAATGGGCCGAAAGTCGACTTAGAAGCCAGAAGTTGATAAATTAAGCTCCAGGGCTCTAGGAAATCTTGATCTCTAGGGCTCAAAGGGAATGGAACAATGATAATTGGCTCGAAATCCATCCAAGGAAGGCTCCAAAATAATGGGTAATTCGGGACATCAAAAATGATGAATAAGAGAAATGACGCAACTTGTGGGCTAAAAACGGGTGTCAACAGGCCCCTACTTTACAGTAGCGTCCTACTGGGGGGGAAAACAAGCTAGAGGCCTGGCTCAAGCCAATGATCCGGTGTGTGCACACGTGGTCAGAGGCTTGGACTAACATTGACGAGTGTTACTCTGACTAGTTCTTGTTTCTGGTATTGTTACGCGTCTCGCTTGTCGCGATCCAGACTTGGGTAGATACTTGAGACGCAGTGTAAGCCATCCGTGGACGCATCTGGTTTCATGTTCTGGTGGTCCTTCTTTCTCCTGTCACTTGGAAATATTGAGTTTATTCTATTGGTAGATTTCAAGTACTCACGTTTAAATTCCATTGGCAATATAGTTAGCTGTTGTTAAATTACTTAGATAGTATTACAGCTTTACTAAACTATTGTTTATTATGCCATAGCATGTTTAATTATGTCAATGCATGATTTAACTACTTTTACATGTTTAGTTGTGAGGTAGGGATCCGCGTGACCACCCCTACTAAGTCTAGCCGAGACTCACCCTTACTCTTTCAGGTGAGCAGCAGCAGCCGTCTTCCGCAGCTTCCCGCGCCTTTGATGGCAGGTCGTAGTGCCAGTAGTAGTCTGTCAGTAGGTTATTGTCAGTTATTTGTCTTTTCTTGTACCTTTTGATCAGGGTATGCCCCGAGTAGTTGTGTATTTTTGACTCTTGTACAGTTGTTGGACTTGTATAAATTGTGGATCTGGACTATTGTATATATCTATCACTCTGATATTTAATTTGCTTCCGTTTATAGTTCAACTTTTGCTATAATTAATATTTCACGCGTGTAATTCCAATTCATTATGCATCCCCTCGACAAAACCCTCCAACCCTTACGGGGCCTCATCAGCCTCTTGGGTGGCTTCCCCAAGTTCTTGGTATCGGTTTACCGGTATCCGGATCTCCGGGTTGTTACAGTTGGTATCAGAGCGGTGTTGAGGTTATGTATAAGTAATTAAAATTGCATTAGTCCAGAACAAGTCCATGTGAGTTTACTACTGCTATCTTAGGATGTTTTCTGTGATTACTGATGAATTTTATATTGGTATGTGTGCTCTTTTAGCTTAAATGCCGCCTCGTAGAAGGGCATGTGTACCTAGGGAGGAAAGTGGCACTTCTCCTCCTCTGGCTAATGTGCCAGCGCCAACTCAAGCTGATCCTGCTCCTCAAGCTGATTTGCCTCTAGGTGGCCAGGGCAGGGCATTGAAAGAGTTTTTGCTATTCCACCCACCAACTTATGAAGGACATGTAGACCCTGATGCAGCTAGAGTGTTGCTTGATGCAACCGAGCATGTATTCCATTCTATGGAGTGCACGGAGGATGAAAAAGTCATGCTGGCTACCTTCCAAGTTCAGGGAGCAGCACTCACGTGGTGGACCACGGAGTGGGAGGTTACTTTCAGATCTCGTCTGCTTCGTCAGATCACATGGACGGAGTTTGTCACAGCCTTCGAGCACACTTACAGTCCAGCGTACCTCAGAATGGACAAGATGCACCAATTCATGGAACTGGCTCAAGGTGACATGACTGTGCTGCAATATCAGAACAAGTTCGTGGAATTGGGTTGATATGCGCCTCATATTCTTGCTGATGAAGGTCTAAAGATCGAGCAATTTCTGCATGGGTTGAAAGCGGAATTAAGGCAGCCTTTGATTGCAACCCGAGTAGCAGAGATGGATGCAGCTTATCAGGCGGCGGCAACATTAGAATTGGATATGGCAAGATCCCGAGGGCGTACCCAAGTTGACTCAGTTCAGTCGAGTGTGCAGTCTCAGCAAGCCAGTCAGCCGTCTGTGGTAGGAGTTCCATCTGTTGTACCAGCTGCCAGTGACACTTCTTTTTCCAAGCCCAAGTTTAAGAAGCCGTTCAGGAAGTTTAAGAAGCGGTATGGCAGTCAAGCGTCTTCAGGTACCGAGCAGCAGCAATCAGCACCTTCTTCCCAGCTATAGGGATCAGTGGCTAGTCAGCCGAGACCGTGTCCGAGGTGTGGTGGTTATCATCCGGGCAAGCCTTGTTCGATGCAGGTGATTTATTTCCGTTGTGATCAACCGAGGCATGTGGTTCGAGATTGTCCTCAGAGGTCGAAACCGGTTCAGTTCTCTAAATTTTTTCAACCACAGCCGCCTCAGTTCAGACCTCCTCCACCACCTTAGTCGCAAAAATATTATCCTCAAGCTTCAGTGTCTTCTTCCCAGCAGTCTATTGTAGCTGGCAAAAAGCAAAAAGGAAAGGTCTCTCATATAACTTGTGCTGAAGCGGTGGCATCTCATCTCGTGGAAGGTACTGTTATGCTTTATGGCCATGCAGCTCGTGTTTTATTTGATCCAGGTGCTTCTCACTCATTTATTTTTTAAGGCTTTATTGCTTGTATTGAGGAGCCGACATCTGAGATATATTGTGAGTTGCTTGTGGAATTACCTTCTGGGGATTTCATGTTCACTCTTCTTTGTCTAGAAAAGACTCCTATTGTGATTGACAATCACCAGTTGCCAGCTAGATTATATGCTTTGTAGCTGATGGATTATGATGTTATTCTGGGCATGGATTGGTTAGAAGAGTACGGAGCCGTTGTTGACTGCAGATCAAAGAAAGTCTATTTTCAGCCACATGGGAAACCAACATTCTACTTCCAAGGTATTCAATCTCATTCTTCTCGCATGATTATTTATGCTATTCAAGCCTGTAGATTACTTAATGCAGGTTGTCAGGGATTCTTAGCTTCGGTGGTTGCTGTTGAGGCACCACAGCATGACATCAATAATATTCCTGTGGTTTGTGAATTTTCTGATGTATTTCCTGATGAGTTACCAGGCTTACCTCCTCAGCGAGAAATAGAAATGGTGATTGAATTAATTCCAGGTACAACACCTTTGGCAAAGGCACCTTACCATATGGCTCCAGCTGAATTGAAAGAATTGCGAGCATAGTTGTTAGATTTGTTGGGAAAAGGCTATATTCGTCCCAGCTTTTCTCCATGGGGTGCTCCAATCTTGTTTGTGAAAAAGAAAGATAGAAGCCTGAGGCTATGTATTGATTATAGGCAATTGAATCAGGTGACTATCAGGAACAAGTATCCTTTGCCTAAGATTGATGATTTGTTTGATCAACTTCTGTAAGCTACTGTCTTTTCACGGATTGATCTTCGATCTGGCTATTTCCAATTGAGGATTCAGGAATCTGATGTGGAAAAGACTGCTTTTAGCACGCGGTATGGTCATTATGAATTCTTGGTTATGCCGTTTGGGCTAACCAATGCTCCAGCAGCTTTTATGAACCTGATGCAGCGTGTGTTTCATCCATATCTGGACCGATTTGTGGTGATCTTTGTCGATGATATTCTAGTCTATTCTGCTTCTAAAGAAGAGCATGTACAGCATCTCAGGATTGTATTGCAAACTCTGCAAGATCACGAACTTTATGCAAAATTCAACAAATGTTAGTTTTGGCTTTGGGAAGTGTATTTTCTCGACCATGTGATTTCTGGTGACGGAGTTGCAGTTGATCCGACGAAGATTGAAGTTATTCTTCAATGGCAGAGACCAAGGACTGTGACAGAGATTAGAAGTTTTTTGGGTCTTGCTAGCTATTACCAAAGATTCATTCAAGATTTTGCACGGATTGCCACGCCAATGACTCGTCTGACTCGTAAAGATGTACCTTTTGTCTGGTCAAATCAGTGTGAGTAGAGCTTTAATGAATTGAAAAGGCTACTCACTACTTCTCCAGTGCTGGTTTTACCTTCTGGCTAGGGTGGATTCGTGGTATGCACGGATGCTTCTCGAGTAAGTCTGGGTGCAGTGCTTATGCAACATGGTAAAATTATAGCTTATGCATCCCGGCAGTTGAAACAACATGAAGAGAATTATCCAACTCATGATTTGGAGCTTGCAGCAGTGATCTTTGCATTGAAAATCTAGAAACACTATCTGTATGGTGAGAAATTTGAGATCTTTACTGATCATCAAAGCTTGCAATATGTATTTTCTCATAAATATTTAAATCTTCGACTGCGCAGATGAATGGAATATATGAAAGACTATGATTTTACACTCTACTATCAGCTGGGTAAAATGAATGTGGTGGCTGATGCTCTGAGTAGGAAAGTGCATATCAGTCATTTGCTGGTTCATGAATGGAAGTTATGGGAACAGTTTCCTTGTGAGACTTTCAGTGTGGAAATTCCTTCAGATCCGATGGTAGCTATGTGTTCTAGTCTTGTGATGACTCCAGCTATTTATCA
The DNA here is from genome assembly GCA_022559845.1 of Amorphophallus konjac. Classification (NCBI taxonomy): domain Eukaryota; kingdom Viridiplantae; phylum Streptophyta; class Magnoliopsida; order Alismatales; family Araceae; genus Amorphophallus; species Amorphophallus konjac. The sequence continues at coordinate 244,264,321 of CM040124.1, forward strand.
GCAGATCAAGGAAGCTCAGCAGGTAGACTCTGATTTATCCCGCATTATAATGATGCATGATATTGAATTCGATGATGAGTTAGTAGTCAGCTTCAGAGGAAGGCTGTATGTTCCAGTTGTTGATGAATTGAGAAATGCCATCTTGCGTGAAGGCCATGGATCCCGTTATGCTATTCACCCCGGCACTACCAAGATGTATCAAAATCTGAAAAGATAGTTCTGGTGGGCAAGAATGAAAAAGGATGTAGCTGAGTTTGTGTCTAAATGTTTGACATGCCAACAGGTTAAAGTCGAGCATCAAAAGCCTGGAGGAATGCTTCAACCTTTAGAAATTCCGATGTGGAAATGGGATCATGTCACGACATATTTTGTGGTGGGTTTACCCCAGACTTCACAGGGTTATGATGGAATCTGGCTGTTAGTTGATCGTTTGACTAAGATAGCAAGATTATTACCGATTAAAGTTGCTTAGAGTGTTCAGAAATTGGTCGAGCTTTATGTTGAAAAGATTGTGCCATTGGATGGAATTCCAATATCTATTGTGTCAGATCGTGACCCACGATTTACTTCTGGCTTCTGGCGTAGTTTTCAAAAAGTGTTGGGCACATAATTAGCTTTCAGTTCAGCGTATCATCCTTAATCTGATGGTCAGTCAGAAAGGACTATTCAGACTTTAGAAGATATGATGTGATCGTGTTGCCTAGATTGGCAGGGTTCGTGGAGTCATCATTTGCCATTAGTGGAATTTGCCTATAATAACAGTTATCACTCCAGCAATGATATGGCACTGTATGAAGCTTTATATGGGCGTCCTTGACGTACACCTTTGAACTGGTTTGAGGCCAGTGACAGATTACTGATAGGACCTGATATGGTTCAGCAGTGTGCTGATGTGGTTTGCTTGATTAGGTAGAAAATGTTGACAGCTCAGAGTCGACAGAAAAGCTATGCAGATCAGCGTAGGAGGCCATTGCAGTTTGAGCCTGGAGATATGGTGTTTGTGAAAATATCTCCGATGAAAAGCGTTATGAGATTTGGGAAGGGTGGAAAACTTAGTCCCCGTTATATTGGTCCGTTTCCTATTCTGGAATGTGTGGGCCAAGTGGCTTATCAACTCCAGTTGCCAGCGACGATGCAAGCAATCCACGATGTATTTCATGTTTCCTAGTTGAAAAAGTATGTCCCTGATGCATCTCGCGTGCTCGATGATTCAGTTTGGCCTGAAGTGATTGTAGATTTGTCTACGCCAGAGTACCCAATTAGAATTGAAGATCGTCGTGAGCAATGACTGCGAAATAAGATAATTCCTCTGGTTAAAGTTGTATGGCAGCGTCACTCTGGTAATGAAGCGACTTGGGAACGTGAGGATGAAATGCGTCAGCAGTTTCCTTTCTTATTTGAATAAGGTATATTTTATTTTCAGTTCTCCCTTTTAAATTTCGAGGATGAAATTTCTATTAGGAGGGAGGGACTATAAGACCCGTTCTTTAACGGATCTTTACCGGTATTAATATAAATTTTAATCAATGAATTTAGGCATTTTAATGGATTTAATGGGCTTTTTCTAGCATTTTATTCCATTTATTAAATGAGTTTTAAGAAATTAATGGGTATATACATAATAATGCTTCTTTGAGGGTTTAGAATGCAATTAGAGGTTAAAAATAAAAATAATAATATAATAAAAAATTTTAACCCACCGTCGACCCCCCTCTCTCTCCCCATCTTTCTCTTTCACTCTCTCACTCTCTCTCTCTCTCACGCGAAGCTCTCTCCCCCTCTCTTGGTGGCAGGGCCGGCCCGGGTCGCGGACGGAGGTGTGGGAGGCGTCATCGGATATCTCATGACGCGTGGAGCCCGGTGACGTCAACTTCGAGACGGACCGCGGCGTGTGGAGACGGGTGGGCGTGAGAGAGCGGTGCGGCTCCCTCGGCTTGCATTCGCCCCTAACGACGTTTTCATCGCGATCGAGGTAGGGCGATGGCTTCCTGAGCTCGCTGGGATCATTTCCTCTGCCATGCCCATCGTCGTTGTGTCTTCCATAGCCTGAACCTCGTCATTTTTGTTTTTGGAGCATGAACATCATATTTATGTTTTAATCCTCCATGGCCATTGTTGTTGGGTTCTTAGGCTGTAAATTATGTTTATATGATGGTGGAATGGTAGGGAATAGGTTAAAACTATGTGTCCCGTCAATCTAGGTCGATCGGGAGGGGTTCCGGTTACAAACTCCACGGATTCGGTTCACTGGGCAGGTGGTGGTCCCGCCAGTGACCATTTCTTTTAAGCAGTGAGGCGGTGGACCTTGGCGGCCCACAACCCCTGTGCTATACCCCTTGTAGCGGCCCATCATTGGACTGTCTACTTCCCTATAGCGGCTCATCCTTCGACCGCTAGAGACTGTTGACCAGGTCAGTCGACCTTTGACCCGTTAGGGCGGTTAGTGTGGCGGCTTATCGTAGAACCGCCAGAGGGCGTTTGGCGGATCTATCTTGGACCGCTAGAGCATGTTTTTACTGTATAAAATAATATGGCGGTGGAGTGTAGTAGCCCATTAGTGGAGTGCCACAGCCTTTGTAGCGCCCCGATCGTCGACCGCCAGAGCCTGTGGGGGGCCAAGGTTAAACCGCCATGTTCTGCAGGATTTCAATTTAATCATGCTCATTTCTTTATGCTTTCCACGTTGCATATTCACCATATTTAAATTATTTTGGCATGTTTTTAGATCCCGATAGAATTAGTTCTCTTTCCTTGTGATGGAACCACTAGTCGTAGCCCGACGACCTCTAGTGTCGGCACCACTTGGGAGAGGTGGCAGGGCAGTCCCGATTTACGGTTTTTAAGCTAGTTTCCATGGCCCCCTGCTTTACAGTAGCATCCTACTGGGGGGGAAAACTAGCTAGAGGCCTAGCTCAAGCCAATGAGCCGGTGTGTGCACACGTGGTCAAAGGCTTGGACTAACACTGACGAGTGTTACTCTGACTAGTTCTTGTTTCTGGTACTGTTACACGTCTCACTTGTCACGATCCAGACTTGCGTAGATGCTTGAGACGCAGTGTAAGCCGTCAGTGGATGCATCTGGTTTCACTTTCTGGTGGTCCTTCTTTCTCCTGTAACTTGGAAATATTGAGTTTATTCTATTGGTAGATTTCGAGTACTCACGTTTAAATTCAATTGGCATTATAGTTAGCTGTTGTTAAACTACTTAGATAGTTTTACAGCTTTACTAAACTGTTATTTATTGTGCCATAGCATGTTTAATTATGTGAATGCATGCTTTAACTACTTTTACATGTTTAGTTGTAAGGTAGGGATCCGCGTGACCCCTACTGAGTCTGGCTTAGACTCACCCTTACTCTTTTAGGTGAGCAGCAGTAGCCGTCTTCCGCAGCTTCCTGCGCCTTTGACGGCAGGTCGTAGTGCCAGTAGTAGTCTGTCAGTAGGTTATTGTCAGTTGTTTATCTTTTCTTGTACTTTTTGACCGGGGTATGCCTCAAGTAGTTGTGTATTTTTGACTCTTGTACAGTTGTTAGACTTGTATAAATTGTGGATCTGAACTATTGTATATATCTATCACTCTGATATTTAATTTGCTTCTGTTTATAGTTCAACTATTGCTATAATTAATATTGCGCGGGTGTAATTCCAATTCGTTATGCATCTCCTCGATAAAACCCTCCAACCCTTACGGGGCTTCATCGGCCTCTTGGGTGGCTTCCCCGAGTTCTTGGTATCAGTTTACCGGTATCCGGATCTCCGGGTCGTTACACATGCGGTATATAACAAACCACGGGCGCGCAAGCCACGTGAAAACTAAGCTACGCATATACAGCTTGACCCACCAAAGGGAATCTTGTATTACGTGAATCCATTCTCGGGCGACCGCCGCCCTCACACGGTCGAAATGGCCCGCATTCTATGGGTTTATGTGAATGAAACACTAATTCCTATGTTCCGGCGTAAAAACCAACTCACGAGACTCAAACGGCCTGAAAAACCCTCATCCCGGTCGACATGTGCCTCAGGTCAGTGGATCTACTGTTCTGGTCGACAGACCGAGAACGTGGTTAAGGAACTGGTTGTGTCTAACACAGACGCGGTCTGTTGTCTGACCGTGTCAACCTGAATGTGGTCATTCTGACCACCACGTTTAGGTCTGCTGACTTATCCCCCCATTCACCACAGACGCGGTCTCTGTTCATGCCGCGACCATTATCCAGAAGCTGAACGCGGTTGGGCGATCGACCGCGTTCATGCTTCCGATCCAGACTTCCGCGAACCAACGCGAAATCGCCTGACACACGCCCCATTCACCTCGTGTGAAAGGGAAAACATACAAAAATGATTCATAAGCCTTCCACACGCCGAAAGTGTAGCAACCCGAATTTATTTAATAAATTGAATTTCCCTCTAGGGTCAAATTTTGACTAATTTATAAAAATATTAAAAATACATATTCATGTAGAGGGTCGAATTTCTAGCAACTTTGTCTTGTAAAATGAACCCAAGAGAAAATTTGGTTTGGCCTAAATTATTGGTTTTTGGCTAGAAATCAGGGTTTGGGTAGAACGACCCTAATCTAACCAAATTTGAGCCCAAATCGAGCTCTTATGGGCTCAATCCAGACCCAATCACTAGGCCCACATTGGAGGATCATTTTCCCTCGTTTTCCCTATGCAAACCCTAAACCTAGCGGCCAGATTTTGAAGAGGAGGCAGTGCGGCCTGGTCAAGCGTGAATATCACACACGTTCAACTCCACGTCATTCCCCCATCCATATCATGTCTCTAAGTTCGACCCTAGCTCTATAAATCGAAGCCTAACACTAACAAGAACCCTCATTTGCTGAGGAGGCCGACGGCGTGCATGTTCGAGGGTGAGAGCGTCGAGTCTTGGAGGATGTTTCATCTAGGGTTCTGGCGAGGTCAACTTCCTTTCTCACATTTAAAGGAAGGATTCTTGCTGGATAAACCCTAATTAAGTGCATCCATGTTACACATTTTTCTGTGCTCTTTCCATTGATAGTAAAATGCCCAATTTTTATTGAGTATATAGACACTATGTTAGTTTTTTCTAGAGGTATGCCAATGATTATCGGAGGGCGGGGGCTCGGGTCCATATCGTGGTTCATCAAAGACCGTGAACTAGAGACCGCGGCCGCGTGACTAACTGCCTTATCTTGGCGAGCGCATTTTTTTGAACGGGGTCAAAATGGACAAACTGCGGTCATTGACCGACCGCTATCATCAAGCTGCGGCCCTTCCTTGACCGTGTTCTGCCCTCTAGTTACAGACATATTTGATGTTCTTCGTTGGGTTTCAAGTTGAATAGCCAGCATGTTTAGGGTCAGCAATGCACTGAATAATTAGGGTTCTTGAAACAGAACATCTAAATCTAAACTAAATTTGAATCATTGCTTATTGATTATCTTGATTCTTTCTTGTTGTACCTTGCAAACAAGTAGAATAATTGTTGCTCAATTGATTCCTATCTTTAGTAATTGTTGCAATACATTTACTTGCTTGGTCAAGTTATTGACTACATTATTAGGATTGTTTGAGGGTCATGCCACCTCGGTGGTAATGACTTACCGATCACTCCCGTTTTTTGCCGTTTTACACCCTCTATTTCTCGGGATAGTTGGGGCCCTCCGCCGGATACTCCTTCCATCGGACTAGAACTGATATCGATCTCGAGACCTCCGTAAGACTTCAAGATCATGGGATTCCCACTAGGACGCCGAGTAGGTTGTACTCTGAAACTCTGAACCAACTGATTCGACCGGATTCCAATTGGGGCAGTCCGAGGTTGTGATTGAGTTCTGCCCAACTCCATCCAGGACGCGGCCTTGAGGGAACCGCTACCATCAGGTCGCGTCTCTCGACTAACTACGTTATGCTATCCTCTAGCCTGCGCGCCAGCTTTGTCCTATTGGCTGATCCATGTCGGGTTGATCCAGCCCTATTTTGGTCGACCTATTCTACCCAAGTAGACCCTGGTGATGTGCATTAAGCCCTATCATCAGTCAACTCATGTCCTAGGTCGACTAGGGGTTTTGATTCGACGATTGAACCTTGCCTTCTACTTGCATAACCTTAACACGGTTCTCTTTAGACCGTGTTATCCAGGTAGCAGCTCACCCTGGACAGTGACATTGCCCCATGCGTGGTGTGTCGACCCGTTGGCCGATTGAGTCGACGCAGAGACTTATTGGCTTGCGTTAGCCGCGGTTGTTCTTGAACCGCGACTCCTTGACAGCGGTTCTCAGTTGACCGCGATCACCTATTCTACTTAGTGAGCTGACCCCACCACCTAATGGGTCGGCTATGCCCTTGAGATTATTCTGCTTGGTAGCGGTTCTCCCGTGTCACGCCCCGAGCGTGGAAAGTGTTGGGTTACCTCCCTCTTTGTCTTTGATAATGGTTTTCATGATAACAAAATATTGTGTGCGTTGCGTGTGTGTAGAGTGACATTCATGGTTGAAATGAGCTCATATGTTGATATCTTGCTTTGCAGGATTGGAATCAAATGATGAACATTGTTTCGTCAGTCAAATGAATACATGGACATGCTTCTAGCTGTCCACTGTTCAGAAAACCTGGTAAGATTGCCTTATGCATGGTTGCTTCCTTGAAGTCGACTTCTACTGAAGGTAAAGTCGACTTGGCCAGGTTTGTTGTGTTTTTCATTTGTTTGGATTTCATCACACCTTTGCCATTATGTGTGGAAATGTCTTATATTGTGAACATTGATAGGTGTGGCTATGTTTAAGAAAAGCGTCTTATTTTAGAAGAGAGAAGCTTGTGTCTTTGGTGCAAACACAAGACTGTTGAGATTAATGTTCTTGCTTTAATGCCCATACTAGTATGGAATAGTTGAGTTTTTGTAGATATGAAATTGGTTGCATGGCATTGTGTAAATACATTGCCATTTCATTTCAAGCCTTTGTTGAAAAGTTCATCATAGTCCTTGGACCCATGAAAAATCATGCCTCACATGATCTTTGGTTGTTTCCATAATGTGCATCGACCTATCCTACTTGCACAGACCTTGGGCACACTTGCTCAGACCTTGGCCATACTTGCTCAGACCTTGGCTACCGTGCTCAGACCTATCTCTACACTTGCACCGACCTTGTCTATGCATGCATCGACCCTGTCCATACACATGCGCTGACCTCGTCTTCACATGCATCGACCTGTGTAAGCCTGTTTGAATATGTGCGTCGACCTGTCTCAATATGTGCATCGACTTGTAGTAGGTTGATTAGTCATATGCACCGACCTGCTTCAAACATGCACTGACCCTGTCGCTACACATGCACCGACCTGTGTTAGCTTGCATTGGACTGTGCAATTTCAGTTTTCCTTGGACTGCATTTGTGATTCATGCGTGAATTGGCATGATATCCAAAATAAGTGGGCAATGTATGGATGTATTGATGGTTTGACTTCTCATGCATTAATTATCTTTTCTAATGAAGGCTTGTGTTGTCACTGGATTAAGGGAACAATAGGTTTATTAATGCTAACTGCCATTGAAGTTGTCCTTTGAATTGGAAATGGGTTTTCCATGCTAAGGCTGAATCAATATTTGTTATGATCTGCTGAACCTCAGATCTGGTGTTAAAATCTCTGTATTTGATGTGTGAGCTTTTGGAAAAAAATGGTTTGTATAGCTCTGAGTCACTCAAATTTGAAGCTGCATTTCAGTTCATCAATATTGAGATTGAAAGGCTCACACTCTTGACGAAAGTCAAGGAGATTGTTCTTCTTATCTCTATTCATGTATGATTGACTAATTTGAGTTTCATTAGAATATGCAGACTCCACTTTGCTATCAATTCATTGGGGTCCATTTTCCACTCTTGTTTATAATCCCTTGAATCTATGGTAAGTCTTCATGGTTGAATGAATTTCAATGTGCCTAGATTGGGCTTAATGCATTTATAATGCTTTTAGGTTGGCTTTAATGTTTAAGGCCTCTTTCAGTTCTAGCACTGCAAGTGTCGACTCTTGGAATCGACACTTGTAGCCCAGCTTGCTGCCTGGGCGCAATAGGCTACAAGTGTCGACTCCACGAGCTGACACTTACAGGCCTGAGGGCTACATTTTGTTTGCTGGCAGAACCCCTACCAAAAAGTGTCAACTTTGAGAGTCGACACTTCTGTCCTGGGTGGTTTAACTTCTTCGTTGCCAGAACACCTTGGAAAGAGTGTCGACTCTAAGAGTCGACACTTTCTCTGGTGCATCCAGATCGGGTCTGTCGTAATTGGTTCAAACCCTATGGTTTCATACCCATTTGGCTTGCTCTTTTACACCTTTACCCTTAGGGCATTCCTGCATGTTTAAGGCTTATATTGAGAGAGTTTTGAAAGTGGTAGTGTGGTCTTTCGTTCTTCTTTCTTCTACTATATATATCCTTGCAATTTTCACAAGGATAGGTAACGAAGGGGGCTAATATTTTCTATTCTTGCAGAGGAAGAAAGAAGGAGTGCTGCCACAAGGTGGAGAGGAGATGGCTTTGAGAGGTTTACCATTTTTTGATGCTTGCAGGTGCGATTGGAGCTAGGATATGAAGGATATATCTTGTACAAGCTGCTAAAGTTGCAGACAAGCCTGGATCTTGAAGAAGGAGGACCGGCTGCTCCATCCTGCAGTAATTTCAACTCCCTCTGACTAGAACTTCAAGGAAGATCTTCAAATGGGCATTGGAAAAACGAAGGGGAAACATTCTACATCCTTTACCGATTTATTTGTGATGCTCTTCTTGATCTACATTTTGCTGGGAGCATATATTGTACATCCTCTTGTGTTTCTCAACATCGGAATATATGTGTGTGGTGTACGGAGCTACGTCTCCGTGTGAGATTTTAGTGCGGGGTAAGTTCCTCGAGTTTGTGTGTGTGTGTGCTGCAGTGGCAGCGTCTTTGGGCCAAGGCCCGTGTGTGTGAATTGCTGTAGATGCAGCGTGTGTGGTGTTGGGGCTTGTCCCCATGTCTGCTACATCTGTAGTGTGTTAGTGAAGCCTCACCGGGTTTCGGTGAGGGGTGGACGTAGGGAGCCCGTCGTGGTCTCGAACCATCTAAAAATCTCCGTGTTCTTTTTGGCATGCCTGTGTGATTGTCCATTTCTTCTATCTCCATTCACATGTTAATATATAGATTTTTATTCACTGCACCACTACACACTGTTTCATCTGCTATCCGTGTTTGACGTAGGCTCAATCGTTCAGTGCTTAGATTATTCGAGTGAGATCGAAAAGATTAAGTGAACTTAAATCTCACCTCAATTTAGTTTAAGATAATTAACACTGCTAATTTTGATTCCGCTGTAATTAGTTTAGATTGTTTTTAAAATCCGCCATCTCGACTGGGGGACAATTCAACCCCCCTTCTTGTCCGCTATTTATTCTGGGCCAACAATTCGTATCAGAGCCTAGTCTCTAATTTTTATTCACGGACCTTACGGTCTAGCAGAAAAGATCACTTTATGATGGCTAACGTGAATGTGGTTCCTATCTTTGATGGTTTTGATTATTCTCTATGGCTTGGAAAATTTTGTGTTTGGATTACTAATTATAATCCAAAGCTTATGAATCTAATCACGCATGGTCCTTACATTCTTCCAAAAAACGAGTCAAGGTGGACCGATGAGGATAAGAAAAAGAATTCTGATAATTTGTTTGTTTTGAATGCTCTCAAGGCTGCTGTGGACACTAATCAATTTACTTTTGTTTCATCTTGTAGGTCAGCCAAAGAGATCTGGGATGGGCTAAGCGAAGCCCAAGAAGAAAGCTGCAATAGTGAGTGTCTCGTGGCAAACAATGAGATTGAGCATTAGAGCGAAGAGAGTTCAAAGGTAAACTCTGACTCCGATGGAGAAGATGAGCTTAGCTATGATGAATTGAGAATGCCTATGATGAAATGTTTGACAGATATAAAACAATGAAATCTGAAAATCGAAAACTGAAAAAGGCAATTCAAAATACTACACATGTTGCCTCCTCATGTGAGAAATATTCTGAACTTAGGAACTTGAATGAAAGCTTATTGCATGATGTTGATGTTCACAAAGAAACAATTGCTTGTCTAAGAAATGAAAATTCTGCTCTAAAGAATGTGATTACTCAATTGGAGAAATTTGAATGTGAGCTAAGAAGCAAAATGGAATTGAATTCTATTGATCATGATTTGTGCAATGAATTGATTTTGAATGGTGAACTTGCTAAGGAGAATGAAGAGTTGAAGCATTTAAATATAGCTATATCTGACAAATTGCTTGCCTTTGAGAAGGGAAAATGCATGTCTGTTAATGAGTTCGAGAAAGTGCATGTATTTTTAAAAGAAATTGAAAGCCACAAAAGTGTTAATCTCTTATTGAATGAGAATATTACATCATGTGAAAAAGAGATTGCTAAATTTGAATTGAACATTTCATCTTTGGAAAATGAAATCATGAGATTGAATGAGTCTTTGCATCTGTGTGATAAAGAAAATCAGAAACAAAAAATGTCAATGATCATTCTTGTATGTATGCAAAACCCTCAATTGTTAAACATGCTCATGCATCGAGAAAAAGAATGAATGTTTCATGCTTTTATTGTGGGAAATTTGGCCATGAAATGTATGATTTCTTTTTGATGACACTTGATGATGATGAAGCATCAAAATCAAGAGTGAATACTGTTGATGGTTCCAAAAATTGTAAGAAACCCACAAAGAAAAATCTCAACATTCATTGTTTTTATTGTGGGTTACATGGCCATGTTTTTGAAAATTGTCTCACAAAGAAAAATGATGATGAATGGTATGTCAACAAGAAATTTTCATGTCATTATTGTGGTAAAGTAGGCCACACTATGTACATATGCTCCTTGATGAAAAGTGATGATGATTGGTTTAACAAAAGAAATGTTGCTTGTCATTATTGTGGTAAAAATGGTCATTTAATGGATGACTGTGCCACAATGAGATTCGATGATGAATGGTATGAAAGGAAGAATAGAAAATCTTGTGTTCGAAATCGAAATAACCCCTCGGTACCCAAGATGGCTTGGGTACCCAAAACTTTGAAATGAGAATTTGTGTTGAAGGGCGCCTTGAGGCCAATGAAAGTCAATAAATAAAGGACTCTCAAGGCGAGAAAGAAAAAGGGTTTGGTTTTGAAATTCATTTTGCTTAGGTTTGCTTTGAAAAATCTGAAAAGGTAACATTTGAGTTTGGAGAAAAATATTCGCATTTAAGCAATTGCATCCCTGTTTTGTTGATTATTGGCAATTACATAAGTGCTGAGATTTGCAGGTTAAATGATTAGGTGACTAAGTCAACTTTACACATTCTCCGTTGCACATCTTGTGAATAAATCCAGTTTTTGAATGCTTTACATTGCACATAAAGTCTTTCACATGTTCACTCACATTTTGTAAATAACAATTCTGTTTTACATACATAGAACACACACTTAATTACATTATACATATTGCACATATCATACATATCTTTGCACACTTGTAGATAGGAACAATTTTCGGTCATCTTTCATTTACATGCATATACTTGCATACACTCTACATACTTGTGCGCTTGAATCCCTTGATTATCCGTTATATAAAATGGGGATTGCAGAAGGTCGGATTATGTCCAGCTGGAAGCTTTCCTCATGCGCGATGGTGGTCTTCGGATCTACATTCTTCACCATGTACCAGTAGTCAACTTGTGTGAAAATTTTATCGCAGTGCATGATTGAGTGTATATATCATATCACCATTATCCTTTGGTTACTCCTACGACCTATACTCTTGCTAAATAAAATTGTATTGGTTTAGACATGTTTGTTACATGACACATATTAAGGGGGAGGTTTTACTATAACTGTGCATACACTTAGGGGGAGACATGACTATGATGAGACAAATTCATTTCTTACATTCAGTACAAACACCGACACAAATTGCACTTTTTGAGATATATGATGCAATCTAATAAGGATTATAATTATTCCACTCAACACTCCAAGGGCTATTGATTCCCTACATGGAAGTCGCATGTCTCATGAGGAAAAGCTGTTTGCCCCACCAAAAACATGTATAAGTGGCATGCGGATCCGAGTAGTCAGGAATCCTCCCTTAAACAAAGGAGGAAACTCACGTCGAAAAGTGAAGCAAATCCACAATTAAAATAAGTCGGATTTGGCACCGAGTAGCCGGGAAGTGCCCCTACGAAAAAGGGTACAACTCACGCCGAAAAGTGATAAAATCCACAATTAAAATGTGTGATGAAACTAAGTAACCGAGAAGTGCCCCTGAGACAAAGGGTACAACTCGCGTCAAAAAGTTTGTCACCTTCTTGTATTAAAAAAAATTGGGGTCATACGTAGCTACCAATATTTGAGCATTATGAATGGAAGTGTATGGAGGATAGGTTCTTTCTAGTGTTCCTTAGAAAATCTATTTATCCATATTGCTTTGAACTTCATTACTCATATTTCACCTATACACCGGGTTTGATTGTGTGAATGTACATTATGAATCAGTCGTATTTTATGGTTAACGTAGTACCATCTTTTTGTAAGCACGACCTTCTTAGTATTGTTCACGCTCATCATGTTTGGCAATCAATTGCATTATTCTTACACCTGTCCCTAAGGGACTTGCCTGCTTTCATATCTTATTATGCATGCTTGAGTCCTTGATTACCTGATCCTTTTCATTCATATCATGCTTCATTTCACCTTGATGCATCTTTAGATCATACATGTAAATAACAGGTTAAATAACCCCGTTGTCAATCGGGTTTTGGTCTTTGACAAAAAGGGGGAGAATAATGTGAGATTCAGCCATACATTTGCATATAGTTCAAAAATTGAGCATTTGCATATTTTTTCTGTCATCTTGCATATGGCACATACTTTGGTTATGCATTTTACATAAAATTTAGAATTTGCACACTTGTACATATTTCAGCCATACTTGTGAATATCATAGTTTTCTGTATATGTCATGTGTTGCATAGTCATGGCATTGAGAAGGCATACATACAAATTTTGCAACTTCTAGGTCATGCATACACTGAGCAGAACTTAGGACATGCCTAATTTTACATTTTCAGATTTACACTTGCACATCCTTTTGGGTTCTTGAAAGACTTGTGCCTCATCTTAGGTTTGAAGAATGATGTGGTTCTTTTGGTTAAACTGAATATCACTCATATCAGTTCACATTGTTGGGTTCTTGAGCCATTGCTTTTAAATTCTATATCATTTTTGGGGAAGCTTCATATAAGTTCCCCTCATCCCCCGCTTTTTGATAATGCCAAAGGGGGAGAGAGTTTTGAGGTGGCCACACTATTTTATCATCATCAAAGAGGGGGAGATTGTTGGGTTCCCTCCCTCTTTATCTTTGATAATGGTTTTGATGATAACAAAATATTGTGTGTGTTGCATATGTCTAGAGTGACATTCGTGGTTGAAATGAGCTCATATGTTGATAGCTTGCCTTGCAGGATTGGAATCAAATGATGAACATTGTTTCGTGAGTCAAATGAATACATGGACTTGCTTCTAGCTGTCCACTGTTCAGAAAACCTGGTAAGATTGCCTTATGCATGGTTGCTTCCTTGAAGTCGACTTCTACTGAAGGCAAAGTCGACTTGGCCAGGTTTGTCGTGTTTTTCATTTGTTTGGATTTCATCACACCTTTGCCATGCTATGTGGAAATGTCTTATATTGTAATCATTGATAGGTGTGGCTATGTTTAAGAAAAGGGTCTTGTTTTAGAAGAGAGAAGCTTGTGTTTTTGGTGCAAACACTAGACTGTTGAGATTGGTGTTGGCGGCCTACCACAGCTTCTACCCATGGGGAGAGAAGCTCTGGCGTCGGCCCCACCCCTGCTACTGTTCAAGTGGAAAGAAGTTTTGGTGCTCGCGACTTGTTGGGGTCGAAGGGGCCTCCACTTCCTTCTGTTTCCTATGGTTCAGTTCAAACATCGCAAACCTCCATTCCCGGTGTGGATAGGCCTCTTCCTGAAGGCAGGACTAATCGGAAATATTTGAGAAGAGCTGAGGAGAAGGGATGTAGTTCACAGGGAGTTGATTCTTCCAACCCGTGGAGTAATGCTGCAGCTAGCCTAGACAAAACCCCAATTCCAGCATTGCAAGCTTCCTTAGCTCGCAGCAGTAGAGGCCATTCTAGGTCTCGTTCTAAACCTCCAGTGAGGATTTCTTCGCAGCCGCAGGCATGGACCAGCTTATTCAAAGCTCCAGAGGCTTCCATCGATCTGAAGCTGGAATTCTTGCAACCATCTCTTATAGACTCTAAGAGCATAGCAGTATGCGAGTCAGAGGATACAGAAGAGCTAAACGAGGTATGGTCTCAAGCCCTGGTTGGGTATGTCGTGGGTCTATCAACATCCCTTCTACCCCTGCAGGCTTTCATCAAAAGCAGGTGGAGCCCAAATGGATTTCAGTTGTTCATGCTAGAAAATGGATTTTTCATATGCAAATTTGACCTTGAGAAAGATTTACAACGCATCCAGGAAGGGTTCTGGACTATTAAGGGACATCCCATGATACTCCGGAGATGGTCCCCTGAAGTCACTTTCGAGATTGATAGTTTGAAGACTATTCCATTGTGGATAACTCTTCATGGAGTCCCTCTGCATCTCTGGACCAGAAAATTTTTCAGTCGCTTATGCAGTATCATTGGGACCCCTCTCCATCTTGATAAGCTCACAACCTCTAGACAACAATTACAATTTGCAAGAGCCTGTGTTCTAGTTTCTGCAGAGTCTGAGCTACCTGACAAGATATTTTTCAAGGATTTCCAAGGAAGAGAAAGAAAGATTCATGTTTCTTATCCCTGGAAACTGAGTTCATGCTGTGTTTGTAAGTCTTTTGGTCATCTTAATGGTTATTACATTTCTGGACATGAAGCACCAAAGAAAAATTTCTTGCAGCAGGAGAAATTTATTGCCAAGAAACCTTTATTAAGTACTTTATCTTCTCCTTCAAGGCGGAGTGGGAATTTATTGTCAATTGGCAATAATTCTATTCATACATCAAATAAGTTCAACTCTTTAGTCTCTCTTCCTGAACAGATTGAAGATCAACTCCAGTCCAGAATGGTACGAGTCAAGCTTTATTGGATGTTGGTAATTAAGATAATTCAAATGTGTTCCCCGAGATATCTGTTCACTCCATCAAGGTAGATAACAAAGCTGGAATTTCAAATGAACCCAAGCAAGTAACTGATTCTGAGATTCCCTCAAGGCAGGAGCTTCAGCAAAAGTAAATTTTAAATTCAAATCCAAATGCTCAAAATGTTCAGGAAACGAGATCATCCTCTATTGCTAACATGCCTCCAACAAATTCTCCAGCTGTTAAGGAACTGGTTGAAATTTTGCACGAAGATAATTCCGAGTGGATTTTCCAATCCTCGAAAGGGAAGAATAAAATGGGTACTAAGCCTAGACGCTCTCCACGTCTACCTTCTTAACTCTTCTCTGCTCTATTTATCATTAGTTAATAAATGAAGATTCTTAGTTGGAATGTTAGAGGTATTAATAAAACTGGGAGAAGGGCCCAGCTAAAATAGATTCTACTACAGACCAAGTTTGACATAGTCGTCCTTGTCGAGACTAAAGTCAAGCCTTTCAATTCAGCCAAATTTAAACAGAGTATTTGCCCTGAAGCTAATTTCATTCATTCACAAGACCTCAGAGGCAGAATTTGGATCCTTAGTGATCAGAATAAATTCAACATTCATCTGATTAAGGAGACTGACCAGCTAATTCATATCAATGTTATGGATTTAGATACATCTTCTTCTTTCTTTCTCACTGCGGTCTATGCATCCAACTTATTGTTCCATAGAAGACTTCTTTGGAGAGATATCATTAATCTGTCAGCCACTGTCAATGGAACACCCTGGATGGTTATTGGATATTTTAACACCATTCGTTACCCATCTAAAAAAATTGGGGGAAATTCAGTACCAAATGCAATTCTGGAAGAATTTAATAGTATGTTCTTATCTGCAAACCTATTGAATATCAAAATGACTGGAAACAGTTTCTCATGGAGCAATCATTCAAATCCTCCTAAGAAGATTGTGGCAAGGTTGGATAGATGTCTTGTTAATGACCAATGGCTTAACACTTTACCTGAATCATATGCAGAATTCACTACGGAGTACTTTTCTAACCATTCTCAGTTGAGAGTATTTTCTGACAAGGAAATTAAGATTGGAAAGAAGCCCTTCAAATTTTTCAATATGTGGATCAAACATCCACAGTTTAACAATGTGGTGCAGGAAGTATGGAATGAGGAAGTCTTTGGGACACCCCAATTTATTCTATGGGAGAAGCTCAGAAAACTGAAACAAGCTCTTAAAGCATGGAATATCAACTGCTTTGGGAATGTCCAACTAAATATTCAGAATGTTAGCCGAGACCTGGAAATTGCACAACAGCAACTAAACTTGGATCCAATGAATAGCACTTAAATTATTAAGGAGAATCAATGCAGGGAAACTTACTTTAAAGCTATGCAAAATGAGGAGTCTTATGCAAAGCAGAAGTCCAGGCAGCATTGGCTAGCTTTGGGAAACTCCAACACAAAATTCTTTTATGTTGCACTCAAAGGAAGGAAAGCAACAAACTGCATCAGGAAATGTAAACTACAAGATGAAAATTATACTGAAGATTTGGATACAGTTAACAAACATGATGTGCAATTCTTTCACAATCTTTTGAACCAACCATATCCCACTGGTAATTGGCAGTTTTCTCCTAAATACAAGCTGAACTCATTTGAAGCAATCTTTCTCAGCTCAGCTGTCACTGATGAAGAAATAAAGAGAGCAATTTTCCAGGCACCTAAAAATAAAAGCCCAGGTCCGGATGGGTATTCAGCAGAGTTCTTTCAAGAAACTTGGACAATCATTGGAGAGGATGTCTTAAATGTTGTAAAGCACTTCTTCACATCAAAAAGCATATGTTGTGCCCCTATGGTTTTGATGATAGCAAACACTATGAGTCATTAGATGTCTGCATGAAATAAGTGATTGATTGACATTGATTGATTGTGTATTTTACATATCTACTGTTCAGTCTGAATACATGTTAGGCCAGTGCAATTGTTTAGTGTCAATGCATCTTGGTATAGTTTGTTGGCTGCACTTTAACTCATAAGCATTGTAGGGATCAAGGTCCATGCAGACCTCATCAATGTGCATTTCAAGGTCAATGCATTCACTTACATTCAGCACATTATGTCGATGCATACTCATGGTTCAGCAGGCTAAGTCAGTGCTCTTCGGTGTTTAAGTCAGTGCAAGGTTAATTCTCTAAAGCACAAACAAGGTCAGTGCAATGTTTTGTCTGAGCATATTACATCAGCGTCTCTCATGCTGCATCTTTGGCGCACTCATGCATAGGTCCGTGCACATTCCTGTAGCATGCGTCTCATGCTGCGTCTTTGGCGCCAGTCCTAGCGTCTCTCTCTCGCCTGCGTCTCTAGCACATTCCTTGTGTCTCATACATATTTTTATTTTATTTTAGCGTCTCATGCACAGCTGCGACCATGTTTGCGTCTCATATTGCATCTTACGCATATGAGGGCTATGGTGCTTGTGTCTCATATTGCGTCTTACGCATATGAGGGCTATGGTGCTTGCGTCTCATACTGCGTCTTATGCATATGAGGGCTGTGGGGCTTGCGTCTCATATTGCGTCTTATGCATATGAGGGCTGTGGTGCTTGCGTCTTTTGTTGCGTCTTATGCACATCTGTGTCTTAGTGCAAGTGTACGTCTCATATTACGTCTAAGGCATATACATAGTAGCACGGTCGATGCAAGGTCTGGTTTCAAAGGATCAACGTCGGTGCATTCCTATCTTTACCTACATTTGAGCTATACAACGCTTGTGCTAAGGAATGTAAGGTCGGTGCAAGTTTCCTTGTTTCGTTTATACATACACTCGGTGCATACTTTGCTTATATGCATTACAAGTCTATGCACTCACTGTTCAACTCGATGCATATGTTTGTTGCTTCTTAATAAACCTCGGTGCATACTTGGTTTATATGTATTGCTAAGCCCGGTGCATACTTTGTGTAAATATACATGGTCAGTGCTAGTCTTGCATGAGGTCTGTGTTGCCTTGTATTGTCCCATGCACTATGTCGATGCTAGTTTGCCTTGCCTCACATGTAAGGTCTATGCTAGCTGGATTTACTTCATGACTAAAAGGTGTTTGATGAAATTGCTCTTACTTTACTGACAGGGACTTAACTGAGAAAAGTCCCAGGCAACCAGGATCGAACGTCTGCTCAAGAGACTTAAGTGAAGAACGTGTTCCCAGAATTCTGGAAGTTGGCGTGATCCAAGGCATACACCTCTGGACATTCTGACACGTGGCTCCTTGCTCTCATCGGATCATGACACGTGGACTCCAAAGGAACATTGCTTTGGGCGGGAAACGTGGTTTCTACGCGCCTATCTCTCGGAAGCCTCTATATATGGTGCCTGGTCGCTCAGAGAACAAGCAAGTGATAATAGAAGAGAGAGGAGAAGGTTTTCGGAGTGGCTTGAAGAGGCTATTCTATAAAACAAGATCTGATGTAGCAGAGAGAGATATCTGAGAAAGGAAAAGACACAGAGAGAGTTGCAGATGTGAAGAAGAGAATTTAGAGAGCAGAAAAGAGAGAAAGAGAGAGCTTGAGAGAGAAGAGAGAAGTGATAGTGAAGCTACTGAAGCAAATTGAAGATCTGCTATCTGTTGGCTATTAGATCAGATCCAGACCAACTTGCTTCTGCGAGAGCTACATTCTTGTGCTTTATTTCCAAGCTTTCCGTAGCTGAATTTTATTATACTTGTTTTTCCTTTTACATACCTTTTCAGCAAGCTGTGTTGCGCAGCATTGTAGAGAATCTGTTTCTCTGAACAGCAAGCTGTGAGGCTCAGCGGGTGAGGTGGATACCTCGGACAGCAAGCTATTGATGCGGGACGGACACGGGAGACAACACTATATGGTGCCACCCTCGGACTCTAGATGAAGACACGACCAGCAACACACACCAGGGAGACACTAAGCCCGACACTACGAGCTCCTAGTGGCGAAACGTCGCTAACAGAAGTGGAAGCTCACTCGTCGTCCCAAGCGAGGGAAAGTGCGGACCATGCGCGGTTAAGGAACCGGCAGAGGTCAAGGGTAGTCCGACTCAACTTCCGGACTCGGATCGAGTCGCGGGACGGGTCACTCCCACTCTCACAGCGGTGACATGGACACACGGGCTAGTACCTACACTCTCGACAGCGGCAAAAGACCATATACTAGCTAAGCAAATGAATGCCAAGAGGTTCGGACCATTACCTCCACACACCCGGCGTGGCGAAGACAACCCCGGCCGAATTACGGACTCCCGGTTAATAATGATTACAGCAATACACTACGTCGACCCACTCCACGCAGGGAGGTAAAAGGTCACATGCGGGGTCCGAGAATCACGCAACTCGGGTTCACGGGCAACATCTTGATGTCGCCCGGCGGTGCCGAACTCTGCGTTTTCGTGCTTTCCGAACGGCGGGTTCTACGGGCCCGCGGGGCCCACGGACGGCGCTGTCCTCCGGATCTGGGGGGGTGGGACCCACTGTGATGGGGACCCCTGGTGGCGTGCCTCCACGGATGACGGTCGGCCTGGAACACCGATCGGGGGTCGATCGGCCCTGATTCCCAATTGTTGAACTAGCTGCCCACGGATTTTGATTTCTGTTTTCCGACGCACACTCCGGCGAAAACGGCCGCTGCGATCAATCCTGACGTCGGATCGGGACGCATGAGCTATCGTTGGAAAGCTCTCTTCAAATGCTTCAATCTAGACCTAGAGAGATATGCTGGATCGGGTCGGATCAGAACTTTATTAAATTTACAAGTCCCTATTGTACAGTAACCGAAATCTCAGATCTAGCGGGCACTTGTCTGAGAACCACCATTGACCGCCTAGTGAACCTCCGATTCAGCTCTTGAGATCTTCTTGAGAGTTGTAGGGAATCAAACCACGGAATTGGGACTATTTTGATAATTCGATTTGGAGGTGGTGGAGATTTGGTATGATTTTTGGGGTGACTGGTGGTCGGATCTGGGAACTGGAGGACAGAACTGTAGATGGGTCTGAGAACGAATTTTAGAAAATATGAGATGGGCGAATAAAAAATTGAGAAAAATTGTGGATGAAGGGGTGGATTGGTGGAACCCCCAGTAAAATTGGGCAAACTAACAGATATCAAAAAGTGGCTCTAAGACATGAAACACAGGACGGAGGTGAACCTGGATAGAACTCTAGTAGAACTAAAATGGAAGAGTGGACGAAAATCAAAATATAGGAAACGTGATATGAATGCTGGCCTGATTTTTTTGGGTGGAGAGGAACATCCCAGGAACAACTCCGTCAAATTTGGTAGCCAAATGAGCTCGGGGAAGACCTGTGAATTTCAAACAAGCTGCTGTGGTACTGCGCTGACAGAACTCCGTTGATGGCGATGGCGGTGCGGTGGCGGCTCGTGGCGGCGGCAGCGGCGACCGGAACTGATAGGGTGGAGTCTCACCACCTGAAGGAAGCCTTCACAGCTTCAAGGGGAAGAGGGAGAGGAGAAGGGGGCGGCCTAGGCCATGCTCCAACAAATTTCACAATTCTTATGGCATTAATTCATGAAAATGGGAAAATACAAGCATATATAGGTCACCCATCTAATCCATCCTCCACCGTTGGATCCAGGGGTTAGGGATGGATGGCTAGGATGAAGTTTGATCAAAATACAACAAAAATATTAAACAAAAGGGGAGGGGGGCGCACCTTGACCAAGGGGGGGACATGGTAGGTGGGTTTGGTTGGAATTGTTGACCATTTTGGTCCCTTGTCCCCCATGTGGACAATTGACTAGTCCAAGGCTTCTAGATGTCCACCTTGGATTTTGACCAACCCCACAAGGCTGATATGGACCAATGGGAGGGGGCCTGGGGGTCCCGTGGGGCCCAGGGGTCCCATTTTACAAATAAGCCCCTCGTACACTCATAATTGCAAATCGTATAAAATGAAATAAACACACCTTACACACAAATAAAGTCTAATTAAATATGAAAAATGGGGAGACTCAAGGCGGCATCTCTAGGCTGTCTCCGAGCCAGATGGACGCTGAGGTGGCTCGAGTCGTGCTCCGTGTGCGGTACCGGTGGCTCGACGTTTCACGCCGCTCAACTGCTCGGGTGTCCGCACCAATTCTCCCCGAGTGGGAGAAACTCGGCCCTATCGAGTAAGGGTCTGCATCGCTCCTGTATCGCTCCAGAAGGTCCGGATCGATCCGCTGCAACTCGCCATGTGTGATCCATGTGTCCTCAGTAGCGGGCCGTCCTCTCCATCGCACTAGGTAGCGCGGGTAAGATCCACTCCTGGTAACTGTCACTTGCTCGTCCAGTATACGATCTATATGCTCACACTGCCGTGAAAAAGGGGCTGGAGGTGGAAGTGGACACTCAGGTGTGGGATCACTCTCAAGGGGAGGAGATGGCTCAAAAGGCTCACTAGGGATCACCGCTGGGTCCCTATATGCAACAAGATCCGATACATTGAAGGTAGAGCTTATACCATATTCCTCGGGCAGGTCCACAACATACGCATTGGATCCAACGCGTTTCAACACTCTAAAGGGACCGGCTCTGCAAGCTTGCAACTTCTTAACGGTTCTAGAGGGAAACCGTTCAGGTCTTACCCTGATCATGACGTATTCGCCCTCGTGGAACTCTCGGTGGTGTCGGTGGGCATCGGCTAACTCCTTGTACCGTGCATTGCTGGCCTCAATGTGACGACGGATGTCGTCATGCAAACTCCTAACATGCCTAGCAAACAACTCGGCCGACTCCGACACTCTAGCCTGAATAGGCATGGGGACAAGGTCAACGGGTTTCCTGGGCCTACGACCTGTGACAATCTCAAATGGACTCATGCCGGTAGACCTATTCACCGAATCATTGTATGCAAACTCAGCTATAGGTAAAATGAGATTCCAATCCCCAATGTGGTCCCTGACTAGACACCTCAAAAGATCTCCCAGACTCCTATTGACCACCTCGGTCTGACCGTCTGCCTGGGGATGATATGCAGTGGAAAACTTGAGGTGAGTACCCATCATATGCCATAGTGTCTTCCAAAAGTAGGAAGTGAATCTAACATCACGGTCAGACACTATAGTGCGAGGCAACCCGAACTTGCACACCACATGAGTAAGGAATAGGCGGGCTACCCTAGAAGCATCCGAAGTCTTCGAGCAAGGGATAAAGAGGGCCATCTTCGAGAAACGGTCAACCACCACATAGACCGAATCATGCTTCCTGGAGGTACGTGGCAATCCTAAAACAAAATCCATGCTAACATCCTGCCATGGGGCATCAGGCACGGGAAGAGGCATATAAAGTCCCGAGCTTTGCTTCTTCATCTTGGCCGTAGCACATGTACGGCACTGAGCCACGATGTTAGCAACATCGCGCTTCAAGCTCGGCCAATAAAATCGATGCTCCACTGCCTCAATAGTCTTGTTCCGACCAAAGTGGCCGGCTAGACCTTCCGCATGTAGTTCCCACACTAAGAAATCTCGTACCGAAGTTTGGGGAACACATAGCCTGCTACCTCGAAAGAGGTAACCTTCCTGAAGCATATAATCATCATGATCTCTCGAGGGTCCGGCCTGGAGAGTGGCAAAAATCTGACCGAAGTCAGGACAGTCAACATAGGCCTCCTTCATCTTCTCTAGCCCTATGACCTCGGCACTCATGGTGGTAAGCAAACATGCTCGCTGACTCAAGGCATCAGCCACCTTGTTCTCCACTCCAGCCTTATGTTTCAGCACAAAGGTGAACTGCTGGAGATACCCGACCCAACGACTATGACGCGAGTTAAGCTTCTTTTACGAATGGAGGTACCTCAATGCCTCATGATTGTAGTATAGGACAAACTCCTGATGTAAAAGATAGTGCCTCCAATGCCTAAGAGCCTGAACAGCTACGTAGAATTCTTTATCATATGTGGAATATCGCAGTTTTGCGTCATTCAGCTTTTCGCTGAAATATGCGATCGGGTGGGACTCCTGACTCAAAACTCCTCCGATCCCAACACCCGACGCATCACAAGAGACCTCAAACACCTTCGAGAAATCAGGCAATCGAAGGATAGGTGTCTGGGTCATGCGCTCCTTGATGTCCTTGAAGGCGGCGGATGCGGCCTTCGTCCATACAAATGTGCCCTTCCGGATGCAATCCGTGATCGGGGCGGTGACGGAGCTAAATCCGCGGATGAAGCGACGGTAAAACGTCGCAAGGCCATGAAAACTGTGAACATCATGAACGGTACGGGGTTCCGGCCACTCAACAATGGCCCGGACCTTCTCCGGATCGGTGGAGACACCCGTACTAGACACAATGAAACCCAAGAAGGTAAGCTGAGGTGTCATGAAGGCACACTTCTGTGGGTTCGCAAACAGCTGCTCTCGCCGAAGAAGTAGACAGACCTGCCGAAGGTGGTCTAAGTGGTCCCCCGTGGTGCGGCTATAGATAAGGATATCATCAAAATACACCACTACAAAGACTCCAATGAAAGGTCGAAGGACATGAGTCATGAGCCGCATGAAAGTGCTAGGGGCATTGGTCAACCCAAAAGGCATGACCAACCACTCATATAGACCGTCCTTGGTCTTAAATGCGGTCTTCCACTCATCACCTGGCCTAATCCTCACCTGATGGTAGCCACTCTTAAGATCAATCTTCGAAAAGATAGTGGCACCTGCCATCATGTCTAGCATGTCATCAAGGCGGGGAATAGGGAACCTGTACTTCACTGTGATTTTGTTGATGGCACGACTATCAATGCACATTCTCCACCTGCCATCCTTCTTCGGGATGAGTAATGCGGGCACAACACATGGGCTCATGCTGTCCCGAACAGACCCTCTCTGCACTAACTCATCGACCTGTCGTTTAAGCTCGACATGCTCCGTGGGACTCATGCGATAATGAGGAAGGTTGGGCAAAGAAGAGCCTAGAACAAGGTCGATGGCATGCTGAATATCCTGCATAGGTGGGAGTCCCTCGGGAAGCTCATCCGGAAAGACATCAGCATACTTCTGCAGAATGGGAACAACCTCGGGTGGGAGCTCACCCTTGGAGTCCCGCTCCACCTCTCGGACCGTAATGGCAAACACCGGACAGCCCTGACTAAGCTCCTGCTCCATCTCCGGGAGCTAATCATCATCAATCTCCTCGTCGAGGGCTCTCCTGGGCCAGAGGTAACGGTCATAGCCCGAGCTGGGGATGGGGTACTAGGCCCGGGAATGGAAGGCTTTGGAGTACTAGGGCCAGTAGGACCCATGACTGATGGGCTCCTGGGTCGAACGGGTTGGAGGGTGACCCGCTGGCCTGCGTGGTCGAAGGTACAGGTGTTCGACCGGCCATGGAGCATGGCATCCTGGTCAAATAACCACGGCCTACCAAGAATGATACTGCCCACTTCCATGGGGAGAACATCACACCAGATCTCATCATGGTAGGAGTGGAGCTGCAGCGGGACCAAGCACCGCAGCCTGACCGAAATGGAAGTGGTATCCACCCATGATACCTGATAGGGACAAGGATGGTCTATGGGTGTGAGACCAAGACGAGCGACAGCGTTCGTGGAGATTGCATTGATACAACTCCCGCTATCGATGACCACCTTGCAAATTTGCTTTCCCAGCCTACAGAATACCTGAAGGATAGTGGTCCGACGCCAGTCATCACTGACCTGTGGCTGGGTGAGGATACATCTGACGACCCCCACGTGGGTATCGTCCGACTGCTGGACATCCTGGGCCTCACCTCCCATCTCATAGTACTCGTCAGCTAACTCTTCATCTGCCTCACAGCTGACTAACTCGAGGCCCGTAGGGGTGGTATCCTCGACCTGTGTGTTCCCAATGTGAAGAGATGGGTGGGTGGGACACTGGTTGGCGAAATGGCCAAACCCATTGCAGCGATAACACTGCTGCCGTGATCCACTAGGCTCCCCAATCATAGGTCCTTTACCTTTATCCTCCCGAAGGATAGGAGGCGTAGGCAACAAAGGACGTGCAGGAGGTGTGAGTGCCGGTGGACGGGCTATGGGTGGGGCTGTAAGATGCTGGGGACCAGGAAGGTCCTTCGGGGGTGGAGGACGAGGCCTAGGAGCAAAGGGCTCGGGGCGAGCGGGCTCTTGAGGTCGTGCCATGGGGGCCCTCGGATACGTGCCAGATGAGCCACGGGACTCGACACTACGAAGGGGAAAGGAGCCCAACCGATGGGGTGACTCAAACTCGACCTCGAACTGCTCCAATTCGAGAGCAATCTGATATGCCTACTCCAAAGTGGTGGCATTGCGGCGAAAGAGTTCATATTGATAATTAGGCCGCAAACCTCTCCGAAAGCGGGATATCGTCATGGTGCTCTCTTCCGTGACCCCGCACCGCAAATAATACTCATTGAACTCGGCGGTGTACTCGGTCACGGATCGGTTCCCTTGGGAAATGCTTTGCCACTTGTCTATGAGACGTTGGCGATATGAGGCGGGAAGGTATTTCTCCCTCAATTTGGACTTCATGTTATCCCAAGTATCGATTTGGGGTTGACGTCGCTGGTTGAGCAGGCTCTCCACATTGATCCAATAAGTTTGAGCCTTCCCTTGCAGCTTCATCTTCGCGTATCGGACTCTTCGGTGGTCTGTCATCTCAAACCACTCGAAGTACCGATCCATGCCAGCCTCCCAATCTAAATACACCCGAGGGTCCAAGGACCCGCTAAAAGTGGGAGGGTCCGCACGCACACCCCTAAGAATGCGGTCGTCATCCTCGTCATCACGATTCCGTTGTTGATGACGACGATCGTTACCCCCCTGATCATTGTGGGAAGCATAATCATCCACTATAGGTGCTTATTACCTCCCGACATCCTCCACCTGAGCCCTTGGCACAGCGGGTTGCTGCACCGGCTCTTGTTGGTCGTTCGTTGGCGCGGGTTGCGCCGCTACTGGGCCTCTCTCTAGGACGACAATTCTCCCAACTAGACCCTGGATGGACTGATCTGAAGACTCGGCCCGATCCTCAAGGGCTTTCATCCGCCCTTCTAGACGCGTTCCTATGCCATCCATACACGTACTAAGACTATCCATACGCGTGTCAAGACGTTCCATAATGGCTCGGAACATCTCGGCCGTCGAGGACTCATCGGAGCTACGGGCCCGGGAATCCGCCATAGGTGGTGGTGGCGAGTATTGGGTACCTCGACGGGTGGGCATGCAAAGACACACGACCTAGAAGACACCGACTAATGCAAACACTCACTAGATGATGCACTTAGACCTAACCAATATCCGGTACGAGGCGGAGATAAGCGATCCGAAGATCACTCGCGCAAGTACGCTACCCTCCCGATAGGCATAACCTAATGTTCGGGCAACACCTTTTAATATACCGAGCTATTGGGTGAAATGTAATTTGAAAACACTTTTTTTTTGTTGTTTTGAAATGATGATCCTAGACTCGACTTATACTATGCAAGACATATGCAACGACTACCCTAGACTCGACTCGCTCTGATACCAAACTAATGCGGGACGGACACGGGAGACAACACTATATGGTGCCACCCTCGGACTCTAGATGAAGACACGACCAGCAACACACACCAGGGAGACACTAAGCCCGACACTACGAGCTCTTAGTGGCAAAACGTCGCTAACAGAAGTGGAAGCTCACTCGTCGTCCCAAGCGAGGGAAAGCGCGGACCGTGCGCAGTTAAGGAACCGGCGGAGGTCAAGGGTAGTCCGACTCAACTTCCGGACTCGGATCGAGTCTCGGGACGGGTCACTCTCACTCTCACAGCGGTGACATGGACACACGGGCAAGTACCTACACTCTCGGCAGCGGCAAAAGACCATATACTAGCTAAGCAAATGAACGCCAAGAGGTTCGGACCATTACCTCCACGCACCCGACATGGCGAAGACAACCCCGGCCGAATTACGGATTCCCTGTTAACAATGATTACAGCAATACACTACGTCGACCCACTCCACACAGGGAGGTAAAAGGTCACATGTGGGGTCCGGGAATCACGCAACTCGGGTTGACGGGCAGCATCTTGATGTCGCCCGGCGGTGCCGAACTCCACGTTTTCGTGCTTTCCAAACGACGGGTTCTACGGGCCCGCGGGGCCCACAGACGGTGCTGTCCTCGGGATCTGGGGGGGTGGGACCCACTGTGATGGGGACCCATGGTGGCGCGCCTCCACGGACGGCGGTCGGCCGGGAACACCGATCGGGGGTCGATCGGCCCCGATTCCCAATTGTTGAACTAGCTGCCCACGGATTTTGATTTCTGTTTTCCGGCGCGCGCTTCGGCGAAAACGGCCGCTGCGATCAATCCCGACGTCGGATCGGGACGCATGAGCTATCGTTGGAAAGCTCTCTTCAAATGCTTTAATCTAGACCCAAAGAGATATACTGGATCGGGTCGGATCAGAACTTTATTGAATTTACAAGTCCCTATTGTATAGTAACCGAAATCTCAGATCTGCAGGGCACTTGTCTGAGAACCACCATTGACCGCCTAGTGAACCTCCGATTCAGCTCTTGATCTCTTCTTGGGAGTTGTAGGGAATGAAACCACGGAATTGGGACTATTTTTAGAATTCGATTTGGAGGTGGTGGCGATTTTTTATGATTTTTGGGGTGACTAGTGGTCGGATCTAGGAACAGGTGGACAGAACTGTAGATGGGTCTGAGAACGAATTTTAGAAAATATGAGATGGGCGAATCAAAAATTGAGCAAAATTGTGGATGAAGGGGTGGATGAGTGGAAGGCCCAGTAAAATTGGGCGAACTAACAGAAATCAAAAAGTGACTCTAAGACATGAAACACATAACGGAGGTGAAATTGGACAGAACTCTGGCAGAACTGAAATGGAAGAGTGGACGAAAATCAAAATATAGGAAACGTGATCTGAATGCTGGCCTGATATTTATGGGTGGAGAGCAACATCCCAGGAACAACTCTGCCAAATTTGGTAGCCAAATGAGCTCGGGGAAGACCTGTGAATTTCGAACAAGCTGCTATGGTACTGCGCTGGCAGAACTACGTTGATGGCGATGGCAGTGCGGTGGCGGCTCGTGGCGGCGGCGGCGGTGACCGGAACTGATAGGGTGGAGTCTCACCACCTGAAGGAAGCCTTCATAGCTTCAAGGGGAAGAGGGAGAGGAGAAGGGGGCGGCCTAGGCCATGCTCCAACAAATTTCACAATTCTTATGGCATTAATTCATGAAAATGGGAAAATACAAGCATATATAGGTCACCCATCTAATCCATCCTCCACCGTTGGATCCAGGGGTTAGGGATGGATGGCTAGGATGAAGTTTGATCAAAATACAACAAAAATATTAAACAAAAGGGGAGGGGGGCGCACCTTGACCAAGGGGGGGACATGGTAGGTGGGTTTGGTTGGAATTGTTGACCATTTTGGTCCCTTGTCCCCCATGTGGACAATTGACTAGTCCAAGGCTTCTAGATGTCCACCTTGGATTTTGACCAACCCCACAAGGCTGATATGGACCAATGGGAGGGGGCCTGGTGGTCCCGTGGGGCTCAAGGGTCCCATTTTATAAATAAGCCCCTCGTACACTCATAATTACAAACCGTATAAATTGAAATAAACACACCTTACACACAAATAAAGTCTAATTAAATATGAAAAATGGGGAGACTCAAGGCGGCGTCTCCAGGCTGTCTCCGAGCCAGATGGATGCTGAGGTGGCTCGAGTCGTGCTCCGTGTGCGGTACCGGTGGCTCTGCGTGTCGCGCCGCTCAACTGCTCGGGTGTCCGCACCAGCTGTGTTGCTCAGCGGTTGTAGGCAAGTTGTGATGCCTAGTGAGTTAAGCTATGTATCAGCAGGAATCCACACACGGGTTGAGTGTGGGGTGGATGTAGGTCTGGAGGACCGAACCACCTAAAAATCTCTTGTCCATCATGGTTTGATTGTCTATTCTGTTCCGCTAGATATATGCTTAGGCTTGATCTGAATCTTATGTCTAGAGAGGAATCTTGTTGCATATCAATCATCTGTTATTGGTCTTGAGAAAGTCATTTTGATTACTTAATCACTGCTCTGGAGTACGTCTAATTTTATCAAGTCATCTGAGTGTCTAAGTTGCATTTGATCGCTTGAATGGGTTTGGTTAACAATAGTGTTTGTTCTTGTGTTAAATGATAGATGTATGCTTGACTCGATTTCAAACTACAGTCATGAATGTGTTTAATTCCGCATCAGTTTAAGTTCATCAAGTTGAATTTTTAATTCTGGCAAATCCTTGAAGAGGGATTCATTCACCCCCCCCCCTCTGAATCTGGGCCTAGCACCCTAACAATTCGTATCAGAGCGGGTCTCTGATTGATCAGATCCAACGATCTGTAGAGAATCCTGATGGTTTTATGTGCATCCTTGATTTTGCTGAGTTTACTGTCCGGTCTGTGCTTGAATCTCATCAATGGCTACTCCTACTATTTCAATGGTTCCAATCTTAATTCATGGCTTGGTGGCCTTTGTACATACATGAACTCTATTGATCTAAAATTATGGAGTCTCATATCAAAAGGCCCACATAAATTACCTCAAAATTAGACCAAATGGTCTAAAGAGGATAGGATAAAAGACAGTGAGAATAGCCTAGTCTTTAACACTCTGAGAGATTCAGTGAACATTGATATGTTTCCCTGTATTGCAGGATTACATCTGGAAAAGAGATCATGGATAGAATCATATCTATTCATGAGGGGCAAAAGAAGAGTGCCTGATGGCCAATCGAAGGGATCAAACTGAAGAAACAGCATCCCAGATAAGCACTGAATCAGAAGATATTTCATTTGATGAACTGGTAGAAATGTATGATGAACTGCTAGAGAAATCTAAGAAAATTCAATCTGAGAATAAAAAGTTGAAGAAAAAGATAAATCAGATTAGTTCGAATGAATCTTGTGAAAATTGCCCAAAACTGAAAAGGTCACATGATGCTTGCTTGACTGGTATTCGGAATTATAAGAAACAATTGGAAGATTTTGAAAATATTGTTTCAGAAATGAAAGAATTGAGGTCTGAAAATGAACAATTAAAAGTTGAAATAAAGAAGATTGAAAATTCTTGTGATAAATGTACTTCTGTAAAGAATTTGAATGATGACCTTCAATCTAAACTGAAAATCCAAGAAGGGTTAATTGACTCTCTAAGAAAAGAAAATGAGAAACTAGAATAAGAAATTGAAAAGCACAAAACTACAAATAAAGTTTTGAGTGAATGTGTTAATTGTAGTGAACAAGAGATTGCTAGCTATGAGATACGCATTGCATCCTTAGAAAATAAAATTAAAAAACTTGAAAGACTGCAAAAAGAAAATGAAGAATTGAAACAGGTTAACACTGCCATATCTGATAAGCATCTAATGCTTGAAAAGGGAAAGAATGTATCTGAAAATGAATGTGAGAGAGTGAGTACTTTAATGGAAGAGATAGATAGCTACAAAATCGTCAATGCTATGCTTAATGAAAAGATCATAACTACTGAACTGCTCATCTCTTCTCTTAAAAATGAGAATTTGGATTTGAACAAGTCTCTATCTGAATCTGCTAATCAAGAGAAGCAGAATGTTGTATCCACAGATAACTGCATGAAGAAAGGCAGTAATTTTCAAGTTGAGCAGGGAATGAGGAATAAACTTTATACAACTTTTGTGCGTAGCTCAGACATAGTTAGCACTTCTACCTCATCCCCTAAACAAGCTGCTGCTCAAAAAAATAAGAAAATGAAATTGAAAAAGAAAACAACTAGAGAAGAATGATGACAATCAACATGCTAAGAAATCTTCTTCTGTTCAAACCAAAAGGCTTCAATGTTTTAATTGTCATAAAATAGGTCATCTCATGCATGAATGTAGGCTAATGGAAATAGGTGACATGTCTGTTGTTGGAGTGCATGATAAATTGTTCCATGTTAAAAATCATGCAACTCATAAAAAGAAACTTCAATATTTTAATTATGGAAAATTAGGCCACATTGCTGCTCAATGTTGGCATGCTCAAGGGAAGAAAGTTCATTTTGGATTTGCTAGTTTCCATGTTAACAAAAATGTTTTTGATAAAAATGATTTTGATTCTAGAAGAAAGCACATTGTGTGCTTTGAATGTGGAAAGCATGGCCACATAGTCAAGGACTGTTGGCATGCTCAGGGAAATAGATTGATTTTTGAACTTGGTAAATTCCCTGTAAATAAAAGTGTTTTTAATAGGAATAAATCTGGTTTTAAAGAAAAATCCATTACATATTTTGAATGTGGAAAGCCAGATCATAGGGCTGCAACCTGTTGGCTGGCAGGTTATAATGAACAGGTTAGCTTTGGTAAATAGAATCTTAATTCTATTAACAGAAATTTTCATGCAAAGACACAGAGATTTCATGACAACAGTAATTTGTATAAAAAGAATTTGAAATCTGCTGCATCATGCCATTACTGTGGTCAGATAGGTCATTCAATGAATAATTGCTACTTGATGAGATTTGATGACCTTCATGCACAAAAATTATTTAGAACACCTGCTAAAGGTGTCACTGATAATTTAGGACCCAAGACCTCTTGGGTACCTGCTTGTGCGAAATAAAGGCTATTTTGCAGGTGTGCCTTGGAAGGAAATAAAAAGGGGGTTCAATAAGTCAAGGCACCTGAGTATGTTAAAACCCCACATCTACATATTACAGGTTTGTTCATTTTAATTCCTTAGAATATTCTTTTAGGTAGTTGCATATCATTTGTAATCTGTTAAATTTTCATGCATACATAATGTTAATCTCTTTGAAATCTGCATCACATTCAGATATTGAACTGTTTGTGCACATATTCATTGAAGATATGTTAAAATTCATTTCTCATCTACATGCATTTATATCTTGACATTTAATTGTGTTTCAACTGGTTGCTTGATGAGAGGGAGATGAAATAAACCTAAATGCATGGACTCTCATGTCAACATATACTTGCTCATATGCGTATTCAATTGAATTGTCTTGCACTCTTAAAAATCTGAATGGCTGGAATTTGATGCCTGCATGTTGTCTTATGCATAAAATGCTCATCTACATACATGAAATGCACACATATTCACATTTGCATATGTTTAGCATATTGTCAATTCAAGATGCACATAGGACTGCATTGTCTATTGCACTATTTTGCATGACCATTATGGTGTATCAAATGGTAAGTTACCAAAAGGTAGATGTCATCTATCTGGAAGTTCTTACTATGTGTGAGGTGGTCCCTTGGACTAAGTCCTCCGTCAAACACCATGGGTCAAACTGCATATAGGGCAGTCATTGCATATGCTG
The DNA here is from genome assembly GCA_022559845.1 of Amorphophallus konjac. Lineage (NCBI taxonomy): Eukaryota > Viridiplantae > Streptophyta > Magnoliopsida > Alismatales > Araceae > Amorphophallus > Amorphophallus konjac. The sequence continues at coordinate 244,296,797 of CM040124.1, forward strand.
CATTCAGAGGTGTCACATATGGCATATAGATAGGGGGAGTCTCTACATTTGTTATCATGCATATGGTGATTTCAAATAGATTGCATTTCGTTACATTTGAAAATGCCAAAAAAATTAATTGATTGCATACTGTCAGAGGGAGCATATTTCTTATACTTGTGTTCCTCTATGTCTTCTTCGTCATGTCTTGCCTAAATCCATTCAAGTGATTGGTAATCCCTTCAGGAAGATTTTGTCATAGAGTCTGTTAGTCAGGGGGAGCTAGTTGTTTCAAAATCAATCTGTCTGATGGAACTCTGGATATCTCTGATTCTCCTTGATACATTCTTTGCTGCACCTATTAATTGTCCTGATTGGAAGTGCCGACATAGTGAGTCTACATCATCTTGGAAATGCTTTGTCAAATGTCGACACCTTCATTATTGTGCTCATCTTTGTTATATACTTGAAACTCTTGTGCAGTTCAAAACTTGACTGCTGCTGAATCTCATTGAAAATTCAAAAAATTGAGAAGATTTCAATTTGTATACCTTGATCATAAATCTAAAAATCAATTCATTAAAGAATCTTCTATTATACAGATTTATGAATGTCTAAAAGATCAGATTGGTTTAAGTATAATGTATTCATTGAGCTGGGCTATGAATATCTTGAAAATATCTGAGTCAACTTTAATAAACTTTAACCAACTATTTCATGTTGAATCTTATAATATCTTCTGAAATCTGAAAATGTTAAAATCATGGCTTTATTTGGTTGAATTATATGAAATCAGTATTGTTTTTAAACATCTGATGAATCTGAAATGTTCCTAAGGGTAAATTCTATCAGAGCAATGATTTTGGTCACTAAGAAACCATATCCATTGACCATGAAGTCTAGAGGACTGTGTCATGAAGTGCCATAATTAACTCTGCTAAATAAAATTCATTGAAAATCCAGGCAGAGCAATGGCTTGAATACTGAGAAATATATCTCACTTATCAATGAAATAAGATGAAGTATGTCATGAGGTGTCAATACTATTTCTGAAGCATGACAGTTAGTCACACTAAGTGCTTAGGGATACTGGTGTCCAAACAACATGTATCCTCTAGTTACAAGGTGTGTACTGAACTTAATTGCACCTGGTAAACTTGCTATGAAAATGTGTACTGTGCAAAAAGAAAAATATGAAATTATTTGAAGAAGTATGGCTGATCCTCAAAAACCAAATCTAAATTCCTTCATGTTGTTTAACCTCAATACTAATGATTGTAATTTCTAAAGAAGTCAATGAAATTGACTGAGTAAGATGAAGGGAGGTTAATCAAGATATAAATATTAGAGCTTGGTTCACTTTTATTAAACATTGATGTTAAGATATGAGTACATAACTTTATTGACAAATTGTGTATACATCATATTTAAACCATGATGTTCAAATAAAAATTCATAAGTCCCTATAATGGAAGAGTCTGAACTATCCGTTTATTCAGATTTATGAAATAAGTATCTTATTGAAAATCTTCTATTCTTTGAAAATCCAGCCTAAATTTATGTGCTTAATGCTCTTTGGTCATGACATGAACTGATTCTTGATTGCACATGTGACCTACTTCACCTGACTTTCTTAATTTGAATTGTCTAAACGTCTACTTCACTTTGAATGTCCCTGTGGTTCGCTGCTCATTCTTATCATTCCACTCCTTCTACTTACTCAAAGGGGAGACTCTATTCAGGGGGGGGAGTATAATGGACAATAAATCATTTTGCATCTAATGTTGAAATTCATCATGACCAGAACTTATTCTTGATTGCATCTGTGTCTTTCTTGATATATGCTTATCACTTCTTCCACTCTAATCCCTATGTTCTGTCAAAGAGGGAGACTGTTCATCTACTCATTTGGAAAGGGGGAGATTTGGTCATGATCAACCATATCATGCATGTTTTTCTATTCATCTACTCATTTTATCAAACTATCATTTCTTTTTGATGAAGTCAAAGGGGGAGAATAGTTTGACATGTGCTGTGTTGGTGTAACTCATGTCATAGTGTTGCCATCATCAAAAAGGGGGAGATTGTTGTGCCCCTGTGGTTTTGATGATAGCAAACACTATGAGTCATTAGATGTCTGCATGAAATAAGTGATTGATTAATATTGATTGATTGTGTATTTTGCATATCCACTGTTCAGTCTGAATACATGTTAGGCCAGTGTAATTGTTCAGTGTCAATGCATCTCGGTATAGTTTGTTGGCTGCACTTTAGCTCATAAGCATTGTAGGGATCAAGGTCCGTGCAGACCTCATCAATGTCCATTTCAAGGTCAATGCATTCACTTACATTCAGCAAATTATGTCGATGCATACTCATTGTTCAGTAGGCTAAGTCAGTGCTCTTCGGTGTTTAAGTCAGTGCAGGGTTAATTCTCTAAAGCACAAACAAGGTTAGTGCAATGTTTTGTCTGAGCATATTACATCAGCGTCTCTCATGCTGCATCTTTGGCGCACTCATGCATAGGTCCGTGCACATTCCTGTAGCATGCGTCTCATGCTGCGTCTTTGGCGCCAGTCCTAGCGTCTCTCTCTCGCCTGCGTCTCTAGCACATTCCTTGTGTCTCATACATATTTTTATTTTATTTTAGCGTCTCATGCACAGCTGCGACCATGTTTGCGTCTCATATTTCATCTTACGCATATGAGGGCTATGGTGCTTGCGTCTCATATTGCGTCTTACGCATATGAGGGCTATGGTGCTTGCGTCTCATACTGCGTCTTATGCATATGAGGGCTGTGGGGCTTGCGTCTCATATTGCGTCTTATGGATATGAGGGTTGTGGTGCTTGCGTCTTTTGTTGCATCTTATACACATCTGTGTCTTAGTGCAAGTGTGTGTCTCATATTACGTCTAAGGCATATACATAGTAGCACGGTCGGTGCAAGGTCTTTTTTCAAAGGATCAACGTCGGTGCATTCCTATCTTTACCTACGTTTGAGCTATACAACATCTGTGCTAAGGAATATAAGGTCGGTGCAAGTTTCTTTGTTTCATTCATACATACACTCAGTGCATACTTTGCTTATATTCATTACAAGTCCATGCACTCACTGTTCAACTCGATGCATATGTTTGTTGCTTCTTAATAAACCTCGGTGCATACTTAGTTTATATGTATTGCTAAGCTAGGTGCATACTTTGTGTAAATATACATGGTCAGTGCTAGTCTTGCATGAGGTCTATGTTGCCTTGCAATGTCCCGTGCACTATGTCGATGCTAGTTAGCCTTGCCTCGCATGTAAGGTCTGTGCTAGCTGGAATTACTTCATGACTGAAAGGTGTTTGATGAAATTGCTCTTACTTTACTGACAGGGACTTAACTGAGAAAAGTCCCAGGCAACCAGGATCGAACGTCTGCTTAAGAGACTTAAGTGAAGCACGTGTTCCCGGAATTCTAGAAGTTGGCACGTGATCCAAGGCATACACCTCCTGGAGATTCTGACACGTGGCTCCTTGCTCTCATCTAATCGTGACACGTGGACTCCAAAGGAACGCTGCTTTGGGTGGGAAACGTGGTTTCCACGTGCCTATCTCTCGGAAGCCTCTCTATATATAGTGTATGGTCGCTCAGAGAACAAGCAAGTGAGAATAGAAGAGAGAGGAGAAGGTTTTCGGAGTGGCTTGTATAGGCTATGTTGTAAAAGAAGATCTGATGTAGTAGAGAGAGAGATCTTAGAAAGGAAAAGACACAGAAAGAGTTGCAGATGTGAAGAAGAGAATTCAGAGAGCAGAGAAGAGAGAAAGAGAGAGCTCTAGAGAGAAGAGAGAAGTGATAGTGAAGCGGCTGAAGCAAATTGAAGATCTGCTATCTGTTGGCTCCTAGATCAGATCCAGACCAACTTACTCCTGCGAGAGCTACATTCTTGTGTTTTATTTCCAAGCTTTCCATAGCTGAATTTTATCATACTTGTTTTCCCTTTTACATACCTTTTCAGGAAGCTGTGTTGCTCAGCGTTGGAGAGAATCTGTTTCTCTGGACGACAAGCTGTGAGGCTCAGCGGGTGAGGTGGATACCTCGGACAGCAAGCTGTGTTGCTCAGCGGTTGTAGGCAAGATGTGATGCCCAGCAAGTAAAGCTGTGTATCAGCAGGAATCCACACTCGGGTTGAGTGTGGGGTGGATGTAGGTCTGGTGGACCGAACCACCTAAAAATCCCTTGTCCATCGTGGTTTGATTGTCTATTCTGTTCTGCTAGATATATGCTTAGGCTCGATCTGAATCTATGGTCTAGAGAGGAATTTGGTTGCATATCAATCATTTGTTATTGGTCTTGAGAAAGTCATTTTGATTACTTAATCACTGCTCTGGAGTACGTCTAATTTGCTCAAGCCATCTGGGTGTCTAAGTTGCATTTGATCGCTTGAATGGGTTCGGTTAACAACAATGTTTGTTCTTGTGTTAAACGATAGATGTATGCTTGACTCGATTTCAACCTACAGTCATGAACGTGTTTGATTCCGCATCAGTTTAAGTTCATCAGGTTGAGTTTTTAATTCGGGCAAATCCTTGAAGAGAGATTCATTCACCCCCCTCTGAATCCGGGCCTAGCACCCTAACAGCATACTCAAGTAGCTAAACTGCACTTTCATTTCTCTTGTTCCTAAGAAGGAGGGAGCAGAATCATTTGAATTTTTCAGACCCATATCCCTTTGCAATTTTATATACAAAACAATTTCCAAGGTGATTGCAAACAGAATTCAGATGGTTCTTCCTAAAATCATTAGTGAAAACCAATCAGCATTCATCAAAGGAAGAAGTATACACCACAATGTCATGTTGGCTAATGATGTGCTCAGGAATCTCCACTCAAAAACCAAAGGAAATTTTATATGTATGAAGGCTAATATCAAAAAAGCTTTTGATTTGATTAACAGAAAGTATCTATACTACTTGATGGATCAAATGGGCTTTCCTTCAACTTGCATCAATGGATTTCGAATTGCCTTGATACATCTACATTTTCAGTGTTGGTTAATGGTTCACCACAGGGATTCTTCAAGAGCAGGAATGGACTCAGACAAGGAGATCCATTGTCTCCTTATCTCTGCACCATTGTAATGGAAGGTTTCACATCTTTGATGGAAGCAGAAATTCAGAAAGGAAACATTCGAAGCCCTTCAGTTGGTTACTTGCAAATCTCTCACATAGTTTTTGCAGATGATCTAATACTCTTCTTGAAAGATGATCTAGGGACTTTATCATCGACTGGACCTCTACTTAAGAAGTTTGCTAGCATGTCAGGTCTAGTTCTAAATTTGGAAAAGAGTAAAGTTTATTTGGGAGGCTGTGTACAGAACCATTCCATGGTCATTAATCAACTTGGTGTGAAAGAAGGAAAACTCCCTATACCATACCTTGGACTGCCACGTCTTTCCAATTCAGTGAAGAAAGTAAACTGCTACCCTATTATTGAGAAGATAAAGAAAAGGCTTGATTCTTGGAAGAATATATTACTGTCAAGATCAAGAAGATTAGAGCTGATAAAATCTGTTCTTTCATCCTATACTTCCTATTGGGCAGCTGCTTTTATCCTTCCTGCAGGGCTTATTGATGAGATTGAAAGGATCTTGAGAAACTTCTACTAGAATGGACTTTCTTGTAGTTCATCAATTCATATGATTTCATGGAGTAGGATTTGCAAACCTAAAACTGAAGGAGGGCTAGGGATCAGAAACCTGAGAGAGTGGAATAAGGCTTGCATGTGTAAGTTACTTTGGGATCTCCTACAAAACAAAAAGTCCTTATGGATTGTCTGGGTTAAGAATAAGTATCTTGCAAACAAAAATATTTGGGATTAGAAAGTAAAACCACACTACTTATCAGCTTGGAAAGGGGTCTTACAAGCCAGAGATTGGATTCAAAGCTTCATCAACTATACAATTTCTAATGGGCAGGATACAAACCTATGGTCTGATCCATGGCTGAATGGACTTAGTATTAATAATTTATTTGGAGATCAAATCAGGGAGGATCTAGAACTTGGGATAAACTCAACTGTGGATGTATTAATCTCCGAAGGGTAGTGGGCTCTCCCGACAGCAATGTCCATGGAAATGGCTGAACTTTGGAACCTTGTTCAACAAGTACAAATTCACAATGCAGATTCAGATATCATAAAGTGGAGAAACAATGCAAAAATCAGCAATACTACTTCCATCTGGGAAGAGATTAGACAAGAAAGGATAAGTCTTTGATCAGCATAATTGGGTATGGGAAAATCCAACATCGTAAATAGCATCTCACTGCATGTGGCAAGTTGTTCTCAACAAGTTACCTACAGTTGAAAACCATCAGAAAAAAGGATTTTACTTACCGAGCATGTGTCCTTTATGCAAGAAAGAAAGTGATGCCCAAGACCATCTATTCTTTGGGTGCTCCTTTTCAAGTTGGGTTTGGAAGCAGATTCTTAGAAGATTTGATCTTCACAGGCAACCGAGCATTGGGCTATCCCATGAAATTCAGATTCCGCAAATCCAATTTCAAAAATCTAAATAGCTTCTCAAATTTGCAAGAATCCTACTTAGGGTTACTATATGGAGACTCTGGAAAGAAAGATGTGTTAGAATTTTTGAAGATACACCAACCTCAAAAGCAAATGTTCTCATTCAAATTCTTGAAGATGCAAGAAGCTGCATGGAATTCTTTGGTCATAAGGGACTTAACAGAAGAGAAGCATACATTTTCAATAGATTCTTTTTATTCTCATAACAAGCTCTGAGTCCACAACCTGTGTGGTCTTGAGTTATGTAGTTCTGCTAGGCAGACTTATGATGTACAGTTTTCTCCTATTTTCATATATACACCTTTTCTTTACTTACCAAAAAAATGTTCTTGCTTTAATGCCCATACTAGTATGGAATAGTTGTGTTTTTGTAGATATGAAATTGGCTGCATGGCATTGTATAAATACATTGCGATTTCATTTTAGGCCTTTGTTGAAAAGTTAATCATAGTCCTTGGACCCATGAAAAATCATGCCTCACATGATCTTTGGTTGTTTCCATAATGTACATCGACCTATCCTACTTGCACAGACCTTGGCCACACTTGCTCAGACCTTGGCCATACTTGCTCAGACCTTGGCTACCTTGCTCAGACTTGTCTCTACACTTGCACCGACCTTGTCTATGCATGCACCGACCCTGTCCATACACATGCACTAACCTCATCTTCACATGCATCGACCTGTGTAAGCCTATTTGAATATGTGCGTTGACCTGTCTCAATATGTGCATCAACCTGTGCTAGGTTGATTAGTCATATGCATCGAACGGCTTAAAACATGCACTGACCATGTCCCTACACATGCACCGACCTGTGTTAGCTTGCATTGGACTGTGCAAGTTCTGTTTTCCTTGGACTGCATTTGTGATTCATGTGTGAATTGGCATGATATCCAAGATAAGTGGGCAAGGTATGGATGTATTGATGGTTTGACTTCTCATGCATTAATTATCTTTTCTAATGAAGGCTTGTGTTATCACTGGATTGAGGGAACAATAGGTTTATTAATGCTAACTGCCATTGATGTTGTCCTTAGAATTGGAAGTGGGTTTTCCATCCTAAGGCTGAATCAATATTTGTTATGATCTGCTGAACCTCAGATCTGGTGTTAAAATCTCTGTATTTGATGTGTGAGCTTTTGGAGAAAATGGTTTGTATAGCTCTGAGTCACTTAAATTTGAAGCTGCATTTCAGTTCATTGATATTGAGATTGAAAGGCTCACTCTCTTCATGAAAGTTAAGGAGATTGTTCTTTTTATCTCTATTCATGTAAGATTGACTAATTTGAGTTTCATTAGAATATGCAGGTTCCACTTTGCTATCAATTCATTGGGGTCCATTTTCCACTCTTGTTTACAATCCCTTGAATCTATGGTAAGTCTTCATGGTTGAATGAATTTCAATGTGCCTAGATTGGGCTTAATGCATTTATAATGCTTTTAGGTTGGCTTTAATGTTTAAGGTCTCTTTCAATTCTGGCACTACAAGTGTTGACTCTTGGAGTCGACACTTGTAGCCCAACTTGCTGCCTGGGCGCAGCAGGCTACAAGTGTCGACTCCAAGAGCCGACACTTATAGGCCTGAGGGCTGCGTTTTGTTTGCTGGCAGAACACCTAACAAAAAGTGTCGACTCTGAGAGTCGACACTTCTGTCCTGGGTGGTTTAACTTCTTCATTGGCAGAACACCTTGAAAAGAGTGTCGACTCTAAGAGTCGACACTTTCTCTGGTGCGTCCGGATCGGGTCTGCCATAATTGGTTCGAACCCTATGGTTTCATACCCATTTGGCTTGCTCTTTTACACCTTTACCCTTAGGGCATTCCTACATGTTTAAGGGTTATATTGAGAGGGTTTTGAAAGTGCTAGTGTGGTCTTTCGTTCTTTTTTCTTCGGCTATATATGTTTTTGCGATTTTCACAAGGATAGGTAACAAAGAGGGCTAATATTTTCTATTCTTGCATAGGAAGAAAGAAGGAGTGCTGCCACAAGGTGGAGAGGAGAGGGCTTTGAGAGGTTTACCATTTTATGATGCTTGCAGGTGCCATTGGAGCTAGGATTTGAAGGATATATCTTGTACGAGCTGCTGAAGTTGCAGACAAGCCGGGATCTTCAAGAAGGAGGACCGGCTGCTCCATCTTGCTGTAGTTTCAACTCCCTCTGACAAGAAGTTCAAGGAAGGTCTTCAAACGGCCATTGGAAAAATGAAGGGGAAACATTCTACATCCTTTACACATTTATTTGTGATGCTCTTCTTGATCTACATTTTGCTGGGTGCATATATTATACATCCTCTTGTGTTTCTCAACATCGGAATATCTATGTGTGGTGTACGGAGCTGCGTCTCCGTGTGAGATTTTAGTGCGGGGTAAGTTCCCCGAGTTTGTGTGTGTGTGTGTTACAGTGGCAGCATCTTGGGGCCAGGTCCCATGTGCGTGAATTGCTGCAGACGCAGCGTGTGTGGTGTTGGGGCTCGTCCCCGTGTTTACTACATCTGTAGCGTGTTAGTGAAGCCTCACTAGGTTTCGGTGAGGGGTGGACGTAGGGAGCCCGTCGTGGTCCCGAACCACCTAAAAATCTTCGTGTTCTTTGTGGCATGCCTGTGTGATTATCCATTTCTTCTATCCCCATTCACAGGTTAATATATATTTTTTTATTCACTGCACTACTAGACACTTCTTCATCTGCTATCCGTGTTTGACGTAGGCTCAATCATTCAGTGCTTAGATTATTCGAGTGAGATCAGAAAGATTGAGTGAACTTAAATCTCACCTCAGTTTAGTTTAAGCTAATTAACACTACTAATTTTGATTCCGCTGTAATTAGTTTAGATTGTTTTTTAAATCTGCCATCTCGACTGGGGGACAATCCAACCCCCCTTCTTGTCCGCCATCTACTCTGGGCCAACAGAAAGAACCCGGTACGCATGACGAGTTTATATCGTTCATGTCAATCAGAGCACGAGGAAATTCGACAGACCGACAGGGTATGCAAATAACAAGATAGTAATGATAACAACCATAATCCAATTCCACAATTTAACCACATATCCATAATAGTGATAATCCAAAACCATAAAGATGATGATCCATAACCATCCATGTGGCTACAAGTCTTAACATGTTTCCATGACGACTCACATAACTGAAAGGAAGTACTATGAGAAAGGACTCCAAAGAAAAGATCAAGATGCGACTAGACACGACTAGGTGACGGCTTGGCGTTCAGAAGCTCTACACTCTTCACTCAGTCTCATTCCCCTCCGATTGGTTGTTGATATCCGAGTTACTTGAAAAGTGGGGAAAAACTTGGTGAGCGAATGCTCAGTAGGATTTATATCTCAAGAACTAGCAATGCTTTAAGTAGTTACATGTTACGTGCAATGCATGTAAGGCTATGCATAATGAACGATCATTATGTCAAGAACTTTAAAGATGAATCACTCATGATGTCAAGGTAATAATAAGGAACTATCAAGAGTTTGCACTAATTTTCAAGGGGAGATAGTATCAAGTATTTCAAGCATGTAAATAACAAGTCTTGTCACAAAATTTGGCTATTTAAAGCAAGCAAGTACTCGCCCGTTCCAAGCCACGCAAGTCAAGTCAAGCACATGAGTAATAGCAAGTATTATCACGAGAGAGTGAGTGGAATGCCTTATATCTAGAACGACAAGTACTCTGGTGCAATGTCACACCATGGTCAATCAACTCCCATGGGCACAAGTACTTTTGGGTGCTCCTCCTAGGATCAGACCGGGCCCTATACACACAGGCATTGAGTCATGTAAAGTTTCTAGACATCCACTAGTTATAGCCAATGGAATTTTCAAGGAATAAGCTCATGTAGGACGATAAGGTGGATTCACAGAAGTTGAGTTCAAGGATAGAACTTTACGTAAAGCTGGACCATCATAAAAAACTCATGAAACTCGTGACAAGCCGAGAAAATATGGTGGAATGTGCGCCCTCCTGGGTGCCATCTCTTTCAAAATTGACACCCTGGAAAGGGGCACCCCTTCTGTGAAATAGAAGAATTGGCAGATACTCAAGTGGCGCCCATTCAATTAGCACCCTCTGGAATGGTCGCCCATTCCAGAGACACATGAATTACTCACAAGGGCCAGGGATGGCACCATGTGAGGGTTGGATCGCCATGTTTCTCCAGAGGGACATGACATTCAATTGGGTTCTAAGATTTTTAGGGTACAACCTGCTCGGCGGCTTTGAGGGAATCCAAGGCTTCGCGTAGACTTACGGAGGTCCCATGATGAAATCTCCAGTCCGAAAGAAGGAATATCCCCCAGAGGGCTCAATCATCATCGAGAGTTAGGGCTATGCGAAAAACAACGTGAAACGTTGGACTGTATCTATAAACTGAGACACAGTGCCATAGACCCGCAGTATGGGCCGGGAAAACGCGATAAATCTGTGAGAGAGGAAACTGCGCCTAATTAGAGGTCGCCATTTAATGAAATAGCGTCTTTCTGAGTAGTCGCTCAATCATATTCATAACTAAATTTTCTTGAAAATAATAAGAATTAATGACACTAAGCACGGGCGTTAATTCAAACAATTTTTAATAAATCAATATAATTAATTATAATTAGCGCCATTGTAAGAGGGGGCTTATTCATTAATTAACGTCCACTGTCACGTCGCAAAATCTTAATTTCCATATATTTTGCTTTTTACTAATATTTTTGTAAATAATGCCATTGTATAGGGGCACTTATTTTTTAAATAGCGACTATGAGACTGTCGCCCATTATTTGTCTGATGCTACGCATCAGGCAGGTACAATCATAGAGACATGGTATTTTTAGTTTATCAAATCAGGAAAGTAAAGACATGTACAGGTAGAGAAAAATATACAGGTTCAAAAACATGTTCGTGCATTAAATTTAGCATCAGGTTACATAGTTATTTAATTTCTAAGCATGTGTATTTATTAAATCATGTTAAAATATATGGCGACATGGCTATGGTCGCAGATTAATGGACGACCAAGGGTTTATCGTAAAAATTTCAATTTACGACTCTGTGGACGGTCGTTCATCAATTGACTCCTAGAGGCTGGTCGATATTTACAAAACTCACTAAAATAATGCTAAAACTCATGGAAAACACTACTACATGACCTATATGCATGTATCCCACTAGTTTACATGTTGGGCTTTGTTTGCTTCAGAACACCTACCTTTAAGGGTGAATAACGATGATCGGGGACGTGAAGGAGGCAGAGGATGAAGAACACGTTCCATTCTTGCAGGAGGAAGAAGATAGCAAAGGAAGAAGACCCCCAAGCCTTGTTTGAACACGACGGGAAGAAAAGAATGGAAGCAGAAGGATCGAGCTCCCCTCAACACTGCCACAGAGTCTTCCCTTGAATGCAATGGCAATAGCCCATGAACGTTCGACAGAGGGAACATTATATAGAGGTGGGGTTTCTAGAGGGTTCGAAGCTCAAGGATGGCAGGGCTTTAAAACTTTCTTGACGTTACTCGTCCCTTCCCCATTTACAGCCGCTAGCAATATATTGTTTATAAAACCCTAAAGCTAAACCTCGTGCTACGTCATTCACGTATGTGGGTTGGGCTTTTGCTAGGTTCGAATGGGCATTTGGGTTGGTCATCATGGGTTTTTGGGTTTAAAGCTTATATCTACTACGTGGGCTTTGCTTTGGTGGATATATATATAATTACCAATGGTTAGCTTCCAATAGTGGATGGGTGAGAGCCCATATATGATATTAACCCATGCATATTCATGGGTTTAATCTGTGGACTAAGGCTTCTGTGTTTTAAGGAATTAATGGTTCTCCTTATGAGTGGGTCATGGCCCATTTAAGGTATATAGGTTGGTTAGGTTTTTAAACATTTAATTGTAGTGCTTTATTTATTTAGTGAAAGGTTTAATTTCCTCATTATTTTTCTCCGGGGTGCTACATCTCGTGACCGCTATCATATAGCGGTGCTGTGCTGACCGTGATTTACTCCAGGTTCCTTGATTTTTTGTGATTTTCGTGTGATGGTTAGCCATGCTGAATGTTAGCCCTTCAAGCTACTATCCGATCCGGTTCATGACCCCCCTTTAGTGAATCTTGGCTTCCAAGTCATATTTTTATGACTTCATTTCGAAATTCCTGTTTTAGAATGATCCTTGTTCTTAGAGCTTGGTTACTTGAGCTTAACCTTGGAATTCTTGGCCGAAATAAAGGAATGTCTAGATATTACTTGGGATCTTTGATCCACCATTCAATGCCAATGCATCATAAAGGGCCCGGTCTAGTCCTGGGAGGAGAGCCCGAAAATACCTATGCCCATGGGAGTTTGTAATGACAAGGTGTGGCATTGCACCGAGTACTTGTTAGTGTGTTGTCTACGACATTCATTCCTACATGAAATTGTAACTCTACATGCCATGTTATACTTGCGTGCTTGTTACGGCAAATTTAGGAAATCTTGTTATAAATTGTTCTATCTTCTGGTATTCCTTGCGTTCATATCCTTTCTTTTGTGGTTATAGTAAATGCTCTTAGAATTACTTATTTACTCAATGTTTCTCATAGAATGGCATTATTAACTGGATAATCACTTATACAATGCCTGATATAGAACCTATTGAGCGTTCGCTCACCCAATTTATCCAACCCTTTTCAAGTAGCTCTAATGAGGATGCGTAGACTGATTGTAGCATCCCTGAAATTCTATGAAATTATAAGGATTTTTCTGGGAATGTTTTGAATTTAAATATATTTATTTAAGTCATATAGGCTTAATGGGTTATTTAATGAATAAAGGCCTAATTAATAATTATTTAAAGGTCCATATATTAGATTAGGTTTAAGCCCACTCAAGTAAGCCCAAAAGACTCAAAACCTAACCTTTTACGCCCAAGTCCAATTATAGAAACGTAATTGGGGTTAATTTCAGAATTAAAAGGGGGTAAATATGATAAATAGAGGAAAAATAGTGGATAAATTCAAAAATCCAAAAATTTTAGACTAAACGCCAAGAGGCGGTCTATCGTACAACCACCTTCTCATAAAAGTGGTCCTCATCTGACCGCTACTGTCTTCCGTGAGCGAGGTCCGATAAACTCTAAAAAGAATGGGTTTTATCCCACCTAAAGGCCAGAGAACAAAGCTACCTGGCCTAGAAACTTGATATAGGACTCTTAGGGATTGAATTGAGCCATGAATAGGACTCTATGTCGACCTAATCTAGTAACCCTAACTCAAAACCCTATAAATAGACTCAATCTCGACCCACACGAACCCTAATGTTGGATCACGTTTCCCACAGGTAAGGAGACATTATCTCCGGTAAAGCCTTTTGAAGGTTTTGTTCTTTTTAATATTGTCTAACCCCCCTCCAATTTTTGTGCTAGGAGGTCGAGTCTTTAAGGAGTTAGAAGCCCTAGAAGTCGTTGTCCCTCTGTAGTCTGCACAGAAGATAGTGCGTCTGTCCAGGGAAGAAGAGGAGATTAGAAGTCCTAAACGAGGTTAGTTAAAGTTCTACCTTTAGAACTTATTGCTTTCCTTTGTATCTTCTACCTATTCTCCAAGTTTGGTGACTTTAGGACGAGTGGTTGAAGAGATCAAAGGCCAAGAAGTAGCCGGTTCCACGCAGGACGCGCAGGAGCCTGCATCAACTTCCAGTCAAGAATTCAATTCATAGGAGCACTGCCAAAGGTAGGTTATCTCATGGATAGCTAAATTAACATGTTAAGAACAAAAGCCCTTTGATTGCTCGTGATTTCATGCAATGTACGTGGATAATTTCATGATTTATTTTCACTACCCTTATAAGGTTATTTCTACATACATGAATTTTGTCCTTTAGGAAGAATATTATAAATTGATTTAATTCACATAAATCAATGCATCTCCATGCCGTACTATTCTTATACCATGACTTACCTTCATGTTTACGGGAGATTCATGCATCACTTGCCCTAGAATGGGCCTTAATTGCACGGTTTTGATCCTTCTGTCTGGAAGGCAAAAGGCGGTCTCCCGACGACCGCTTCTCTATAATGGCGGTCTCGCGACCGACCGCTTCTGAATAAGACGGTCCTTTCCCTAGCCACAATCTAGTTCTGAAAACCAGTCTGAACCTTGGTTAATTTTCATGATATAATATGCTATGATTATGTCATATTTCACTTGATTATGCCCCTAATCATATTAGGCAACTTTTGGTTAGCAGAAGCATGTTTTAAACTTAATTTCATTATATACTAATTTTTGGCCAAACAATATAGTTTTGTATTAAATGATATTTCTTATGATTTGTGGAATTATTACATGGGTGATTTGATCGCTGTTTTCTACACTATTCCCCTCGTCTTGAGTCTTTCATAAGTACATAGCTTGTATTCCGGTACGTGTCTATTAGATACACTTTGCACTTATAGGCACATTTTCTTGGACTTGTGAACCTCTCTGCCGGATATTCCTTCTGTCGGACTAGGGGGTCATGTTTCAAGGCCTCCGTAAGTCTCAGCGAGCCTAAGATTCCCTCTAGGACGCCGAGCTAGTTATACCCTCAAAACCCAATTGTCTAGAAAGCACTTTACCGGTGTTTTCTGTGTCCTGGATTGTAGCGGCCCTCAGGCGACCGCTACTGTCAAGTAGCGGTCATCCCGTGACCGCGTTATGCCAGTTTATTCTACTACGTCAACTCTTCCTTCGTCTAGCGTCGACTATATATAGAAATGGTCCTGACCTGATCGCCTATTCATGATAGCGGTCCTATCTTGACCGCTTCTGTCCAGAAACAGTCCAAGAACGACCACTTCTTCCCAATTCCTGTTTAACCTGGGGTTTGACCCAAGGGTTGATTTTCCATGTTCTTAGATGGTCTATTGATTATCTAGAACCTAACACCTTATTCAAAAGCTATCTAATGAATTATGAAAGTTAAAGAACATGCCGTTATGCTACCGAATTCAACCTGTAGCATGACCTTGTTTTAAATCATTCTTTGAACTCTCATGATCTTATATTGGAGCGTTCTTTACCTTGGTTACTGATAGCCACAAACCCGTCGTTAAAAAGCAGTGCTACAATTTTAAAATATTCGCACTCACTCACTTTTAAAGATTGAAAAATCAAGTATAGTGGTAAGTGGAGTCGATCCCATGAGGAGGAAATAAAATTTTGGAACAAGTTGGAAAAATATCCTTATGCTTTGAAAAGCTGAGTTTTGAGTGAGATTAATCTAAGAAAAAATAAATTGCATGAAAATAAACTCACTAAAGAAGATGAGAGGGGTAAAGAAAAGAACTTAGAAGAGATAGAAAGAGGAACTAAGACAACCACAATTTGTAAAGATGAACTTTTATTAAGATGGAAGTGAAAAGTACATTCTATGAAAATGGAAAATTACAACTCATAAAATAAAGAAAATGGGAAAGATTATAGCCAAGATGAAGATAAAGATCGTCGTGGAAAGTGGTGAATGAAGAAGTCGTCGTCGTCCACGTCACGAGCCTTGGAACATCGCCTGCCTTGATGTGCACGCCGCCGTACAAGGAGAGTTGTGAAGGACACACTTTGGAAAGAAATATAGAGAGGGATGTGGAAGGGTTTGTGTGGAGATGAAGAAGGAAGAAGATGAGAAAGTAAGACAGTGGGAAAATAAATATAACTCATAAATAAAGAAGAATTGGAGGAAGTGATAGAAGAAGAAAATCTAGATCTATAAGAGAAGAAGAACTTTGATGAAGAATGCAGAGAGAAAAGAAGAGTGGAAGGGCTTCAAAATGGAGGAAGCACAGAGGCTAGCATCTCGGATGAATAGTACAAATGGGAAGATAGCACCTTGAAAAAGAGAAAATAACTTTAAAAGTAGAAGAAATTAGAAGATGATGCAGAAGAAGAAGTTTTAGAGCATTTAAAAAGGAAGAACTTTTGTGAAGAAATTAAGAGGAGAAGAGAATTAGAAATGAGAGAAATAAGGGGAAGCATCAGAGAGAAACACTAGTTCACAGATGAACATGACATCATAGTGAAAAATATGAAATAACTTTAAAACAAGAAGGAATTAGAAGATGATGTAGAAGCAGAAGTTGCAGAGCATTTAAAAATGAAGAACTTACATGAAGAGTGCAAAATTGCCAAAAGAAGAAAGCATTTGACGACCTAAGATGTGAGAGGGAGAGGGAGAGTGAAAAATTGCCAAAAGAAGAACTCCCCTTCACCTCCTTGTCATGGGCTATTTATAAAAAAAGTTGGGTCAATAGAGGGTGGAGATTGTATCAAAAGGAGATGAATGGCTGATATTTAGATAGAAGATGGTGTATGGGAAAAAGGAAAAGGAGGTGGGCACCCCCTTTCTTGGACTTTGGGCACCCCATTTCTAATTTTGAATCTCTTTTTTAAACTTTGAATGTCATTTTCCTCCTTTTCAAATTTAAACTTTGAATTCTTCCTTTTCAAACTTTGAATTTAAAATTTTGAACTTTCTTTTTCCTCCAACCAAAATATTTTGAATTTTTTATTTGACTTAGTCAAAGTGGTGATCACCGTTTTACCCCCGGCTTCTTTTGTAATTACCTTCTGTGTCCTGCACACACATAATTATGATTTAGTCCAGAAAAGTTACCATAATGTGCACATGAATCTCAAATACTCATAGTTATGCAATGGAGAATTAATGTCCATGGCCTTCAACTTTAATTTATTAAATAATATCACCAATTTAATCAATTTGCATGAAAGCTCTAATTTAAATGCGGAGTTGAGGTTAACTATGAAATATGCATAATTATCTAATTATATGCACATAAAATGGTGTACATGCGATGAATTACTATAGAAAATGGACACTTATCACACCCCCAACTTGAACATTACTAGTCCCTTAGCAATGTAAACAATTATAAAATTAAGACTAGCAAACACTCATGTGTCACAGTTCATGACAAGAACATTATGTATAATGCTTTAGACTTTGGAGTATTACAAGTTCAAGTAGAATGTATTCGGTACAAATTTCATCAGTCCATGTATTTAGACCTTTCCTCAGGATACACTCAAAATTAAATATCTCTTTGTGTATGAGTGATATAACTTGACTAGTGACTACCAAACAGTCTATATGAATGAGTCTTCTACCTTTCACTTAAAGATGATTTTCAATTCTGTCCACATCTTATATTAAGCTTCTCGAATTACAGGTAGCTTCACTCTGCCTGTTTATTCTTTTTCTCTCTCTCTCTCTCTTTTTCTTTTTTCTTTTTTTTTTGACACACGGTGCTGCACATCCCTTCGTCGTTTGACGCGAACCTCAACTCTTACCTTAGGAGAAGCAGGCCCGGTTACTAAGTTCAGGGGTATTTTTCATGTGTTTTTTTTTGGCAGGTAGCTTTTTCCTCATGATTACTTTCAACGAATAGGCATAATATCAATCATCACCTAAGTGTTAAGTAAAATTCCCATCATCCTAATGTTTATCATCTACCAATCTTGTTATTGTGCAATTGTGTGCAAGTTCATTAGAATTTCAGATGTATTCTGAGGAAAAGGCTAAATGCATAACCAATTAATTCACTCCTTTAACTTCCTACTCTCACAAGTAAGACTCTAAGTCCTATCATAAAAAAATTTATCATCACGAAATATGAACATGAAGCACTTGTTAGAGGTGTGATGAAAGGTTACAAGCATTTTGAGAAATTTAGAGCTCAAGTTACCCCCCAACTTAGGTGACATTGTCCTCAATGGCATGAACAATATAGAGTAATGAACAATGTAGACATAAAATTTGTGAAGGATTGATACAACCTGACGGAAGTGAACTTCGACGGGCATCAGTGCTTGAATAAAAGGCAGTACTTGGCCGTTAATGGCGAGGCATAGGTGCAAAATCTTCTCTCTCCCCTCAACTTATCTTTTATTCACACCTACAAAATAAAAATAAAAATTCAATAAAAACTTGGGCTGCCTCCCAAGAAGTCATTTATTAACACACGGAAATCATGAAAACTTTGGGTTGCCTCCCAAGAAGCGCTAAGTTTAACGTCTTCAGTCAGACACAATGAGGCCCATTAACTAACAAGTTGATTTCATGATTATCCACCATGTTATTTGATCTTCGTTTAAATTCAAACATTTATGTCATTTGAAGACAACATGATACATGTGTGCATGTGGGCCAAGAATATGCTGGTCTTGAATATTATTGATTTTAACCTTAATAGCATGTGTGAGCCAATTATCATCTTTAGGGGTCATGTAACAATCAATAGCCATTAATCTATCAAGATCGGGATGGAATCTCTGCTCAATATCTATCCATCGGCCCCCTTGCCTTGTATCCACCCACCTGACAACTCCTTTAGTGACTGACTCTTCCAAAGAAACGTGGTCATTCCCAGGCGGTCTATGAATGAGATCGACATTATTGGCCACATTCCCTTTAAAAATAGCCTCATGCAGATCAAGAGCATTAATCAATTGGCCTTCCTGATGGGGAGTCAGCTCAAAGGTGAATACAACAGGCACATCCCCCTTAGGTCCGAGAGTGTCAAATTGGATCGACTTAACTTTTAGAGGAATCAAATTGGAAGGAAGAGTGAGCTCAGGATCTAACTCATCTAATGATTCAAACATTATGGGGTAGGACTCAGGGGTTAGATCAAATGTGAAAGTTTCTAAGAAGGCCCCTTCATCATACTCATCAATCAAATGAAACTTATCAATCAAATTTTCCACTAATGGAGTGGGTAGACCAAATATGAACCTTTCCAATAAAGCCTCCTCACCCCACTCATCAATCCAATGAAAATTATCAATTGAATTTCTTCGTAAGGAGGTGGGGAGATTAAATGTAAATTTTTCTAGCAAGGCCCCTTCATCAGATTCCTCAAGAGGAGGAGGGTATTCCGAATTCATCTTCATTAACTCAATAGGATTATTAATCACTAAGAAATCCTCCTCTTCATGCATATCCTCAGATGTGCCATTGGTGTTTGGAGTGATGCTCTCAATTTCTTCAAGTGATGCCCCGTTATCAATATGTTCTATCGAAATGAGATTAGTAGTTATATTCTCCACAAGTGGGGCATCTAAATGGGAAATAAATGTTTCACTCAAAGGCCCTTCACCATTTTCTTCTTTAAGAGAGTTATCATTCATCATAATTACAACATCAACATTATCTTCTTCCCTATGCTTATCCTCACATGAGTTGGTGATGTCACTCTCCATATCAAAATGTTCATATTGTTCTAACATAGGGAGAATGTCAATCAGTTTTTCCAATTGTGGGACCATGAGATGAAATGAGAAATCTTTTGATGCGATCCTTTCATGATATTCTTCTAAGTGAGGAAGGTCTCATTCCATGGCTTTGTCATCATCATTTTTAGCTAGACATTCTTCTTTTCTACATTCTTCCTCGATTGGGCCATTAATATTCTCAATTTCATAGTTTTGAATGGCACCATTTTGCAAATCATTTAAGTCACCCCCCAACTTGATCTCAACCGACTCCTTGTGTCTTTCCACATAGATGGGTGTGGACTCCTTAATCGCATAAGCCATCTTACTAGTCATCCCAAATTCTCTTTGATATGATTCTTCTTCAATTCTTTCATTACTTGGTCAAGAGTTTCATTTGGCAAGGGAACCATGGGTTGTTGGCAGGAATAAATGTATTGGGTGAATTGAGGGACTTGATCTTCAAAAGTTTCATCACTAGGGTTAGACAATTGGCCCATTTCATAGGTGGCTCTTGTGACTTGGTCTAATTTAGTTTGGAGGGAGCCGATACTTTGTTGATTATTCAAAATGATTTGAATCAATTGGTTGATTTTTTATTCATTGTTGGAACCATTGTATGGAGGGGTGAAGTGAATGTGTTGATGATCATATTGATATTGAGATGATGAGAAGTATGTGTCATGCTCTCCATATTGATTTTCATCAAATTGGGTTGAAAATTTTGGCTCAAGAGAGCATGGAGCTTGACATTGAGAATTTTCCCAAGAGAAATTATTTTGATCTCCCCACTCAAAGATAAGAGTGCAAGAAGGTGTAGGGAGATTTTGACATGTTGATGTTTGCTCATGAGGAGAGAATAGCATGTGGTCCCCTAAATATGATTGAGCAAATTGGTTTTCATTTTGGGGATGATAAGGATATTGGGCTGCCATGGGTGTGGAGTTCTCTTGTTTGGTCGACCAAGGATTTGAGCTTTCACTGAAGGTCGGGTAAGATAGAAATTGGGTCGGGTACTCACCTACATAATGGGCCGACTAGGCCCATGTGTGATCATCTTGAAAGGTAGGTGGTGTAAAGGAGCTTGGGTCCATTGGAGTGAAGTGATTTTGGGTCAAGCAATTAAGTTGGTTAAAAACCCGATCCATAGATACCATTTTTTATTATTTTTTTATTTGTGTGTTTTTATTTTATTTTTTTTTAACACTAACTGAGATGACACGAGAGAAGAGAAAGAATTTTTTTTTATTTTTTATTTTTTACATACACAAACAAGTTGACACATAAATTACCTAATGACCTAGATGTGACCTAAACTTACAAACCAGGTTTCACAAAATGACTAAAGTACAACTTAAGTTCACCCTCAATATTTCCATCGGTCAGATAAGGGGTGGGATAGTGGGAGACTCCCCCTACTTTCGTAGGGACCTAATTATGTCAAACCACAATCCTGCTTAAGGCATTTGCCATCCGACCGTCTTGCCTTAGGCACCGGTTTTCACAAGAGGGTAAACTCAAATCATACTAAAATCACAGTGTGATCCTAGGGCCAATGCCTATTGACTTTTATTTAAGGCTTAGGTCATGCAAAGATGCAAGGGAAAATGTGTTTTGTGGGCTAAGGAAGGGTGATGAAATCCCCACCTTATGTTATTTAGGGGTGTTGCCCTTAGAATATTTTAAAATAAAATACACACCACAATTTCAAACAAGGGGTTCTTATGTAATATGCATGCTAGAATAGCATAAGTAGAACGTACATTGCCCCTTGCAATCTCCAAAATGCAATGACAGAAATTAAATAAAAAGGAAAAATCATATGCTAAATGATGCATGACCTAAAACATGGATGGTGTGGTTTCTACTCTTGAATGAAATCTTTTATTTTTTTATACAAGTGATTTTTATTTTTTTTAGTTAATAAAACTATCTAACTAGCATAATTTTATTTTTTTTATTTTGATTTTTTTTTGAATTTTTCAATAAGAGATGAATACAAGAAGTTATAAACAATAAAATGACAAAGACATGCAAAGGTATTACAAAATGAAGCCTAAAATGATATTTTTATATGTTCTGATTTTTTTCTAATTTTTATAGATTTTTTAATAATTTTTCAGATTTTTCAGAAATCGAAAAAATTGAACCTGTTCCGACGTTTCAGCCCTTTAGCGACGCTTGACTGCTATAGTTCCAGACTTTCAGCGACGCTTCATTTTCTAGGAATTTCAGGTCTGATTTTGCTCTTTCTTTGATTTCCTGATTTTTTCCTTTTTCCTATAAAATAAAAATAGAAAAATTAATATACAAATATACATATCAAACACAAGAATATCCAACTATGAAAAATAATTTCTTCCCCGGTAACGACGTCAAAAATTGATAGCCACAAACCCGCCGTTGAAAAGCCGTGCTACAATTTCAAAATATTCGCACTCACTCACTTTTAAAGATTAAAAAATCAAATATAGTGGTAAGTGGAGTCGATCCCACGAGGAGGAAATAACATTTTTGAGCAAGTTGGAAAAATATAATTATGCTTTGAAATGCCTAGTTTTGAGTGAGATTAATCTAAGAAAAAAAAATTACATGAAAATAAACTCATTAAAGAAGATGAGAGGGGTAAAGAAAAGAACTTAGAAGAGATAGAAAGAGGAACTAAGACAACCATAATTTCTAAAGATGAACTTTTATTAAGATGGAAGTGAAAAGTACATTCTATGAAAATGAAAAATTACAACTTATAAAATAAAGAAAAGGGGAAAGAATATAGCCAAGATGAAGATGAAGATCGTCGTGGAAAGTGGTGAATGAAGAAGACATCGTCGTCCATGTCACGAGCCTTGGAACGTCGCCGGTCTTGCTATGCATGCCGCCGTACAAGGAGAGTTGTGAAGGACACACTTTGGAGAGAAATATAGAGAGGAGTGTGGAAGGGTTTGTGTGGAGATGAAGAAGGAAGAAGATGAGAAACTAAGACAGTGGGAAAATACATATAACTCATAAACGAAGAAGAATTGGAGGAAGTGATAGAAGAAGAAAATCTAGATCTATAAGAGAAGAAGAACTTTGATGAAGAACTCAGAGAGAAAAGAAGAGTGAAAAGGCTTCAAAATGAAGGAAGAACAGAGGCTAGCATCTCGGATGAATAGTACAAATGGGAAGATAGCACCTTGAAAAATAGAAAATAACTTTAAAACTAGAAGAAATTAGAAGATGATGCAGAAGAAGAAGTTGTAGATAATTTAAAAAGGAAGAATTTTTATGAAAAAATGAAGAGGAGAAGAGAATCAGAAATGAGAGAAATAAGGGGAAGCATCAGAGAGAAACACTGGTTTGCAGATGAACAGGACATCACAGTGAAAAATATGAAATAACTTTAAAACAAGAAGGAATTAGAAGATGATGTAGAAGCAGAAGTTGCAGAGCATTAAAAAATGAAGAACTTACATGAAGAGTGCAAGAGCTTAAAATGAACCGAAGGGGAAGCATTTGACGACCTAAGATGTGAGAGGGAGAGGGAGAGTGAAAAATTACCAAAAGAAGAACACCCCTTCACCTCCTTGTCATGGGCTATTTATAGGGAAAGTTGGGTCAATGGAGGGTGGATATTGTATCAAAATGAGATGAATGGCTGGGATTTAGATAGAATCTGGTGTATGGGGAAAAGGAAAAGGAGGTGGGCACCCCCTTTCTTGAACTTTGGGCGCCCCCTTTCCAACTTTGAATCTCATTTTCAAACTTTGAATGTCCTTTTCCTCTTTTTCAAACTTAAACTTTGAATTCAAAATTTTGAACTTTCTTTTCCCTCCAACCAAAATATTTTGAATTCTTTATTTGACTTGGTCAAAGTGGTGATGACCGTTTTGCCCCCGGCTTCTTTTGTAATTACCTTCTGTGTCCTGCACACACACAATTATGATTTAGTCCAGAAAAGTTACCATAATGTGCACATGAATCTCAAATACTCATAGTTATGCAATGGAGAATTAATGCACATGGCCCTCAACTTTAATTTATTAAATAATATCACAAAATTAATCAATTTGCATGAAAACTCTAATTTAAATGCGGAGTTGAGGTTAACGATGAAATATGCATAATTGCCTAATTATATGCACATAAAATGGTGTACATGCGATGAATTACTATAGAAAATGGACACTTATCAGTTACATTATCATGACATTATTGTTGAATTAAATATTATTGGCCGAACGTTATTATTTTCTCATGGAAGTAGCTTGATTTGTAACTTGAAGATGCAAGAGCGGGCACGCACAGTGTCCAAGGGCTCTACGCTAGCCCCCTCGGCAGATAGCAGGAAACGTGCTGAAAACCATGGGGTACGATCAACACTGGCGTCCCATTACGTCGGAAGTACTTTTTTTATAGACGGGTGAAAACCATCATGCAATCTTGTGATAATTTACATGCTTGCTAGTACTTTCTTGTTCATGATATTCTAGTGCATAGCCTTTATGGTTATGAAGTACATTCTTGTTAATGAAAGGCCACTTTACCTTATATCTTGCTTGATCATGCTCTATTATTCCTTCACATTCTTCATATCTCTATAGTTCAATTCTTGTTGTTACTACGTTGTTATTCATGTGTTTTATCGCATTTTCCATTACCTTATTATCTAGAGTAAAAACGTAATTACTTAAAGCTTGCTTCCATGTTGATGCGAAGATACCTACTGGGCAAGTATGCCCATACCTATTTTTTCCAATCTTTTCAGGAAGTTCAAGTGAGTCAAACTCGGATTATGCTAGCGATGGGTCCGAGAGCGATTATTGATGATCGAGAGAAGACTTAGAGTGTCTTGGTGTCTTTAAATTAGTTTGGAGTCATTATATAATTTTTGTCTTTATTGAGTCATGTTATGTAATTTTCTTTTTCTTGAGTCTAATGGAATAAGAGTCGATTTTATGTAACTTTGGATCATTATTATTAAATAAAGTCGATTTTATGTGTGAATGAATTGCACTCTGATTATATTGCTAGCTTGAGGCGTATTGCCGACTGCCTATGTTCCTTGAGTTACTTCCGCTACATACATATGGCTCAGGACGTGACTGTTAAGTTGGTATCAGAGCCTAGGCATAAATAAGTCCTAGGAAAATGTCATGTCATAGGCTAAGTCCAAGGATTAAGGACCCACACCTATGAACTAAGGAAAGGAATTTTCAAACCCATATGAGATCAAGTAGAGCCCGGGATGAGATAGTTAATTAGAAATTATCTATAGGTTAATTCCCCTTCACTCTATAGGAATTAACAAATTGTTCTTTTTCTCGAGTACCATGTCAAAATGGCTCACCGTGTCAACTGGGACGAGATGCAACAAACTGTTGCAGGTCTTACCTAGGCCCTTCAGACTATGGCCCAAGCTGGCGTGAGGGGTTTAAATCCTCCCCGATTCTGGGACGGAAATTTACATTGGAATATTTGGAGTTTAAATCCTCCCCGATTCTCTGGATCTTCTAACCCCGACGAGGTAGAGAATTTGATTGATGAGATGAATTAGATCTTCGAAGTTATGCAATGCACTGACCAAGAGAAGGTCCGTCTCGCCACATTCCAACTAAACAAGGATGCGCGCACATGGTGGAAGGCACAACCTCAAAATGCTCAGCTTACTTGGGATGGATTTCTTACTCTCTTCTGAGCAAAATACTTTTCTGAACATGTCAAGGAGAGAAAAGCTGCGGAATTCACTTCTCTTCGCCAAGGCATGATGTCCATGGTGGAGTATGAACTTCAATTCTCATGTCTGGCACCATATGCTCCTCATTTGGTTAGCACAGATTAACTAAAGGCTAACTGATTTATGGATGGCTTAAGGCCCATTTTTATTACTCAACTTGGACCTCAAAATATCCGTACTTATGCAGAGATGGTCCAACGGGCACATTTATGTGAAAGGACCTTAGAAAAGGTCAAAAAATTTAAAGGCGAGGAAGAAGAGTCTAGTCGGAAGTTCGATCGGCGAGGAAGGAAAGGAGAGAGATTCAGCATCACGGAACCCTACAAGTCCCGTGACAACAAGAAGCGATCCCGTAATGGCAACGGCAAGGGCAAGAAAATCAAGGAGGAAGAAAAAGCTGTCACAACTGCTTGCACATTCTGTGAAAAGTTCGGCCATTCGGCTTTAGAATGCTAGAAGCGTCTTGGCGCTTGCTTAAGATGTGGAAGCTGGGAGCATCGCATGCCTGATTGCTCCTTAATGAAAGAACAATCCTCAAAGAATGATGGCAGATGAAGGCGGCAGGCTCGTCTAAATGCTGTTATAGAGGAAGAATGATGCGGGACGGACACGGGAGACGACACTATTAGGTGCCACCCTCGGACTCTAGATGAAGACGCGACCATCAATACACACCAGGGAGACACTAAGCCCGACACTACGAGCTCCTAGTGGCAAAACGTCGCTAACAGAAGTAGAAGCTCACTCGTCGTCCCAAGCGAGGGAAAGCACGGACCGTGTGCGGTTAAGAAACCGGCGGAGGTCAAGGGTAGTCCGACTCAACTTCCGGACTCGGATCGAGTCACGGGACGGGTCACTCTCACTCTCACAGCGGTGACATGGACACACGGGCTAGTACCTACACTCTCGGCGGCGGCCTAAGACCGTATACTAGCTAAGCAATGTAACGCCAAGAAGTTCGGATCATTACCTCCACGCACCCGGCGTGGCGAAGACAACCCCGGCCAATCACGGACTCCCGGTTAACATAATTTTATAGAAATACAACAATTTGACCCACTCCACGCAGGGAGGTAAAAGGTCACATGCAGGGCCCGGGAATCACGCTAATTGGGTTGACGGGCTGCATCTTGATGTCGCCCGGCGGTGCCGAACTCCGCGTTTTAGTGCTTTCCGAACGGCGGGTTCTGCGGGCCCGTGGGGCCCACGGGTGGCGCTGGCCTCCGGATCTGCAGGAGTGGGTCCCACTGTGGTGGGGACCCCTGGTGGCACGCCTCCAAGGAAGGCGGTCGGCCGGGAACACCGACCGGTGGCCGAACAACTCCGATCTCCAAGCTTTTGGAATGCTGCCCACGGATTTCTGCTTGCTGTTTTCAGGTGCGCGCTCCGACGAAAATGGCCGCTGTGATCAGCCCCGTCGCCGGAATGGGATGAAACTAGCGCCGTTGGAAAGAGGACTCAAAATAATCCAACCTAAGGCCAGGGGATTCCTCTGAACCTGCACGGACCTGGACCTTAACTAATTTTCAATTCTCTGCTACACAGTTCTAGAACTCTCAGATCAGCACATCAGTTCCCTGTAAACGGCCATTTACCGCCTACTTACAGTGGGATTCAGACTTCGAGCGCTTCTTCAAAGTTGTAGATATTCAAACCACGAAGCGGGGACAAGTTTTGGAATTGTATTTAGAGGTGGTGGAGATTTGATATGATTTTTAGAGTGACTAGTGGTCGGATCTGGGAACAGCAGGATAGAACTATAGATGGGACTGAGAACGAATTTTGGAAAATATGAGATGGACGAAATAGAAATTTATAAAAATTGTGGATGAAGGGGTGGATGGAAAGAAACTCCAGTAAAATTTGTGGGACGAAAGAAAATCAAAACGTGGACCTAAGACCTAAAACTCCGGGCGGAGATGCATCTGGACAGACATCTGGCAGAACTGGAATGAAAGAGGGAACGAAAATCAAAAATTATGAAACGGGATCTGAATGACAAACCAATTTTTTTGGGACATTCTTGACACCTATGGAACCTCCGGTAAAATCCCTAAGTCGATCAGAGCTCTTGGCTGAGTTGGGAATTTCATGGGAGTTGCTGTGGTACTGCGCGGGCAGAACTCCGATAAAGACGATGGCGGTGCGGTGGCGGTTCGTGGCGGCGGCGAGGATGACCGGAACTGATAGGGGAGGAGTCACACCTCCAGAGGCAACCTTCACAGCTACAAGGGGGGGGAGAGGGGCGCACCAAGCTGGAGCTCCAACAATTTCTTTGATTCCAAATGGCATTAATTCAAGTAAAATGGAAAATACAAGTTTAAATAGCTTACATCTCACATCCATCCACAACCGTAGGATCTAGGGGTAAGAGATGAAGGGCTGGGATGGCATGTGACACACACACAAAAAAGAAATAAAAAATTAAGGGTAGGGGGGCGGCCCTTGGACTTTGAATGGGAGGGGTGTGGAAGGTTGAAATGTAGGTGGGAGGTAGGTAGCCTCCTTGGACTTTTTAAGCCCATTGTCCCCCATGTGTCTAATTACAAGTCAAGCTTCTAGATGCTCCCATGTGCCATGTTGACTGGCCCCACGTGGGACCCTAGGCTGAGGCCCGGGGGGCCCGTGGGGCCCACGGGATCCGAAATGCTCGTAAGCCCCTATTACACTCAAAATGGCAAACCGAATGCAACGAAATAAATACAAATTACACACACATAAAGTCTAGCTAAATATAATAAATGGGGAGGCTCAAGGCGGAGTCTCCAGGCTGTCTCCGAGCCAGATGGACGCTGAGGTGGCTCGTGTCGTGCTCCGTGTGCGGTACCGGTGGCTCGGTGTGTCGTGCCGATCAACTGCTCGGGTGTCCGCACCAATTCTCCCCGGGTGGGAGAAACTCGACCCTGTCGAGTAAGGGTCTGCATCGCTCCTGTATCGCTCCAAAAGGTCCGGATCAATCTGCTGCAACTCGCCATGTGTGATCCATGTGTCCTCAATAGCGGGCCGTCCTCTCCATCGCACTAGGTAGCGTGGGTAAGATCCACTCCTGGTAACTGTCTCTTGCTCGTCCAGTATACGATCTATATGCTCACGCTGCCGTGAAAAAGGGGCTGGAGGTGGAAGTGGACACTCAGGTGTGGGATCACTCTCAAGGGGAGGAGATGGCTCAAAAGGCTCACTAGGGATCACCGTTGGGTCCCTATATGCAACAAGATCCGATACATTGAAGGTAGAGCTTATACCATATTCCTCGGGCAGGTCCACAACATACGCATTGGATCCAATGCGTTTCAACACTCTAAAGGGACCGGCACCGCGAGCTTGCAACTTCTTAACAGTTCTAGAGGGAAACCGTTCAGGTCTTACCCTGATCATGATGTACTCGCCCTCATGGAACTCTCGGTGGTGTCGGTGGGCATCGGCTAACTCCTTGTACCGTGCATTGCTGGCCTCAATGTGACGACGGATGTCGTCATGCAAACTCCTAACATGCCTAGCAAACGACTCGGCCGACTCCGACACTCTAGCATGGATAGGCATGGGGACAAGGTCAACGGGCTTCCTAGGCCTACGACCTGTGACAATCTCAAATGGACTCATGCCGGTAGACCTATTCACCGAATCATTGTATGCAAACTCAGCCATGGCTAAAATGAGATCCCAATCCCCAATGCGGTCCTTAACTAGACACCTCAAAAGATCTCCCAGACTCCTATTGACCACCTCGGTCTGACCGTCTGTCTGGGGATGATATGCAGTGGAAACCTTGAGGTGCGTACCCATCATATGCCATAGTGTCTTCCAAAAATAGGAAGTGAATCTAACATCACGGTCAGACACTATAGTGCGAGGCAACCCGAACTTTGACATCACATGAGTAAGGAATAGGCGGGCTACCCTAGAAGCATCCGAAGTCTTCGAGCAGGGGATAAAGAGGGCCATCTTCGAGAAACGGTCAACCACCACATAGACCGAGTCATGCTTCCTAGAGGTACGTGGCAATCCCAAAACAAAATCCATACTAACATCCTGCCACGGGGCATCAGGCACGGGGAGAAGCGTATAAAGACCCGAGCTTTGCTTCTTCATCTTGGCCGTAGCACAAGTACGGCACTGAGCCACGATGTTAGCAACATCGCGCTTCAAGCTCGGCCAATAAAAATGATGCTCCACTGCCTCAATAGTCTTGTTCCGACCAAAGTGGCCGGCTAGACCTCCCACATGTAGTTCCCACACTAAGAAATCTCGAACCGAAGTTCGGGGAACACATAGCCTGCTACCTCAAAAGAGGTAACCCTCCTGAAGCACATACTCATCAAGGTCTCTCAAGGGTCCGGCCTGGAGGGTGGTAAAAATCTGACCAAAGTCAGGACAATCAACATAGGCCTCCTTCATCTTCTCTAACCCTATGACCTCGGCACTCATGGTGGTAAGCAAACATGCTCGCCGACTCAAGGCATCAGCCGCCTTGTTCTCCACTCCAGCCTTATGTTTAAGCACAAAGGTGAACTGCTGGAGATACTCGACCCAACGACTATGACGCGAATTAAGCTTCTTTTACGAATGGAGGTACCTCAATGCCTCGTGATCGGAGTATAGGACAAACTCCTGATGTAAAAGATAGTGCCTCCAATGCCTAAGAGCCTGAACAACTGCGTAGAATTCTTTATCATACGTGGAATATCGTAGTTTCGCGTCATTCAGCTTCTCGCTGAAATATGCGATCGGGTGGGACTCCTGATTCAAAACTCCTCCAATCCCAACACCCGACGCATCACAACAGACCTCAAACACCTTCGAGAAATCAGGCAGTCGAAGGATAGGTGTCTGGGTCATACGCTCCTTGATGTCCCTGAAGGCAGCAGATGCGGCCTTCGTCCATACAAATGTGCCCTTCCGGATGCAATCCGTGATCGGGGCAGTGACGGAGCTAAATCTGCGGATGAAGCGACGATAGAACGTCGCAAGGCCATGAAAGCTGCGGACATCATGAACCGTACGGGGTTCCGGCCACTCAACAATGGCCCGGACCTTCTCCGGATCGGCGGAGACCCCAGTACTAGACACAATGAAACCCAAGAAGGTAAGCTGAGATGTCATGAAAGCACACTTCTGTGGGTTCGCAAATAACTGCTCTCGCCGAAGAAGTAGACAGACCTGCCGAAGGTGGTCTAAGTGGTCCCCTGTGGTGCCGCTATAGATAAGGATATCATCAAAATACACCACTACAAAGACTCCAATGAAAGGTCGAAGGACCTGAGTCATGAGCCGCATGAAAGTGCTAGGGGCATTGGTCAACCCAAAAGGCATGACCAACCACTCATATAGACCGTCCTTGGTCTTAAATGCGGTCTTCCACTCATCACCTGGCCTAATCCTCACCTGATGGTAGCCACTCTTAAGATCGATCTTCGAAAAGATAGTGGCACCTGCCATCATGTCTAGCATGTCATCAAGGCGGGGAATAGGGAACCTGTACTTCACGGTGATTTTGTTGATGGCACGACTATCAATGCACATTCTCCACGTGCCATCCTTCTTTGGGGCGAGTAATGCGGGTACAGCACATGGACTCATGCTGTCCCGGACAGATCCTCTCTGCACAAGCTCATCGACCTGCCGTTTAAGCTCGGCATGCTCCGTGGGGCTCATTCGATAATGAGGAAGGTTGGGCAAAGAAGAGCCCGGAACAAGGTCGATGGCATGCTGAATATCCCGCATGGGTGGGAGTCCCTCGGGAAGCTCATCGGGAAAAATATCAGCAAACTCCTGCAGAATAAGAACAACCTCGGGTGGGAGCTCACCCTCGGAGTCCCGCTCCACCTCTCGGACCGTAATGGCAAACACTGGACAACCCTGACTAAGCTCCTGCTCCATCTCGCGGGAGCTAATCATCATCAATCTCCTCGTCGAAGGCTCTCCTGGGCCAGAGGTAACGGTCATAGTCCGAGCTGGGGATGGAGTACTGGGCCCGGGTACGGAAGGCTTCGGAGTGCTAGGGCCAGTAGGACCCCTGACTAATGGGCTCCTGGGCCGAACGGGTTGGAGGGTGACCCGCTGGCCATCGTGGTCGAAGGTACAGGTGTTCGACCGACCATGGAGTGTGGCATCTCGGTCGAATAACCACGGCCTACCAAGAATGATACTTCCCACTTCCATGGGAAGAACATCACACCAGATCTCGTCACGGTAGGAGTGGAGCTGCAGTGGGACCAAGCACCGCAGCCTGACCGAAATGGAAGTGGTATCCACCCATGATACCTGGTAGGGGCAAGGGTGGTCTACGGGTGTGAGACCAAGACGAGTGACAGCGTTCGTGGAGATTGCATTGATACAACTCCCGCTATCGATGACCACCTTGCAAATTTGCTTTCCCAGCCTACAAAATACATGAAGGATAGTGGTCCGACGCCAGTCATCACTGACCTGTGGCTGGGTGAGGATACATCTGACGACCCCCACACGGGTATCGTCCGACTGCTGGACATCCTGGGCCTCACCTCCCATCTCATAGTACTCGTCAGCTAGCTCTTCATCTGCCTCATAGCTGACTAACTCGAGGCCCGTAGGGGTGGTATCCTCGGCCTGTGTGTCCCCAATGTGAAGAGATGGGCGGGTGGGACACTGGTTGGCGAAATGGCCAAACCCATTACAGCGATAACACTGCTGCCGTGATCCACTAGGCTCCCCAATCATAGGTCCTTTACCTTTATCCTCCCGACGGATAGGAGGCGTAGGTAACAAAGGACGTGCAGGAGGTGCGGGTGCCGGTGGACGGGCTATGGGTGGGGCCGTAAGATGCTGGAAACGAGGAAGGTCCCTCGGGGGTGGAGGACGAGGCCTAGGAGCAAAGGGCTCGGGGCGAGCGGGCTCCTGAGGTCGTGCCATGGGGGCCCTCGGATACGTGCCAGATGAGCCACGGGACTCGACACTACGAAGGGGAAAGGAGCCCAACCGATGGGGTGACTCAAACTCGGCCTCGAACTGCTCCAATTCGAGAGCAATCTAATATGCCTGCTCCAAAGTGGTGGCATTGCGGCGAAAGAGTTCATATTGATAATTGCGCCGCAAACCTCTCTGAAAGCGGGATATCGTCATGGTGCTCTCTTCCGTGACCCCGCATCGTAAATAATACTCATCGAACTCGGCGGTGTACTCGGTCACGGATCGGTTCCCTTTGGAGATGCTTTGCCACTTGTCTATGAGACGTTGGCGATATGAGGCGGGAAGGTACTTCTCCCTGAACTTGGTTTTCATATCATCCCAAGTACCGATCTGGGGTTGACGTCGCTGGTTGAGCAGGCTCTCCACATTGATCCAATAAGTTTGGGCCTGCCCTTGCAGCTTCATCTTTGTGTATCGGACTCTTCGGTGGTCCGTCATCTCAAACCACTCGAAGTACCGGTCCATGCCGGCCTCCCAATCTAAATACACCCTAGGGTCCAAGGACCCGCTAAAAGTGGGAGGGTCCGCACGCACACCCCTAAGAATGCGGTCGTCATCCTCGTCATCATGATTCTGTCGTTGATGACGACGACCGTTACCCCCGTGATCATTGTCGGAGGCATAATCATCCACTATAGGCACCTGTTGCCTCCCGACATCCTCCACCTGAGCCCTTGGCACAACGGGTTGCTGCACCGGCTCTTGTTGGCCGTTTGTCGGCGCGGGTTGCGCCGCTACTGGGCCCCTCTCTAGGACGGCAATCCTCCCAACAAGGCCTTGAATGGACTGCTCCGAAACCCCGGCCCGATCCTCGAGGACCTTCATCCGCCCTTCTAGACGCGTCCCTATGCCATCCATACGCATACTAAGACCATCCATACGCGTGTCTAAACGATCCATGATGGCCCGGAACATCTCGGCCGTGGAAGACTCATCGGAACTACGGGCTCGGGAGTCCGCCATAGGTGGTGGTGGCGAGTATTGGGTGCCTCGACGGGTGGGCATGCAAAGACGTACGGACAAGGTGACAACAACCGACTAATGCAAACACACTAAATGATACACTTAGACCTAATTGCAATTTGAAAACACTCTTTTTTTTGGTATTTTGAAAGAATGCAATTTAAAACACTTTTTTTTTGTTTTGAAAAGAATGAGACTCGACTACACCCTAGACACGGCCAAGACTCGGTACGCGGCGGAGGTAATCGACCCGAAGGTCACTCACGCAAGTGTGCGGTCTTCCCGGTAGGCAAAACCTAACGGTCGGACAACACCTTTGGATATACCGAGTGAAGGTGTGTGTGGGGTAACCTTAGACTATGCAAGACTTATGCAATGACTACCCTAGACTCGACTTGCTCTGATACCAAACTGATGCGGGACGGACACGGGAGACGATACTATTAGGTGCCACCCTCGGACTCTAGATGAAGACGCGACCAGCAATACACACCAGGGAGACACTAAGCCCGACACTACGAGCTCCTAGTGGCAAAACGTCGCTAACAGAAGTAGAAGCTCACTCGTCGTCCCAAGCGAGGGAAAGCGCGGACCGTGCGCGGTTAAGAAACCGGCGGAGGTCAAGGGTAGTCCGACTCAACTTCCGGACTCGGATCGAGTCGCGGGACGGGTCACTCTCACTCTCACAGCGGTGACATGGACACACGGGCTAGTACCTGCACTATCGGCAGCGGCCTAAGACCGTATACTAGCTAAGCAATGTAACGCCAAGAAGTTCGGATCATTACCTCCATGCACCCGGCGTGGCGAAGACAACCCCGGTCAATCACGGACTCCCGGTTAACACAATTTTACAGAAATACAACAATTTGACCCACTCCACGCAGGGAGGTAAAAGGTCACATGCAGGGCCCGGGAATCACGCTAATTGGGTTGACGGGCAGCATCTTGATGTCGCCCGGCGGTGCCGAACTCTGCGTTTTAGTGCTTTCCGAACGGCGGGTTCTGCGGGCCCGTGGGGCCCACGGGTGGCGCTGGCCTCCGGATCTGCAGGAGTGGGTCCCACTGTGGTGGGGACCCCTGGTGGCACGCCTCCACGGAAGGCGGTCGGTCGGGAACACCGACCGGTGGCCGAACAACTCCGATCTCCAAGCTTTTGTAATGCTGCCCACGGATTTCTGCTTGCTGTTTTCAGGTGCGCGCTCCGACGAAAATGGCCGCTGTGATCAGCCCCGTCGCCGGAATGGGATGAAACTAGCGCCGTTGGAAAGAGGACTCAAAATCCTCCAACCTAGGGCCAGTGGATTCCTATGAACCTGTGCGGACCTGGACCTTAACTAATTTTCAATTCTCTGCTACACAGTCCCATAACTCTCAGATCAGCACATCAGTTCCCTGTAAACGGCCGTTGACCGCCTACTTACATTGGGATTCAGACTTCAAGATCTTCTTCAAAGTTGTAGATATTCAAACCGCGAAGCTGTAAAAATTTTTGGAATTGTATTTGAAGGTGGTGGAGATTTGATATGATTTTTAGAGTAACTAGTGGTCGTATCTGGGAACAGCAGGATAGAACTGTAGATGGGACTGAGAACGAATTTTGGAAAATAAGAGATGGACGAACTAGAAATTTATAAAAATTTTGGATGAAGGGGTGTATGGACGAAAACTCCCGTAAAATTTATGGGACGAAAGAAAATCAAAATGTGGACCTAAGACCTAAAACTCCGGGCGGAGATGCATCTGGACAGACTGCTGGCAGAACTGGAATGAAAGAGGGAACGAAAATCAAAAATTATGAAACAGGATCGGAATGACAAACCAATTTTTTTGGGACATCCTTGACACCTATGGAACCTCCAGTAAAATCCCCAGGTCGATCAGAGCTCTTGCCGGAGTTGGGAATTTTGTGGGAGTTGCTGTGATACTGCGCGGGCAGAACTCCGATGAAGACGATGGCGGTGCGGTGGCGGCTCGTGGCGGCGGCGAGGATGACCGGAACTGATAGGGGAGGAGTCACACCTCTAGAGGCAACCTTCACAGCTGCAAGGGGGGGGAGAGGGGCGCACCAAGCTGGAGCTCCAACAATTTCTTTGATTCCAAATGGCATTAATTCTAGTAAAATGGAAAATACAAGTTTAAATAGCTTACATCTCACATCCATTCACAACCGTAGGATCTAGGGGTAAGAGATGAAGGGCTGGGATGGCATGTGACACACACACAAAAAAGAAATAAAAAATTAAGGGGAGGGGGGCGGCCCTTGGACTTTGAATGGGAGGGGTGTGGAAGGTTGAAATGTAGGTGGGAGGTAGGTAGCCTCCTTGGACTTTTTAAGCCCATTATCCCCGATGTGTCCAATTACAAGTCAAGCTTCTAGATGCTCCCATGTGGCATGTTGACTGGCCCCACGTGGGACCCTAGGCTGAGGTGGCCCCATGTGGTGGGGCCCGGGGGGCCCACGGGATCCGAAATGCTCGTAAGCCCCTATTACACTCAAAATGGCAAACCGAATGCAACGAAATAAATACAAATTACACACACATAAAGTCTAGCTAAATATAATAAATGGGGAGGCTCAAGGCGGAGTCTCCAGGCTGTCTCCGAGTCAGATGGACGCTGGGGTGGCTCGTGTCGTGCTCCGTGTGCGGTACCGGTGGCTTGGTGTGTCGTGCCGATCAACTGCTCGGGTGTCCGCACCAAAGAAGCTACCAAAGAAGGAGAATTAATGGAAGGTACCATTGAAATTTATTTGCATCCTACATTTTTGTTATTTGATACTAGTGCTTCTCATTCCTTTATTTCTAGCACTTTTGCTAAAACCTTGCCACTTTCACCTGTTCCGTTACCTTCGAGTTTATCTATAACTACACTCTTAGGTTCTGGAACAGAACTTATAACTTATTTCCCCGATAGTGAGGTTATCATAGAAGGCCACAATCTCCCTGCAAACCTCGTATGCCTTGACATAGAAGACTACGATGCAATATTAGGATTAGATTGGCTTTGTGACCATTATGCCGACATTAATTATCGCAATAGATGGATTTCTTTTCATAAACCAGACTTCCCAAAGTTTTTCTTCCTTGGCATTAAGTATAGGAAGCATCCTACCCTTATTTCTTCTCTTCACGCCTGCAAACTCATCTCACAAGGCTGTGAAGCTTTTCTTGCTTCTGTAGTCATTACTGAGTCCAAGGAAATCCTTATAGAAGAAATCCCCGTCGTAAAAGAATTTCCTGATGTCTTTCCTTCTGACTTACTCTGTCTACATCCGAAAGGGAAGTCAATTTTTCTATCAAACTCACACCTAGAGCAGCACCTATGTCAAAGGCCCCTTATAGGATGTCCCCCACAGAACTTAAAGAATTGAAGAAGCAGCTTCAAGATGTTGTATCTCTGAGGTTTTGATGATGCCAAACACCATAAGTCCTCATGAGAATGTGCATTGGAGTTTATGCATGTCAGCTAGTTGTTGTGTTGAAAATTACTAGATTTATTGTTAATAGGTCGGTGCATATGCATTCTAATTTTCTAAGGTCGATGCATATAGGTTATCATGCATAATCAGGTTGATGCTAGTTGTGACTTCAAGCAACTATGGTCGATGCATGTTCCATCTGCACTGAACAAAGGTCGACACTAGTGTAGATCAAGTGCTCACTAAGGTCAATGCACGTTTCATCTTTGCATAACACAAGTCGATGCATGCACTGTTTGTTTGTTAACAAAGGTCGATGCTTGTTTGCATCTGTGCTTGACAAGTCTGTGCATATCATTGTTCACCTGCATACAAGGTCGATGCATGTCTCTGTAGTAGTGCATATAAAGTCAATGCATATTGCATACACGTCAATGCTAGTTTTGGCTTTCATAAAACTAAGGTCGATGCTAGTCTACTTTCAAGCAAACTAAGGTCGACGCTAGTCTTGCCAGTGCCAGCCAAGGTCAGTGCAACTTTTGCTGTTACACAAACTAAGGTCGACGCTCTTTTTTTGGAGAATGCATGCTAAAGGTCTACGCACATATAAGTCCAAATACATATAAGGTCTGAGCATGTTTCTAAGTCCGAGCACATTTTAGGTCTGAGCTAGTATAAGGTTGTGGGGATGGATTTTTATTAAAAATATTTTATATTGGATTTATTGGGTTAACTTATTAAGGGTTTTATTTTTAGCGTAGGACGTGCTAGTCACTGAGTGACGAGCTTATTATACGCACCGTATGACTAACCGGACGATTATAGGTGATCGTGTCGGGACCCAGAACCCGCCGTACCATAAAGGCTATGGCGTTAATTATATCTCTCCAGAAGAGAGAAAACCCTTGATTAATCGCCAAAATAGAAATACCATGGGGCCTATGGACTATATGAAAGATGTGATTGCATGCAAGCAAATAATATGGTAGTATTTATTTATTAGACCGGCTCCCGGTACAGGGCGGAGAACTTAGGTCCGAAGACCACCATCATGCATAGTGAAAGCCTCCGGTCGGGAATAACCTGACTTTTCGCTAATCACCATTTGATATACCAGAGAGTTAGATCATGCAGGCATGCATCATAGTAGAATTTAGTATTATTGCTCATTGCTTATTTAGTCATTTTTTTGTACATTTAAGGAAGACTTTGGCGATCTCTGTCACTCGCAGGACTGTCGATTAGTCGTTACCTTTTTATTTTGAGATTGCACATAGCGTTACGGTGCATACATATGGGCCCATGAGGTGGGCCGAGTATGACCGTATTCGGGCAGACTCGTGTATCATCGGGACAATGTATGTTGAGGTACGGCAAATTTGATATCTGAGAAATGAGGGAATGCGGTTAAAACCCGATCGAAACAAATTAAATTCAGAGGACTGCTGGCCTGGGACTAGGTCATGCTTTGGCCATAATGGGATGAATCCCAGGGCCCAGATACAACCTGTCGAGGCATCATTAATGTTCCCATACCCAGGGTCTAGAGGAGGTGGGAGCTCCGGAGTGGACACGGTCATGTTCATCACCTTTTATTTATTTATTTATTTATTTACTTTTTATTGTTATCATTTTCTTTATTGTTATTATTTAGATGTATGAGTGTATTTCTTTTTTTTTAATTCTTTATTTTTATTTCATTTTTTGTTTATATCATCCCATTTTCATTATTCATTTATCATTTATTATTTATTTGTTTATTTTGTTTATTTTATTATTATTTTTTATTAGATGCATACATCTTATATTTTCTTTATTAACATTTATTTGGGTGTTATTTATTCATCATTTTTTGTTGTTTATTTATCACTTTTATTTTTTTTATTTTATTATTTTTATTATTCTTATTATCATTTTTGTTGACCATTATTTGTTTATTGTGTTCTTATGTATATATATACATATTTCTCACC
This sequence comes from Amorphophallus konjac, assembly GCA_022559845.1. NCBI lineage: Eukaryota > Viridiplantae > Streptophyta > Magnoliopsida > Alismatales > Araceae > Amorphophallus > Amorphophallus konjac. Next base: position 244,335,587 of record CM040124.1, read on the forward strand.
ATCACCTCTTTTTAAATCTTTTATCAATATTTTTTTTATGCAAGTGAGATGATATGCGTATATGAGTGCATGAGTGTTTTTATTTTATTATTTTATTTCTTTTAATGCCCAAATGCACAACGTGTATGCGAGATGTGTATGTCGTGCTTCGATAGTGTGTATGTGTGTTTTGTTTTACGTAAGGTGCGTGCAGCAAGTATATGCATGTGTTTGTTTGTTACGTGAAAACGGCGCGAGAGGCACGTACAAAGGGGTAAAACGACGCGGGTGCTTGCGTAGGAGATAAACGGCGCGCTTTGGCTTGTTTTGTTTTGTTTTATATTGATAAAGGGGAGAAGCTAAAACGGCGCGGGGGTATCGCACCGGGTATTGGCAATTAGGTTTCTAAAAGTTTTGAGTGTGGTGTTAATCGGGCGCGGGGGGTACCATGCTGGTTTAGGCCGCACCGGGTAACGGTGTGATTTTGTTTATTTTGTTTTGTTTTATTTTATTTTTGTTTATTATTTTTTTGTTTTATTATTTATTTATTTATTTTGTTTTTATTATTCATTATTATTTTTATTATTTTTATTTTCGGTCTTGCAAATCTCCTGGTAAAAATCCGACAGCACCTCCCCTAGACCCGGAATGTCTGGGGGAAAGTGGAGGTCCGCCCTCTATGACGGACTCCTAAATACCGGGAGGCCAAACATGGCGACCGGGGGACCCAAATGGACGGAGACCCCGAGGGCGAGCCTACGAGGGGTAGCGATGTTCCACGGCCTGTAATGGCAAATCCAACAAACACCCAAATGGACGGTCCCCCAGGGCTAGCCTAGAAAGGGTTTCCATGTGTCCATGGGATATCCAGATCGGGACACTATTCGCTATTAAAGCAGTTAATATTCACCCGAAGAGTGATCGCCTAAAAACGACGTGGGGAATTACCTTACAACGGCATGAAAACTGGCTTAAAATGGCATGGTTGCGATTAAACTGGCGCGGAGGGGAGTAGGTAAAGGCTAATACGGCGTGGGGTGGCACGGAGAATCTTAAACGGCGCGGGGAGCACGGTGCGCGCTGGATTAGGCCGTGCCGGGAAGATGGGGAAGAACCCTTGTTGGTTTTGGGTGTGAAGCTAAAATAGTGCGGTAGGGTACCGCGCCGAATTAGGGTGCGCCGGGCTACCCCGCGTCGGATTAAGGCATTTTTCTTACTCTTTTAACCCGTTTTAGCTGCAGGGTTAACCTTGTTGTCAATTGGATTAATTGATGAGTGAATTCAGGTCCAGAATGCCCTGGAGACAGGGCCAAAACTCGTGCGAGGTTCATACTCAAGCACAAAGAAATGCCAATTCGAAACATGCCTTATTATGACTTAGATTAAAGTAGTCATCGGTTAGTTTCACCTGACAAAGTTTAGGCAGCATCTCCCCATATCCAGAGGGTCACGGGGGAGAAGCGGAGGCATACCCATGGGATTGGGGTAAGCTCCATAACACCGGGAGGCCACGACGGCGACCGGAAGACCCAGATGGATGGAAACCCCGAGGGTTAGCCTACGAGGGGCACCAGTATTCCACGTGATAGGATCGGTGCGCTGGATTCAGAGGGGGGGTGAATGAATCCTACCCTTAAAAAACTTTTCGCTCAATAAAAATCTAGAACACTATCAAGGTAAAATAGATAATCTGAAGAACAAGTTGAATTCTCTTTTAAACCAATGAGCAAAAATATATGAGGCGCTCCTAAACAAGTAACTAGTGGAAGTAGAAGAAGGTAATCAACCTACTGCACAGATAGCAATATGAAAGCTCAGACAACCTGTGAAGGGTGGTAGAAGATATGGAGCTAACGCACAACGCAAACCACTGCACATATAATTTTTTAGGTGGTTCGGTCCTCCAGACCTACATCCACCCCTCACTTCCAACCGGAGTGAGGCTTCCACTAGCAACGCTAGAACAGCAGACTCAGTCTGCAAACACTTGCTGCCAAACAGCTTGACCAGGGGAACAGCCTCCCCTCTTCCTCCAAACCGGAGGGACACCCCAAGTGACTCCCAGTCACTTGGAACCAGAGACTAGGTCTCTCTTCCTCCAGAGCAGGAGGGAACACCTGGACTTGCAACCCACAAGACCAGAACCGGAGACAAGTCTCCCTTCCTCCAACCCGAGGGAACCCAACAAGTGACTCCCAGCCACTTGCAACCGGAGACACAATGTCTCCCTTCTCCTGAGTCCACAGGAGGAACCCGACCTCAATCCAGAGAGTCGGAAGAACAATGATGAACAGATAACAAAAGAAAGGAAAAATAAGAAATGATAAAAACACAGCAAGCAGAAAGCTGGAAAACGAAATCATAATTTGGCTCTCGCAGGAGCTGACTGGCCTGGATATGATCCACGGTCCAGTAGGATCAAATCTTCTGATGAAGCTTCTTATCTCTCGATCTCTCCTCTTCTTACTCTTCTTTTTCTTCTATGCTTCTTTCTCTCACTGTCTACTCTTCTTCTCTCAATCATCACGAGCTCTCTCTCTTTCTCTTTTTCTTCTGCTGCACTCTTTTTCTATTTCTTCTTCTTCTGCTCTCTGCCTCTCTTCTTCTTTTCTCACAGTCTCGATCAGCCCTCTTCTATATATCTTCTGGGGATGAAGAAACTTAATATATATATATATATATATATATATATATATATATATATATATATATCAGCAGCAACTAGGGCGTGTGCCCCCTTTATCTAGAGGACACCTCGGATCACGTGCCAGGTGCCAACCTCGGATCACGTGCCTAATCATCAACCTGAATCATCTACAGGTAGAGACAAAAGAAATGTAACTAGTTAGTTCAGGCTATTAAGCAAAGGGCGATGTACAGACTTTAGATGCAGCATAAAGGCAAGTATGTACACTGTGAGAATGTATAGACTTGAAGCCCTTCAAGCGACCTCAATGTATAGACTTGCATGGGCAAGATGCATGAACAAGCCATAGCCAGTGCATAGACTTAACCGATGCATGAACAGTGTGCCGATGTATAGCGTGCTGTGCAGGCTGTGGGACGTAATGTATAGACATTACAGTGCTGCCGTGTACAGACTCTGTGAATGCAAAGCTAAAGCAATGAATAGACTTCATGTGTAGAAGACTAAGGCATTGTACAGACTTCACATGAAGCGCTGGACGATGTATAGACTTGTGTTCGTTCAACACACTGGCTGTACAGACTATGGGGCAAACGCTGTATAGACTCTGATGAGAATGCATGGAACAATCGAATGTATAGACATGAAACAAGGAGTGTATAGACTTGATGTTTACATGCCTAAGAGACCAAAGTACAGACTTGCTAAGCTTTCGCTAAGTCTGTATAGACTTGACCATGCTGACGACGACACCAGAGAACAGACTTGAATGCTTTTGCTAAGTCTGTATAGGTTTGACTATGCATGGAGGACGAGTGTATATACTTGATAACACAAGCGAGTGTATAGACTTTCAAACAGGGGAGTGTATAGACTTGATGAATGCACGCGAGTGTATAGACTATGTGAAACACAACTATATGCACTGTATAGACTTGAGAAGAACGATGCATGAACAAGCCTAACCAATGTATAGACTTTGATGTAAATGCTTGAGTTACACAAGCAATGTATGGACTTGTGAGAATGCGAAGGCTGTATAGACTTGAAAGCTTGAGAA